>LT669794.1:18008864-18608864 GCA_900128785.1 Arabis alpina | reverse complement strand
GCTTTAACCTGCGCTTCTCGTCTTGGCCTGAATGCGAGGTTGATTAGCAAGGTCAGTTCTAATCCTAAATTGGCTTCAACTATCGATTAGGGCATTGGTAATGTTATCTTTAGGTAGCGAATGATTCTCAAGGAAAGGGCATCTTGGAGGAGCTGGAATCCGATGGTGTGGATACTTCCTTTCTTGTGGTAATGCTGATGAACGTTTTGCTCATCCATACTTTATATTCTAACATTTGTGACTTTGAAACTTCAAGTAATTGGTGTTTTCATCTCATCACATTCCAGGTCTCTAAAGATGGCAATACACCATTTACTTACATTATAGTTGATAAACAAACGTGAGTGTTATTGCCCTCATCTTGTTTGTGACTTTGGAGCATGTTGAATCATTTACTTTCAAGCAAAACTATTAACTAACAACTAGAATTGAATACTAGTCCTATGGATTGGAACTGATTCACTGCGTAGGTCATCAGATTTTCAGTGGGTTTTATTTTTCAGGAAGACACGTACTTGTATTCACACACCTGGAGACCCACCCATGGTACCAACTGACCTTCCTCAGTCTAGCATGTTATCAGCTCTAGACAGAGCAAATATCGTTTACTTTGATGTAAGATTACATGAAACCGCCTTGGTGATTGCAAAAGAGGTAAGCATTACACCTTTTAATTACCTTTTAGGCTTCACAAGTTCTCCCAAGTATACCAAAAGAAGGGTTTTTTTAAATTTTGCACAGTCATGCAAACACTAGATTGTTTGTATGTATATAAGATTAGTCTTTGATAAGTTCATTATGTTTGAGGAGTTGGCAAGATTTTTCTCTTTTTTCATAAAATGCCACATAACCTTCACGTTCATTTCCTCCTGTGCTTGTTGCATTTATCCAGAGCAGGCAAGTCGCAAGAAGATACCTATTCTAGTTGATGCAGAGAAGAAAAGAGATGGATTAGATGATCTCTTGCAACTCGCCGATTATGTTGTCTGCACAGCAAAATTTCCTCAGGCAAGTTAGTCTTGGCTTATTTGCTTTGTTTTGCTGGCATCTTTTACAGCATGTGAAGCTGAGCATTCTCAGTCTGCGTCTTGCAGGCATGGACAGAGGAGTCTTCAACTCCAGGTGCACTCGTTTCCATGTTGTTGAGATTGCCCAAGCTTAAATTTGTGATTGTGACCTTAGGTGAAGAAGGATGCTTAATGCTTGAACGAGCTCCAAAAGGTACAGAACTGTGAGACTTCATGTAACTCACTAGAAATCAAAACTTCTTACATGATCTTTCTGGGTCATGAACATTTTCTGCCTATGCCCACTTCGACAGACGCATCAGAATCCAAAGAGACAGATGTTGAGAGTTTGTTGGAGACACTGAAGCATAGAACAGACTCAACCACAACATTTCCAACATGCGTTTTATCGGTAACCAAACGTTCCAACTCCTATATAACTTCTCACTCATATGAAGACACTTTAACTTTTCCGAATGTATTTCCTTGCAGGAGACGACAAAGCTGAAAGCCAACGGGATAGGAACAGTGAGCGGAAGATTATTTCTCGGAACAGCAGAGAAAATTCCTCCAGAAGAGCTCGTTGACACCACCGGTGCAGGCGATGCATTCATAGGAGCGGTTCTATATGGTAAAAGATTTGCAAAGATTCTTACACTCCCTGAGAAACCCAAATTCTTATACATTTTACTGACTTATCTATACTCTGTAGCCATATGCACCGGCATGCCCCCAGAGAAAATGTTACCGTTCGCTGCTCAAGTGGTAACTCTCCTAAACCAAACAAATCTTCAAGTATACACGTCTTTTTCCCTTATAGATTACGTGAACCTAGGAATTTTTTTGAGTTACCGAGTTTTCTAATCCTAAACTGAAACTAAGACTAGTCTCGAAGTTTGGAGACCCCACGTGAATTCCTTGGTTGCCATTAATGTAAGACTTGTTATATAAACTGCGATTGTCTTCAAACGTTTTCTAGTCTCATTGTACCATCCCAAAACCGCTCTTTTTCGAAATGAAACATACATAACATACTTTCAAAGTGATCTTTGTAACAATGTGTTTTTGTATGGCAGGCTGCTTGCAAATGCCGAGCTTTGGGAGCTCGCACAGGTCTTCCTCACCGGACTGACAGGCGACTTATTCCCTTTCTGGTTTGACAAATCTAAGATTGTTCTATGTTCCTTTTGTCAACTCTAGTTTTCATCTGAGTTCCATCGCCCAGTTTCATATATTTAAAACTTTCTACGTATAAAAAAAAAAAAAAAGACTTGGTGTCGAGCAATATTCTGGTTAGGTTTGACTTTATTTTTAGTGAAAAGGAAGAAACATATGAATAGTGGTGTTATTCTAAACAAGTAAATAATGTGAATGCTTTGATCGAGTCCTTAAAGGCGATTATAATCAACGGCTATGATTGCAACGAACACTAGATGATCATAATCCAAGTCAAAGGTGGATCGTCACGACCTCCCGCCTTCTTTACTCGCTTTGTCCACTTGACGACGTTAACATTTAAAATAAAGACAAAATGAAGATCAGAATTGCCGTGTGGGACCCTGTTGTCGTGTCATATTAACGGCCGTAAAAAGAAGCTAATGTTATGCAAAAGAACCGGTAAAAACAGTCCCTAGTTAACTCGGTAATCAAAAACGAAATTGTTTATATAAAAAAAAAAAACTTTATTCATCATTTTTGCATAGCGAAACCAGAATGCCAATTTGACTTTGACATATTTTGTTTTTTCCAAGGGTAGAAAAAAACTAACAGAATTAAATCGATTAGATTAAGGGTAACTTAGGATATTGAATGGTAAATAAACGCTTTAGTTACCTTTAATTACAGAGTTAAAAGCTTCGACGACTTATATGACTCAAATTCCGAATAGAAAAAGAGAAGAAAATCACAAGAAAGCGTCTCTGCAAGGGGCTTAGGATTTGAATTGAAGAACTCTAAGCTTCTCAAACTTGAATTGTTTGCTGAGTTGCAGAGTTCCTTGCGCAGGTTACATTTTTCCGCCGTTGTTGGTTTCCGTGAAACGATCATCTGTCATCGGAGAAATTAAATTCCCAATGCGTTTAGATCCAAAAACATACTAGTTCCTGATCTGATCAATCTCCGGTGCAAATGGTATTTGATTTGTCATCTGAGTTTATTTCCGTACACATAGACACATAGGGGTTTTATATTTTTCTATTGCGATTGTCTTCTTCTTATCATCATCTGTCTCTTGTGATGATTTCATGCTCTGCTTCATCCTTTTGGGGATGTAGTTTTTTAGTTAAAACCCGACTAAATCGGATGACATGACTTTCCATTGATTCACGATTGACCAGGATTTGAATATGATCATCTAAATGTTCTGACTTCCTGTAGTTTTATCATGTGAAATTGATTGAATTCTCTTTGGGCATATATTTAGAGGTTTTGTCCTTCGCACCATTATACAAATGTCCCTTCATCGAACATCTAATCTTCAACTGTTGTAGCAGATATGGCTTGTTACTGGTTTGGATTCACTCTATATTTTAGCACTTCATATACACTAGTTTTCTGAATTGTTGTTTTTGCAGGCTTGTACTACTGTTAATATTGGCTCTTTCGTTTGGGTGGAAGATCCAGAGGTCGCATGGATAGATGCTCAAGTTATCCAGGTTCAAGGAAATGACATTAAGGTCAAATGTACCTCAGGGAAGACGGTATGTTTAACCACTTTGTTTCTCTCTATATTTGTACGGGGATTACGTTTACTTTAAGCTACATTATTGCCAAATTTCAGGTGGCTGTTAAAATTTCAAATGCATACCCAAAAGATGTCGAAGCTCCCGCTTCTGGAGTGGAAGATATGACAAGGCTAGCATATTTACATGAACCTGGAGTCCTCCAAAATATGAAAATAAGATTTGATACCAACGAAATTTATGTGAGTATATTATTAAATTTCATTGCGAATGAGTTTTAGTTATATATATTTCAACTTCCTCGGTTGACTGGAGCTTCTTGAACGTCAATATTTTCTTTCACTTTGTTAGAAATTTGTGCTAATATACAAACTGTTCTAGACTTACACAGGGAATATTCTGATTGCTGTAAACCCTTTTAGAAGACTACCGCATCTTTACACCAACCATATGATGCAACAATATAAAGGTGCAGGATTTGGAGAACTGAGCCCCCACCCGTTTGCAGTTGCGGATGTAGCTTACAGGTGCCTGCCATGTAATTTTGGAGTCTTCCTTTATTCTCCTTTTGTTACTGGTTGTTTCCTGTTTGACGTTCCTTGGCTTGTTTTGCATTGAGGGTAGACAAATGATAAATCAAGGCATTAGTCAATCAATCTTGGTAAGTGGTGAAAGTGGAGCAGGGAAGACTGAGACTACTAAATTGCTCATGCAATATCTGGCAGATATGGGAGGTCGAGCTGTTTCAGAAGGAAGAACAGTTGAAAAGAAAGTTTTAGAGGTTATCCATGGCATATCTTTTTGTATAGACGTTCTAGGTTGCTAAAGTCAGATTTTGTTGATGTGTGAAAACCATTATTAGATATGTTTATGTTTTCTTCGTATGCAGTCCAACCCTGTTCTAGAAGCATTTGGAAATGCAAAGACCGTTAGGAACAACAATTCAAGGTGTATATAGTATACAATATACCCATCCTATCATATGCATGTGAGTTGAGTATCCTTTTACCTGCTGATTCATGTTCATGATCATATAATGTTGCAGTCGATTTGGTAAATTTGTGGAGCTTCAGTTCGATCAAAGGGGAAGGATATCAGGAGCTGCTATCAGGACTTACTTGTTAGAGAGGTCCCGGGTTTGCCAAGTCTCAGATCCGGAGAGGAACTATCACTGTTTTTACATGCTCTGTGCTGCACCACCTGAGGTACATATGGCTTTTATCTCCTTTTAAAGTGCTTCCCAGAAAAGCGTCCTTCTCTTTGGGGACGTCAGAATCTGATCTGGTATATGAGATAGCTATGGATCAGAATTTGCCCTTGCTTCTCTCCCAACTATAGTAAATAAGTTCTTTTAACCTCAGTTGCTTGTGTATGTTTGGTTCACGTTTATTAAAAGTCAGCTCGAAGCATCATTAAAATTGTGCCTTCTTCTAGTAAGGATGTGTCATCGAGATTCTTGCCCTGATGTTTGCTGAATTTCCTTTTATTATTTGATCAGGACATAAAGAAATGGAAATTGGCGGATCCTAGAACATTTCATTACCTGAATCAATCTCAATGCATTGAGTTGGATAGAATGGATGATGCGAAGGAGTATCGTGAAACTAGAAAGGCAATGGATGTTGTTGGGATAAATTCAGAGGAGCAGGTAGGTTTTTTTTTGTGTCATTGCCTTAGTATAAAAATTATGGTATCGACATATGAGTTTCTTTTGATATAAAATTTATGTCAGGAAGCAATATTTCGAGTTGTGGCTGCCATTCTTCATCTAGGTAATGTCGAATTTGGACAAGGACAAGAAGCAGACTCGTCAGCTCCAAAAGATGAGAAGTCCTATTACCATTTGAAGACTGCTGCTGAACTTTTCATGTGAGTAACTTATTGATTTTCTGTGACTTTGAAATGTGAAAAGCACTCTTTCTGGACCTGGTTCATTTAATATGAAATAAAGAAACCATTCCTGACTCCTCGGATTTTGTCAGGTGCGATGAGCAGGCACTGGAAGATTCTCTTTGTAAACGTGTAATTATGACACGTGCTGAATCCATTACAAAATGTCTGGATCCAGAATCTGCGGCACTCAGCAGAGATGCATTGGCAAAAACTGTCTACTCAAGATTGTTTGATTGGTATGTCCATCCCTTATACATTAGGAATTTCAGTAGCTGGATGCTTCTCTTTCTTTGCAGATTCGCAAACTTAGTTTAGTTAATCTTTCTTAACTTGCTTGGTGCTCTTTCAGGATTGTGAACAAGATCAATAGTTCAATTGGACAAGATCCTGATTCAAAATATTTGATTGGAGTGCTGGACATATATGGATTTGAGAGTTTCAAGACAAACAGGTGCTTAAGCGGTATGCCTTTTGTTTGATAAGGGGGAGGAACCACTTTAGAGAAATACTATGGAACTTAGCCTGATATGAAAATAGGTCTCAGTGTTTTCACATGATAGTTCTGTTGTTTAGTTTGTTGGTTCTCTTTGAATTTCTAGCTTTAGTAAGCAATGGAAAGGGTAGTAAATGTTGCTGTATCTCAACTCCTAGAAGTCTTTAGATATCAAGTAAAAGGTACATACAAAGCTTTAAAAAATTATCAAACGAAGGATCTTTCCAACTTTTAGAGACCCGATTTGCTCTCATATCATACATATATATTTTGAAATGGAAAGAAAGTGAATCTATCAAATGGATTTTCCTTGTGTTTTCCATGAAAAATGCTTTGTATTGCATTCGCTTTGCAGTTTTGAGCAATTTTGCATCAATTTGACAAATGAGAAACTTCAGCAACATTTTAATCAGGTTTGTTTATCTTTAGATTGCTGCCATTATTTTTGCCTGATTTGTCCCTAATAGTGGTCCAATTTTGTTTTTTACCCTGGCAGCACGTCTTCAAAATGGAACAAGATGAGTATAATAAAGAAGAAATTGATTGGAGCTACATTGAATTCGTAGATAATCAAGATATTTTGGACCTTATTGAAAAGGTTGCTAGTTTCACCATGTTTCATCTGCTACCTCTTACTGACTATATTAAACACTAATAATTATCGTTTTGTCATGTCTCAGAGTCCCAGTGGGATCATTTCTCTCCTGAATGAGGCTTGGTATGGCTAAGAACTTGAATTCGTATTGTTGAGCATGTGTTCCCTCTTTCTCCCTTCATATCCAAATTTCATACCTGTATCTTGCAGCATGTTCCCAAGATCAACACATGAAACATTTGCTGAAAAGATGTATCAAACGTTCAAAGATCACAAGCACTTTAGTAAGCCAAAATTAGCTCGTACTGACTTCACAATTTGCCACTATGCTGGTGATGTGAGTATACGCTTGCTTCGACGTTTTGAAATAATCCCCTAAAAATTAGTTGTTAATACCCTAATAAGTACTGAATCATATTTTCAGGTCACTTATCAGACCGAACAGTTCCTGGAAAAAAACAAAGATTATGTTGTTGCTGAGCATCAGGCTCTGCTAAATGCTTCAAGGTGCACCTTCGTTGCATGTCTCTTTCCTCTTCTTGCAGAAGAAGCTAACAAAAGGCCAAAGTTCTCTTCAATTGCTTCACAATTTAAGGTGCAGTAAATGAGGTAGTTTTATGGAAATTGTTGTCTATTAATCGTATGGCTACTGAAGCTACTTTTACTTGATTCAGCAACAACTGGTGACATTGCTTGAAACGCTGAGTACTACTGAGCCTCACTATATTCGTTGCGTGAAGCCTAATAATCTTCTGAAGCCTTTGATCTTTGAGCACCAGAATGTTTTGCAACAGCTACGATGTGGGGTGGGATTTCCGTGTTTTGTTTTTTCCAAAAATTTGGTTGTTATAGTTACATGCAAGTTTAAACTCTAAATATGCTGTCTTTCAGGGTGTGATGGAGGCAATCAGGATTAGCTGTGCTGGATTTCCTACTAGAAAACCGTTTGAAGAATTCCTAGAAAGATTTAGTATCCTTGTTCCTGAAGTTTTGGATAAGAGGTTTCCCTCTCTTCGATTTAGAGTTTGGAAACTTACCTAGATATTGAAAATGTTCTTACTTTTGGTTGGTCTCTTTCTAGTTCTGATGATGTAGCTGCCTGCAAGAAACTTCTAGAAAAAGTTCCACTCCAAGGATACCAGGTACGTTTTTGAAGCGCCATATACTGAATACTTTGCAATGTGGCCAAGCTTTAACACTTTGATGAAGAGCGTCTATTGATCCTCCTTTCATGATGCGCTTTTTTTTCTTTCCAGATTGGCAAGACGAAGGTTTTCCTCAGGGCTGGACAGATGGCTGACTTAGATACTCGGAGGAATGAGGTCTTAAGCAGGGCAGCCAGCAGCATCCAGAGGAAATTCCGCTCCTACTGGTCCCGCAAAACTTTTATGATGCTCCGCCAAGCTGCAATAAATATCCAGGCTGTGTGCAGAGGTACCTTAAAGTTAAAGAATATCATCCGACTTCCTACTCTGGCAATTAGAAATGTTACTTATTCATTCTTTGTTTTGTTGTCCGTGATTTAAAGCGCAACTTTCTCGTCAAGTCTTTGAGGGATTGCGCAAAGAATCTGCTGTTTTGGAGATCCAGAGAGACATACGGATGCACCTTGCTAGGAAGTCGTACAATGAATTATATATTGCTGCTGTTTCTATTCAATCAGTAATACGTGGTATGGCTTCCCGTGGCATGCTACTGTTCCAAAGGCAGAACAAGGCGGCAATTATGATTCAGGTGCTGTGCTGTACAAGTTTCTGGCTAAAAATTGTGAAGGACTACATTTTTTTCTTTTCGTTCATCTACTAGATGTTTCGATCTTTTCTTCTTCATCCCAAATTTCTTGTGAAGTTTATGACTTTGAATTTGTTCTCTTTGGTATATAACAGAGCCATTGCCGCAAATTCCTGGCCAAGTTGCACTACCAGAGGCTAAAGAAAGCAGCAATTACAACACAAAGTGCATATAGAGCAAGGTTAGCACGTCAAGAGCTGCGGAAGCTTAAGACGGTGAGCTTTCTTTTCACTTCTGTGTGTATCATTTCGTATGTATCAGTTCTCATTCTAAGCATAGTATGTGGCAATTGCAACACTTCAGATAATTATGGTTTTTAAATGAGCTTATGTAATGGGAATATATGAGCTTACAGAATTGATTAGGGGAGGTTTTATAATTGAGCTGGCTCTTTTGACGTGATTGCTAGCAGCTGGAAATGATCCTTTCCTGTTTGAGAGTCTTCAAAAATTTAGGCTGTGGATGTTGGTTTTTCACAAAATATGAGTAATTCAACAAGATGCCTTCATATTTCGTGTAGGCGGCAAAGGAAACAGGAGTCCTTCAAGCTGTCAAGAATAAGCTTGAGAAAGAAGTGGAAGAACTGACATGGAAACTGCAGCTAGAGAAACGCATGAGGGTATGTTAATAGAGAACTCTTTTGGTTTCCCTCTTATCCGTAAGATATTTTCATTCCAAAAGCTTTCCTTTGGAATAACTGGATTCAGATATTTACCATATCCGTCATCTATTTTTGTGGCTTAATGATTTAGATGGACATGGAAGAAAGTAAAACACAAGAAAATGCAAAATTGCGATCAGCATTGCAGGAAATGCAACTTCAATTCAAGGAAACCAAAGCCTTGCTCTTACAGGAAGTGGAAGCTGCTAAAAAGACGGCAGAAATTGTTCCTGTGGTGAAGGAGGTTCCTGTAGTTGACACAGAGCTAGTGGAGAAGCTAGCTAGTGAAAATGAAGAGCTCAAGGTAGGAAATTAGCTCTGTCCTTTCTTTCTTTTTGCATCTATTAAGGATTTCAAAGCTGTGAAAACATCTGAAGGAAGTTTCATATTTCCTTTATTTCTCTTTGGTTTCAGTCCCGGGTAAGTTCATTGGACAAAAAGATTGATGAAACAGAGAAAAGATTCAAGGAGATGAGCAAAATAAGTGAGGAGAGGGTGAAGCAGGCGCTTGAGGCTGAAACTACAATTGGCAATTTGAAAACTGCTGTGCACGAGTACCCACTATACATCTCTGGATCTTTTTTAATGAATTCACCAAAAATCCCATTGGCACTTAACATTAAGCATATTTTTTCACATGTTTATTTGCAGTCTACGAGAAAAAATCGTGGACGTGGAATTTGAAAACCAAATATTGAGGCAGAAATCTCTCTTACACTCATCAGGACATCTCCCTCCGACTCCAGTTAAGGTATATTTGAGAAAAAAACATACTTGGATAGGTAGACAATAATGATAACGAAAGTATTGCTCTCATACTTGCAGGGCTCACAAAATGGTCATTTTCCTAGGAAAGAAAGTCTCCTCAATGTTAGTCGTGTCTTGCTTTTCGATCACTTTTTCCCTGATTTGTGCTCCATATGTTTGTATATCCTTTAAAGACATCTCTGCAGGGAGCTGAGATTGAAACACCAGCAAGAACCCAAGAACAAGAATCTGATGCAAAGACTCGGAGAACTCAGATGGATCGGCAACGTGTATGTTGTTTAGTTTAATTACTTCATTCTGTGTTTCTGATCTGTCGGATTTGCCATCTTTGATTGAAGAGAGATATTTGTTCTTACTGTAGGAGAATGTTGATGCTCTTATCAACTGCGTAAATAAGAATATCGGATTCCACCAGGGGAAGCCTGTAGCGGCATTTACGATGTACAAATGTCTCCTTCATTGGAAATCCTTTGAAGCTGAAAGGACCAATGTGTTTGATCGTCTTGTTCAAATGATTGGTTCTGCTATCGTGGTACTGAATTACATGTCAAGTCTTTTATAATTAAGGCATCATATAAATAATAATCACAATTGAGTTGTTACGATCTTTACTATTAGGATGAAGATAACAACGAGCATTTGGCATATTGGTTGACCAATACTTCAACTTTGTTATTCATGATCGAACAAAGTCTAAAACCTACTACACAGCGAAAGCCACCTGTTTCGACTTCCTTGTTCGGAAGAATGGCCATGGTATATATGTCTTTATCTATCTTTGTTGATGAAGTTTTGTTCCAAAATTAATAAACATTTCTGAAGCATAATCTTCTAATATACCAGGGTTTCCGTTCAGCGCCTTCCTCTGCTGAGACGTCTGCTGCAGCAGCAGCTGCAGCGGCGGCAGTGATTCGCCCGGTTGAGGCCAAGGATCCAGCTTTGCTTTTCAAACAGCAGCTTACAGCTTACGTAGAAAAGATATTTGGAATGATTCGGGATAACCTGAAAAACGAGTTGCACACTTTGCTTTCCCTTTGTATCCAGGTCGGCTAAGAAACAAATTCACTGTTCTCTTTTAACCTTTGATACTATCATTCTTCTTTTCTTTCTATGTATGTGGTGGGGTCTGATATGAACGGACCTTTTAGGCACCACGGACATCGGGACGCTCACTACGTTCACTACGATCTTCAAGGACAGTTGGTGGCAAGGATTCTCCTTTAGACCACTGGAACGGGATTCATGACGGCTTAAATGCGCTTCTAAACACACTGCAGGAGAACTTTGTATGGAAACACACTGTCTTCTCCAGTCACATTTTCGTTCTCTTTAATATTTGGAAATTCTTATATCTCTTCTATATCTCTTCCGCTTTCAGGTTCCTCCGGTTCTAATCCAAAGGATTTTTACTCAGACATTCTTTTTCATCAATGTCCAGTTATTTAACAGGTGACAGATTGGTTCATTCTTTATTATCAAATAGGCATTCTTATAACCGGGTTCATTCTTTTCCGCAGCCTTCTTTTGCGACGAGAATGTTGTACATTTAGCAACGGAGAATTTGTAAAATCTGGTTTAGCATTGTTAGAGGAATGGTGCGCTGAAACAACAGAAGAAGTATTCCCCAGTGAATCACCCTTTCTACTTTTATGAATTATTGATTGATTTATGCGTAGCACAATTTGGCTCATTATACACGTCCTCTTGAATTGCAGTATGCTGGCTCGTCCTGGGATGAACTTAAACATATCAGGCAAGCTGTTGGATTCTTGGTATGTTCTATCACACTTTTTCTGATAATTAGAAAAATGTATATTCTATTTTCCACAATTCCTATATCTGGTTGTAAGAGGTTTGTTCAGCTCTCATGATTGTCCCTTGAATTGGCATTTTCCAACAGGTCATCCATAAGAAGTACAGAATCTCATACGATGACATAGCACATGATTTATGCCCGGTGAGTCCCTCCACCGGCCTGTCTCTTTTATCCGATTAGTAGACGAGTTTTTGATTCTGAAAACTTTGAATGTTGTGGTCACTTTTGCAGATCCTTAGTGTCCAGCAACTTTACAGAATATGTACACTGTACTGGGATGACAGCTACAACACAAAAAGTGTATCCCAAGATGTAAGCTTTTCTGCAGAAATAGGTCTATCGGCTTTTATATTCTTTTGCTCTAAACAGTACTACTAATGTTTTATGAACAGGTGATTGCAAGCATGAGAGTGCTTATGACAGAGGATTCCAACAATGCGGACAGTAGCGCCTTCTTGTTAGATGAAGATTCTAGGTGACAATATAACCCCACCTTATATGTGGCTATACAGAAGCTATGTTTAGCTGCTTTAAATCAAACCAAATTCTGTTTTTGTTCATGTCAGCATTCCCTTCTCGGCCGAGGATATATCAAGTTCAATGCAAGATAAAGACTTTGCGGAAATGAGTCCAGCTGAAGAACTTAAAGAAAACCCAGCTTTCAGTTTCTTGTTATAATGGTGAAGATACCAAAAGAAGCTGCAGGTATAGTATCCCTTCAAGAACACGCCAGTAACAGCAAAAGAAAGAAGAAGAAACTGATGCTGGAGATTTTCCTGATTCCTTTTTGCATTCTTCACCGTTTCGGCGAGACATAGATTGATTGATTGATTCTCCATTTCGTTTCTTTGTTGTTCATTGTCTCTGATCATCCTATAAGTTCCTTAAGGTTTATTCTTTGGCTGGGAGAAAAAGAGGAGCATGGAACTCTTTATGTTTTCTTCTTCTTGTGCAGTTTCTCTTCTTGCTTCGTTTTGGTTTAACCTTAATTTTTATCTTTGGTGGTTTTTTAATTCTGGTGAAATGAACCAGTTTGTTATAGCAAATATATAATAACGTCATGTCCTGTTTGTACAAAAAGAAATGATTTTTAGTGGGTAAAAGGTATAGTTTGCTACATTGGATTTTTATTACTTGTGAGTTATGAGTTATGAATCCCCTTCCTATTAAAAGACAAAGACAAGTCAGATTAGTTAACCTAATTAATTGTTATAATTTGATTGGTCTAAAATGATATGGATTGAAAAAATAATGACATGTCTTAGGTAAAAATGTGACATGGCATAATTCTCAAAAACTATTGGATAACTAAATTAAACAAATTTTATATAATAAAACCTCACAGTTTTCTGATGGAATCTTATTTCTTCCACTTGACGTTTACAAGAAGGTAAGCCAATTTACTTACAACAAACTCTTTTTTTGGAATATGACATGAACAAAACTTTATAGTTTAGTAACATTTCATTGTTATTAACGAAATTAATTTGTTAGAACCAAGATTTTCAAAACAAAATCTCACCTTACTAATATAATCTGTTTTTTGGGAACGGATTTAATTGGTTCAATGTATACTAAGACTAAACATAATTAACACTAGATTTAAAAAATAAATCATTTTGGTTTTCTAATTTTTATATCTTTTCAAAAACCCAAAACACAACAAAATCATATTATAGATATTACGGTTTTGGTTTGTTTAGGAACCAATTGGAATATTCTAAAATATATCTTAATGTAAAATCTAATAAAATCAAAAACTAATTAGATTATTTAGGTAGCCCTAACTATTATATTCCCTATATAAAGGTAGTGTGAAACTCAATATATTTCATTCATCATTCTCCAAGCAGCAGTAGTCGTTTTTTAGCATTCCAACTTCTATATTTCATTGCATCTCTTAATTTATTTTTAAAATGATATAATAATATTATGTTTGTGCATGTGAATTAATTGAATGATTGTAATCGATTTTAGAGTCGAAGATTCTTTCTTTATATATTTTTATTATTTGTATATTTGTTCTATACATTTACTTATTTAGATTGCCTATATTATTCTTACCATTTTTGTTTCTCTTCTTCTGTTCTTGAGTAACACATTTCAGAATTTTAAATATATACTAATGAATATAGTAGTATAAAATATGATATCTATGACTATATCTATGCCGGAAGAGGACACCATGTTTAACTCTAATATATTTTTTTTCTTTCATATACAATATATAGTTTCTGACATATATATAATACAAATTTTTTTTTGGATTAATGTGAAAAGAGTTGTCGTTTGAGATGGCTTAACTACGTGATGACCAACTTAAAACATAGAGGCTTCATCGGTTAATAGCCTTTACACTACTACTAGAAACAAGTTCGTTATTAATATTATTTTATTCTTAGGATATATAGATATAATTTTATTTATAATGCGGTATCTAAATTAGTGTGTATTTTATTTTTTAAAGATAGTTTATCGTTACTTCACAATTACTAGAAGAATAAACAAAAATATCGAAAACAATTGGAATACGAAGCTCAAGAAAAAAGCTATAGAGCAAGTAATGAAAAGAATTTCATCAATAACTTAAGATCAGATACAGTATGGTTGACAAAAGAACCATCACTTCTAAATAGTGGGAGTAGATTAATATGAATATAACAAAATTTATAAAAAAATAATAGAAGAAGAATAAAAACGGGAAAAGAAAACAAAATAAAAAAAGAATAAGGAAAAGAGGAAGATGACTAAAAACTGGAAAAAAGTAGCGGAGAAAATAAAGACAAAAGCAAAATAAAAAAACAAACTAAAAAATCGAAAAACAAAAAAATCCGGATTAATGAATAACAACAATACGGGAAGAACTAACCAAACAAATATAAATAATTAGTACAATGAAATAAATTTATAAGAAAATTCAAAACTAAAAATAAAATATTAATAAATTATAACAATTTGGATATGTGCATGTGCATCACCTGGGAAGTAGAAGAAATTATCGTTTTATTTGGTGTCATATTTTTTTTTTTGAAGTATATGTAGTTATTTCCTCCATTTCTTGCAACATTTAATTGTTTTCTACTATATTAATTGTTTGCATGCATAAAACTAATAACCATATATTTTAAAATATTTTATCAATGATAACATTGCATTAATAAATACTTTAAATAACTATTTTTTCCAAAATGTTTATATCCGCACACAGTGCGGGTCAATCTGCACACATTAGTTTTGTCTTTCGTTTTATTAAAATTTAGTAACATTTCATTGTTATTAACAATGTCAACCATTTTCTTTTTTTTTCTATATTATGAAATTTTTGCTTTATATGATTTATCATTTATAATGTTTTTATGATTTTATGTATAAATTTTGTTATATAATATTCATTTCCGCACAAAGTGCGGGCAAATCACCTAGTATCCATGTATTTACCATCAGTTGAATAGAATCAGAAACGGTACGTGGAAACGAAAGCGTATAAGCGAGTTTTTCAGAAACATTAGAAAGTGGGTACGTGTTGGAAGCGTATATATAAATAATATTAATACTATATTAAACAAATTTAATACGTTTTTATATAACTAACAATGAATAATTTGAACTAATCTGATTCAAAATTAAAACTTCGAACCATCATCTTCATTTTAAGTTTTTAACACCATCAAATCATTTTGATTAAAATCGTATGATGTAATCACTAAAACATGCATTAGTAGTAGTACAGTAAACAAACACACAAAATACGGGTTTTTTTTCTTAAAAATTCATCATTAAGTCAATTATCAAGTGTACTTACAAGTTCCACTCAATATGTTCAATTTAGCCTCTCACGTTCAAAGACATAGCCCAATCCATGAGCCTCACAACTACACTTTAGCCTTGGAACAAGCCTTCTTATATGAGATGCTTTCCACATGAGGTTCTCAATTCCATAGATGAACAAATGTGTAAGTTCATAGATGAAAAATCTGTAAGTTCATATTCAACATAAATCTGCTTGGAGCAATATTATTGATGTTGAGCAAAAAGAAAACCAGCAAAATATTTCTTTGAACGATCAAATTTTTTGAGATAATTACTAGAAAGACTTTTTTAGATTTGGTGTTTACTCAAATAATCTTTAAATTTTTGAGCTCAAAAATTTGAGATAAAAAAAGTTACAAAGACATTAAAAATACTTCAAATTCGTTTATTAACGAAAATGCCATTGGCCTTTGAGAAAAAAAAAACAACATAAAACAAAAAAAAAAAAAAAATCAGATTTCAACTCTTCATCTTCTTCTTCTTCTCTCCGGCGACTTCTCTCTCCGGCAACTTCTCTCTCCGGCAACTTCTCTCTCCGGCGACTCAAATCGCGACTTCTTCTCCGGCGACGAAATTCGTTGCTTTTGACGGTAAGATTCGAAACAAATCATGAGTTATCTTCCTCTCTATCATTCACGAGTGTCTTGAGTTCGGATTTATGAACTTCAATATGTTCTTCGTTCATAGGTTTCGAAATTCCGGCGAAGGAAAGTTCTGGCGAGTGTTGGGATTTCGTTTTCGTGCGTTGTAGAGAGGTAATCTCTTGATTCTAACCGGTTTCGTTTGGGTATGTTGAAGTTTTGTAAAATCACGTTTTGGTCCAAATCTGAATTTTTTCCAGATCTGGATTTTTTTTTGATGGTAGACTTATTTTTGTTTGATGGTAGACTTATTTTCTATTCGATAGTATTAATACTATATTAAACAAATTTAATACGTTTTTATATAACTAACAATGAATAATTTGAACTAATCTGATTCAAAATTAAAACTTCGAACCATCATCTTCATTTTAAGTTTTTAACACCATCAAATCATTTTGATTAAAATCGTATGATGTAATCACTAAAACATGCATTAGTAGTAGTACAGTAAACAAACACACAAAATACGGGTTTTTTTTCTTAAAAATTCATCATTAAGTCAATTATCAAGTGTACTTACAAGTTCCACTCAATATGTTCAATTTAGCCTCTCACGTTCAAAGACATAGCCCAATCCATGAGCCTCACAACTACACTTTAGCCTTGGAACAAGCCTTCTTATATGAGATGCTTTCCACATGAGGTTCTCAATTCCATAGATGAACAAATGTGTAAGTTCATAGATGAAAAATCTGTAAGTTCATATTCAACATAAATCTGCTTGGAGCAATATTATTGATGTTGAGCAAAAAGAAAACCAGCAAAATATTTCTTTGAACGATCAAATTTTTTGAGATAATTACTAGAAAGACTTTTTTAGATTTGGTGTTTACTCAAATAATCTTTAAATTTTTGAGCTCAAAAATTTGAGATAAAAAAAGTTACAAAGACATTAAAAATACTTCAAATTCGTTTATTAACGAAAATGCCATTGGCCTTTGAGAAAAAAAAAACAACATAAAACAAAAAAAAAAAAAAAATCAGATTTCAACTCTTCATCTTCTTCTTCTTCTCTCCGGCGACTTCTCTCTCCGGCAACTTCTCTCTCCGGCAACTTCTCTCTCCGGCGACTCAAATCGCGACTTCTTCTCCGGCGACGAAATTCGTTGCTTTTGACGGTAAGATTCGAAACAAATCATGAGTTATCTTCCTCTCTATCATTCACGAGTGTCTTGAGTTCGGATTTATGAACTTCAATATGTTCTTCGTTCATAGGTTTCGAAATTCCGGCGAAGGAAAGTTCTGGCGAGTGTTGGGATTTCGTTTTCGTGCGTTGTAGAGAGGTAATCTCTTGATTCTAACCGGTTTCGTTTGGGTATGTTGAAGTTTTGTAAAATCACGTTTTGGTCCAAATCTGAATTTTTTCCAGATCTGGATTTTTTTTTGATGGTAGACTTATTTTTGTTTGATGGTAGACTTATTTTCTATTCGATAGTAGACTTATTTTCTGTTTGATGGTAGACTTATTTTTGTTCGATGGTAGACTTATTTTCTATTTGATGGTAGACTTATTTTTGTTTGATGGTAGACTTATTTTCTGTTTGATGGTAGACTTATTTTCTATTCGATGGTAGACTTATTTTCTGTTTGATGGTAGACTTATTTCTGTTCGATGGTAGACTTATTTTATGTTTGATGGTAGACTTATTTTTGTTTGATGGTAGACTTATTTTCTGTTTGATGGTAGACTTATTTTTGTTTAATGGTAGACTTATTTTCTGTTTGATGGTAGACTTATTTTCTGTTTGATGGTAGACTTCTTTTCTACTCGATGATAGACTTCTTTTTGTTTGATGGTAGACTTATTTCTTTGAGATGAAGACGTTGTGGTAGACTTATTTCTATGAGATGCAGACGTTGTGGTAGACTTATTTCTATGAGATACAGACGTTGTGGTAGACTTATTTTTATGAGATGCTGACGTTGTGGTAGACTTATTTCTATGAGATGCAGACGTTGTGGTAGACTTATTTCTATGAGATGCAAACGTTGTGGTAGACTTTTCGACTCTGGAGCTGTTAATGAATGAATGAATTTGTTTTTTTCTAAGTTAGGATTTTGTTTCACTCCAAGATGTTCTAATTTCCATGAATTTCTTTACAGGTATTCTTTGTACGTGCAATGCGTAACCGCATGAAGATTGTAAAGAACATCCAAAAGATCATGAAGATGGTCTATACACCATTGTTTCTTGTTGTATTTAGGTAGTATTTGGTTAATCTTTGTATTGTTTAACATACAAAGAGATTTATTTTTATGAGATGTATTTTCGTTTGATGGTAGATTTATTTGTATGAGACACACACGTTATGATTTGTAATATACCTTATGGTAGATTTATTTCTATAAGATACAATTGTTATGGTAGACTTTTTGCAAAGAGATTCAAACATTATGGTAGACATCTATGAACAATTTTTTGTAGTGTAATGAATGAATTGACAACATTTATGTATGGTTAAAACATGGCTTCTGAAATGTCTCTGTAACCATTACAAAATCCTTAAAACACGAGTACGAGTTCATACGAAAAGATAGAAAAGATATGAAAATATATAGTATATACTAAATCTACCATCACTTGTATATAAATCTACCATCACTTGCATGATATGCCCCTAGAACTGTACCACCTTTTGAATTGTCAACCAAGAACACCCATCAATTTTTCTTAAAACTCTGACTACCATAAACAAGAATGATTTGTTTTGTTCCCAATTTATCTCCTTTTGTTCAAACCCTAAACCCTAAACCCTAAACCCTAAACCCTAAACCCTAGTTCTTCACCATTGTTGCAGATTTTCCGTGCAAATTTGTCTATTTTTAAGGGTAAAATCGACATTTCACATTCCTTGCAAATAACTCTACCACCTACCAAATAAGTCTACCACCACTATAGTTTCCTAAATAGGAAATAAGTCTACCACCAAGTACTATAAGTCTACCGCTATCACAATAAGTCTACCAAATGTCTAATGTGAAAAAAAGTCTACCGTCACTAAGTTTGATAAAAAGTCTACCATCACTAGACCTTGGTAAAAACAAATCTACCGCTTCTATCGCTAAAAACGCATAAGTCTACCACCATTGATCCTAAAAAAATAAGTCTACCAGTTAACGGTTGGTTTCGTTGACCGAAAATACGAAATAAGTCTACCGCTAACTATAAGTCTACCACTACTACAATAAGTCTACCACAACTAAACACAAAATAAATCTACCACCACGATAAAAAAGTCTACCGCAAACTATAAGTCTACCGCTACTAAAATAAGTCTACCGTCACTATAAATCTACCGCTGCTATGACTAAAAATCTACCACCGAAGGAAACAAATCTACCAGTCAAAATAAGTCTACGGACATAAATCTACCGCTCAAAATAAGTCTACGGAAATAAATCTACCATTCGAAGAATAAGTTTACCGCAAAAAATAAGTCTACCGCTACGGGAAAATAAGTCTACAGCTAAAAAAATAAGTTTACCGTTCGGAAATAAGTCTACCACCAAAAGAGACACAATAAGTTTACCGTTCAAAAATAAGTCTACCACTCCTCAAATAAGTCTACGGATAAAAAAATAAGTCTACCAGAACTCAAATAAGTCTACCATCACATAGCGGTAGACTTATTTTTTTTAGGCGGGAAATTTTCGCGCCTACGCGGCCCGTTTCATTAATGGCATTTTCGTAAATACGTTTTTTGTTATCAAAGGAAAAAGGGTAAAACGGACTCGAAAATAGCCTCAGTAATTAAAATCTAAGAAGGTTGCACTACAAGAAAAAGGCAATATTGTGACAAAAAATTGTGACCAATTTTGTTTGTCATAATATTGTGACGATTTGCTTACAAATTTGTGACAAATATGTTTAGTCATAAATTCGTTAGTATCTAGTCATAATATTGTGACACAGTTAAAGGTAACAAACTTTCGTCATAAATTGTGTCGAAATTGTCACAAAATATGGAGTCACAAAGAAAGTGACGAGATTGTGACTAAATCTAGTAACTAATTTATACCATTTTGTGACTAAATTTTATGTCACTCATAGTTACAAAACTGTTGTTACTACTTCGTCACAATTAGTTATTGTTTTAGTGACTTTTGCGTTTTGTCACAAAACGTGACATATTTGTTATTATTTTGTCATATAAAAAAAATTATGAATTAAAAATTATTTATAAAATAAGTGGATAGTTTTGGTTCAAGAAAAAATGGAAAAATACAGAACAACTAGAAAATAGTGACTAAATTAAGTAAATTAATTCATAATTTAGTTTTTCCTATTCTTATTCTTGCAATCTAAAATGTTTTATTCAAGTTGTACTTAATGAAAAATGACTTATATTAATATAGTAAAATGACAAGTCTTTTGGCAATCAAATTATGCCTTCATATATTTTTTTAAATGAAGTCAAAAAGCAAATGTAGAAAAGAACACAAGAAACTACTAAGTCATTTCTATTTACTCACATTATCTATCTAAAATTTAAAAAGTTTATTCTATAAATCCCTAATTAAACTCACACTAACCCACGATCTTAGGATCTTCGAAAGTGTTAAATCTCTACTTGCATAAGAAACTGTAAATCCCTTCTTCTTTTTTGCAAAGACTCTATTCACTTTCTCATAAATTCTAATCGAATCATAATAAAACTAGATAGTTCGAAGTTTTCATCACACTACCATGTCGAGTGCGTTTACTTCAATTTCAATTTCAAGATCGACACATTGGCTATGAACAAGTGGTGAGAAGCAAACTGCAAATTTGGGAGAACGAACGTTAATCTCTAGGTTAGCGAGATTAAAATGTTTAAATGTTAATTTGCGAATTTGGTTTTTCCGAACCTTTTTTCCTTATCTATTTTTTTTTGTTTTCTCAGTTTTGCTCTTACAGATATTAGCAAAAGCTGCATACATATACGCTTGAACAAATAAGTAAAAGTAAATAAAGTACGTAAACTCCTCCTCCTATTACTGAATTATTTATCTATTTGCAAAGAACATGATCATACGTTTTGGTAGTTATTTTTGCAGAAAACAAGGGTAAGAGGCTCACGTTGAATACAAGTAGAAGTTGAAAAAAGGAGTTAGTGATTTTGTGTAATGCATTTAATAGATTTTCGTGCATGAAAGATATTCAAATCATTTATGTTTAGTTCCTTTATAATCATCATATACGTATGATCCTCTTATTAATAATCCTAATCTCTATACATCCACAGGTAAGGCTTTACAAAGAACCACGAGCATACTATGGAAGAAACAAGAGTAGAGTTATATACGGGATAGTTCACATCGAGAGGATGGAGAGGTTGACAAGGAACTTGGTGTTAAAACATAAGAGAGTTGAGAGTATTCAAATTAGAATGTACCATTATTAAGTAAATTCTCATTTGCATTATATTTGTTTCTCCAAGTTGTAAATTATTTTCTAAAACATTCTTAATGATCATTGTGCCGTGCTTTTTAATGTTTTGTTTATTTTTAGTTTTTTTAAATATGATGGTGGTTATTACAAATAATAAAACGTTTTGAAAATAATTTGTAACTAAAAAATTTCAATGGTAAAAAGACACAATGATCGTCACAATCATCTATGAAAAGTCACAAATAAAAAAAAATAGTGACACTTTTGTGACTATAACTCAGTCGCTAACTGTGACAAACTGTGACATTATTTCCAGTAACAATTTGTGACAATTCGATGACTATAATTTAGTAACAATTTGTGACAAAAAAGTGACAATTTTTTGTCAGAGTTTGTGGCAAATTTGTTACTGATGTTAATCGTCACGAAACTTTGTGACCTTTTTGAGACTTAATTGGATTTGTGACCATTCTATTATGACGTTTTAGAATTCGTATCACTTTGGTCACAATAACAAATTTGTGACGAAATATTCATGCATTGTGACCAAAAAAGTTGTAACAATATTGACATTTTCTTGTAGTGTTGTTTGAGTCAACCCAAAATTTAAGAAGGTTGTTTTAGTAAGTCTCCCATTTTTTAATAACTAAAACTATTTTTTAATTAAAATTAGTTCTTTTCTTGGTAAGGTAATGAAACAGATATATATATTCAACAAAAAAAAAATTGATATGTTTCTTACATGTAACCGATTTTTTGAAAAACGCCATTTTGAAATGTTATTTTCAAAATATCATTTTTCTAAAGTATTTTTAAGAATGCTACTACAACTATATGGAAATTGTTTTTTTTTTAAATACCTCTTTTCAAAACTTTCTAATTTTTTTGTTCCAAAAATATCATTAAAATGATATCATTTGTCTAAAATATTGGTTGGATTTGAATTTACTATTTTATGTTAGAATTTATAAAAAATTTAATGAAAATTTTTATAGTAGCATTTTTGAAAATTAACATTAAAAAAATAGCACTTTTAAAATCCCTCCCTCCTCTCCTCTCCTCTCCTCTCCTCTCCTCTCCTCTCCTCTCCGCCCCGCCTCCCAAACCTGAAAATTTTAATTAAATACCATTTAACTAATTGTTACACGACCAAATGCCCCGGTAAATATAAAAAAGAGCTAATTTATAACAAATTACTGAAGTAATTCAAAAGGTGTCGACTGGGAAAATCTTCACAGGACCATCTTGATTTGTTTTTCTAACCAGAGGGACCATAATAATAAAAACTTCGTCATATTTTTGTCTTGCAATATGGTATGGATTAACACGATCTCCCTCGTGGTTGTGGTACATTTCAAATTCACATTTGTTTTTTCTTTCTATATGGATAATCAATGTTCATTGCTAAACTGGACCAATCATATGCCAATCTATTAATATAATAAATATTAGTTGACTTTTAAAGTTGTGAGTATTATTTAATGACATTTTTAAAAAATCTGAAAATATGTCGGAACTTCATTAATAAGAGGCGGGTTCAACCAATTATAAGTGTAACAAATGTATTAAGATGAATAAAAATTACTCCCTCCGTTTTTTAAAGATTGATGTTCTAGAAAAAAAATTTGTTTTATAAAGATTGATTTTTTACATTTTCTGTGCACTAATAACTATGAATTGTAGATTTCAAGACATTTGAGTTGATTTTATTATATTGTTATTGGGTCAAAGTTATGGAAAATTGTTTAATACAAAAACCATACATTTTTAGTCATACATTAATTTGTTTTTTTAATATTTGTGAAAACTTTAGAAAATCAATCTTTAAAAAACGGAGGAAGTAGTTGACTTTGAGATTCTGTTGTTTCGTTTATTGCCACCTAACTCTATATGAATATTATACGTATTCAAGACATGAATCATTGAAATTGTTTTGGACAATGTAACATGAGAAGATGAATAAAGTCTTAAACTGTCTAGTGATTCATTTACTGAACGCTATAACAGAAAAATAGAAATTTAGGAAACTACTCTCACCATAGTATTGTGGCGTCGAAGATATTGAGTAAGCTTTTTTGAAACTGCTAATTTAAGTATCAAGAGGGAAAAAAAAAGTATCAAGAGGAAATTAACCAAACGATAAGAAATTTTTTTTCGGACCGGTTAATATGCATGGTGTTTGAGATTTGTTTTTTGGCTCCTACGATTTGTGTACAGGGCCGGCCTTGAGGGCAACCAGGCCAAGCACCTGCTTGCGGCCCAAAATTTATGATGTTTTGTTTATATGTATTATCGGTCCAAAAATATGCATAAAATCTCTTTAGTTCAGTTGATTTATGGGTTACATGAAACAAATGAGAGGTGAAAATTCTTCCTTAAAACATTTTTTTTTTTTTTCAAAAACTAATAATAAGTGAACCAATTATTATTTTTGGTTTGTGGCTTGTAAATTCTTAGGGTCGCCCTATTTGTGCAACACATTTCGAACAAGAAAAGAAATCTAACTGGAAAGTCCAATTTTTGTTTCTCCACATGTCCAACTTTTAGTTATGGGCATAATCAAATGGACTTTAAGTGGTTTTAGGTTAAATTAGATCAGAAAGTTTTAATATTATATCTTAGCTATATGGAAGGTCTCTACTATGAACTCCTTACGTAACCCTTGTAAGTTAACATAAAGTTTAATTGGAATTATAGCAAATAAAGTGTCACGTGATACAGAAAATAGCGTTATGCGCGGGACCTATAGTATTGTTAGGAATATAGAAGCAGATCAATCAAAAGAAATAGAAGAAGTTGTTTTCTTATAAAGAAGTGTAGTACAAATACAAAGTATGTGTAATACAAAAGACGAACTTCACGGTTTCTCTCTCGATCACGAAACGATAACTTGTAGATGATAGAGGTTTGCTTGTGGCAATCTCCTAAGACAGAATTTCGTCCCTACCGGTGTAAGTAGTTTCGCGGACGTCTATCTTGCAGGATACAACTATCGAATTCCGAACAAAACACCGTTCGTAGTTCCTTGCAAACTCTACTTTGTGTTTCTTAGAAAGTTTAGAGAGATGAAGAGAAAAGAGAGCAAATGGAATGAATTCCTTCTCCTTGAATCATTTCTCATGATCTCTTTATATAATACTTCAAAGGGTATGTTAATCAAATGGTGCTTTCTCAACATACATTGTACATTAAGAGTTTCTCAATCAACACATATGTTCATGAAGAATCATAACTCTTAATTATTAATGAATGTGACTTTTGAATTAAGAGACATGATTTATCAACTTAATACAAACGTGACTTTTCATTTAATAATCTCTAACAATACCCCACATTTTCTATTCAAACTTAAGAATACCCCACATTTGAATAGAAAATAAGTTTCAATAACTTTCTAAGAAAATAGAATCAATGTGCATCGGAAGAAGGTGTCTTTTGGACTTGAACCTTTCCTAGTTACAGCTTATCGGATATACTTTGTGGGTAATGAACTTTAGTCTTGAATTAACCACGTTTGATAATAAATCTAGACAATAAGTGAAACACATATTTCATCTTCACATTTCTAGTTTATACGGTTGTGTTCGTTTTGGTCCTGAACATATCCCGTCTTCATAAGAGCTCTAGAGAATTTAGCCATCTCAATTCTCATAGATGCGACCTGACATCACTCTCACATAGGTAACGTTAATTAAAGATAGTCTGTTCTATCCCGCTTTACAAAAGCTATTAACGTTATTAAGAATAAAATATTCAGCCCTTAAACATCAACGGAAACATACTTTACATTCATAGGAATGAGAAATGTATGTTATTCTTGTGTGAGTCTTCCTCAACCAGTTTGCCTATTGAACCTAAACCATGGGATCTCCAATGTTGCTAGGTTAGGTTTCCATCAAGTGGTGACTCATTGTATCGGCTTAAGACCCATTCCCCTCGAAGTGAATACGACTTGCTCTTTTGGTAGGCCTTTAGTCAAAGGATCAGCCAAGTTTTCCTTTGATCTAATATAATCCAATGCTATCACCCCATTGGAAAGCAATTGTCGTATTGTGGCATGTCTTCGTCTAATATGCCTGGATTTTCCATTGTATATTGCATTTTTACCTCTATGTAAAGCAGCCATACTATCACAATGGATACACAGAGCCGTTACCGGCTTCGCGAGTCACACCCTTTCACGGCCGCACGGCTTCACGAGTGGCACCCTTTCACGGCCGCACCGCTTCATGAGTGGCACTCTTTCACGGTTGCACCTCTTCACGAGTCGTACCCTTTCGTGGCTGCACCGCTTCGCGAGTCGCACCAGTTCGTGGCCGCACCACTTTGCGAGTCACACCCTTTCACGGCCGCACTGATTCACGAGTGGCACCCGTTCGTGGCCGCACCGCTTCACGAGTCGTACCCTTTCACGGCCGCACCGCTTCACGAGTCGTACCCTTTCATGGCCGCACCGCTCCACGAGTCGTACCCTTTCACGGCCGCACCGCTTCACGAGTCGTACCCTTTCACGGCCGCACCGCTTCACGACTCGTACCCTTTCACGGCCGCACCGCTTCACGAGTCGTACCCTTTCACGGCCGCACCGCTTCACGAGTGGCACCCGTTCGTGGCCTCACCGAGAATGTAATTCTTACACAAAAATTCGTTTTGTGTCCATGCCTCCGCTGCCTTGATAACTTCATCCGGAATATCCCCTTCAACGGGTAAATCCGGTCCATCGGAAGTTAAGCATTGAGCCAAATTCAAAGTGGTGAGATAGAACACCATCTTTTGTTGCCATCTTTTGAAATCCGTTCCCCGGAATACAAAAGGCTTCTCAATGTGACTTTTCACATTCGCACTTGTTGATGATTGATCCATCTATCAATTCCAAAACAAGAAAAGAAATTTCTGTCTTAGATTGTTAGGAATATAGAGGCAGATCAATCAAAAGAAATAAGTTGTTTTCTTATAAAGAAGTGTAGTACAAATACAAAGTATGTGTAATACAAAAGACGAACTTCACGGTTTCTCTCTCGATCACGAAACGATAACTTGTAGATGATAGAGGCTTGCTTGTGGCAATCTCCTAAGACAGAATTTCGTCCCTACCGGTGTAAGTAGTTTCGCGGACGTCTATCTTGCAGGATACAACTATCGAATTCCGAACAAAACACCGTTCGTAATTCCTTGCAAACTCTACTTTGTGTTTCTTAGAAAGTTTAGAGAGATGAAGAGAAAAGAGAGCAAATGGAATGAATTCCTTCTCCTTGAATCATTTCTCATGATCTCTTTATATAATACTTCAAAGGGTATGTTAATCAAATGGTGCTTTCTCAACATACATTGTACATTAAGAGTTTCTCAACCAACACATATGTTCATGAAGAATCATAACTCTTAATTATTAATGAATGTGACTTTTGAATTAAGAGACATGATTTATCAACTTAATACAAACGTGACTTTTCATTTAATAAAGTGTCACGTGATACAGAAAATAGCGTTATGCGCGGGACGTATAGTATACGAAGAATATGCATGTGGCACATCAAAGTGATATGCTCAAATTTGCCCTGAGCTACTCTCTCAAATTAAGAGATCAATTGTAGTAGGGGTCGAATCACTGGGAGTCAAATCAAACGATAGGATATATGACTTCGAATTGAGCTAAGCAAATAAAGTAAAATAAAAGCAAGAAATAATTCAAAACAAAGAAAGATTGTTGGTTTTAAGAATTCAATTAAACAAAAGCTAGGTTTTCAGGAAATTCGCAGGCAAAGATAAATTGTAGAATTAATAAACTGTCAGGATTTTAATGAAGAACCGTTCTCAAACTTGAAACTCTAATGTAAAATTAAACGACTTCCGTTGAATTAATTATCTATGCATAAACCCTAGAAATCCAAATTCCTTTGTAAAATCAATCAATTTATGCAAGCATTAAAGTTCAGGTTTCAATTGTTCACAAAATCCCTAAACCAAATTCCTTTGAGAATAGGTGATTTTGCTCATCTAAGACTATGGTCAGGTTATCAATTGATGTTTCCGCTTCTAATTAATCAACCTAAGATAGCTAATTAAGAGTGATCAATCCTAAATCAGGGTTATAACAATTTAGATGAAGAACCAATATATAATCCTAACATGAATTCAATTCTAACAATTCATCTTAATTCCTTTGAAAAACCCTAAACCTAACAAGTAGATTACTCAGACATGGATGCAAAGCAAATCACAATAGTTGAATAATACTGCATTAAAATAGAGTAAGAAAGAATTACAGAAGGGTTCGAAGAAATCTGAATGGTCTGAAAACTTGTCTCCCTAACTCTCAAAATCTCTCTAAAAACCCTAGGTATTTTATAAAAGAAAACTTAATGAAAACTAAAAGAAAACTAGGTATTTATAGGCTAGGATTCGGGCTGGGCTTTATTTGTTAACTTTTGGAACTTCTGGGCTGAAAAAGAAATCTTCAGAATTGGAAAATCTGATTTCTTCTCGACTTAACATCTTACGTCGATCGACGCTAGGATGCTTCCGTCGATCGACGCGCCAATCTGACGGCAATTGAAAATCCTTCCTCGCGACTTCAGCTGCTCTTTCCTTGATGCTCCAAAATGCTCCATAATCACCAATTAAGCTCCATTCATACACGAACCTGCCAAGACTCTAAAACACTAGAAAAATACCAAAAAGACTCGATAAAACCGGGTTAAATCATGGCCAAAAGATGGTAAAAACCATGATATATCAAACTAATAAAATGAGATAAAGAAATGTCCCAATCTCATCTCAAGGGCTGTGAGACGTATGAATTATGAAAGGACGTGGCTCTTCATGAATGTTCTTTTTATTTTTAACGAAAAGTTACTTCATTAAACCAAAATTAACCCAAACCGAACGGTACATCCGCAATAACGGTTTTAACGAGTTCAAACTCTTTGTTCTTTGATCGCGGAATAAAATCAAAAGCTACAATCTATAAATCGAGAACTATAACATCGGATATCTTCGAGAATTTCGTAGAGCTTCATTTGAGTTTTGTTGTTGTTGATCAGGTTGATAAGGATATGTGAGTCCGATTACATCCGGAATCGTCCAAGTTGTCGGATCGATGTTTCAATTAGTGCTTCTCTCATCACTACTGCCTCCGCTATCAGAGGAGAAGAGATTTTTGTTGCGACCTTGGACCATTTAAAGAGGGTCGTGTTCGCATCTGTTCGTGCAACCCATCCTAGCCCTACAAGCTTGGATTCGCCTCGCCAAACACCATATGGGAAGACCGAGACTATGCATCGGATCATTATTGGTATTGTCGTCGAGTCCCTGATTGGGTCCATGATTGTATATGTTGTCTGTGCCTGTTCCCATTCTCGCGCGTCTTGGATAGCTTTGGACATCGTCTCTTCTTCGGTGAAGATCCAGTTATTGAATATTTACTGTTCGAGCAATTCAGATATTCAAAGAAATCCAAGGGAATATGGAGCTCTTGATGATCCCTAATGGTGGTAAGCATTGCATCATTGGTGACTTCTCGATTCCCTCTTGTAAATTAGGAATTGTCTCTGACCTAATTTCTTCTTTGAATGGAGCTAAACTCCACACTTTCTTTGCGAAATTACAGTGGAGCAATAAGTGATTGATTGATTCTGGAGAGTTGCAGCGGCAACATTGAGCTTGTGGCATGATACCTCTTGAAGCCAAGGCTCCACTCAATGCCTTCCACAAGAACAAATTTTAGCTTCTACGAGGTACAAATGTTTCATATCTTTGTGTTTCAGTTGTAACTTCGTAGAGATTGGTGGTGATTATTGTCTTGAGCTTCTTTTGCAGTATGGTATCATTACTTGCATTAGTAGATGCCAAAAGCTTGTACAAGCCACACAATTTGATCTCTTGCGTTCTTTAGGCTTGGTTTCAGTGTCGTGATTGTTTCCTCATAGCTGGGAAGGATTTCTCTGATCTTATTTATGTTCCAGTCTTTTGTTGATTCATCTATTAGGTCTGACAGTAACATATTCTCACTATCTTTTGTAGGTGGTCCAATTGGGTGACATGGAGTTGACAGAGACATCCATGGTTCCTTCTATAGGTATGTGCTATTTCCATCACCAATTATTTTCCCTAGCTTCTGCTTCAGTAGTTCCTTCCCAATACTATTCCTCTCCAGCCATGGGAAGCTGAATTTGGTATTTGACTTTCCACGAAGGTTGTTGAGTTGAAATATTTACCTTGAAGGACCCTTGCTAGTAGGCAGGTGGGGTTTTTGATTATTCTCCAGCTTAACTTAGCTAGCAGTGCGTCTTCCTTCTTTCTTTCCTCTGGTTAGTGTGACACCCGTGATCAAGACCTAGAAAGTCAACAAAAGTCAATGGTGTAACCTAGGGGATTGATCGATGGGAGATGATAGAGGAAGTAAAGACAAAGATAATGATTCAAGAATCGCTCAATTTCATCAAGTAGATTGAGAGTTATGGCCGTTAGAAGAATTGCAATTTTTACGGTTAATCTGCGGTTCATCGGTTCAGCGGTTAAGTGAAGACTTAGGAGCTAAGTTTCGGTTTAGGAGTCACTTGGGGACCAAGACAGATATTCTAGAAGATTTGACAAGTGGCGACATGTGTGGACAAGTGGCGGTGGTCCGACGACACGTGGCGGCCATCCGACGACACTTGGCGACCGACGGTGACACGTGGCGAAGGATGTTGGCTGAGTGGGGAAAAAGTGGCTTGGTGACCAAGGCTTCCTCCACTATAAATAAACCCTTACCCCTTTCATTTCATTCATTCATTCTAAACACCAAAGCTCTGCCGGAATTCTTTCTCCGAGAGCATTAGATCTAGGTTTCCGTGATAGTTTGTTGTTTTAGATCTAAGTTCTTGTGAGGTTAGAGTTGTGTTAAAGAGAGTGTTTTCGAAGGTGATCGAGGTGTTCTTCAAGATCCGGAGTTGACGGTTGAAGACGGAGGCGTTCAGAGTGTCGTGAGTTCCCGACGAGTAGTATAATGTTGTGTGTGCTAATGTGTTTGTGTACAGGGATCTAAGTGAGTATGAGCCTGTGGGTGTTGTAATTATCTTAGTGATCCAAACCGGTCAAATTTAGCGTTGCAGTGTGGATGATCCATGTGGGACATCTTGCACGCTATAATTGTGATGGTGAGGTTTGAGGGACGGTTCCGCTTAATTTTCCTAAGTGTGAGGGAATTCATGAATGTGTCAGGTTTCACTCGGACATGCATGTGCGGTTGCTGGCATGGTCTGGTGTGTCTCCCTTGTGTGTGTGGGTTGCGACCATGTTCAAGAGGAACTGGTAGCTCATCCTTTCGTTGTGGTGTTGGGTGAAAGGTGTGGTTGCGACCATGTTCAAGAGGAACTGGTGGCCATCCTTTCTTTGTTATGGTGTTGTGTTTAGGTGCACGTGTGGTGTTCCCCGTTAGGAGTAGAGTTAAGGCCGGGGCCATGGCTTGCAACCATGCCGGACAGTCACATGACGATGTGACCTGATGTTGCGAGCAGACGGATGGCATCAGATCCTGATGTTGCGAGCAGACGGCTGGCATCAGATCTCGATGTTGCGAGTAGACGGCTGGCATCGGAGCCCGATGTTGTTAACAGACGGCTGGCATCGGAAGCGGTGGTAGTACGGCTAGTGTGTCTGTGCGACTACCTAGTGTATGAGGTCAACGAGGTTAGTGTAGGGGGAACATCCCTGGTGTATAGGGATCCCTAGTATTGAATTGTGTAGAGCTGACGAGCCTGGTTGTGTGTTGCATTTGCATGTTTAAATTGCTTCGGCTATTGTTTTGTGTGGTGGTTGTTGTTGTTGTTATTTTAGTCTTCCGCTGTGTTTGCTTTGGTTGTTATTGTTGTTGTGTGTTGCTTGCTTGCTTGTTGTGTGTTGTTGCTTGCTTGCTTGTTATGTGTTGTTGCTTGCTTGCGTAGTTGTGTGTAGTTGCTTGTTTGCTTGTTGTGTGATAGAATTTGCATGTTAGATTGCTTGTTTAAATTCTACTGGGTTGGGTTGGGGTTTGATTTTTGGTCTTAGTTGGGGCCCGGACTCATTCAGTAAGATTAGCTTGCTCATGATTCTACTTGTCTTTCAAGTGATCGGTAGACGGGAACCAAGTTTGCGGAGCAGCAGGGCGGTGGATCGGAAGTAGTTTTCTTGGCTTATGTAAAACTCTGTATTTTGTAATTATTATGGGCCCAATACTATATTATATTTGAAATGACATTTTAGAAGTTTATTATATATATTAATTCGATTTTATATTCGTACGATGAGTTGTGCTGGTAAAAGTCTAGTCCGGACTTGGCAACAACGCTCGGGCTTGGTACGAGTTGCAAAGCCTTAGGCCTGTGTTCGAGTGGGTTCGGTATCGAGCAATGACCGGATTGAGGTGCCTGATGTGTTCTAGCGCTAAGGTCTAGCTGTTCTCGGTAACCGGGGTAACATCTCTGGGCTGATCTATCCTTAGGATCAGATCAGGGGTGTTACAGTTAGTCTCTCCCAAGACACTCAACACATTTTCTTTTTCTCATTTGAATCCCATCAAAACCTTGTTAATGCAGATTGTATCCTTTTGCAGAAGCTGTAAGGGAGCTTAAAATAGTACAATTTATATGTCGACATTGAGGATAACACTGATTTAAGCATGACTATCTTCCATGTTGAGGACATATGTTTAGAAGTCTAGCTGAGTGCTCTTTGCTGGATACAGGCTAGATGAGACTAAATAGGTAATTCTTTATCCTGCCAAAATGCTTAGGGAGTCCAAGGTACTTCCCTCTGATGTCAATTGATCAGCTCTTTCTTTGGGTATATTTAGCTCTTGTTTCACTCTGTTTCTGATGTCTTGGGGTATCTTTGATGAGAAAATGTGACTGCGGATTTTTGACAATTGATTATTTGTTATGAGGTTGCTTCATATTCTCAGAGCATTTCTTGTAGGGTTTGAGAGCTCTTCTTTGTTGTTTTGCAGAAAAACATTGTGTCGTCGGCAAAGAGGAGGTGGTTGATCTTATGGCTTTTGCTTGCTACTTTAATTCCAGGTAACTCCCATTGTCTAGTGCTTTCTTACATAAACCAGACAAAACTTCACTACATAAAATGAATATGTAGGGTTATAAAGGGTCACCTTGTCTGATACCTTTAGTTGGTAGGACAACTACTTTGACTGTTCCATTGAGTAGAAAAGAATAGGACACAATATTGATGCATTGCATTGTCCATTGAATCCACTTCTTATGGAAACCCATTCTTCTAGTACTGTTTTGATGAAAGCCCATTCTAATATGTCGTATGCTTTGTTCATGTCTATTTTGACGGTCATTTAGCTTCTTTTTTCAGCTGCGGAGACCTTGAGGAAGTGTAGGACTTCATGTGTAGTCATAACATTGTCAGTTATGGACCGTCCTTGGACAAATGCTGACTGATTTTCAGAAATCAGGCCTTGGAGAACTGGTTGTAGTCTCTTGGTAAGTATCGTGGAGATTATTTTGTAGTAGACATTGGATAGGGCTATTGGCCTATACTCATCCACTATCTTTGGGATTTTGACTTTAGGAATCAACCTGATATGGGTTGAGTTAACTGATTTTAGCACATTTCCTCTTCTGAACAAACCTTGGATTTCTGTGATTATTGCAGGTCCCTCCGTAGTCCAATTTGCCTAGAAGAAACCCACAAAGAATCCACCAGGCCCTAGAGCTTTGTCCCTATGTATAGTGAATATAGCATTCTTGATCTCTCTTAGCAATGGTTCTTTGATCAGCTCCTCGTTTGTCTCCTCTGAGATCACTGGGTTGAGAGCTTTGTTGACTGTCTTCTAGTTTTGAGGTAAATAGTAGGTTGAAGTAGGAGTTAATGGTTTCAGCTATTTCTTCTTCTTTATAGCAGGCTTTACCATCTGTGTCATGTATCAAAGTAATGTTGTTGATTATTCTTGTTGCTCTTGTACTGTTATGAAAGTAGCTCGTGTTCTTATCCCCTTGGCCGAGCCACAACTGTCTGCTCATTTGGCGCCAATATTCTTCTTCGTCTTCTCTATAAGCCTTGGAGAGCTCCTCATTTATCTCTTTGTTCTGCTCCATATGGGATGTTGGGTTAGTCATAGCCTCCTTCAGTTCTTTTTGCTTATGCTCAATTGTTTTTTACTATTCTTTCGTTTTTCCTTGCTTTATTTGATGATTGCAGTTCTGCAGCTATTAATTATTTGTCCCACTGACAGATTTTCTTTCTCATTCCAATTTTTGGCCACCAATTTCTTCACTTCCTCATTGTTTTGGAGTTTCCTATCAAACCTGAAGATTCTTTTTTGTTTTTGTTGGTTGTTGGTAAAGTAATAAACTAAAGGTATGTGGTCAGAGCCCTTATATCGCAGGTATTCACACCTTGTTGAAGTAAATATCTCCATCCATGCCACATTGGTCATTGATCTGTTTAATCTACATAAAATTGTCTGATGTTTTCTGTTTCCTCTCCAGGAAAGGAAATTTCCAGAATGTTGTAAGTCATACTACTCGCTTTCAGAGATGAAAGATCTGAAGTCCACAAAGGAACATTCAGGCCTTATTGTGCCTCCTTGCTTCTGTGAATTATCTGTGATGTCATTGAAATCGCGTGTGAGGAATCAAGGCATGTCATAGTTGCTGCTGTTTGGCTGAGCTGGTTCCTCATAGCTTTCCTCTTTGATCTATATAACTCTCCATTGACAAAGGTGATGAAGCTTTGTTCTCCTTCAAAAGTCAGTCGTGTGTCTATGAAGTTGTGAGTTGAGGTCGGTATCTCTAATTCAGTTCTTGTTTCCAGAAGAGTCCAAGACCTCCACCACTGGCACTTGGTGGTTTGAGGCAAAACCTTGTTCATTGAGAATAGAGAGGACCTTCTCATTGGGGTTTCTTGTTTCACTAAGGAATAGTATGTCTAATTCAAGGTTGCATTTGGATGGAAGTGGTGCTAGTCCTTTTCTTTAGTGGAAGTCTACCTCTTTTCTTCTTCATTAGTGGCTCTGTAAGTATGGGGGTTGATGTTTGGATTTGAGGGAGGTCTTGGGACAGACCCGCTTGATATGGGTTGGAAAACCTCATCATTTCTCCAATAGTATTCGGTGGGGGGGGGGGGGGGGGGGGGGGGGGTTCTTAGAAGCAGCAACTATAGCTTCAGCTGTTTCTTGCATCATCTCTCTAGCTTCCCCATCAAACACTCTTTGGTGTCTGGCTGATTTTTCTGAACGGTAACTTCTTGGAGTCCAATCATAACTTGCTCAGTAGTTAGGACTTGCGCAGGGAAATCAACATTGCTAAGTTTCTTTCGAGGGGGGGTCTTCGTTCCCTGGTTTGTTCAGTACTCTGGTGAGCTTCCTTTCTTATCTATGTTTCCTTTTGTCTCCACTAAAAGTTGGTTGGTGTTTCTAACTGTTGACCCATGTTTTGATCAGGATAATATCTGCTTTCTCCCTGGTATTTGACCTAAACTTGTGGAGTTTCCCTTTGTCTTTCCTTTAGAAAAGAGTGAGAGTCAGGGGTGTCCCTTCTTGGTGGTCTCACTGTATCAGGTACAAAAGGCTTTGCTGGCTTTTCCCTCCAGGTAGGCTGTGCCGAGCGATGGGCTACATTTGAGGATGGTCTATCTCCAAATGTTCTCCCATATCTGTCTCTTCTCATTTGGAAAGATATTGGGTGTTGTTCTAGCGTTGGTTTCCTGTTCTGATAGGTATATGACTTCTTTGCAGTAGAGTGAGCTAGTGTATCAATTCTTTTCTTGTGCTCTTCATGTTGTTTACTAGGAAACTCCTTTCTCCTCGTGAGTGATACAGAAGCATCTGGTACTGTAGCTCTGGAGCCTTTCGTAGATTAGGTTGACCACAACTTCTTCTCCATATTCAAAGTCTATGACTGTCTCCTGGATCAGCGGTTGAGGTCCATTGAGAGTAACTCTTATTTTGGCAGTGGTATGTGTAAGCTCCACTCCCTCGTACTTTCCTGTAGGTTATCCAATGTCTTCTAACATTTTGATCTTTTTCTAGTGGAGAGAGATACCCTTAAGTTGGATCCAAAAGAGTATTTGAGATGGGAAGGTAGGACAGATGTTTGGTCCCCATTTCTTCAGTATTATCATCCATCCGGAGTAGTGGTAAGGGCCATTAGCTAGCACCTGAAGCATATCATCTTCCGTGGTGAATCTGAACTGGAATACCCTATTTCCAAGATCAGATCCAATAGTAGAGCATGTAGTTCCCATTTTCTGGTGTAGTATGATATCATGGGACCGGAACCTTAGGACTTAGGATTTGTGAGTCTGCCTATCATAGTGAGTTTGTTGTCTTCGACTAGGTCACATGTGTCCATGCTGGGTGCCCTAATGCGCATTCTTGGTGGTTCATTCTCGTTTCTAACAGCCTTTCCTTTCTCTGCGTAGGTGAATCTTCTCGCCATTGTGTCTTTGTTGTGATGTAGTAGTTTGCAAGGAGAGTTGAGGTGGAGGAGATAGTCTAGTAGAGTTGAAGTCGAAGACCCTTGGAGTTCTCTTGATCTATCTAGCAGATGTGAGTCAAGCGGAGAAGGTCCTAGCTGAAAATAGCATGGTGTGCCATTGTCGAGATTACAAAGGTAGCTAGGTCGTTGGAGGATTGAAGAGCGGTGGGAGGCGAGGTTCCGGTAGACCTGAGGTCATTGTTGGCCTATCTGAGCGAAGAGAACCGCCTAGTTTGCTAGGATTTTGGTTATTTGTGGGCTGAGAAAGTTGGTGATGTATTAGATCAAAGGAGGAGGTTTGAAAAAGCACCTACAAACGGTATTGTTTGAGGGGTAAAAAATAACCATTTAGCACAAATCAGCGGTTAAAAACTTTTCTAGGACTTCGTGCTTGGGAGGGAAAGTTCTGCCGAAGAGCGTTTGCTTTTCCTCATGAATGTTCATGCATTATCTTTTTTGGACGTAGACGATCTTTTGACATTCCGAACTTCATCTCGATTGGGCCAAATAAATAATTGTTTTTCCGAGAGTTTTTCTTTCTTTTGAAACTTAATAATATACTATTAGAGTTTTTAGTTTTATTCGGTTCATGTCCATCCACTCTTGTTATTACGTATGTACTTTGACGATTATAAAACTAATGAGTCTAATGCATGATGCATAGAATAGTCCTTTCTTAGTCATTATTTCGGACTTATATCTTGATATAATTTGTGAAATGATAATATAGAAAGGGCTAATTTGGTTAATAACCAAAAAAAAATTATAATATATAATCTAACCAATTGGTTAGAGAGATATAGGAAGAGATAGAGAGAAAAAGAGGAAAATTGGTTAGATAGTTGATTATAGTTTTTTTGTTGGTTATTAAACCCAATAACCCATATAAAAACTGCTTTGTGTTTTTTTGTTTTTGGACTTTAGAAACTAGAAATTTACTCAAATTTCTTAATTATCTGTGTATATTATAGCTATAACTATATGGAGAAAATTGAATGATATATACCATTTAGCATTTAGCAAAGAAAAAAAAGTCTTGATCGAAATAATACATATAACAAAATATGTCATTTTTTAGTCGTCTAGATTTAATTACTATAATTTATGAGAACAATTAGACAAACAATTTTAGCCTTGACATATAGAACCACTCCGAACGGCTCTCCTTGCATCACGCTGAGAATCTCCCGTAATTTTTGCTTTCACCAATTTATATTTTTTAGAATTCGAATTCTATCTCATTAAGAGAGCGAATTCTATCTCATTAAGAGAGCTTCGGTTAAACTATCTCATTAAGAGAGCTTCCGCTAACAAAATAAGCCATCTCATTAAGAGAGCTTTAGCTAATTATAATTCTAAAGTTTGTTATTTGCCTAATTGGCTCTATTTTGTATTCACATTAGAAATTCTATGGGAAAAGCCGTGGTATACAATAACTAATATTGTAGACAGCGGACTTTAATATAAATTTAACTACAATCTGTAAAATAGTTACCAAATTAATTGTCGATCCAAAAATTAAAACTTGTAAGTAACCTGCAGAGTGGTTTGGAGATTTGCATATTTTGCCTCTCCGATGGTTGGTGTTCTCCGATGGTTGGCGTTCTTCGCCAGCATCATGAGAGGGCTATACAATCGTAACTTTATTTTGTGAGAGATTTTCGTTTCTTTTAGTTTTCGCTCTAATAAGTTTTATATCTAGTAGTTGGTATGATTCAGATTTATGGGGTTTCGTGACTCTTTGTTTGGGTTTAGATTTTCTCTTTTGGATGATGTTTTTATATGAGATTTCTCTCATCGTAAAAGATTTGTGTTTGAGATGCTTAGATTTTAGCCAATTTTGGTTATATATTTAGTTTGTATGTTTTGCAGTTCAAGTTTGTTCAACGGGTGGTTAGAATAGGTTTCGCCGAATCTAACTCTTCTGGAACAAAAGTATTGCAAACAATTAAAGAAAGAGCTCTATCTTAATCATGTGAATCGTTGTCGTGATATCGTCAAATACAAGATATTCGTCTGCTATTGTGGTACGAGAAAATCTTTTATTGGCCTTCTAAAGATTCGAGACAACACTTTCAGTTTGGGTTCAAGCTCACATCGAAGCAGACTACGCTACTTGACATGAGAGCTTTGAAGAATCAATTTTTCACTCTTCGTAAGCCATATTGATTTTCAGAAATGAATCTTTGAATTTCCTTTATATACTTATTGATGATGTTTTATTTGAATCTTTGTAACATCTATTCATATTATTCTCGTAATAATAAAATATCAATTCAGTGTTAAAAAAAACCTGCAGAGTGGTGATTAAGTGTATAAACATTTCTTTTACATTTAAAATTGAATTATATAATCATTAGTTGGTTACCATAATGTTGGAATTAGAGAACATGTTTGCTTGACTCCCCCTTTGCCACATTAATTTATAATATTAATTGTATATGTCTGCAGCATGTGGATATAACTCATATAAGTCATGTATCATGCAAGACAACTCTTCCATGGACATTAAGTTAATCACCACTAACCACATGTTTCCACTATTTAACAATTTTTTATATACATAGATAATCAGTCTACGTTCTTATCTTTCTTGGTTTGACCAAAAAGCATACTAGTTTTACGACATTAATGAAGATGAAGTATCACTAATCCATTATAAAATGTCGCACGGTTATTAACATTTATGTATATTTAGCACACAAAAAATAAATTCTATGTATAAAGGGTGCTAAATAATTTGAAACTCGTATATCTTCACGGCTTTTAAGATTTTTCTGTTCTAAATTGCTTAAGAATATAATTAACGATCTGTTTAAATGCAGATATAAGCTATCATTCAAAAAACTAAAACCACTGACGGTATGAAGAATAATGTTTTGAATTTTCTTCACATGAGAATGTATCCGATTAAATCTATTTTATTCATCTGTTGAGTCCATTATATTACTGAATTAAAGAGAAAATGAAATAGAAACATTAGTCTAGTTCTCGGTTAAATACTAGCTAAATACTAAAACCGGGATCACAAATCATTGTGTTAAATACTAGCACATTTTTTCTAAAGTTTTTACACTTTAGTACATTTTTGATATTAGACATATTTTTGTTTTTATAGGAATAATTATATCCATAGACACTTTTTTTTTTTATCGGGACACTTTTTTGTTGTATACAGTTTCTCTAGCGAAATGACAAAAATGCCTTCAACACAAAATAACAAAAGTCAGATCTGGTTTTTTTTCTTTTTTCTTTTTTCCCAATGATTTCTGTCTCTTCCTTTGGTATTTGGTTTTCTTATTTCATGCTTTTGTTCTTATTTTTGTTGGGTTTAATTGAATCTTTATTGATGCAATTAAATCCAAAAACTTATGGATTGATCAACGAAATGTCATTATAGAATTGATGGTGTTTGTAGAATTTATAGAAACACACAACTTTAAATAAAAAGTGCAAAGAATTCAAAGTAATGCTGAAGACCAATTTGAAAATTATATCAATTTTTATAGTTTGGGGATTTTTTGTGTTTTTGTAAATTGAATTAAAAGTTGTGGATACCATATGTGGATAAATACAAAATGTCTAAGAGAAATGTGATGATATGTAACTATTAAGTTTATTTTATATTGTTTATGTGGATAACATATTATCTTGTGTTCATCAGAATTTTGTTAATTCTATAAATTTTTGCAATATTTGTTATCTAATCTTAATAATCCGTTTGTGGATAGAGTATTATGTACATGTTATTATAGATAAGTATGTAGTTAAAATGAATACTTACAATATTGGTAGATAAGTGTTTTATAACAATTCCAGAAACTATTACCATACCCACAATAACATGTCAACGATTATTTTCTTATTTGTATATGTTAATTGTTCTAATCTACCAATTTATGTCCACCCACATTGTTATTTTTCACGTGTCCACATAAACAGTGTCCACACGCGTGTCCAGAAGAGTATTTTTGTCACTTTTTATTCCAAAAACAAAGAAAGTATGTATAACAAACCAAAGTGTCCCTCTTGAAATAAAAAGGAAAAAAGTGTCTCTTAATGTAATCAACCCTTTTTATATGTCAATTACCTTTCTATCCCCAAACAAACTTTCTCCTTCTTTCATCTTTAAATTTGTCATTTCCCAGTTTTTTATATGCTCTCTATAAATCATTTATTTATAATAATTTTTCTCTCTCTTTATCCTTCCTTGTGGACATAAGTTTCTTTTTTCCAGATTTGGTTTAAATGATCATAAATTATGTATCCTTACATAAGCTTTGTCCACGAGATATCATCCACAAAAGACCTTGAAATCATAAGTTCTAAGATATCATCCACAAAGATACATCTTTAGAAAAGCTTTGAGATGGTTTTGGCGACAAGGATAACTGACGACGACAATCAACTAATGATATTGAAGTTTGCATCTCAACAAGTTGTTCACAATAATATGAGCATGTTATATTGTTTTCAAAAGGTTTTCCATAATAATATGGCCATGTTTCATTGTTCATGTGGATATAAAATTCTAGATTTTCTATATAGAATACATTTTGTGAAACGACCCGACCCGTTTTTTTCTTTTTAACAATAAATCCTTGGTCTCGGACTAACATTCCCAAAAATGTTATCCTCAACAACCAAGCAAACACACAGATTACACTACAACGGATAACCGAACAATTTAAACCAACCAATTAACTAATTTTAACTAAACCGGTTCAACAATATCAATTCCAAACAATAGATTCCATAATAAAATCCAGCAACGTAACAGATTCTAAAGCGGTAATAGAAACCACACGAAAACGAGACCCTAGATCATCTCCCTCTTTGCAGCCATGATTCCACGATCACAATTTGCCTTTACCTGCATCACATGGAAAAAGAGATGCGTGAGTATTATCATAAATACTCAGTGAAACGGTCATCCCATCTACGACTGCGCACTCAGGCACGATGGACCGCTCAGGTAAACATACAACACACACATAATGCAAACACAAAGGCTCAACAACAGCCAACCAGACAGGCTGTCGATCGACACTACCACTAGGTGTCGATCGACACCTTCTTTACATGCTTGTCGATCGACACACCCTCTAGGTGTCGATCGACAGCTTCCGTACATCCCTGTCGATCGACAACCTTCGTGCTGGCCTGTCGTTCGACAGGCCCTACGCAGAATCCTGGGAAATATATCAAAATCCTCTCGGATCGATTCCTCCTCTGCGTCAACACGAAACCTGCACGAAAACTACAATCCACACACAATAAGCAACAATCCACAGTGTCAAACAAACACATCAAGTTCAATCAATTCGTTCCAAACCTATCACCAAACAACCCTAACGAATCCACCGGCCCAGAAGCCATGGTCACGCACTCACCTTAGATTTTTTTCGAAAGATTTGATGGGAATCGAGGCTAGAAATGAATTCAGCTACAATCACTATGAAAATCCACTCTAAAACGATCAAGAACGAAACGCTAACTTACAAACCTATCAGAAACAAGAGAACTCCTCACAAACTCTTTTTCTGCTGATTTTGAGACTTGGTTTCGCTCAGAATGCGGCCAAAAACCTTAAAAACGAAACCCTTTGTTTCCCCTAAACCGGCCCGATCCATTTGAACGACTAAAATTGAACCAGAAAAACCGACCAATTAAGGGCCCTATCGATCGACACACACTATGGGTGTCGAACGACAGCCCCTTACGGACCCTGTCGATTGACAGTTCCTTATGGACCCTGTCGATCGACAGCCCCTCCATTTTCCTCAAAAATGGTTCACGGGCTTCACATTTTGCATCCACCAAAACTTATCTATGTGGATAATAAACTAAGAAACATGGTGGTGATACCGGAATGATCAACACTCCGAGATCAGTTCAAAGAACAGAGGAACTAGGTTTAAGCGTAAAATCACAAGGAAAAATAAGAAGTAAAAAGATGTATATAGAATTCTCTGTTGAAGGCGATGTCCTCAATTTGGAGGAATACATTAAGTATTTATACAAGTTCAAAGTCGGTCGAAATAACCCTAAAAGATAAATAAAAAATCTCCTAAAAGATAAAACGAAGTTATACTAATTCTAAGTATTTCCTTTTATCCGAGCTAAGTCTTTCAATTTGCTTATATTTGCCTTGGTCGGTCGATGCCCCTTAACGGGCCGAGACACTGCTAATGGATCCTTGCTGACCCATTCTCTGAAATGTCCTCACAAGCTCCGTGTCTGGTCGGGTCTGAGTCTGATGGTAATGGGTGCTAAACCTGGTACCACCACATGGTTCCTCGGATAAGAGCATATTCCCTAAAGTGTGATTATGTGATATGTATGACTAAGAATGATTAATCTTGACATGTATATGTCAAGGGAGATGGATGGTATATGTGTGAGCATGATGGAGGATAATCAGTTGGAGAGTCTCTTTTCTTGCATGACTGTCAGTTTTGAATCTGTATGATGCAAAATAAGTAAGGTGAAACTATATTTTTGGGTTTTGGGGTTTAGGAGAACGAAAATAAAAGTGTAAAGGATAGATAATTAATGGTTAACTAGGTGCAATCAATGAAATTATGCAACAAACACAACGACGAATTAGGGTTTAGATGTAAGTTGTTATAGAACTCAAACCATGGAGTTAGAATCTTATCACTATCGTGGCTCTGATTCCCTATGTATTACGCCCTAAAAGACTCAGCTATCGCATGGTTATTATAAGGTGAAAACACGCAGTTAAGTTTAAGATTCAATTGTTCACTAAACTATTTAACTAATCTATCCATTGTTAAGATGCTTAGCTCATCAAATACTAGGTCAGGATATATAAAGAACACTATCGTGGTTATATCAACCTAGGATCTATCACTGGTTAGCTACACCAGATTAATCTTTAAGCCTAAATAAAGATGAAGAACAAACTAAAATAAAACCTAAGATGCAATCATAAATGTAAATGCATAAAACTTTGAAGGCAACAAATCTAGTCAAGTTATACTCCAACGAGTTTGTTCAATCTCGTTAGCAGCAAGAGTAAAGCATAAAATATGTTGAATTCGTAATACACAAAAGCATATAGAGATCTCTTCTTTCAACCAAGAAAGCGTCATTGTTCTAACCTTAAAGAACTCTTAAAAAGTAGATGTATTATTAAGAACAAAGAGAGAAACGATGGTGGTACCGGGTTTAGCACCCATTACCATACCCGACTCAGATTTGACCCGACATGAAGTTCTAGAAGATAGCTCGGAGGATGGGCCAGCGAGGATCCATTAGCAGCGTCTCGGCCCGTTAAGGAGTATTAGCCGACCTAGGCAACTACAAGCAAATTGAGAGATTTAGCTCGGATAAAAGGAGATACTTAGAATTAGTATAACTTCCTTTTATCTTTTAGGAGATTTTCCATTTATCTTCTAAGGTTATTTCGACCGACTTTGTATTTGTATAAATACTTGATGTATTCATCCAAAACGAGGACATCGCCTTCAATAGAGAATTTTATACACATCTTTTCCCTTGATCTTTTCTTTGTGATTTTACGTTTAAACCTTATTCCTCTATTCTTTGGACCGATCTCGGATTGTTGTTCAATCCGGTATCACCAAATTGGCGCCGACTGAGGGGACCGATTAGGTTTACTACGTAACTTTCACGGAAGGAAATCTTCAAAGATGTCCGGAGACGAAACCCTAATGATAGAACTTGCCAGAAGAAGGATTCTCATGATCATGGGAAATCAGGAGGAAGGCACACGACGAGGCCAACTCTACGGAGAAGCGGAAACAGACGACCATTACAAAAATCTGGAGATAACTTTTGCGAACAAGACACGGAAGGCTTGAGCCAACTGCACAACGATCTGCTTGTGGTCAATCTCTTGATCGACGATTGCGAAGTCAATAATATATTAATAGATCATGGAAGCTCTGTGAATTTAATTTACAAAGAAACCCTACATAGGATGGGTACTTGCGAACGGATGCATGAACAAAACGAATCTTAAAAGGTTCGCGGGTCGAACGATCCTAACAATTGGAGTAATCTAACTAACTGTCGAAGTCACCGAGATAAAACGTTATGTCGAATTTGACGTCGTAGATTCACCTACCGCGTACCACGCTGTCTCGGGAACACCGTGGCTCTATCTGATGAAGGTTGTGGCGTCAACCTATTGGGGATGCTGGAAAGCGCACAATTAGATTTGTAAGGGTCTCGAGAGGAAGTAGAGATTTCTATGTTAAGCTACGAAAGAGAAAACGATGAGCAAAGAGAAAAAGGTTTTGTAATTGCTGTTTATTGGTTTTGTGAATAAAGTTATGGATGTCTTTTACAAGGGCTTGTACATTGAATATATAGCCTCCTAAGACGGCTAAGCCTTTTCCTAAAAGATAATGTCAACTTTCCTAAACCTTCGCGGATTGCCTTTTTCCCTATGTCGGTTGCGCCTATGTCGGTCGCGCCTACGCGGGCTTTGCAGCTGGACTAGGCTTTAGCGCAGAGAACCTTCTGGAGCCTTCATCGTTACTCTGGCGGACACCAAAGGGCCTGGACATCGGTGGCACTCTGGCAGACACCGATGTGTCCAGGCACATCGGTGTCACTGGGCAGTGACATCGTCGTCACTGTGTTGACATCAGTGTCACTGTGTTGACATCGGTGTCACTACTTAATGACATCGGTGCCAGGCAGTTTTGACCTTCACAACACCTTATGTTGGCTTTGTGATCTTCACAGTGCCTTCTGCTGGCTCTGTGATCTTCCTGACACTGCGTTCATGGCTCCTGCTGAGTGTAGGGACAACACTGAAGGTTCCCTCCTTGGATAGAGAGGACTTAGCAAAGGAGAAAGACTTAGTCATTTCTTGTATAAAAGCAACCTAGGGGCCATATTAACAAGTGTGTCAAAGTGTATTCGTTGTCAATCATAACTTTGAACACTAAACTCCAGCGGGTGAAATCCGTTGCATCAAGCGCAACTCCGATATCTACACAACTTTTAGGGGTCTGCTCGTTAATGCATACAGATACTACAAGTTCGCAGGTAGGTCGCTCTTCTTCTACACGACGCTCTGCAATTTGTAATTGCTATAAGAGGTCGGTCAGGTTCTTGACCTGCTCGGAGCTGGTTCTTGCTCTCTTTCGTGATTCTTGAGGCTCAGAGTCGTTCTTCCTCTTTTCAATGTTTCGCAGCTTCTGCTCGGCCAAAAAAGACATACAAGAATTCTTCTGATTTCCCCATATCATTTTTTTACCGATGGTCTTCGGGAATTTGAGGAACAAGTGGTATGTTGAAGGCACAACTCTCCTCTGATTGAGCCTAGGAGTTCCCATGATCATGTTGTAAACGGCCGAATGATTAGAAACTGTGAAGTCAACGCCTTCTTAATGATTAGCTTAGGTTTTTAAATGTTTTATTACATATCTTTTTCCTTTTAGATTCGATTGAGTTTAGATTCCAAGTTCTTATTTTCTTGTATTTGCATGCATATTTTGTCGATTTTAGGTACAAATGGAGCTTTGGATCAATTATGAAACAAGTGGAGAGAAGAATCAAGATTGAAGAATGAAGAACAAGGAAGTGAAGATCGAGAAGGCCTATGGATCGGCCAGAACTCGGTCTCTTGGTCGATCCATAGGACATCCCGAAGTGCCAAAATCCCATGGTAAAAAATTGGCTAGTGGACCGACCAGTTAGTCAATCCTCTGGTCTGTCCGCAATGTCTCTCCTTCGTTGGAATTTTGGGGGTTTGATCCCGACGGCGACGGGTCCGACTTCACCGAAGGAAATTGCGACGGTGTTGTTACCGTTGATAACCCGAAGAAAACCAACCGAAATCCGGATGACTCGACCGAAGAGGCTCGTCGCACCCATGATATCGGCGTCATGTGTCTTCGGTGTCCCGATGATACCGATGACCCGAGGGGTCGTGATGAGAACGCCGATGACCCGAGGGGTCGTATCGGTGACAATGGGGCCGATGATCTGATGGGTCGTAATGGTAACAACGACGCCGATGACCTTGACGTTGTTACCACGATGACCCCCACGTCAATTGCGCCCCCGACGTCGTTTTGCTCAAGTGAGCACCCGAAGTCCTCAACCGTCATTACCGACCTAAGCTCGTCACAGACATGATGGACCGTTGGTTAATACACTCCTCGAGGGATCGAGGGCCCGAGGAGGTGTGCTTGATAACTTGTCGTTTTTTTAAACGATGACGACCCTGAGCTTCCACCAGGCCATGCCGATGAATCGTCTTCTTCCTCTTCGTTTAACTCGCGTGCTTTTAGTGTTGAGAGTGATGATGAAAATATGCTTGACGAGGTTCAACAGATGAAGAAGGCTGCATCGAAGCAAAGGGTGAAGATTCGTCCTAACCCTCTAAGGTCCACTCTTTCGAAAGAGGCGTCTCTGCAGCGTCTTCGGGAGAAGTGTGGGATCTCAGAGGAGATTGTGTTAGTTGTTCCTAGTCTTGCTGACAGAGCTGACGCTCCGCCTCTAGGGCCTGCTTTGGTTTCCGCTGCCCGGGTTCCTTAAGCGTTTTCTGGCGGCGCACAACGCCTGTCTTGCTTAGATTAACCCTAGGGGTATCAGACATCTCATCGGCGTCTATATCTTGAGCATAGAGTGTGGTGTTAACATCAACATCGAGCACTTGTCCTCCTTGTTGGATGTCAGAGTTCGCGACCGAAGTGATGAACTCAAGCATTGTGTTACCAATGCGCTTAACATGGCACTCATTGCCGGGTTTCTAAGCAAAGATGATCACTTTGAGGTCCGTTTCTTCTTCTTTGAGATTTCCGAGAACACTGTCGAGGCGGACTGCATTGGCCTTGTCAAGACGAGATGGGAGAGACGAGGTAACTAACACTTAGTTTTGTTTTGTTTTTTTATTTGCACTAAGTCCATTCACATGTTGATTGTTGAATCGTTGTCTTTTGCAGTGAAGCCGGTGTTCCCTAAGATCTCAGCCAAGTTTGTTACTGCTATGCATAAGGAGCTTTCCTCTAGGAAAGGCAACTGGAAGAGGTCGTTCAATAGGAAAGTTATCAAGAGAGCACTTTCGGGGAAGGTTCTTGGCTGAGGCAGGAAGAGGGTGTCTTCTCGCTAGTAAGCTGCGCTTGAGGCAGCAACAAAGGCCACGAGGTCGTTGGGTACCGACGCACCGAGGGCGGTGGTACCGATGACCTCGAGCCCGATAGCTCCGTCGGTGCGGGTGAGGACTTCGAGGCCTTTGGCGCCAAAGACCCTTGCTACTTCGACCCTATTTCCTCCTCCTTCCCTTACTCTAGGCGAGCTCGCGGAGTTTCGTAGGCTGTCAGCAGAGAGAGCCCACATCTCTAGTGGCAATGGAAAGGGCATTGACTAGGAGATCTCTTCGAAGAGGCGGAGAGTGGACACATACCCTGCGGCTGTTGTAGACAGAGAGGCTTCGGCCAGCGGTGTTGTTGCGCTATCAGTTCGTGGGTTGCTTCGTGATGAAGCCTACGCGGCAACGAAGTCCAAAGCTTCTGAGGTTTGTCTCTTTCCTTACTTAGTATTTTTCGCTTATGCCTTAGCATATTTTGACGTTATTTTTCCTTTCCTTGCATATTTCCCTCCTCTTTGACCAACTGGTTGGTGACTATGATGAGGATGTTTGTTCCAGAGATAGTGAGCTCCGTGTGGCAAAAGAGGCCAACGCCGTTCTGTAGTCGAGACTAGACGAGCTTACCGAGTAGAACCTGGTTCTTGAGCGCGATGCTTTTTCTGTGCAGAGGATTAAGAAGGACTGTGACGCCAAGTTGGCGAAGCTCAAGTGGAGGTGTACCTAGAGCGAGGATGAAATAGCTTTGCTGAAGACACAACTTAGTTCTCCTAGTGATCTTCACAGCACTAGGATTGACGAGGCCGTTGCTGAGGCCAGAGACAAGATGGCTCGCGGCTTTGCTGGGCGAATTAGCGAGGTTGCTGGGTTACTTGCAGAGATTGGCAGGAAGGCCCAGATAAGCATGTTGAACCATGCTGAGATTGAGGCGAACTTGGAGTTCCACGGGCTTCTTCAGGGATCGAGGCCATCAGACCTTCCGACTGAGATCAAGGCGTTGCGTGAGCGACGTCATCCGATTTACGACGCTGTGATGTGTTTGAAGATCTTCTCGACAGTGTCCGGGGGTACTCGAGATCCCCAAGGTTTCTGCTGCCGCTGTTTAGACGGTTGCTGACAATGACAAGGTCAGCGACGAGGTTAACAACGAGGTCGACGACGAGGCCGATGAGGAGTTTTGATCACTGATATCTTTCTTGTTTCTATCATTCTGTTTTCAGACTTAGCCTATTTTATGACTTTTGTCTATGATTTTCGGACGTGGTTGCTCATGACTTTTGGTAATAGCGTTGGATGGTTTGTATCCATGCTATGATTTATGTTTTACCTTGCATTGTAGCAAATGTAAGATGATAACGAATGCGGCTTTAATTTCTCGCCTTTCTTTCTTTGTTAAATTATGATTCTCGTTCTGATCAAGCCTTTAGTATAGGTTGAAGGTCAATTGTGCTCAAAATGGCTGTCTATACCAACGTTGTTATTGGTTTTGTGTTTGTAGGGTGGCGAAATCGCAAATGCGTTTACGCTCCTTTTTTTTACCAACGTTGTTGTTGGGTTTTATTGAATGGTGGTGCTTTCTGAACACGTCTGTTCAGTAGCAATCACACCCTTTGATTTAACCAATGCGTTGTTGGGTTTTCAGAATGGTTATTCGGTTTACAAACCTAAGCAACCATTGGTAGCTGCTTTTTACCAACGGTGCTGTTGGGTTCTTTTGTAGACTAGGTTTTATTTTTGTTTGATATTCAATCTATCTTGTTTGCCTCTTGGTCTTGCTTGGTTTTTAGGTCCATGATAATAAGAAGCAAGAGTTTAGACAAAGTTGATCTAGGCATTGACATTAGCCAAGTTGAGAAGCAAGCTAGATTTGCAAGAAAGGAAAGAGAACGTTTAGCAATTGAAGCTAACGTTGGTAATGGTAATGGCGGTAACCGCCAAGTTAATTAAGTTGCAAAAAATGTAAATGATAATGGTAATAGAGTACCCGTTCATGCTCCAAGAGAAGAAAGAAGGATGGGAGATTTCGATGAACCACTCACCAATGGGACAAGACCCGGTATTCGCCCACCACCTTGTGCTAACATCAATTGGGAGATCAAATCGAGTTTGATCAATATGGTACAAAACAACCATTTCTTCGGTTTACCCTTGGAGTACCCAATTATACATCTTGATAACTTTGATAGATTGTGCGGAACGGTGAAGATGAATGGCGTTTCCAAAGATGTCGTGAAGCTTACTTTGTTTCCATTCTCTTTAGGAGACAAAGCTAGTCAATGGGAGAAGAGTGTAGTTACATCTTGCATCACTACTTGGGAAGAGTGTAAAAAGCGGTTTTTGGCCAAGTTCTTCTCCAATCAACGCACCGCAAGAATTAGAAATGATATCACGAGCTTCAAACAAGGTCTAAACGAAGCTCTCTATGAAGATTGGGAAAGATTGAAGGGTTACACTAGGTCTTGTCCTCACCACGGAGTTCCTATGGAAGCTCTACTTGGAATCTTTCATAGAGGGATTGAAGAGAACACTACAAGAAAACACAGCATTTGCTACTCCCAAAAGCGTCATAAATCCGTCGCAAAAACCCGATTTGTGACGATTATGTGATGGAAATAGGTCGTCGCAAAAGTATCGTCACAAATTAACGATGTCGCAAAAACGTCGTACTTTTGTGACGACTTTATAACCATGGTTTTTGCGTCGCAAATATGTGACGAATATGTAACGTCCTTAAGTGGTTGTAAATATGTGACGAATTTGTAACGTTATGAAATGGTCATAATTTAACGGCAGAATTGTGACTGTTTTATTCGTGGTATTTATGCGACCGATTTGCGACTACTTTTGGGAGTCGCACATTTGTAACTGCTTTTGGTAGTAGCAAAGTAGGCTCAAATAGTGATGGATGTACGACGAATATGGGTTGTGCTTTCTCATTTATGTTACGAAAACACTGCAAATCCGTAACAAATTAGTGACAATTTTGTGACGATGAGAATCGAAATTACATTGGAGTCCATGTAAGCTCCAACACAAAGCTCATTTCCAAGCATGTCTTTTTCTTTGACCACCTTAACCTAAAACCAGTAACATAAGAATGTTGGTAATTCATAACCAAGAGAAACTCATACATAAATAAGAAAATGTTAACCAATTTAGAACATAAACTCTTCACTCACTTGTCAACATCCAACCCTGCATACTTGAAGAGGTGTTCAACCTATAGCCATACAACTCGTTAATGAATTTGGAATGAAACTGAAAAGTTTCAAAAGAAAGTAAAAGCCAAAAAGGATGTGAGCGAAGAATTAAATCCAACTTCAACCCTTGCAAAAGCACACATTTTATAACCCACAAAGCATACATAGAAATAATGACACTAGAAAGAGAAAACCTGATAAGTAATGATTCTGAAGACATCTTCTAGTTCTTGCTGCAAATTAAGATAGTATGACCCGAAATCTGGGAAGAGATCTTCTTCATCAGGCTGTAAATTTACACCAAATTGTATTTAATCTTCGAATTATATACTTCATCGCTACTGAGTTAGACCATAAACTAATCATAATTGAACCACAAAAACAAAAAACAGAACATCAAAAACCACACAAGATCTTAAAAGCTTTTTTTCTTTTCAAAGATCTTAATAATGTTAAAAACCAAACATCATAATCATCACCAAGAAAATAGTCATCATATAAACAACAACAAACTAACAAGCATGGAGTCATTTATCTTGATTTTCAGATTAGATGGGACTAACCTGGGGTGTGACTACAACAGAAGAAATACTTCAATTCCCCAATACTGCAATCAACAATAGTTGCAAAACAATAACAAAATCAATATAAGTTTAAGCATAACTTGAATACAAATAGAGCTTTGTATACAATCAAATCAAGAGTAATGTGTCAGAATTTGATAGTTTATATAGTGTAGAGAACATATGCTACTAAAATCCTAAAAATTCAAACTTTCAAACAACGAAAACAATAACCAATTAGTCTTTAAAATTCACCTGCTAAGGTTGCAAACAATCTCAGAGTATAAGAAGGGAGTGAAGCTAGATTTAACTTGGAAGATCTTCCCTAGAGTTTTTAAAAGTTGTTAAGCTTGTACGAACCTCTTCTCTTTTGGCTTATTGATCTTGAAGAACCTAGACAATAAGAAACTGCAAATAGGTTTAGTAAACAGAAAGAGAAATCATAATCACTCAAAAGACGAACAAGATTTTGTAACTAGTTTGTTTATTCAAGTAGTAGAGAGGGAGAGCAAAGGAATACTCTACTCCAACTCCAATTCTCTACTCCACCTCCAAGCATCTATGAATGCTAAAACATAGAAGATTATGTAGGGAGGATATTTACAAAACATTTAAGTTTATGAGGAGAAGAGAAGTTGAAGATGCAGCCGAGATGGTGGTGACACCACAAGCACACATCAAGAGATTGAGGTGCAGTGGGGCCTGTATGATGGGTTAGATATCATGTTGGAGAGGAAGCTCAGGGTTAGAAGACGCGGTCGTGTTTGCTGCTTTGGCAGATTCATGCCATGAATTCGATTAAGTGTAAAGAATAGATTAGAAGATTGAGGCTTTAACCCTTAATAAAGCTTGATGCTACAGCTGCAACAAAATTGAGATGCAAGTGTGTGAAATTAAGAAGAATATATATAGAATCAAAGACACAAGAGAAATTAAGAAAACTAAAGATTACCAATGACTAGGAGAAGGTTGATGAAGGGTTGTATTAAACGAGACCGCCATGCTCGTCACGTATGTTAGAGCCGACCACCATTCTCTCACAATTAAACACACAAAACAATTAAATACCAATAGACGACCAAGGAGGAACAGAGGAAGAAGCTTCAAAATCTGAGTTTGCAGATCCTTGTCGAGCTTCTCATGGAGATCTCGATTTGATTTGCAAATATTTGCAGAGTTATCTTAACCTCAATACAATCCTGACGCCTGCTTTTGTAGTGAGTGCCTTTGAATGCTGACTAGCCAGATTATGCAACTTGTTCTGTGAATCAAACACAACAACTATAGCAAATCTCCAGAGAAACAATATACAAAGCACAAATCTATTCTTCTAAACACATCATTGTCGTAGAGACCTAATAGAAAGGTCAAAAATTAAAACCCCCAAATCCCATATTCTTCTTCTTCAAGTACAACACAATACAATTAACAACACATATAAGAAACTCACTTTCAGAGTTAACAAGACCTGCTCGATTCTCATCATCAAGAGCTGTAAATCAATAAAACAAAAAACTAGGGTTTAGAAATTTCTTTGACTAAGAGGACACACAAGCCGCAGAAACAAAGACACCAAAACAAATTGGAGAAGTAAATTACCAGAAGTGAGATCGTGGACGCCCAAATTGACCTTACCATAACTCAATTTTGAAACTTGAAAGATTTGGAGAGAAAAGAGGAATTGGAGACTGAGGTTTGAAAAGAGGTGGAGAGATAGAGGAAGACGCCGGTTTTGAAAAGCGGTGAGGAGATTAAGTAAAACGAGTCTGGTCATCGACCAAGAAAAGAGGAAGATCTGGGTTTCAATTGAGATTTGGAGATGGAGAAAGCCGTGAGAAAAATGGTGGAGAGGAGACGATAAAGTGAATTAAGATAAGACAAAACTAAAAAATTAATTTTTCTTATTTTTTTGGCTAAGTGTTAAGCGGTAAGCGTAAATTTTTTGCTAAGTATTGGCGGTCTCAAATAATTTAGCTTCCCGCTTTGCTATAATTCGGGATATCTATAATCCGTCAGTAAAGCGTCAAAAATTTGTGACGTATTTGCGACTACTGCAGGAGTCACAATTCGAAACCCTATACTCTAAAACATTTAGAGGCATTATAATGTCCAATCTTAATATTGTTTTCACTTGACATACTTCTTGTGCCATAAAATGAAGTTATATTTAACTCTTAAGTTCATTTTTGGCAAAATAACAATCATTCAACTACATTCTTATATAATACATGGACTTTATGATTACAATTTAGGGTTTTAGTTCAAAATTTTTTAAAAAATTGAATTTTCGTAGATGTGAGTGTTAGATTTAATGTGAGTGATAATTTTGAATAATTTACCTTTCAAATATACATTATTCGACTTGAAATAGGTTAATAAGTTTACCAAAATCAAACTGAGAGTTGCACATTCGTCACAAATTTGGTTGCGTGTCACAAATTCGTGACTAAAGAGTCACAAAACTGTAACCAATTTGCAACGAATTTAGTAGTCACTACTCCAAACCCTAAACCCTAAACAGTTTGAGGCTAAATTATATGACATAGACCTTACCAAGCTAAACTTCATTCTTGGTTTTTTTTAAAGAATTATATGTAACTTTTAAAGTCCATTTGGGGAAAAATATAATCATTCTCATAGTTATAATGTAATCACATACATTTTATGTTTAATCTTTAGGGTTTGCTAATTTTTTTTATAAATGTTGAATTTTCAAAACTGCGAGTGGTAATTGTAATGTACACAGTAATTTGTAGTAGTTTACATTCGGAAAATACATCATTTACCTTTTAATATATTAATGATTTTGGAAAACTATTAGAGGAGTTACAAATCCGTCATAAATTTTGTCTTTATCGTCACAAATCCGTCACAAATCTAGGAATACTTGGTGGAAGTTTGTTGGGAATTAGGTGATTATTGAAAGTCGAATTAAACACGTTGTCACCTACTTTTTTTGTTCTCGACACTTTTAGTGACGCACCGCAAACATCACAAATCTATTACAAATTAGTGACCACATATATATGGTCGCAAAAGCGTGACAAATATGTGACAGTAATATGACGATCTATTTCCGTCATACATTTGCGACACTTTTGCAACATCGTAAATATTCGTCGCAAATCTGTAACAATTTCGAAGGAAAAGCGTCACAAATTTATGTGACTGAAAATTTCGTCACAATCGGGCGTCACAAATTCTGTGTTTTCTTGTAGTGGAAGTACTACCTAGCTCTAAATATAGCAAGTAATGGAGACATTGGAAGCTTGACTATAGAAAAAGGAGAACAGCTCATTGAGAATCTAGCTCAAAGCAATCAAAGCTACAATAGGGAGTATGATAGATCGTACAAGGAACCAAAGAATGAGCTCAAGAGTGAAGATCAAAGGATCAAGGAGATGAGTGATAAGCTAGACAAGCTTATCTTAGCTAGTATGAAGCCAGTCCACTATATTGGGAATTTTGATGGAAACTAAGAGATGGTTGTTGAAAGAATCCAAGAAGGACAAAAAGAGATAAGCTACATTCAAGGTCAAGGGTATTATAAAAAATGATTCAATCCTAACTATAGGTCTCATCCCAACTTGTCCTATAGAAGCACCAATGTGGAGAATCCCCAAGACCAAGTTTATCCACCTAAACAACAAGCTTTCATCCCACAACAAGCTCAAGGATTTATTCCTCAACAAGCTTTTGTTCCTAAGCAACAATACTACTCTAATCAAGTTGCTCCTACCAATCAAGCTACTACCTCTACTCAACCCGTCTCTCAAGACCAAGAGCTCAAGGCGTTGGTTCAACGGGTTTTAGATGGATAAATCAAGAGTAATGCGGATATCGCAAGGAAATTCCATGAGGTAAACTCTAGGATTGATGGGATGTGTCAAGAGTTGGATGGCAAGATTACAAGCCTAGCTTCTGATGTTAAGACCATTGATGTGCAACTAGCGCAATTCACTTCTAGCTCAAAGGAACCAAGCGGAATTCTACTGGGTAAACCCGAGTCTAATCCTAGAAGCAACATTTTCAATGTGGTGATCTTAGAAGAAGATAAAGGATGGAGATCAAGGTATGGACCTTTGAAAGATTATGAGGAAGATGAGCTTTACTTAGAAACCCACCCCCCCCCCCCCCCCCCCCCCCCCCCCAAGAGATACATGTTATTGTGAAGAAGAAACACTCAAGAAGGATTGAGTTGGTTAGAAAAAGAGCTATGGAGACTCCAAGCTATGAAGATAGGCAACACAAGCCTAAGCTAGACTTCCAATACCGGATTTCACTAAGGCGGTTAAGAAGATCTTAGCTAGCTACAAAAAGGACATGGAGGATATTGGTATTAAGTTTCAAAAGGAAGATGACTACAAGCGGATTGCTAAAGAGCGAGATCTTATTACGAATGTGTTAGCTAACCAAGAAAAGGTTAGGGAGCTGATGGTAAGAGCTCCGAGATGTCCAAAGAAAAGGCTAGAGATAAGCTCATACTAGAGCCTATAAAGAAAATCAGTGAGGAACTTGAGTGTAAAGCTGTTTGGAATGACGAGCTTGGAAGTTTCTATAAAGCTAAGATTGTTTTCCCCACTGGTATGAACCGAGAAGAGATTGACAAGTGTAAGAAGACAATGAAGGAAGTCTTTGACATTAATTTGGAGGATTGGGAACCAAGTCAGATTGATGGTTCTCCATTGATCTCCAACTAGCGCCTTTGTCAACTGTCAAGCTTAGAGACGTAAAACAAGCGCACTTGGGAGGCATTCCCATGGTATCCTTTGTACATATATCTGATACTTTTTATTTATGTTTAGTATGTTTTTGGAGATGGATTTTGGTTTAGGACTCACAAAGATGATTGGAGAGGTATTGAATCAAGTTAGGAAGGTAACAAAGGCTAAGAAACTCGAAGAAAGGCAAGGATCGAACAAATTGGTCTGTCTCCTGGCCGATCCATACGAGGCTCCAAACGTGAAAAGTCCCTGCCCAATTTTTGGCCTCTGGACCGACCAACTGGTCGGTCTACGTGGTCAATCTATACAAGCTCTCTAACTGCCAGGTTTGACTTTTTCTGCGCGTTGACTCGGTCCAATTTTGGTCTAAACCGGTTTATTTCAAGTGTTTTCAATCAATTTTGACCGGTTTAGTCTCTAAAAATCAGATTTCAAAGAACCTTCTCTTTCAAATTCAAATTATTTTGAATCTTTTAAAGATTCTTTAGCATCTCTCTCTCTCACTTTACTCTTTCTCCAAAAGAAATTTCAAAAGCTTTCAAAATCAAGATCACTTTTCTCTGTCAAACTTTGAAAGAAGTTTGAATTCACCATTTCTTTTGGATCTCCTCTACCATAATCTTTGATTATCACAAGGTATTCTCTCTTCCCTTTGCTCATATCAATTACTCTTGAAACTCATGGATGCATACATGAGAATCTTGTGGAATCTACTATCATTGAGTTACTTTGTGGTTTAATATGAGTTATAATTGTTTGAGTAGTTGATTTCATATACAAATATGGATTATTGATTGTTGAATTTGAGTGTATATCATTTTAAGAGTTCTTGAATGTTAGAAATGCTTTAAATTTGAAATCTTTGGATGAAATTGAGTTTATTTATGAGTTTTTCTAATCAATTATTGCAATTAAACCTTGTTGGTACCTAGTATTCACTAGAATTTTGAAAATTTATCAAGTTCAAGGTTTAAGCTTTGGTAAATAGGTTTATTAAAGAATGGAAAAGTTAGAATTTGTTCAAAAAATGAGTAGAATGATCATTGGATATTGCTTGTTACATTGATTAATCCATTGTCTAGCATTATATGATGCCTATTGTTGATGAATCTTTGATAATTGGCTAGACAAGTTGTGCTTTGATTGGAAAATGGTTCTTATTTGGGAACATTTATTTGTAGGATCAATCTAGCAACAATGACTACTAGAATTGAGAAGTTCATGTTAAGTGTTGACGAGATTCGAATTGGTATCTTAAGCCAAGCGACGTATGAGGCTACAAGGTTCGCATGTCCATTGTTCTTGGCTAGGAGTGGACTCAAAGACAAGGTTGATGAGCTTTTAGGAAGAATGAATTTGAGTGGCCTATCGTCGATGAGGCTACAAGGTTCGCATGTCCATTGTTCTTGGCTAGGAGTGGACTCAAAGACAAGGTTGATGAGCTTTTAGGAAGAATGCATTTGAGTGGCCTATCGTCGATGAGCTACACTACTTACCCCGAGCTCACCAAGCAATTCCTAGCCACAATGGTGTGCAAGTTCGATGATCGTCTAGGAACTTACCTCATTTGTTTCAAGATAGACGGATGGAAGTATATGGTCACGTTTAGGGATTTTTGCAACATTTATGGTTTTCCATTGGGGAAACTTGGAGAAACAACAGAGTTCAACAAGGAAACTCTATTATGGCGTAATGTAGCACTCGAGGAGAGCTACACGGCCGTCTCCAATCGAATTACGAGAGTCAAGAATCCCACGGTTCGATATGTTCTTCACTTATTGGCCAACACTTTCAACGCAAGAGGAAACAACGATTTCCCAACAAATGACGACCTCAAGCTACTCTACATTGGTATCCATTCCGCTTTGCATGATTTTGATGGTCAACCTATGGAGATGGACCACGATTACTATGGATGTGAGCTTGGCGCGATGTTCTTTGCCAAATTGAAGAAGTTTTGGTTTTGCTTGACGAATATGGTTACACCGCGCATATGTTTTGGCGGCATGCTCACTCCATTGTTCTTACACGTGGGTATTGATCTCAATGATTTCGAGCCTTTACAAGAAAGACCATTGATTGATGTTCAATATTTGGTTGAGAAGGAAACTTTGGGAGGACCATTTGGGTTAAGACACTATGTTTACCGGTTCTTCGATGACGATGGCGAGCCACTTTGTTGCTACCTTCCACTACCACCAAAGTTTGGAAGAACTTTAAGCAACCGTGCCCTCCGATTCAATCTACCTCGTCGCCTAACCTTCACTCCATCTCCACTTAACAACCATTGATTCCAAGGTACCACTCTATCCACTGTATATACCATTTCATTTATGCATCTTTAGTTTCATTTTCTATTTTCTTCCTTCTTCGGTTTACTTTTCATCTAGACGATGAGAAGTAAGACCGGGGGAGGCGTTGCTAATGCTCATTTTAGTTATTATGTTTTTCCTTTTATCATATTTTGAGTCTCATAGCATGCATTGCATTGTAGTTATGAGAAAGTTTGAAAAATCTTAAACATTTTTAAAAAATTTCGAAAAAAACCAAAAAGATTTTTATTTTTCATATAGTTGCATTTCATACATTTGTATGATCATTTAGGTTGCATTGAACATATATATTTTTTTTTTTGAGGTTTATGGCTTAGCATTCAATATGATTTATGAGATAATGCTAGATATTGCTAAGTGAATTATAAAAATCTCTCCTTCGCATCTTGATCTCTTCGCTCGAAACTCGTGATTAGGTTGAAGCATATTAGACTTGAAACTAATTCTATCAACTTGAACCTAATATTGACTTTAAATTCTTGCTTAGAGAGTTGATATGCTTGTTCAAAGTAACCATATACACATTTGGACTTTCTTTATCCCTTTTTACCACTCTTTGCTAGTCCAAATGGCCTTCCTGATCCACGACATCTAATGTGAATGAGGATGTTTCTCCCTACCTTGCATAGCCTTGGCCCTTCTTTGAAACCTACATGTATTTTCTTGAGTGAGGCCTCCTTTTTGAAAATGCATACGCATGTAAAATCTTGAAAGATGGGAACGACAAAGAAGTGCTTTCATTTTAGAGCTAGTCTCATTTTAAGACTAGTATTAGCTTAGGACTTGTTGTTCTTATGGGTTGGGTTTGGTGAGTGTTTTGGTGAGCAAAAGAAAGAGTTTTGATCATAAATGAAAAGAAAGCCAAAGAAAGAAAAGGAGTTGAGCTACTCTAGGGAAATGTTGTTATTGTTAAAGTTTAAATAAAGACTCTAGTGTTTGATTATGAATAGAAATTCCCTTTATAAGCTAGAACCCAAAAGGGGTAAAAGAAAAGTATAAAAGGAAACCTTAGAGGAAAGGATTGAAGTAAAAGAAAGAGTCTAACAAGTAAAGAAACCTCCTAGAGTAAGCTAAAAAGTTTGAAGAAAGATTAAAAAGGGCTTAGATCACCAAAAGGAAAGAGAGTTTACAAAATCATGGGTAGAATTTAGGAGTTTAAAGTCATATGAGTTGGGTAGAATGGAAGCACTAATTTGTATGCATCAATTGTTCCATTTCTTCCTTGCTTTTACATGATGTTTTGCATTACTTTTCCTTAGGTGTGAGTCACCTAAAACAGTTTTATAACCGTCCTAACTTTTGCGTTCAAACCTTCTTTTACCAAGCCTTGAACATTGTTTGATAGTTGATAAGCAAGACCATGCATTAATCCTTAATGAATGTTAAAGAATTGGTGGATAGAAAGGTATGTGAATGCTTGATCATTGAGTCTAGAGGCAAAAGATTGAAGTAGCGATAGATTGCGAGAAGATTCATTGAGTTTAACGCGCTTAGCGATAGCTTTGTATTATCTTAGGTGATGGTGTTGAATGCTTTGTTTGAATCTCTTTGTTTTATTTTCTTTGTTTTCAAACCTCTCCATCCATTTGTTCTCTTTGTTTGCTCGAGGGCGAGCAAAAGGCAAGTCCGGGGGAGTTGATAAGTGCATAAATTGCCCTTTTTTAGCATGCATTTTAGTTAGATTTTGAGGCATTTAGCTTAGGTTTTTACATGTTTTATTGCATATCTTGTTCCTTTTAGATTAGATTGAGTTTAGAGTCCAAGTTCTTGTTTTCTTGCATTTACATGTATATTTTGTCCATTTTAGGTACAAATGGAGCTTTAAATCAATTATGGAACAGGTGGAGAGAAGAATCAAGATTGTAGAATGAAGAACAAGGAAGTGAAGATCGAGAAGGCCTATGGATCGGCCAGAACTCAGTCTGTTGGTCGATCCATAGGACGTCCCGAAGTGCCAAAATCCCCTGGTCGAAAATTGGCTCGTGGATAGACCAGTTGGTCGATCCTCTAGTCGGTCCACAATGTCTCTCCTTCCTTGGTTTTTGTAGTTGACCGGGTTTGACCTGGGTTGACCTGGGTACACTTCTATTTCTCCATAAATACTCCTCTTATGATAAAAAAACTCTAAGTTTTAGCCTCTCTTCTATTATCCGTAAAACCTAAACCTTTGTGTTTTGGATGATTTGAGGTTAAAGTCTTCACCTTTTATGTTTTAGCAAAGTTTAATCTTGTTTATTTACTTTAAGCTTTTCATTATGCATCATTTTAATCATTCTTTTTGTGTTTTAGTTATGATTAGTGAGTAGTGTCCTTAATGGATCTTGGGTAGGGAAGATTAAGGTTGATTCATGTTAGATTAGTGATGCTAGGTTGTTAGTATTTATTATTTCATTCATTAAAGAGCTCTTAATGCTAGATTAGGAAGTAATTACCCCAAATCTAGATCATGGTATTTTCATGCGCGGAAGGTGTTTGTGAAAATGTCTATAAGAACTTTAATCATACTTTACTCATCTTAGCCAATGGAAGTTGATGCCTAAGGATTTTAGTATGCTTACATGAACATATCTTTAATGATTCTTAGTTAATCTTTAACAAGATGGAAGTTTGTGTTAGATTTTGATTAATGGATCGATTAGTACCATGGAAGTGGGTTTATCTAGATTAAATGGATTCATGCTTTGAAATAAGCTATCTTTAGTTGTAATGCATCACTATCTTAACTTGTTTCAACCTAAATCAATCACCTTTACTCAAGATCTATGCTTTAATCTCATTGATAATCAAGTTTGACTATTGTTGACTTTTGTTGAGTTTCCTTAAAAAGCATTTTAATCTTGTTTTACTTTCATTTATGCATTGCTTTTCTTTATTTTCGTGTTGTACATTGTTTAAGTTATTGCATTTTACTTATTGCACCTTTTCATATTGTCATTTACACTTAGTAAAAGTAAAAATCTCACCTTGAAATTGGATTCACCTAGGTTCATTAGTTTCTTGCATTCCAATTGCTATACAATCATTAATCCTTGTAGAAGAATGATCCTTGATTACTACATTGATTGCACCATGCACTTGTGGTTAGTTAATTGAGGTTTAGAGCTCATAGCATATATATGTTGAACATTCATTTGCATTGTTCATCTCTACTTTATACGTTATCACAAACGTCAGCGCGTCGTGGGTATGCTTCGATCGCAATGACGTTGTCAGCACAGTATTGCGGCCCTCCCATTATCATGTTGATACTCTCATGTAGGTCTCCGTTTTCGATATCGTCATCTCGACGTTGGAGTCTGGGAATGTCTGCCTGCTGTTTAGTGTCAGCAAGGGCTTTCTTCTCGGGTTTGAAATCTGACAAGCTGTTGTTGCCTTTCAAAGTGCCTTCGGTTAGCTTAGCTATGAGTTGTCGCCCTAACTCGCGACACCTCGCAGTCGAATGCCCACTCGTCTTGTGGAAGTCGCAGTACAACTTCTCGTCATAGTTTTTGGACTCTCTGGTCCAGGTGTTGTTCCAGGTTCCTCTACCGCGACCTCTCCCACGACCTCTACCACGTCTGTGACTTGATGACTCTACTTGATAGTTGTGAGCCCCTCCGGATCCTCCTTCGTATTAGAAGTAGGCAAGATTGCTTTTCTTTGGTGCAGCGACATGGGCTGGTTCACTTGCTTGCTTAGCTTTTCCTCCTTTCCTGCCACGGACTTCCTCTTTTGTTCGAGCGAAGTCAGCAGCACGGTGGAGAGCATCTTGGATTGTCGTTGGCGTGTTGAGACTCATCTCTTGCTAGAACGGAGACGGACACCGAAGTGCTCCTCGCAAGGCCTATAGTGCTGACTTGTTGCTAATACCTTCAACTTTTGACAGAGTGTTTTTGACTTTGTCACGAAGGATCGTAGACTCTCATTCTCGCCTTGCTTATTGTTCCATAGTTCGGAATCGTAGATTTTCCGCTCCATGAAGATGTTGTAGTGCTCCACGAAAAGCTCGGAAAGCTAGAGAAAAGTGTGAATCGAATTTTTCTCCAGTTTGTAGAACCATTGAAGGGCAGGCCCCTTGAGGCTTTCCACGAACAACTTGCAGTAGACGATGTCTTTTTCGGCTTCTTTAAAGCTTGTTGTTCCCAGGGCCACTTGGAACTCCATGAGATGGTCCGAAGGATCTGTAGTTCCTTCATAGATTGGTAACTTGAGTCTTCCGGGATCGGAGATTTTTGTTCTCTCTATCCGTTCGTCGAAAGGCGTGTTTCTCGCGTTTTTTCCAGTACCTGTGCGATGGCAGAAGCCTTCCCAGTTCCATGGTGTATTTGTGATTGGGTATGCTTTAGGTCAGAGGCTAGTCACTCCATTTGAGCCCGCATCTCAGCGAGTTCTGTAGTGTAAGAGTGCTTAAGCGCTCTTCGTTGCCGCTCCTTCCTGTAGTGCTCTTTGCTGGAGTAGTTTGTGTACTCCGAGGTGTCTTTCACAATCTCCGTCTTGGAAGAGCCTGACGCGCTTTGAGTGTCTGAGGCACATGGTTCTTGTCGGCCACCTTCTGCACCTTCTGCTCGTGCACGCTTCTGGGGAGCTGGTTGATCTCTGTTTGAGATATCCACGGTGCTTTTGGGAGACTTGTCTGATTCTCGACGCGGCGGTGGTGGTGGTATGTCATCTGGGTTTCTTATAGCGGTCCGAGGCGCTGAGAAGTCAAGGTGTTGAGGGTCGACGCGCGCCCTAAGTCCTGTTGTGTCAGGTCTTCCGCGCTTTCTTCGCGAAAGAGCTTTCAGCTCCTTTGAGGTCGCCTCGTTGATCCTAGTTTTCTCTTTCTGTTCTTCGAGGAGAGTCTCTAACATCTTCTTGACCTCGGTTATGTCGCCCTTAGCGGCGACGTCGGTGGCAGTAGCTTCGGCAGTAGGGTCCTTCTCATGGTCGGCTATGTGGGATGAGACTTCTTCGCCTATCTTGTTCCCTTCGGCATCCATCTTCTTAGATCTGGTGTGTGACGTAGCTTTTTTTGTGTAAGAAACTCTCTAGGTCCCCTTAGTCAGCGCCAAATTGTGGATGCTAGAAATCGCACAATTAGATTTGTAAGGGTCTCGAGAGGAAGTAGAGATTTCTATGTTAAGCTACAAAAGAGAAAACGATGAGCAAAGAGAAAAAAGGTTTTGTAATTGATGTGTATTGCTTTTGTGAATAAAGTTGCGAATGCCTTTTACAAGGGCTTGTACATTGATTATATAGCCTCCTAAGTCGGCTAAGCATTTCCCTAAAAGATAATGTCAACTTTCCTAAACCTTTGGGGATTGCCTTTTTCCCTATGTCGGTTATGCCTATGTCGGTCGCTCCTACGTGGGCTTTGCAGCTGGACCGGGCTTTAGTGCAAGGAACCTTTTGGAGCCTTCGTCATTACTCTGGAGGACACCAAAGGGCCTGGACATCGGTGGCACTCTGGCAGACACCGATGTGTCCAGGCACATCAGTGTCACTGGGCAGTGACATCGTCGTCGATGTGTTGACATCGGTGTCACTACTCAATGACATCGGTGCCAGACAAATTTGGCCTTCACAGCGCCTTTTGTTGGCTTTCTGATCTTCACAGCGCCTTCTGTTGGCTCTGTGATCTGCGTTCATGGCTCCTGCTGAGAGTAGGGACAACACAGAAGGTTCCCTCCTTGGATGGAGAGGACTTTGGAAAGGAGGAAGACTTAGTCATTTCTTGTAGAAAAGCGACCTATGGGCCATATTAACAAGATCGACAAAGTGTATTCGTTGTCAATCATAACTTTCAACACTGAACTCCAGCGGGTGAAATCCGACCCCAACACCTATCATCAGTGTTTGAAAATCCCGACCCTGTTTGGGATTAACACCGCAAGGGATAATCAAAGCAAAGCTCGCAACTTCTTTATCCTTGAAAGGAAAAACAGGGCTCGAGCTGCTATGGCTATAAAAGCCTCGGGGGAAATAGCGGGGAGCCGGAATAAAGCTCCTCATGTTGATGGAAAGAACGACAAATCACACAAATCATCGTGGATTTCCAACATCCCGATCAGTGTATGGGAATAGGATCGGAACTAAGCGATCCTATGCGAGATCGACTCGTTGAACATCTAAGGAAGAACGCATCACTTTTGTGTGGTCCATCAAGGACATTAAAGGGATCGACCCAAAGATAATTTCTCACGAGCTGAATGAAGATCCGTCGCATAGACTGGTCAAACAGAAGCGGAGAAAGCTCGGTCCGGATAGGTCCAGAGAAGTGGATGACGAGGTCGAGCGACTGTTCGATGCTCGGTCTATTACCGAGGTGAAATACCCGGAGTGGCTAACTAATCAGAAGTGGTAGTAAAAAAGAAGAACCCGAAGTGGAGAGTTTGTGTTGACTTCACATACATCAATAAGACTTGTTCCAAAGACAGTTTTCCACTACCTCACATCGACAGATTTGTCGAAGCAACTACCGGTAACGAACTCTTATCGTTTATGGATGCCTTCTCTGGTTAAAATCCGATCTTGATGCATCCTAATGATCGCGAGAAGACTGCCTTCATAACCGATCGAGGAATCTACTGTTATAAGGTAATGCCCTTCGGTCTAAAGAACGCTGGGGCAACTTACCAACAACTAGTAAACAAGATGTTTGCCCATCAGCTCGGTAAATCTATGGAAGTCTACATCGAAGATATGTTGGCTAAATCGGCAAACGCAGAGGATCATATCGATCATCTTAGTAGATGTTTCGAAACTCTCAATCTGTATGGGATGAAATTGAACCATGCTAAGTGCACCTTCGCGGTAACCTCGGGAAAATTCTTGGGTTATTTGTAACAAAAAGAGGGATCGAGGCAAACCAGAAGCAAATATCTGCCGTTCTAGATTTGCATTTTCCCCAAACGCGGAAAGAAGTTCAAAAATTGACCGGGTGGATAGCGGCTTTAACCGCTTCATAAGTAGATCGATAAACAAAAGTCTCCCGTTCTACCAATTGTTGAGAAAAGCAAGTAAGACCTTTGAGTAGTCCGAACAATGCGAGAAGGCATTCTCGGATCTCAAAGCGTATCTTACCACACCACCTATGCTAGCCAAGCCCGAGGTAGGAGAAGTCTTATACATGTACTTAGTAGTATCGATATCACCGGTTAATGGAGTATTGGGGAGAGAAGATCGGAGCGAACAACAACCCATCTTCTACATCAGCAAAGCTCTCAATTACGCAGAAACAAGGTATTTTACGATAGAGAAGCTGGCCTTAGCACTTATACCATCAGCAAGGAGGCTTAGGCCATACTTTCAATCCTATACTTCCGAGTTATTGACAAATCATCCACTTCGTTCGATCCTACATAGTCCAGATCAATCGGGTCGATTATTCGATGTGCGATCGAACTTAGTGAATATGATATAATCTATAAAAATAGACCGACTATGAAGTCACAAGTGTTAGCAGAATTTATCGCCGAGGTACCTACCGACCTTTCTAAGGATGGCTTAGAGAAGAGTTTATGGTGGACGTTGCACGTAGATGGGTCATCATCACGAAGAGGATCATGGGTCAGAGTATGCCTCAAATCTTCGACTAGAGAAGTGATTGAACAATCATTCAGTCTTGATTTCGTCGCACCAAACAATGTTGCCGAGTACGAGGCCCTAATAGCTGGACTTCGACTGGCAAAGGCGGTGGGAGCAAAGCGGATTTGAGCTTGTTCAGACATCCAACTTGACATTAGTCGGTTCAACGGCTCGTATGAAGCAAATGATGACAAGATGGATGCTTACCTAAAGGTAGTGCGCGAAATTACCGACGAGTTCGATGGATTCAAACATATAAAAATTCCTCGTAGTGAGAATTCAGCAGCAGATGCATTGGCCGCACTGGCCTCATGTTCGGATACAAAATGAGTTATACCCATGGAAAGTATATTGTTTTCAAGTATATATCCAAAACCTATGGTCAGCAAGATCATGGATGGCGAAGTGGACGAAGAATTCATCGAAGTGGACGACCATTCCGTTCCCCAAGAAGACTGGTAGGTACAAATCATAGAATACATAACCGACGGAAGGCAACCTGAGGATAAATGGGCAGCTTGGAGGTTGAGAACCCGAAGTGCTCATTACATCATAGTCGAAGAGAAGCTTTACTGATGGCGTGCATTTATGGGGAAGAAATCCTCGAAGTCCTTCGCCATACTCATGGGAAGGACGGAGGGAATCATTCTAGAGGACGATCACTCGCCCTCAAGCTAAAAAAACTTGGTTATTTCCGGCCGACGATGCTCGTCGATTGCCAAAAGTATGCACAAAAGTGCACCGCATGCCAGAAGCACGCACCAAAAAAGCTAGCCCCCTAGAGGAGTATTCTCCGGCTACTGTAGCGTATTCCTTCATGCGGTGGGCTATAGATGCAGTTGGTCCGTTGGTAAAGTCACGAGGTAAAAAGCATATCCTAGTAATGACAGATTACTTCACCAAGTGGATGGAAGCCGAGGCCTATTCTAAAATCACCGGACTTGATGTCGAGAGATTTGTTTGGAAGAACATAATCTCCCGACATTGAGTCCCTTACGAAATCGTAACGGACAACGGTCCGAACCTTACATGTGACATCATTGTAAAGTTTTGCGATAGATGGATAATTTGCCTAACGACCACAACTGTCTATTACCCTCAAGGGAATAGACAAGCTGAGTTGACAACCAATATGCTAATAGTCGGGCTAAAGAAACGCTTGGGCGAAAGAAAGAAGCTTGGGCAGACGAACTCCCCGAGGTAATTTGGGCTCATCGTACCACACCTCTGCGCTCAACAAGTCATACCCCTTTCTTTTTAGCCTGTGGAATGGAAGCGTTAGTACCTGCCGAAGCTCACATCGATAGTGCACGTCGAGTCTTGATGACTCAAGACGCGGAGATGAACGGACAAAGAATTCGCGACCACAAGGAAGCTAGAGACAGTGCGTTGCTAAAGATACAGAATTATCAACAGCTCGATGCAAAGTACTACAATATCAATTTTTTGATGTAGGCGACCTTGTTCTTCGAAACTTTTATAAAAAAAAGAAGGAGGACGACGCCGGAAAGCTTGGAATCAAGTGGGAAGGACCATATCAGGTCACAAAGGTTATAAAGCATGGAGTGTATGAACTCCTAAAGATGGATGGAACCGAAATCCAAAATTCTTGGAATGCTTGGAACCTCAAACGATATTATTACTAACGTAACGTAATAAATCAAAAAAAAAGATACCCGTTTGAACGAGCCCCCTTTTGTATTGAACTACGAGTCAATTGATCCTTTCTTTTACGAAATGTACGTTGGTAGCTTACTTTTTCTAAAAACGTCAAAGTGCAGTTACACATATATATTTTTGAAAAATATTCTGGTTCAAACCGAAGATTTACTTTTGAAAGTATTTTACTGCTTATTAAAAACTCAGTCTAATCACCTCGAGAATTTAATATACAGCCTTACTAAAAAAAACACTTTATACAATCCGTTCGTCTAGTGTCACACATCTGAGCCTTGGCCAGGTATCTGATCAACGCGCTTCTCATAATATGTGCACCTCGCGCTTAGGACAACCAAGTAAATTACACGCCGACTCTCGATCGCATACCAAAGTTTCGTCCTAAGGCAAAACTTGAACTAAGCCAAAGCACTAGTCCTTTACACTCTCAGACCCCAAACCGAGTGTTCCTCGTACATAGGTACAAATTCTAAGAACCAAAGCTGAGCTGGTAAGCAGTGGAGTCTTGGAGGAATCTTGCTTTTAATAAGCCTAACTACATAGTTCGCAAATCACTAAAGAGTCTTCTGAAAGTAATCTTAGGTCCTAAAGCCGAGCTCCTTAGTTCGTAACCATTTGAGGATTATTACGAAAGCAATTCTAATGTATTTCAATAAGCCGATTTCCCATGAGCTCATGATCATCCAAGTTTCTTATGAAACGATAAGGTGTTAATAAGGTCGAGTTCATGCATCGCAGAGATAAAAGTTAAATTTTAATTCAAATTAAGAATTCGCGGAGGATTCTGAGCTCGGAGCTCGACGATTTCATAACACAAAATTGTTTATCTCTTATTCCTTTAAAGGGTTACAAAAAGTTCCAAAGAGAGTTAAATCTTACGAAAAATCTTAAAACAAAAGTTGTTTATCTCTTATTCCTTTAAAGGATTACAAAAAGTTCCAAAGAGAGCTAAATCTTACGAAAGATCATAAAACAAAATTGTTTATCTCTTAAAAGGATTACAAAACCTAAAGGTTCTGAAGCGAACTGAATTTTTAACTGAAAACCTAAAGGTTTTGAAGCGAACTGAAATCTTACACAAGATCTTGCAACGATGCAACCGCCAAAACAACGACATAGTGACGGTAGAGATCCTTGTTGAAGGGACTAACTTCGCTGTCGAAGTAACAACCGCATCAATGGAAGGGTGCCAAGGTGAATCACCCTAAGGCTTTGGAAGAAGCCGCTCCAATAAATTGGACGTAGCCACTTTAATGCTCCTCTACGGACCACAACACCTCAATAAGGGATCGTTATTCCCGAGCCTCCGATCAACCAATTCAAAGCCAACTTCATTTCGGTCGCGATACTCGAATGAGGATCGGATCGGCCGAACAAGCAGAAATCAACTATTGGCGTGGGAATATGATCCCTGACATGACAGTTTTCTGGGATTATGATCTCTGACATGAATAAAACTTTGGATCGACGTCATCTTTTGAAAGATGATGATAAGTCCATAATTTGCCCTATCTTAGCATGCATTTTTGTAGTATTTTGAGGCATTTAGCTTAGGTTTTATCCGTTTTCTTCCTCTTTTCAGTTCCTTTTAGTATAGATCGAGTTTAGAGTCCAAGTTCTTGTTTTGTTGCATTTGCATGCATATTTCTTGCATTTTAGGTACATTTTAGGTACAAAAAGGAGTCTTGGATCAATGGAGGAACCAAAGGAAGAAGGAATCAAGCAAGTAGATGAAGAAGAAGAAGAAAAAGTTTCTGGTGGTGTCGGGCCCGACGGGCAGCCGGTCGGGCCAGGAGCCAAGTCTAACGCAGAGAAGTTGCGGGTGGTCACTGACCCAACCAACAACTCGGGCTGGCGGTCGGGCCTGAAGCCTCCTCCTGCATCCAATTTCGGTCTTATCCACATTTGACCGGGTTTGAACCGGTTTGACCCGGGCTAACCCGGGTACACTTTTATTTTCCTATAAATACTCTCTTTATGATTAAAAACCCTAAGGTTTTGCCTCTTTTTTAGTATCCTTTATGCAAAGGAAGAACCTTAAGGTTCTTAGTTGTCTTTGAGCAAAGTTTAGTGTTTTGGTTAGAGTTTTTCAAAAGTTTCACTTTTATTTACATTTAAGCTTTAGATTATGTCTTCTTTGGTTTATGCTTAAGCTTTAGCCTCTCTTCTATTATTCTTTGTGTAAACCTAAAAACCTTTGTGTTTTTGATGATTTGAGGTTAAAGTCTTCATCTTTTTATGTTTTAGCAAAGATTATGTTGTTTACAGCCTCCGTTTCATAATATAAGTTGTTTTAGAGATTTTGTTTTGTTTCATAATATAAGTTGTTTACAGATTTCTATGCACTTTTTACCTTTACTGGATATTCTGTGACCAATAGTATTATGCAGTCTTATTTTTAATTGGTTGAGTTATTTTTATTATATATTTAACAAAAATAAAAAGTTTTTTCTTAAAGTTTGTGCTTTTAGCCAAAACAACTTATATTATGAAACGGAGGGAGTATTTCTTTAAGTCTTTTCATTATGCATCTTATTAATCTTGCTTTAAGTGTTTTAGATATGATTAGTGAGTAGTTTCATTAATGGATCTTGGGTAGGGAAGATTAAGGTTGATACAAGCTATATTAGTGATGCTAGGTTGTTAGGGTTTCATTTTTCATTGATTAAAGAGCTCTGAATGCTAGATTAGGAAGTAATTACCCCTAATCTAGATCATGGTCTTTTCATGCGCGGAAGGTGTTTGTGGAAATGTCTAGAAGAACTTTAATCATGCTTTACTCATCTTAACTAATGGAAGTTGATGTCTAAGGGGTTTAGTAAGCTTTTATGAACATGTTCAATAATGATTCTTGGTTAATCTTTAATAAGATGCAAGTTTGTGTTAGATTTTGATTAAGAAATGGATTAGTACCATAGAATTGGGTTAATCTAGATTAAATGGATTCATGCTTTGAAATTAGCTATCTTTAGTTGTTGTGCATCACTACCTTAACTTATTTCAACCTAAATCGATCACCTTTACTTAAGGTTCATGCTTTAATCTTAATAATCATCAAGTTTGACATTTGTTGACTTTTATTGACTTTTCTTAAATTGCATTTTTAGCTAGTTTTACTTTCATTTATGCATTGTTTTCCTTTACTTCAGTGTTTTACATTGTTTAAGCTATTGCATTTTACTTATTGCACCATTTGATATTGTCATTTACATTTACATTAGTTTCTTGCATTCCAATTGTTTAAGAATCATTAATCCTTGTGGAAGAATGACCCTTGATTACTACATTTATTTCACCATGCACTTGTGGTTAGTTAATTGAGGTTTTAGAATTCATAGCAAATCGTTGAGCATTTGCATTCTTCATCGCTTTTGTGTGCATCAAGTTTTTGGCGCCGTTGCCGGAGATTTATTGATTTTTCGTTTAAGCATTTGGATTTGGAATCTTTTGTAGACTAGGTTTTATTTTTGTTTGATATTTAATCTATCTTGGTTGTCTCTTGTTTTTGCTTGGTTTGTAGGTGCATGATAACAAGAAGCAAGAGTTTAGACAACTTTGATCTACACATTGATATTAGCCAAGTTGAGAAGCAAGCTAGATTAGCAAGCTAGATTAGCAAGAAAGGAAAGAGAACGTATAGCAATGGAAGCTAACATTGGTAATGGTAAGGGCGGTAATCGCCAAGTGATATGCTCAAATTTACCCTGAGCTACTCTCTCAAATTAAGAGATCAATTGTAGTAAGGAGTCGAATCACTGGGAGTTAAATCAAACAATAGGATTATTGACTTCGAATTGAGTTAAGCAAATAAAGTAAAATAAACACAAAAACAATTCGAAACAGGCAAAGTTTGTTGATTTCTTAAAATTCAATTAAACAAAAGGCTAGGTTTTCAGGTAATTCTCAGGACGAATGGGTCGTCGCAGATTCATGGGAAATCGATCATTATCCTCTCGGATCGATTCCCTCCTCTGCGTTAACACGAAACCTGCACAACAAACACAATCCAACAATCCATACATAGCAAAACGAACAGAAACAACACCAATCATCACAATCAATCAATTCGACCTACCACCAAACAACCCTAACGAATCCACCGGCCCAGAAGCCATGGTCACGCACTCACCTTAGATTTTCGGATAGAATTTGCTGGATAATGAGGCTAGAAACAGATTCAGCTACAATCACCACGAAATTCCTCTTCAAATCGATCAAGAACGAAACCCTAATCCACAAACTATCAGGAACAAGAGAAACTCCTCTCAAAACTCTTTGTTTCTGACTTTGGGACTTTGGTTCGCTCAAATGCGGCCAAAAACCCTTATATACGAAGCCCTAAGGTTTACCCAAACCGGCCCGGTCCAATTGAACGACTTAAATCGAACCAGAAAACCAACCAATTCCGGCACCTGTCGATCGACAACCACTAGGTGTGTCGATCGACAGCCCTTAAGAGCCCTGTCGATCGACAGACCTCAAGTGTGTCGATCGACAGCCCTTCCATTTTCCACAAAAAATGGTTCACGGGCGTCACAATTCTCCCCCACTAAAACTGGATTTGTCCTCGAATCCTCTAACATTACTCAACAATCTACCCTGGCCTAACCCGCCAGCAACACCGGAGACTACATCTCCCAGACCCTCTCGAGGTTCACATCCGTCCTATGCACATAGACCCGTCTCAGACATTGATTGCCCATAGCTCATAACCACCATCTAGCTTTCGGGATCGTCACCCCTTAGCTCTAGGTGTCTAGTATCAACCCACCTCAGTCCACGCAGTCTTGACGGTGTTTGATACTCAATCATCTCCACACACCTCAATCCATCAAGACACACAATCTATCAAGCTCTCGGTATACAAAGATCTGCCAGAGGTCGCAACCTCCCAAACTATCCCCATACCCTCACGATCTCAGTCCGCGCAGTCCTGACGAACGATCGGTATGCGGGGAACCCACTGCCCCCCGGAGAGACGCATCTCTCAAGATCTGCCGGAGACTAATCTCCAAGAAAGACTGATGTCTATCTCTGAGCTATGCAATCAATTCCTAACGTCTATAATGCACCTCTGACCGGAACTACCTCCTAAGGTCTCACATGATATTCCCCTCCCGGAATACCATCACTAACGTGATCATCACAGATCACCCGGACCATCCCTCACCTCGGATGTCCCTGCAGAGTCTACCCGGAACTAGACAGTTCTAACCACCGTAAAACTTCTATTCCGAGACTCTCTCACACACATACACACAAACCGTTAGAGTCCCCACCGAAACTGGCAAGTTCTATCCGCAATAAAACTTCCATTTCAGGGTTCTCTAACCACAAACACATGACTCTCAAAGTCAAACACATAAGAAAACACTTTCTTATTCACTGGAAAAATGTCATAATCATTACAACTTTAATGAAAATACAAAAATCCACAACCAAAACCTCACCACACACGGTGATCACAACACAAAAACTGAAACTGGAAACCACAAAGAAAAACGAATTCACTCTTCTGCTTGCTTCTCGAACCACTTCTTGAACTTCGTTTTCATCTTTGCCTCTAGTTCCCAAGTCTCCTCCTGAATACCGCTACAGTCCCACAAGACTCTCAACAACGGCACCCTCTTCCGACGTAGAACCTTGATACTTCTCTCAAGAATCCTAACCGGCTTCATCCCAACAGTCAGATTTGGCTGAAGATCTGCAGGAATCGTCACTGATACCTCCTCAGAAGCATGCAAGCATCTCCTGAGTTTCGAAACGTGAAACACATCATGGAATTTCTCCATAATCGGAGGCAGCTCCAACCGATAAGCAACTGGTCCCACACGTTCCACAACCCGGAACGGACCCATGTACCTCGTACTCAGCTTATCCTCGGATATGGACCTGTTCAGACCCCGCATCATCGCCATCTTGAGATACACTCGATCTCCGACTGCAAACTCCAACTCCTTCCTTCTCCTATCGGCATAACTCTTCTGCCGATCCTGAGCTTCTTTCATGTTCAGCTTCACAACACGGATCTTCTCCGTCGTCTCCTGAACAAAATCAGCCCCAAAGATGCTCCTCTCCCCCACTTGGGTAAAACATAGCGGAGTACGGCATGGCCTCCCATACAACGCCTCAAAAGGAGCCATTCCGATACTCGCCTGAAACTGTTGTTATATGCGAACTCCACCAAACTCAAGTGATCCGCCCAATGACCACCCCAATCTAGAACGCACATCCTCAACAGATCTTCTAGTGTCTGAATCGTCCTTTCGGACTGCCCATCCGTCTGCGGATGATTAGCTGTACTCATGTGCACCTTAGTGCCCATCTCAGCCTGAAAGCTCTCCAGAACACTGACGCAAACCTCGGATCTCGATCCGACACAATACTTGCTGGCACTCCATGCAACCTCACAATTTCCTTCACATACTTCTTAGCCAAGATCTCCGCTCCGTCTGTCTTCTTAATGGCCAGAAAATGTGCTGACTTAGTCAGACGATCCACAATCACCCAAATCGCTTCATAGGTCCGAGAAACCGGCAACCCCACTACGAAATCCATGGTAATCATGTCCCACTTCCACTCTGGAATGGGTAAACTCTGTAATAAGCCACTAGAAACCTGATGCTCAGCCTTCACCAACTGACACACATTGCAAGCTGCAACCCAATCTGCCACATCTCTCTTCATCCCGACCCAATGATAATACCGTTTCAAATCCCGATACATCTTAGTCGCTCCCGGATGAATCGAAAACTTACTCGCATGAGCTTCTCTCAGAATTTCCTGCCTCAAGTCCTCATCCTTAAGAACACAGACTCGTCCATGCACTAAGATAGTTCCGTTAGCAGAAACCTGATATTCGGAACCTGTAGCCTTGGAGAGATCTAACAACACCGGATCCTGCTCCTGAGCTACTCGGATCCTGCTCAATAGATCCGCCTGATCTGCCGCCGCCAAACCCAACGGTTCCTCTGAAGTGACACACAACCTCAAAGTACTAAGCACACTCACCAGATTCTCCACATCCCGCTCCTGAGATGAATCATACCTTCTTCGACTAAGAGCATCTGCTACAGTGTTAGCCTTACCAGGATGGTAAACAATGTCCAGATCGTAATCGGCCAACAACTCTGACCATCGCCTCTGTCGTACATTTAAATTCTGCTGAGTAAAAATGTACTTCAGATTATGATGATCAGTGAACACCTGAACTCTGCCACCATACAAGTAAGACCTCCAGATTTTCAACGCGAAGATCACTGCAGCCAACTCTAAATCATGAACAGGATAATTGCCCTCATGCTTCCTCAACTGCCTTGAAGCATAAGCAATCACCTTACCCTGCTGCATCAGCACACAACCCAAGCCAACTCCCGAAGCATCTGTGTACACTACATAAGGCTCACCCGGTTCAGGTAACGCCAATACTGGTGTACTAGTCAACATCGTCTTCAGCTTCGCGAAACTCAACTCACAATCAGCCGACCACACGAAAGGAACATCCTTCCCCATCAGCTTCGTCATGGACTGAGCCATACTCGCAAAACCCTTGACGAATCTCCGATAATAGCCTGCCAACCCAAGAAAACTCCTGATCTCAGTTGCATTCCTTGGTCTAGGCCAATCTCGGATAGACTGAATCTTCGCCGGTTCCACAGAAACTCCTTCTGCAGAAACGATGTGACCCAAAAATCTCATCTCTCTCTGCCAGAAACTGCACTTACTCAACTTCGCAAACAGCTTCTGTTCCCGCAACTTCTCCAGAACTCTCCTCAAATGAACCTCATGGTCCTCCAGACTCTTCGAATATACCAGAATATCATGGATGAAAATGATTACGAACTCATCCAGATACTCCTGAAAAACTCCGTTCATCAACCTCATAAAAGCCGCCGGTGCATTCGTCAACCCGAATGGCATTACTACAAACTCAAAATGCCCATACCGAGTCCTGAAAGCCGTCTTCCGAACATCTGCTTCGTCGATCGGAATCTGGTGGTAACCGGATGCCAAGTCAATCTTTGAGAACCAAGTAGCCCCTCTCAACTGATCTAACAACTCATCAATTCTCGGAAGAGGATACTTGTTCTTCACAGTGACTCGGTTAAAACCTCGATAATCGATGCACAACCGGAAACTACCATCCTTCTTCTTCACAAACAACACCGGTGCTCCCCACGGTGAAGTACTCGGTCGAATGAAACCCTTCTCCAACAAATCCTCCAATTGCTTCTTCAATTCCGCTAACTCTGCTGGAGCCATTCGATAAGGCGCCTTAGACAACGGCGTCATTCCGTGTTCTAACTCAATCGTGAAAGGATTTGACCAAGACGGCGGTAATCCCTGCAACGACTGAAAGACATCCTCGAAATCCCGAGCGACCCGAATATCTCTCACAGCAACCCCACCAACAGCCTCCGGCATTACTATCGTGACCAGGTAAGCCTCACAACCTCTCTCAATCATCGCCTCAGCTTGAACAAGGGAGATCACGAGACTTCCTGAAGTCGGTCTTACTCCTTGATAAACCAACCTCCCACCTTCACGTTCAAATACCACTCGACCCCGGTGACAATCCAGATGGACTCTGTACCGATTCAACCAATCCATGCCAAGGATAACATCGTACAGCTCCACCGGACTAATCACTAAGTCAGCTAGCATTACCTCTCCCGCTACCAGAATATCCACCTCCTTCGCCCGGCCATGCGTAGCTAGAAATTCTCCTCCAGCAACCATAACCGGTCCAGTCCGCTCACCAGCGTCACTCCGGATACCACTTCTCTCGGCATGGTCCGGAGTAATGAAGCAATTAGATGCTCCAGAATCAAACAACACGTGGGATTCACACCCACCTACAAACAAGGTCCCTACAAACAAGGTCCCTACACAATTCCCAAGTGCTAAGCAACCTAACTTTCTATCACAGGCAAAACTCTAAAACAAGCACCAAGCAATTCTACACTACTGAAATTACAAAGTCTGAATTAGAAAGTTACATGTGATCGGCCTCGAGCTCGGCTCTCCCGGCGCTGCAATAGCCGGCGGACGCTCCATCGCCGCGATCTGGTCCAAAGGCTGCACCGCCCCATACTGAGCTACTGGCTGGACCACTGCCACCGCCAACAGCTGCAACTTCGGACAGTTCGGCCTGATGTGCCCCGACTCCCCACACTGATAGCAAGTCCGAGCCGCTCGAACCTCACCCTGCCTCGGGCAACCCGCCCTCTTGTGGTCTCGACTCCCACAAATGAAACAGCCTCGGCCACTCTGCCCCGATCCCGAAGCGCCTTCCCACTTCCTCTTCTGTCCTTGCGCAAGCTTGCCGCCTTTGCCAGGACCTGCCTGCTGCACCTGCTGCTGCTGCTGAGGCCTCCGAGGCTGAACAGCTGGAACTACAATCGCAGCCTGCTCCCTCAGATCCTCCTCGATTTGTGCAGCCACCTCTACTAACTCCACTCTAGACCCGAACCTGATGCCTTTGCACCGAGTCAGCAAATCCGGTCGAAGTCCTCGCAAGAACCTCCGAACCTGAGCCTGCTCATCCTCCAAGCTCCTACCAGCATAACCCAGGAGTCTGTTAAACTCCACGTCATACTCCCGCACCGACCTCGTGCCCTGAGTCAAGTCCAAGAATCTCGCCTCTAAACGATCCAACGCCTCTTGAGGAAAGAACTTGGAGTTGAACTCCGTCACAAAATCTGACCACGCCATCGCAGTCCCGGCCTATCTAGCCGCCACACTCCTCCACCAGAGATGTGCATCACCGTCCAAATAATGGACCGCCAAGTCAACCTTGTATCCCTCGGGACACCTAATCGAGCGAAAGTTCCGCTCCACTCTCATCCGCCACTCATCAGCCTCCTCAGGCTTCACACTTCCCGCAAAAGAACCCGTATCGATCCTCTGCTTCTGCTCCATCATACGAATATACGACGGGACCTCATCAGCAACCGCAGCCCTCAGCTGCACCTCTGCCACTCGTGGCAACACTGGAGCCTGCACTGGCACCGCACCCGGTAACCGCTCTAACAACTGTGTCAGCAGGTCAGCCAGACGGTCATCTCTAGCTTGGGCTACACCCGCGGCCGCAACCGCACCCACAGCTGGACCAACACCACCAGCACCACCAGCCTCCACGGGACCCAAACCAGCCCCTACAGGACCCACACTGGCCCCCACACTGGCAGTCACACTGGCGGTCTGACCATCATGCACCGACTGCTGACCTGCCGCAGGCCCATGCGCGGAACTCTGAGCCTCACTCACGACTGGCTCCTCAACGAGTCCACGACCCCGGCCTCGGCCCCCACGACCACGCCCTCTAGCTCCTCTAGCCATCTCACTGCACTCACACGCAGACCAGCTAAGAACTAGAAAGACTCAAACACAACAATCAACACTTACCGTGGAATCTCTTTGAAGCCTCGAAGGAAGATGATCTAGAATCCCCAAACCCATAGAATTGACAATTTACCAATTTCAATCCTAGCAGTTCTAGCCCGTCCTAAAACCGTAAGGGCTCTGATACCAAACTGAAACGACCCGACCCGTTTTTTTTTTTTTAAACAATAAACCCTTGGTCTCGGACTAGCATTCCCATAAATGCTATCCTCAATAACCAACCAACAACAAACAGACAACCAGCGGATAACACAATACTAAAGCAAACAATTCATTCCATAAGAATAACTAAACCGGTTCAACTCAAATTCCAATACAATTAAACCAGCAACCTAGCGGAGTTCTAAAACAGAAATGGAAAGCAATAAACCACACAGCAACACTCAACACGATACCCTAGATGATCTCCCTCTTCGTTGCCATGATTCCACAATCACAATTTGCCTTTACCTGCATCACATGGAAAAAAGAGATGTGTGAGTATTATCACAAATACCCAGTGAGACGGTCCTCCCATCTACGACTACGCACACAGACGCGATGGATCCGCTCAGGCAAACATACACCACACAATCACACAAACACAATCAAACGGCTCAACCACAGCCCAACAGGCGGCCTGTCGATCGACACTACCACTAGGTGTCGATCGACACCCCTGCTCACACCTGTCGATCGACACACCCACAGTGCCTGTCGATCGACAGCTCCACAAGACCCTGTCGATCGACACAACCACTAGGTGTCGATCGACAGCTCCTCGATCACCTATCGATCGACACACCCAAGTGCTGTCGATCGACAGGTCGTCGCAGATTCATGGGAAATCGATCATTATCCTCTCGGATCGATTCCCTCCTCTTCGTTAACACGAAACCTGCACAACAAACACAATCCAACAATCCATACACAACAAAACGAACAGAAACAACACCAATCATCACAATCAATCAATTCGACCTACCACCAAACAACCCTAACGAATCCACCGGCCCAGAAGCCATGGTCACGCACTCACCTTAGATTTTTGGATAGAATTTGCTTGATAATGAGGCTAGAAACAGATTCAGCTACAATCACCACGAAATTCCTCTTCAAATCGATCAAGAATGAAACCCTAATCCACAAACTATCAGGAACAAGAGAAACTCTTCTCAAAACTCTTTGTTTCTGATTGTGGGACTTTGGTTTGCTCAAATGCAGCCAAAAACCCTTATATACGAAGCCCTAAGGTTTACCCAAACCGGCCCGGTCCAATTGAACGACTTAAATCGAACCAGAAAACCAACCAATTCTGGCACCTGTCGATCGACAACCACTAGGTGTGTCGATCGACAGCCCTTAAGAGCCCTGTTGATCGACAGACCTCAAGTGTGTCGATCGACAGCCCTTCCATTTTCCACAAAAAATGGTTCACGGGCGTCACATGGTGTGTCGAACGACAGGTGATCTTCGTGGGTGTCAATCGACAATCGTCGTGTGTGTCGATCAACACCACTATCCGACGATAATTGAAAATCCGTCCTAGCGACTTCAGGTCCTCTTTCCACAATGTTCCAAAATGCTCCATAATCATCAATTAAGTTCCACACGTACACAAACCTGCAAAGATTCTAAAACACTCGAAAAACACCGAAAATACTCAATAAAACCGGGTTAAATCATGGTCAAAAACGGGTAAAAACCATGATATATCAACTCCCCTAGACTTAGCTTTTGCTTGCCCTCAAGCAAACTAGAGACTAAGAATGAAGTCGAGGTTTGAAAATCGCGAGAACTTACTTATCCTTGGGAACATTGCTTTCGCTTCCTTGACTCTTTTGCTGCATATAAACAAAGTACCTTTGGCGGTCACGACTCTCAACCATCATAGGTTGGGCCTCAAATTTTAACCTGCAAACCCGTCAGTTTCACATTCTCCTAACTGTCGCACACTTGATCAAGTGATGATGGAATTCTCTCTAATGATATCAACCAAGTAAAAGGCTAGGTATGATGTTAAAAGGCTTTTGGTGTTTAAGTGGAGCTAAAGTGTTTAGGGTTAACGGATTTTATTTGGTGGATGCAGATACTCTGCATAAACGCAAGAGAGAGACTGGTCCAGTTGATGCCCACAGTTTCTCATTCACATTGCACTCTCTCCTCCAAAATGTTATGAGGAACCAAACACCATCATACAATAACATGTTCCACTATCCACATCCATCCTCTCCATTCCTTGGAATTTTTGTAGAAGGTAGAGACTTATAAAAATGATCATTCCCCTTTCCCTTACTAAATTTTTGAAATAAATATTTTTTTTTTTTTTTTGTTTTTTTTTTTATTATTATTTTTTAACTCTAAGGGAGGAAATGATCTAACAAAGATGTTAGTCTCGAAAATTACAATTATTGTACATGAAATCCCAAGGAATGTTTAGCATCGTTGCTCTTTGTAAAGTACTCCAACCAAATCCTCATCCTGTGCAATTTTGTGAATGAAAAACTGCGTCGGACCTTTTTCTCTCCGGTGTTTATACACATGCCTGCACATAAAACAAAGGGAAAGAGATCGCATGAGGCTTGAACAAAAGGTTAAGGCTAGGGGTTGGGTACCAACTAAAAATGAGCTGGCCATTCAGGATCAACAAAGAGTGGTAAAAAGAATAAGGAGTCGTGAATTTTGGATCGATTACTGTCGTGATATCATCAAAGAGAATATAGCGAAATGGAAATCAAGTGTACTAGTCTGGAGTTTGATCTACTTTGTTCTGCAAATCGCGATAAGAGGGGAACTTGTCCTATCATCTGGTTTCGAATTCGCTCCATCCAAAGGCTTCGTCGCAACAGCTAAAAGTCTTAAAAACTAAGCTTTGTTCTTAGGAAAGATCGTTGTTCCTTACATTTTCACTAAATAAAACCAAATTTTTAACTCCAAAATAGAAAAAAAATGTTAGCAACTACCTCCCCCAGACTTAAACAACACTGTCCCCATTGTTATTAAATTTGAGATCGGTGAGAAGGAAAAGAAAATGACAGAAAAATTTATGAAAACGAGAAACTTGGACCTGTAATGTATAGGTGTCGATCGATAGTCAGAAGGTGTGTCGATCGACAGGTTCTGCATGGGGATGTCGATCGACAGTCACAGTGTGTGTCGATCGACAGTCACAGTGTGTGTCGATCGACAGTCACAGTGTGTGTCGATCGACAGGGTATTCGAATTTCTGGAATCGTGGCTGTTTTGGCTTCTGTCGTTTGAGCAGTCTAAAGGAACATTGTAAATCACTCAAACGAAACACGATCAAATGGCACAACACATAGTCTTAAGTAACAAGTTTCACAAATTTGAAATCAAACGTAAGCAAATAACAAACTGACTCAAAGAAAGAAAAATGACTCAAAGAAAAAGAAAGACTTACAGGTGGGTTGCCTCCCACCAAGTGCTTGTTTTCAGTCATTAGCTTGACTGCGGATGATGTTCAGGCTGGAGGTGGATCTCTGAAATGCACTCCCCCAGACTTGCAAGGAACAATACCACGAAAGAGCTTCATAGTATTGTTCAGCATCCCTTGGATAACTACCTCTTCCTTCTCTCTCAACTCCAAAGGAATGACAATTCTGAACTTAGAGAATGGTTTAGTCCTTTTGCGCTTCACTTTGGGGGTCTTTTTGCACTTGGAATTTTCTAGAATGTTGACATCATGACGTGGAGTGGAAAGAGCCAACTTGAGGACGTTTTGAAACTTCTTCGTCTCATCTCCAACATTAACGCTCATACAAGAAGTCGATGTGACAAGAACTGAAGGACAGAAGACATTCTTGTTGATGTTCGAGAAGGAGATTCGCTTATTCGGAAAATCCACCATTGCTCCCACTGTTGCAAGGAACTGTGCACCAAGAACCAATGGTTTACAACTGTCATCCTTGGTCTCAATGATGTAAAAGTCCGTAGGAACAAGACAATCTCCTATTTGAAGCAACACGTCAGGAATGAAGCCCTTTGAAATAGTACACGATCTATCTATGAGTTCGATATAAGTCCTTGAAGGTTGGAACTCCAAAATTCCTAACTTCTTTGCAACAGTCTCAGATATGACATTTACATTAGCTCATGTGTCACATAAAGAATCCTTCAATTCTACACCATTGATTGAGCACGGAATCACGAACATCCCTAGATTCAACAATTTTGGTAGCTTTCTCAATGATGTTGGAACTTGTTTCTCTTTATCCTTAGGTGCTTTGTCAATGCCTTGGTTGATAGATGAAGGATATAAACTCCTTCGGTACGGGATATTGGGCTTGTAGACACTTCCAACGGCGATTTCAGACTAATTTTTGAAATTTTCTGCGTTTTTTGGTGCTGTCGATCGACACTCACCAGGTGTGTCAATCGACAGTGCTGATGAATTCGTGTTCGTACAGAAATTTTCTGTGGCTGTCGATCAACACTCACTGTGTGTGTCGATCGACAGTGTCTGTTTCAAAATTGCCGTCAGCTCATGGTGTCGATCGACAGCAAGAGGTGTGTCGATCGACAGGCGCTTTGCAATCTCCAAAGTCATGTCTTCTTCAAGAACCACGAGTCAATCCTCATCTTCACACTTCTCAATAGTTGGAATCACTTGTTCTTCACTCTTCAATGTGATAGAATTGGAGAAGTGCTTTGGGTTCATGTTCGTCTTCCCTGGAAGATAACTTTCTTGTCTCCTCACATTTTCAGCCGTCTGAGCAACCTGAGTATCCAGCTTCTTCAAGTGAATGTTGATGACCTCTATTTTTCCATTAAGATTAGTGTAGAAGAGTCAATCTTCCCATTGAAATTCACCGTTTGGGCTTGTTGTCCCTCAACAATCTGTTCGAGCATAGCCTTCATGTCGCTTTCTGAAGACTTAGCAGGAATCGGTTGATATGATGAAGATTCATAATCCCTTTGGTTGCTGTTGCTGTCAAATGGTTTCTGAAACTGCGACTTCTGAGCATAGCTTGGAGAACCAGGAGTTCCAGAGAATGAGCTCCTCTGATTGTAATTGTTGTATCCCTTGTTCTCTGACTGATTCCCATAACGCTGATTCTGGTAGCCATTCTGGTCGATGTAATTAACATCTTCCCCCTCTCTAACTTCATCCTGAAAGAAAGTGTCAACTTCCTGTGCAAAATGAACCGACTTCTTGTTTATCATAAGGTTATGCATGGAATCTATCTTAGCCTTAACCTCAGCAATCTCAGCTCCACCCGATGTACCAGCTTCTCTTCTTCTCTCCTCATCGATCTTCTTTATACTATTGCTAGTAGACACGTTCTTGATGAGCTCGAGACAGTCAGTTGGGAATCTGGTCTTGAAGTTCCCATTACTCGCAGCATCTAAAGACATCTGATGCTTCTAATCCATACCCCTGTAGAAGATACCCAACAGCTGAACTTCTGTAAACCCTTGATGAGGACAGTCTCTCTGATATCCTTTGAACCTTTTCCATGCAGCCTTGAACGCTTATGTTGGCCCCTGAACGAACGTGGATATCTTAGCTCGTAGATCCTCTGAACGCGACTCATCATAAAAATTGTTCAGGAAAGTGTTCTTGGTATCTCTCCAAATAGTCAGCGAGCCTGGCTCCAACTACTTTAGCCAAGAGGCTGCCTCTCCAGCAAGAGAAAACCGGAAGAGTTTACACAAGATGTAGTCTTTAGAGACGTCGTTAGCCTTGATGCTAGACGCAAGATCCTCGAACATCTCGAGATGATCCATGGGGTGCTCACATGGGTGCCCATGGAACTGATGTTGAGCCACTAGAGAGAAGTAAGCAGGTTTCAACTCGAAATCCCTTCGTTGAAATCTAGGAGGCCGAATCGCTGCCCTGTTGGCGTAGTGTTCTTCAGGTCGGTAGTAGTCTCCCAAAGTGCGTTGGTTAACCACACCTTCCTGAGGTCTGCGATTCGCCCGAGCTTAACGCTCTAGCTCAGCACGCTAATGCTCCCACTCAGCCCGTTGACAATCAAACTCAGCTTGTTGAGCTGCAACCGGATCGTCCACCTCATTTGCCATCACGATGACATTACTAGCCTTATCAATTCGGTCTCCTTGCTCGTTGTACCGATTTCCATCTCTGTCGAACAACTCTCCCTAAGCACTTGGAAGAACCACCAAAGCACGATTAACCATCTTAGCTAACTTTGCTTGTCTTTTGTTTTCCCATTCCAAAACACCTAACTCTGGAACAAAATCTGCTAACTTTTGATCTTTGCTGCTTCTGGTTCTGCTAGAAGGTATAAACCTGAAACACCAAAAACAAAAGAAAAGAAATCAAAAATAAAAAGAATACTTACTCAGAATTCCAGAATCAAAATCTTATGGAAGATTTTGACTCACCGGCAACGGCGCCAAAATTTGATATGCTCAAATTTACCCTGAGCTACTCTCTCAAATTAAGAGATCAATTGTAGTAAGGGGTCGAATCACTGGGAGTTAAATCAAACAATAGGATTATTGACTTCGAATTGAGCTAAGCAAAATAAAGTAAAATAAAGACAAAAGCAATTCGAAACAGGCAAAGTTTGTTGATTTCTTAAAATTCAATTAAATAAAAAGCTAGGTTTTCAGGTAATTCTCTGGATGAATCAAAATTGCAGTTTAAACAAAATTAGGATTTAATTAAGAACCGTTCTTGAACTTGGAACACTAAGATATAATTAACCAACTGTCGTTGCGAAAATTAACTATGCCTAAACTCTAGAAAGCCAAATTTATTTGCGAATTCAATCAATTTAAACAAGCTTTAAATTCAAGTCCAATTTGTTCACAAAATTCTTAAACCAAATTTCTTTGCGAATAAGTAATTTTGCTCACCTAAGATCTAGTTCAGGCTAATCAATTACACTTTCGTGTCGATCTATCAACCTAAGATATCCAAATTCATGGTCGCGAATCCTAAATCATAGATAAAGCAATCTAGGTGAAGAACCAAATAGATAATCCTAACAAGTGAGTTCAATCTAACAATTCATCATCAATCCTTTCGAATCACCCTAAACCTAACAAGAGAACTACTCAGACATGGAAGCAAAGCAAATTATAACTGAATAATACTGCATAAAGAAAAAGAATAAAGAAGAGATACAGAGGGTTCGAAGAATCTCAAGAACAAAGTAGACTTGTCTCCCTAAATCTCTCAAAAGCTCTCTCTCTAAACTGGTTTAATAGAAACTAAGATTCTGATCTAAAAACCTAAAAGTAATCTATTTATAGAGTTATAATTTGTGGTGGGCTTTTCTGATGACTTCTAGTAACTTCTGGCCCGAAACGAACAATTTTCCTTTCTTAAAACGTATTATGTCAGCTTCTGAAAAGTGGCTGTCGTTCGACAGTCACATGGTGTGTCGAACGACAGGTGATCTTCGTGGGTGTCGATCGACAATCGTCGTGTGTGTCGATCGACAGTCGTCGTGTGTGTCGATCGACATGACTATCTGACGGCAATTGAAAATCCGTCCTAGCGACTTCAGCTCCTCTTTCCACAATATTCCAAAATGCTCCATAATCATCAATTAAGCTCCACACGTACACAAACCTGCAAAGACTCTAAAACACTAAAAAAATACCGAAATGACTCGATAAAACCGGGTTAAATCATGGTCAAAAACGGGTAAAAACAATGATATATCACCAAGTTAATGAAGTTGCTAGAAATGTGGATGGTAATGGTAAGAGAGTACCAGTTCATGCTCCAAGAGAAGAAAGGAGAATTGGAGATTTTGATGAACCACTCACTAATGGGACTAGAACCGGTATTCGCCCACCACCTTGCGCTAACAAAAATTGGGAGATCAAATCGAGCTTGATCAATATGGTACAAAACAATCTCTTCTTGGAGCACCCTCAATATGATCAATTGAGCATCTTGACAACTTCGATAGATTGTGCGGAACGGTGAAGATAAATGGCGTTTCCGAAGATGTTGTGAAGCTTACCTTGTTTCCATTCTCTTTGGGAGACAAGGCTATTCAATGGGAGAAGAGTATAGTTACATCTTCCATCACTACTTGGGAAGAGTGTAAAAAGCGGTTTTTGGCCAAATTCTTCTCTAATCAACGCATCGCGAGAATTAGGAATGATATCACGAGCTTCAAACAAGGCCCCCACGAAGCTCTCCATGAAGCTTGGGAAGGATTGAAGGGTTACACTAGATTTTGTCCTCACCATGGAGTTCTATGGAAGCTCTACTTGCAATCTTTCATAAAAGGATTGAAGAAAAGTATTACTTAGCTTTGAACATAGCTAGTAATGGAGACTTTGGAAGCTTGACTATAGAAAAAGGAGAAGAGCTCATTGAGAATTTAGCTCAAAGCAATCAAAGCTACAATAGGAAGTGTGATAGATCATACAAGGAACCTAAGAATGAGCTCAAGAGTGCAGATCAAAGGATCAAGGAGATGAGTGATAAGCTAAACAAGCTTATCTTAGCTAGTATGAAGCAAGTTCACTATGTTGGAGATTTTGATGGAAACCAAGAGATGGTTGTTGAAGGAGTCCAAGAAGGACAAGAAGAGATAAGCTACATACAAGGTCAAGGGTATTATCAAAAGAGATTCAATCCTAACTATAGGTCTCATCCCAACTTGTCCTATACAAGCACTAATGTGGAGAATCCCCAAGACCAAGTCTATCCACCTAAACAACAAGCTTTCATTCCCCAACAAGTTCAAGGATTTGCTCCTGAACAAGCTTTTGTTCCTAAGAAACAATACTATTCCAATCAAGTTACTCCTACCAATCAAGCTACTACCTCTACTTAACCCGCTGCTCAAGACGAAGAGCTCAAGGCGGTTGTTCAACGAGTTTTAGATGGACAAATCAAGAGTAATGCGGATGGCAAGAGGTTCCACGAGGTTAACTCTAGGATTTATGGGATGTATCAAGAATTGGATGGCAAGATTACAAGCCTAACTTCTCATGTGAAGACTATTGATGTGTAACTATCACAATTCACTTCTAGCTCAAAGGCACCAAGCGGTATTCTATAGGGTAAACCCGAGTCTAATCCTAGAAGCAACATCTGCAATGTGGTGATCCTAGAAGAAGATAAAGGATGACATTCAAGGTACAGACCTTTGACTAAGGAAGATTATGAAAAAGATGTGCTCTACTTCGAGGAGTTGGTTAAGCTATTGAAGCCTCCACAAGAGATGAATGTAATTGTGAAGAAGGAACACTCAAGGAGGATTGAGCTAGTTAGAAAAAGAGTTGTGGAGACTCTAACCTATGAAGAAAGGCAACATAAGCCTAAGCTAGACCTTCCAAGACCGGATTTCACTAAGGCGGTTAAGAAGATCTTGGCTAGTTACAAAAAGAATATGGAGGACATTGGTATTAAGTTTCAAAAGGAAGATGACTACAAACGAATAGCTAAAGAGCGAGATCTCATTACGGATGTGTTAGCTAACCAAGGAAAGGTTAGAGAGGTTATGATAAAGTATCAAGCGAAAGGGGAAAGGGATAAACCAAGAACCCTTGAGAAGAAGCTCAACCCCGGGAAGTTTACGATTTCTTGCACACTTGGAGATTAACGATGCGTTGTGAGACTCCGGGTCTAATGTTAACGTAATTTCTCATGAGATGATGGATCATCTAGGGATCACAAAGCTCAAGAAGAGCCCTTGCACTCTCATCTTTGGAGGTGCAACATGTAAGCAACCACTTGGAGTTATCGAACATTATCCTTTGAAGATCGGTAATTGCGTTATACCGACGGATCTTATGGTTATGGAAATAAAGATGGCTAAGTCGCTCCAGCTTATTCTTGGTACGCCTTTCTTGGCTACTACCAGAGCTAGTCTAGACTTTATCCATATGAAAGCTCTATTGATGAATGTTGATCCTTACACTTACTACACCATTGAGCCCATTGAAGTTGATAGTTGTGGTATGGTCTCTAGTGAGGATGTTAAAGAATAAATGATGAGCCTAAAGACTAGTGAAGAGGTCAAGAAGGTTATGAAAGAAGCTCCCAAGGTAGATGATTACAAGGAGAGCTTGGATATGTTTGATGGTGGCGGTATAGGTTCAATGTTACGGTTGATGAGACAATTATGCTTATAACTTAGGACATGTTTTTGGAGGTGAAAAGAAGCCAAAAGCTGTCAGCCAGCCTCGCGCCCGACCAACAACTCGAGCGCTTGGTCGGGCCGGAAGTGACGCCCAACTCCAGGAAGCTGCGGGTGGTCACTAGCCCGACCAACAACTCGGGCTGGAGGTCGGGCCGGAAGGCTGCTTGACACCAGGTTTGACTTTTCAGTTTCTGCTCGTTGACTTGGTCCAATTTTGATCTAAACCGATTTAATACAAGTGTTTTCAATCAAGTTTAGCCTGTTTAGTCCCTAAAAATCAGATTTTCAACACCCTTCTCCCTCATTTTCAAATTATTTTGAAATCTTTAAAGAATCTTTAGCATCTCTCTCTCTTACTTTACTCTTTCTCTTAAGAAATTTTCAGACCTTTCAAAATCAAGATCTCTTCTCTCTAAAACTTTGAAAGAACTTTGAATTCACCATCTCTTTTGGATCTTCTCTACCATAATCTTTTATTATCACAAGGTATACTCTCTCTCCTTTACTCATTTCAATTACTCTTGAAGCTCATGGATGCATACATAGGAATCTTGTGAATTCACTATCATTGGATTATGAATTGAGTTGCTTTGTGTTTGATATGAATTATAATTGTTTGGGTAGTTAATTTCATTTGCAAATTTGGAATATTGATGGTTGAATTTGAGATTCTCTTTACTTTGAAGTTTTTGATGTTGAAAATGCTTTACATTTGAAATCTTTAGATGAAATTGAGTTTATTTATGAGTTTTGCTAATCATTTATTGCAATTAAACCTTGTTGGTACCTAGTATTCACTAGAATTTTGAAAATTTATCAAGTTCAAGATTTGAGCTTTGATAAGATAGGTTTATTAGAGAATGGAAAAGTTAGAATTTGTTTAAAAATGAGTAGATTGTCCAACATTGCTTGTTGCATTGATTGATCCATTGTCTAGCCGTATATGATATCAATTGTTGATGAATCTATGACAATTGACTAGACAAATTGTGATTTGATTGGAAATGGTTCTTATTTGGAAACATTTCTTTGTAGGATCAATCTATCAACTATGACCACCCGAATTGAGAAGTTCGCATCACGCGTTGATGATGTTCAACTTGGTATCTTGAACCAAGCAACCTATGAGGCCACGGGATTCGCATGTCCGTTGTTCTTTGCTAGGAGCGGACTTAAAGACAAGGTTAATGAGTTTTTGGGAAGGATGCTTATCACGAGCTCACCAAGCAATTCTTAGCCACGTTGGAGGGCAAGTTTGATGATCATCTTGGAACCTATCTCATTTGCTTTGAGATAAATGGATTAAAGTATGTGGTTCCATTTAGGAATTTTTGCGATATTTATGGATTTACACCGGGAAAGTTAGGAGATAACACGAAGTTCAACATGGAAACTCTATTATGGCGTAACATAGCACTTGAGGAGAGTTACACGGCTGCCTCCACGCATTACACGAGTCAAGAATCGCAAGATTCGATACATTCTACATCTATTGGCTAATACCTTCAATGCACGAGGAAACGATGATTTCCCAACAAACGACGATCTCAAGCTCATATATTTCGGTATCCCTTCATCATTACAAGATTTTGAAGGTCAATCAATGGAGATGGACCACGATTATTACGGGTGTGAGCTTGGCGCGATGTTCTTCGCCAAATTGAAGAAGTTTCGGTTTTGCTTGACAACTCCGGCTACACCACGAATATGTTTTGGCGGCATGCTCACTCCTTTGTTCTTACATGTGGGGATCGATCTCGATGCTTTCATGCCTTTACAAGAAAGAACATTAATTGATGTTCATTACTTGGTCGAGAAGGAGACTTTGGGAGGACCATTTGGGCTAAGACACTATGTTTACCGGTTCTTCGATGACGATGGCGAGCCACTTTGTTGCTATCTTCTGTTGCCACCAAAGTTTGGGAACACGTCAAACAACCGCGCTCTCCGATTCAATCTTCCTCGTCCCCAAACCTTCAATCCACCACCACTTGATCACTATTAATTCCAAGGTACCATTCTATCCATTGTATATACCATTTCATTTTCATTTATGCATCTTTAGTTTCATTTTTCTTTCTTCCTTCTTCGGTTTTGCTTTCTCATCGAGACGATGAGAAGTAAGTCCGAGGGAGGCGTTGCTAATGCTTATTTTAGTTATTTTGTTTTCCTTTTATCATCCTTTGAGTCTCATTTCATGCATTGCATTGTTTATATGAGAAGAGTTTGAAAAACCCTAAAAAAATTAAATGTTCGGAAAAAAAAACCCAAAAGATTTTCCCTTTTCATATAGTTGCATTTCATACATTTGTATGATCATTTAGGTTGCATTGAGCATGTTTTGATTTTTTTTTGAGATTTGTGACTTAGCATTCAATATGATCCTTAGGATAATGCTAGATATTGCTAAGTGAATTATAGAAATCTCTTCTTTGCATCTTGATCTCTTCGCTCGAAACTCGTGATTAGGTTGAAGCATGTTAGACTTGAAACCGATTCTATCAATTTGAACCTAATGTTGACTTTAATTTCTTGCTTAGAGACTTGATATGCTTGTTCAAAGCAACCTTATACACATTTGGACTTTCTTTTATCCTTTTTATTACTCTTTGCTAGTCCAAATGGCGTTCCCGATTCACGACATCTAATGTGAATGAGGATCTCTTCTACCATAATATTTGATTATCACAAGGTATGCTCTCTTTCCTTTACTCATTTCAATTATCCTTGAAGCTCATGGAAGCTTACATGAGAATCTTGTGGAATTCACTATCTTTGGGTTATGAATTGAGTAGTTTTGTGTTTAATATAAGTTATAATTGCTTGGCTAGTTGATTTCATTTGCAAATTTGGAATGTTGATGGTTGAATTTGAGTTTTTATCCTCTTAAGAGTTCTTGATTATTGAAATTGATTTAAATATGAAATCTTTAGATGAAATTGAGTTTAATTTTGAGTTTGCTAATCATTTATTGCAATTAAGCTTTGATGTCAACTAGAATTCACTAGAATTTTAAAGATTATCAAGTTCAAGTTTAGAACTTGATAAGTAAGCTTATTAGAGAATGGAAGTTGGAATATGATTAAAAATGAGTATAATGTTCATTGAATATTGCTTGTTGCATTGATTGATCCCTTGTCTAGCCTTGTATCATTTCAATTGTTGAAGAATCTTTAACAATTCTTTAAGAATTGGCTAGAAAAATTGTGTTTTGATTAAAAAATGGTTCTTATTTGGAAACATTTCTTTGTAGGATCAATCTAGCAACTATGACCACCCGAATTGACAAGCTCGTGTCACGCATTGATGAGATTCGAATTGGGATTTTTAACCAAGCGACCTATGAAGCCACAAGATTCTCTTGTCCATTGTTCTTAGCTAGAAGCGGTCTTAAAGACAAGGTTAATGAGCTCGGGAAGGATGCACTTTAATGGCTTAGCTCAAATGAGTTATGCTACTTATCCCGAGCTCACCAAGAAATTCTTAGCTATGGAGAGGGATCATGATTACTATGGATGTGAGCTTGACGTGATGTTCTTCGCCAAATTGAAGAAGTTTCGGTTTTGCTTGTCAACTCCGGCTACACCACGAATATGTTTTGGCGGCATGCTCACTCCTTTGTTCTTACATGTGGGGATCGATCTCGATGCTTTCACGACTTTACAAGAAAGACCATTGATTGATGTTCATTACTTGATCGAGAAGGAGACTTTGGGAGAACCATTTGGGCTAAGACAATATGTTTACCGGTTTTTCGATGACGATGGCGAGCCACTTTGTTGCTATCTTCCGTTGCGACCAAAGTTTATGAACACTTCAAGCAACCGCGCCCTCCGATTCAATCTACCTCGTCGCCTAACCTTCACTCCACCACCACTTGATCACATATGATTCCAAGGTACCACTCTATCCATTGTATATACCATTTCATTTTTATTTGTCGATCTTTAGTTTCATTTTCTATTTCTTCCTTCTTCGGTTTTGCTTCTTCATCGAGACGATGAGAAGTAAGTCCGAGGGAGGCGTTTCTAATGCTTAATTTTAGTTATTTTTTTTTCTTTTATCATCTTTTGAGTCTCATTGCATGCATTGCATTGTATATATGAGAGAAGCTTGAAAAATCCTAAAAAATTTAAAAATTTTCGAAAATTCCAAAAAGATTTTCCTTTTTCATATAGTTGCATTTCATACATTTGTATGATCATTTAGGTTGCATTAAGCATGTTTTAAAATGTTTTTGAGATTTGTGGCTTAGCATTCAATAAGATCCTTAGGATAATGCTAGATATTACTAAGTGAATTATAAAAATCTCTTCTTTGCATCTTGATCTCTTAGCTCAAAACGCGTGATTAGGTTGAAGCATATTATACTTGAAACCGATTCAATCAATTTGAACCTAATATTGACTTTAATTTCTTGCTTGGAGACTTGATATGCTTGTTCAAAGTAAGCACATACACATTTGGACTTTCTTTTACCTTTTTACCACTCTTTGCTAGTCCAAATGGCCTTCCCAATTCACGACATCTAATGTGAATGAGGTTGGTTTCCCATACCTTGCATTACCTAAACCCTTCTTTGAAACCTACATGTATTTTCTTGTGAGAGGCCTCATTTTTGAAAATGCATATGCAAGTAAAATCTTGAAAGATGGGAACGACAAAGAAGTGCTTTCATTTAGAGCTAGTCTCGTTTTAAGACTAGTATTAACTTAGGATTTGTTGTTCTTATGGGTTGGGTTTGGTGAGTGTTTTGGTGAGCAAAAGAAAGAGTGTTTGAGTCTAAATGAAAAGAAAGCCAAAGAAAGAAAGGAAGTGGAGCTACTCTAGGAAAAGGGAATGTTATGTTAAAGTTAAAGAAAGAGTCTAGTGTTTGGTTATGAATAGAAATCCCCTCTATAAGCTAGAACCCAAAAGGGCTAGAAGAAAAGTATGAAAAGAAACCATAGAGGAAAGTATCTGAGTAAATGAAAGAGTCTAACAAGTAAAGAAACCCCCTAGAGTACGCTAAAAAGTTTAAAGGAAGATTCAAAAGGCGTAGATCACCAAAAGAAAGAGGAGTTTGCAAGCTCATGGGTAGAACTTAGGAGTTCAAGATCATTATGGGTTAGGTAGTATAGAAACACTTATTTGTATGCATCAATTATTCCATTTCTTCCTTGCTTTTACATGATGTTTTGCATTACCCTTTCTTGAGTGTGAGTCACCTAAAAATGTTTAATAACTGCCTTGTCATTCGCATTTAAACCTTCTTTTACCCTGCCTTGAACATTGTTTGATAGTTTATAACCAAGATCATGCAATAAATCCATAATGAATGTTAAAGAATTGGTGGATAAAATGATATGTGAATCCTTGATCATTGAGTCTAGAGGCAAAAGATTGGAGTAGCGATAGATCGCGAGAAGATTGATTGAACTTAAAGCGCTTAGCGATAGCTATGTATTATCTTAGGTGATGGTGTTGAATGCTTTGGTTGAATCTCTTTATTTTATGTTCTTGTTTTCAAACCTCTCCATCGGTTTGCTCTCTTTGTTTGCTCGAGGGCGAGCAAAAGGCAAGTCCGGGGGAGTTGATAAGTTCATAAAGATTGGAGTAGCGATAGATCGCGAGAAGATTGATTGAACTTAAAGCGCTTAGCGATAGCTATGTATTATCTTAGGTGATGGTGTTGAATGCTTTGGTTGAATCTCTTTATTTTATGTTCTTGTTTTCAAACCTCTCCATCGGTTTGCTCTCTTTGTTTGCTCGAGGGCGAGCAAAAGGCAAGTCTGGGGGAGTTGATAAGTTCATAATTTGAACTTTCTTAGCATGCATTTTTGTAGAATTGTGAGGCATTTAGATTAGGTTTTATCCGTTTTCTTCCTGTTTTCGGTTCCTTTTAGTATAGATCGAGTTTAAAGTCCAAGTTCTTGTTTTGTTGCATTTGCATGCATATTTCTTGCCTTTTAGGTCCAAAACGGAGTTTTGGATCAATGGCAGAACCAAAGGAAGAAGGAATCAAGCAAGTAGATGAAGAACAAGAAGAAGAAGTTTATGGTGGTGTCAGGTCTGACCAACAACTCGGGAAGCCGGTCGAGCCAGAAGCCAAGTCTAACGCGGAGAAGTTGTGGGTGGTCACTAGCCCGACTAGCCCGACCAACAACTCGGGCTGGCGGTCGGGCCAGAAGCCTCCTCCTACATCTAATTTCGGTCTTATCCAAATTTGACAGGGTTTGACCCGGGTACACTTTTATTTTCCTATAAATACTCTCCTTATGATTAAAAAACCTAAGCTTTTGCCTCTTTTCTAGTATCATTTGTGCAAAGGAAGAACCTTGGGGTTCTTAGTTGTCTTTGAGTAAAGTTTAGTGTTTTGATTAGAGTTTTGAAAAAGTTTCACTTTTCTTTACATTTAAGCTTTAGATTATGTCTTCTTTGTTTTATGCTTAAGCTTTAGCCTCTCTTCTTTTATCCTTTGTGTAAACCTAAAAATCTTTGTGTTTTTGATGATTTGAGGTTAAAGCCTTCACCTTTTTATGTTTTAGCAAAGATTATCTTGTTTATTTCTTTAAGTCTATTCATTATGCATCTTATTAATCATGCTTTAAGTGTTTTAAATATGATTAGATAGTAGTTTCATTAATGGATCTTGGGTAGGGAAGATTAAGGTTGATTCAAGCTATATTAGTGATGCTAGGTTTTTAGTCTTTCATATTTCATTGATTAAAGAGCTCTTAATGCTAGATTATGAAGTAATTACTCCAAATCTAAATCATGATCTTTTCATGCCCGGAAGGTGTTTGTGGAAATGTCTAGAAGAACTTTAATCATGCTTTACTCATCTTAGCCAATGGAAATTGATGTCTAAAGGGTTTAGTAAGCTTTTATGAACATGTTCAATACTGATCCTTGGTTAATCTTTAACAAGATGGAATTTTGTGTTAGATTTTGATTAAAAAATGGATTAGTACCATGGAAGTGGGTTAAACTTGATTATATGGATTCATGCTTTGAAATTAGCTATCTTTAGTTGTTGTGCATCACTACCTTAACTTGTTTTAACCTGAATCAATCACATTTACTCAAGATCCATGCTTTAATCTTATTAGTCATCAAGTTTGAGTTTTGTTGACTTTTGTTGACTTTTTATTGCTTTTTCTTAAATTGCATTTTTAGCTAGTTTTGCTTTCATTTATGCATTGTTTCCCTTTACTTTAGTGTGTTAAATTGTTTAAGCTATTACATTTTATTTATTGCACCATTTCATATTGTCATTTACATTTAGTAAAATCGAAATCACACCTTGAAATTGTCACCTAACTTCATTAGTTTCTTGCATTCCAATTGTTTAAGAATCATTAATCCTTGTGGAAGAATGACCCTTGATTACTACATTGATAGCACATCTTTAAGCATTTGCATTGTTCATCGCTTTTATGTGCATCAGATTACGATCCAAATAGATCTCCTCGTACGAAGGAACCTTTAATTCGTTATTTCTTTTCTGAGATAGCGGATGGAAAGCGAATCCACCACCTCGATGTTCCTTTAGGAAGAAGAGAGCACTAATCATGTTTGAAATTGTACTGATTCTGAAGGGTTTGACATCATATTTATGGCGGAAAATAGAAAGAATTTCGGGTAAAAGGAAAACGCCTTGGAAAGAGTTCTCTTCCGCCGCGACGGTACCCAATCATGAAGTACCACGTGTCAAGTATGAAGACTTGGTGTACATATTTTGCGGAAACCGGGCCAAAAATTACAACTTCTTAGGTGTAACTGGCGCGTCGAGCGTCACCTCAAGAGGGAACAGTCCGGATCAAGCCACGTGTTAGGACAAGCTTTCGAGATCAACCCGATATCTGAGTTGGGCAAATGTTCTTCTATACTATTCGGCCGAGCTTACTAAAGTAAAACTCGCCGAACTCGGGGGGGGGGACTATTTGGTGGTATCGGGTTTAACACCCATTACCATACCCGACTCAGATCCGACCCGACACGAAGTTCTAGAAGGATAGCTCGGAGGATGGGACAGCGACGATCCATTAGCAGCGTCTCGGCCCATTAAGAAGCATTTGTCGACCTAGGTAAATACAAGCAAATTGGGAGATTTAGCTCGGATAAAAGGAAATACTTATAATTAGTATAACTTTCTTTTATATTTTTGGAGATTTTCCATTTATCTTTTAAGGTTATTTCGACCGACTTTGTACTTGTATAAAAATTTGATGTATTCCTCCAAAACGAGGACATCACCTTCAATAGAGAATTCTATACACATCTTTTCCCTTGGTCTTTTCTTTGTGATTTTATGTTTAAACCTAGTTCCTCTATTCTTTGGACCGATCTCGGATTGTTGCTCAATCCGGTATCACTAATCGAGGTACATGATTTAGGTATTGATCTCGGATCTCGGAATGAGCAACAATCCGAGATCGGTCCAAAGAATAGAGGAACTAGGTTTAAATGTAAAATCATAGGGAAGAATCAAAGAAAAAGATGAGTATAGAATTCTCTATTGAAGGCGATGTCCTCGTTTTGGAGGAAAACATCAAGTATTCATACAAGTACAAAGTCGGTCGAAATAACCCTAAAAGATAAATAGAAAATCTCTTAAAAGATAAAAGGAAGTTATACTAATTCTAAGCATTTCCTTTTATTCGAGCTAAGTCTTCCAATTTGCTTATATTTTCCTAGGTCGGTTGATGCTCCTTAACGGGTTGAGACATTGCTAATGGATCCTCGCTGGCCCTTCTTCTCTGAGATGTTTCCCGAAGCTCCATGTCGGGTATGATGTGAGTTGGAAATGGTAATGGGTGCTAACCTCGGTACCACCAAATAGTCTCCCCCTGAGCCTGGCGAGTATTACTTTAGTAAGCTCGGCCGAAACATACTGGGGAAGATTTATCCAACTCAAATCTTGATTCGACACGTCGCTTCGCCTTTACACGTCGCACGCTCTGCACAGCTTATTCTTAAAGGACACTGAAGAGACGCCTTGGTTCGCTCGCACCCGCCGCTAGGGTTTAATGATTACCTTAGATTATAAATGTCGGATCTTTCGACCCTTGGATTTTCCTTATTTATTTGTCATCCGAACAAGGTAAAATCTTCTTTCTCCCTTCTCTCTCTTCTCCTTTCCTTACTCATCTGCATTTTTAAGGTTTATCTTTTGTTCCGTACACCTTCGACCTACGTCTATCTTGTTCATTTTCTTTTTGCGATGAAGGTCAACGCATCATCGTCAAGATTCGTGCTGAATGATGCTAACACTTCAGAGCAAAGTGGTGCGAAACTTGAGGATTCAACTCCGGTTGTTGGTACGAGTAATCGTACGGGAGATGGATTTGGTGAACAGTATCCATGTGAACAGATCGGCCAGGAACATGTCACTCAAGAACAGGTCGTTCAAGAGATGTGGATTCATTGGATTCGATGAGAAGGGTGTGCCGCATGTCAGAGGAATTAGAAATCCTGACCCCTGGATCCCATGAACGTCCATGGGATTGCTCAGTGGGTTACATATGTTTCACGAACAGATGTTTGTGGGCTGCTTCCTGGGATTCCCGCTGCCTTATGTCTTCGTAAGGTATTGCCGAGAACGGGAACATCTGTTTCTCACTAATGACGATGGCCGGGACATGTGATCTCGTGGCACTTGTAGTGCCTGGTGCCGAGCTTGGCATTAACTTTTCCGTCAAAAAGTATGAACATATCTCTATAATGAAGGAGGGTCGATTCCCTGGCCGTTTTACAATAGCATGAAGGTTGGATGTAAATTCATAGAGCAGAAAAGCAAGATCGGCAAATGGTTTACCCAGTAATTCTTTGTAAAGATAAATGATGATTCGGTCAGGGATACCACTAGGACTTATCATAGTCGGTGGAATCCTTTGATGGGTAGATTTTCATAAATCTTGCATGCATGTAATACTTTGGTTATCACGATGCGTTTTGACACATTCGTGTTATATTTTGATTTCTAGTTCCTCATCCTCCGGCTCCTCCTCTTGCGGATTTGCCTTTCAAAGGAGATCTCAACAGATTAAGAGCAGGAGGTCACCGCTGGGATGATCTCTCCTATAGTAGCATTCGTCGGGCTCGTGATAGACTTGGTAATGACTCTCTGCGAGTTACTTTAATTTTATAAAGTTCTTTTATTTTTTGACATTCAAAGTCTAACATCGCTTCGGATGTTTGTTGCTTTTAGATATCTAGAATAGTGAATATTGGGCCGCAGATATGAGAGGAGCTACTCCTGGTATTCATGCGTTCAATGTTCCTTCTATCCCCATCCGTTCTAGGAAGTCTAGGAGACTTTCCGAGGTGTCACATTGGTCAAATGCCAAGGTCACGGCCGATCTGTCCGCCATAGTGATTATCCAAGACTCCGAGGCATCTCTCTTCCAAACCAGAAAGAGAACCTAACTGTTCAAGGTGGTTCTCTGAAGATTCTTTCTACGACCGACGCGGCTGATATGTAAAGCGCCGATGATGCGCTAGCTTGGGGGTCGGTCCCTGGCGAATCTAACGAGCCAAAGGGTCCTGGCGATGCTCCCCGTTCAAAGGGAAAAGGGAAAGTCGATCCCATCGATAAGAAGGCATAGAAGAAGAGGATAGCGGCTAGAGCTAAAGTCGACCTTGAAGCAGGGTGGGTTCCAGCCTTCCGGATCGGTGGAACTTGTGAAGATCTTCTGTCCGATGCACCTGTTGCTTAAAGTTTAGGTGTTATGCCTCCTGCTCATCTTCCTATTAATTCAGACAGTCCGGCGATTCCGCCTACTTCAGCTGTTCAAACAGCTGTTAATATACCTCAGCCTCTCCTCCTCGTGCTTCTTCTCTCACTCCATTGACTATATCAGCCTTGGAGCTTTCGTCTGAGTCTTTACTTTCAAAGAGAAGGCGTACTGATGAAGTACAAAATAAAGTTCATTAAAGGATTTTTGGCCTCTCGAAGAATTTGTCGATCCGGGTTCCTCCGCGTCATGACAGCCGATGGTCATTCTCTCATACCGATCATGATCTGCCATTAGTTTCTGTTAATGTCAGAACCAGGGCCGAGCTGATAAGGAAGATCGGCGGAATCGGAGTCAAGTTTCCGGTGAATCTTGAAGACCTCCTTTTATCAAATCAGAACTTTCTATGACATTATTCGATATCCTTTCTTCGCAGATAATCAACTCGGGAAGTCGCATCATCGCATACGAGGCAGTGATTGCCGAGAGGGAAGAACAAACCAAGTCCTTGTTGACTTGTACTGACGTTGACGCAGCTTGGAAGAAACTGGATCGTAAGAAAACCCGGGCTGATACTTGGGAGATTTCTGCTGCTGCATATCGACAAAGCGCGGATGATTTTGCGGCCCAAGTCGAGATGCTAAAGGAGGAGAAACAGAAGCTGGAAGAAGAAGTGAAGAAGAGAGATGTAAATCTCCAGGCTTCTTCTGCCGAGGTGACTAAACTTTGAGCCGACCTGGAGAAATCGCGCCTTACGGAGGGTCGTCTCAGAAAGGAGCGTGATGAGGCACGCTGCCGAGCTGATCAGATCGCTAGTGGCAGTTCTTTCCAAAGTACGAGACATTCATCTCGTTTAGAGAGGATACATTCGTACCTAGTTACTCTTCAAGCACAGGAAGTGGTAAGAGCTCAACTCTATTACCGGCGCGGAGCCCGGATAAGCTTGGAGAGGATGGTGGAGGCTGAGTATAAACTTCCTCCTAGTCTTCTTGAAAATTACATGAAGGAGGAGAAAGAGTACCTCGAGAGTACTTCCTCCTTGGCGATGATACTTTGTTTCCAACTCTACCGCCTCCTCCTACTAGTCTTCCTCGAGATGTCGCATCCCAAGTTCCAGAAGGAATAAGCGACCACATATCGTTTCTCCTCTCCCAAGACAACGAATATGGTGACCAAGTTTGAGCCTCATGTGGCTTGTTTATTTTTATTTTGCTTTTGAACAAGGTACCCACTTTTGTGGGGTTAAATTACTTTTATAAACGTTACCCTTTTCAAGGGTTTTAATCTGTTAATAAGGTTTGATTCCATTAATACTTTTAAGTATTTTAGTATTTTGTTAATACTTTAGATTTCCTTTGCAATATTCTTGGAAGATTGGCTTCAAATATTTCGTAATACTTTGATTTTTCTTGAGGATATGATGGGAGATCAGCATTTAAGTATTTCGTAACACTTTGATTTTTCTTTGCGATCTAATGGAAGATCGACTTTAAGTATTTCATAACACTTTGATGCAAATCACGTAGCTAGACTGTATTAACACGTTTCGCTTCTTAAGAAGCCTAAGTGATGGCAAGCTTTATGGAGTTTCGCTTATTCTTCACACTTTAGAGTTGCTTTCATAAGAACCCTTAAATGGTTGCGAGCTAGGAAGCTTGGCTTGAACTCTAAGATTGCTTTCAGAAGACTCTGTTGTGGTTGCAAACTATGTAGTTTGCCTTATTAGAAGCAAGATTCCTCCAAGACTCCGCTTCTTACGAGCTCGGTGTCGGTTCTTAGAATCTGTACCTAGGTACGAGGCGGGCTAGGTTTGGGGTCTGAGAGTGCAAAGGATTTGGCTTAGCTCAACTTTTGCTTTAGGACAAAACTTCAATATGCGATCGAGAGTGGCCGTGTAATTTACTTGGTTGTCCTAAGCGTGATGTGTGGCCTGGTCTGGCTTATTAAAGTTTGTGGGTTATTTCACCACGACACTCATGAGAACCGCGTTGAATATCGGATACCTGGCTAGGATACCAACGTGAGTAATTACAGTCCGAACAAGGTAAAATAAGCTCAGATTCTTATATGGGCATGCATTCTTGCATCCGTCCGACCTTTTAGGGGTCGGATTAGTAAGAAAAAGTTTATTTTCTTTAAAAACTTGATGTTTTTATTAAGAGTGTGACTGCGCTTTTGCAAGGAGCTGCTTACGTATCCTCAAAGAGGAATCAAGTCACTCGTAGTTCATACATTTGTATGGGCTCGTGTATAACGAGTAGTTTTTTTTTTGTGATCTGAAGTAATCAGATCGGCTTTCATGCTTGATTCTTCGGCATCATGGCTCAGGCTTTCTTGACCTCGTTTTCCTTTGGAGCGTCGACCTCACCGCTTCTTAAGCGAGCTTCAGATTTGGCTTTGAGCCGATTCTTCTTGTCGATGGCAAAGTAATTGTGAGCTTCCATTTGGTTGTCCTTAATTGTGTATGTTCCACTAGTAATAGAGAACTTGACAAATTGATGGTAGGTTGAGGCTACCGCTTTCATGGCATAAAGCCAAGACGTCCCCAAGATTGCATTGTACACCGAAGGTGTATCCACAATAATAAACTTGATGAAGTGAGTAACTCTGGCCACGTAGACTGTAAGCTTGATCATACCAACTGTCGAGGTCATATCGTTAGCGAAGCTAGTTAGTTGTTTGTTCCCGAACTTGATGTCATCGTGAGTTACTCCCATCCTTTCGAGGGTACCATACCAACCCATATCTGATTCGACTTGGAGCTTTGGGAAGCATCTCTGAGAAATGGGCCAGCGAGGATCCATGTAGACGTCTCGGCCTGTTAAGAAGCGCTAGCTGACCTCGGTGAATACAAGAAAATTGGAAGACTTCGCTCGGATAAAAGGAAATATTTAGAATTAGTATAACTTCCTTTTATCTTTTAGGGTTATTTCAACCGACTTTGTACTTGTATAAATACTTGATGTATTCTTCCAAAACGAGAACATCTCATTCAATAGAGAATTCTATACACATCTTTTTACGTGATCTTTTCTTTGTGGTATTACGTTTAAACCTAGTTCCTCTATTCTTTGGACCGATCTTGGATTGTTGCTCAATCCGGTATCACCAAATTGGCGCCGACTAAGGGGATCGATTAGGTTTACTACGTAACTTTCACGAGAGAAATCCTTTAAATATGTACGGAGACGAAATTCTAACTCCACCTGTTACAAACATAGCTGAACGAAAAATAATCCAACTGATGGAAGCAATCCTGAACGGGCATTGAAAGCCTCATAAAAACAGGGTCCTACTCCAGAGATCCCTATTCTGGAGAAAGATTAACAATCGGAGGCCCGATCAGAGAAGTCAAACCCCCAGCCGAGCTGAAATTGTTACGAGAAAAGTACGATAAACAGCAGAGCGATCAGGAAAAATTCCGTGAGGAGATGACTCTCTCCACAGGACGGACTGATCAAAGTTCTCAGAATCGGACGACTCAAATAGATCGAAATCAGTTTCCAACCTAGATAACGCCTAGAGTTTTATCGGTGGGAGGAAAATATGCCACTCTGTTACACTGTCTTCACAAAGTTTGGAGGAAAGAGACGATGAGATAGCAACCATGAAGGAGACCATCCGTTTGATGAACTCAAGGATGCATCGAGTAGTAAGCTCGGCTCCCGAGCTCAATAAAGTCCTCGAGGGAACGAAACAGACCCCCTTCACCACCTGGATTATAAACACTCCGGTCAAACCCAACGCTAAGATTCGGATCGCGCTCTACGAAGGAAAGACCGATCCAACTTAGCATCTCACGGTGTTTAACATCGCTATGGGCCGAGCTCACTTCCCTACCGAGGAAAAAGACGCCGGTTACTGTCAGCTGTTTGAAGAACACCTCGTTGGCGACGCCCTTGCCTGGTTCTCTCAGCTTGACCACTTGCACCAGTTGTCGACGGCTTTCTTAAAGCACTACTCGATGCACATCGAGAAAAAGACTTCGACTGCCAATCTCTAGGCACCAGAGAGTTCATGGGAAAGTTCAAAGGAACCGTTTCCAAATTGGTTGTGGCAGACGATGCCGCGATCGATGCGCTTCAGAAAGCGTTACTCCTGAAAAGTCTGTTCCGAAAAAAACTGACCGTTAACCGACCCGCTACCTTGGAAGACGCCTTGCACAAAGCATCGAGCTTTATGGGGTTAAAAGAGGATCATCTAGAGGTCAAAGAAGGTTATAAACCAAGCCGCGGGAGGAAGGGACAAAGCTTCCAAATCAGCGAGGACGTTGAGGAACCCGCGCAGAAGCATTGGCCCAGAAATAGCCGACCCGTAGAGGAAAGTAACGCCCAAAGCTGGTGTGACGTTCACCAAACGTCAGGACACTCAACAGCCCAATGTCGTCACCTCTTGGACGTGTTAATGAAATGCTATCAAGCTGGAAGAGTTCCTGATATGGAATTTCAGTAGAACTTCCCCGGGAAAGCAAACCTGGCTGAGGGCAAAGATGAGCAGGGCCAGCCAAAGCAGTTCCCACCTGGAGTCAACCCCCCCCCCCAAACGGGACCGAGACGACGTGCATGGGTGGGCTTGAAAAATGTAACGATTCTGTGAGATCGATACAACAACATGAAAAGAGGGCCGAGACTGCCCGAAGGTGGCCGGTGCCGGCCGAGAAAGACCTTTTCGTTACATTCAACGAGCAGGATATTGAGGGTCTGGATCAACCTCATAATGATCCTCTGGTAATTCAGCTCGTCATCAACGATTGCGAAGTAGGTCGTGTGATGATTGACACCGGAAGTTCGGTACACATTATCTATCGAAACACCCTCGAGAGGATGGGAGTGACTCACAAAGACATCAAGTTTGGGAAGAGACCACTCACTAGTTTTGCCAATGATACTACCTCGACAGTCGGTACAATCAAGCTTCCAGTTTACGTGGCTGGAGTAACTCACTTTGTCAAGTTTGTCAACGTAAACTCCCCTTCAATCTATAATGCGATCCTGGGAACACCTTGGACGTACGCCATGAAATCGGTAGCCTCGACCTATCATCAATGCGTCAAGTTCCCTACTGATAGCGGAAACTACACGATCAAGGGCAACCAAAAAGAAGCTCGCAATTGCTTTGCCATTGAAAATAAGAATCGACTGAAGGCTGAGTCTGAAGCACGTTTGAAGAACGGTGAGTTCGATGTTCCGAAAAAAAAGGAAGTCAAGAAAGTCCGAGCCATGACGAAGATTCTAGCATGAAAGACGATCTGATTACTTTAGATCGCAAAAAAAAAAAAAAACTACTCTTTATAAATGAGCCCATACAAATGTATGAACTACGAGTGACTTCATTCCTCTTCGAGGATACGTAGGCAGCTCCTTGCAAAAGCGCAGTCACACCCTTAATAAAAAGTTTAAGTATTTAAAGAAAAACAAAAATTCTGACCAATCCGACCCTCAAAAGGTGGACGGATGCAAGAACGCATGCCCTGTGATTACTCACGTTGGTGCCCTGGCAGGTATCTGACATTCAACGCGCTTCTCATAAGTGTCGTGGTGAAATAATCCACAAACTCTAATAAGCCGGAGCCAGGTCCGCACCTCGCATTTAGGATAACCAAGTTAATTACACGCCGGCTCTCGATCGCATACTGAAGTTTTGTCCTAAGGCAAAAGTTGAGATAAGCCAAAGCACTAGTCCTTTGCACTCTCAGACCCCAAACCGAGCCTGCCTCGTACGTAAGTACATATTCTATGAACCATTACCGAGCTGGTAAGCAGCGGAGTCTTGGAGGAGTCTTGGAGGAATCTTACTTCTAATAAGCCGAATTACATAGTTCGCATCCACTAAAGAGTCTTCTGAAAGTAATCTTAGTGTTTAAAGCCGAGTTTCTTAGCTCGCTATCAGTTAAGGGTTCTTACGAAAGCAACCCTAAATTGTAAAGAATAAGCCAAACTCCATAAAGCTTGCCATCACTTAAGCTTATTTAGAAGCGAAACGTGTTAATACAGTCTAGCTACGTGATTTGCATCAAAGTATTATGAAATACTTAAAGACGATCTTTCTTAAGACCACGAAAGCCGATCTCTTAGATCGCAAAAAGAAAATCAAAGTATTATGAAATATTTAAAGCCGATCTCTTGTTGGGTCGCAAAAGAAAATCAAAGTGTTATGAAATACTTAAAGCCGATCTCTTATTAAATCCCAAAAGAAAATCGAAGTATTATGAAATACTAAAAGCCGATCTCTTAGATCGCAAAAGAAAAAGAAAAGTATTAAGAAAATATTTGAAACCGATCTCCAATGAAATCATCAGAAAAGGAAAATTTCCTAAGTGTTTATGAAATACTAAAAAAGCCAATTGCCTAAAAGAGATTGCAAGAAAAGTACTAAATACTTAAAAGAAAATCCTGGAAAAGTAAATTAAAACCCACAAAAGTAGGCAACATGTTCAAAAAGCAACAAAAAATAGAATTACGAGCGATACGAGGCTCAAACTTGGTCACCATCTTGATTATCTTGGGGAGAGAGGAACGACCCGTGTTCGCTGATTCCTTCCGGAACATGGGATGCAACATCTCGAGGAAGACCAGCTGGAGGATGCGGCGGAGTCTGAAATAGAGTATCATCGCCAAGGGAATCAAAGCATTCGACCTTAGCAAGATACTCTTTCTCCTCTTTGGTGTAATTGAAGACCAGGAGGGAGTTTGATATGCTCAAATTTAACCCTGAGCTACTCTCTCAAATTAAGAGGTCATCTTAGTAGGGGTCAAATCACTCGGAAGCAATTCACACAATGGAGTGTATGACTTCGAATCAAGCTAAGCGAATAATGTAATGTAAATGCAAAAACAATTAGAAACAGAGAAACATTTGTTGATTTCTTAAGATTCAATTAAACAGAAAGCTAGGTTTTCTGGAAATTCTCACGATGAATCAGAATTGTATATTAAAGTATGCTAGGATTTAATTAAGAACCGTTCTCCAACTTGAAACACTAAGGTATAATTAACCAACTTCCGTTGCGAAAAATACCTATGCCTAAACTCTATAAAGCCAAATTTCTTTGCGAATTCAATCAATTTAAGCAAGCGTTAAGTCTAAGTTCAATTTGTTCACAAAATCCCTAAACCAAATTCATTTGCGAATAGGAAATTTTGCTCATCTAAGATCTAGTTCAAGTTAATCAGTTACACTTCTGTGTCAATTTATCAACCAAGGATATCTAATTTAGGGTCGCGAATCCTAAATTAGAGTTAAAACAATCTAGATGAAGAACCAATTTAGATAATCCTAACAAGTGATATTAATCTAACAATTCATCTTCAATCCTTACGAATAACTCTAAACCTAACAAGAGAACTACTCAGACATGGATGCAAAGCAAATCATAACTGAATAATATAGCATAAATAAAAAGAATAAGGAAGAGATACAAAGGGTTCAAAGAATCTCAAGAACGAAGTAGACTTGTCTCCCTAAAACTCTCAAAAACTCTCTCTCAATTTGTTCTCAATAAGTCTACTTAAAAGATAAATGGAAAATCTCTTAAAAGTTAAAAGGAAGTTATACTAATCATAAGTATTTCCTTTTATCCGAGCTAAGTCTTCCAATTTGCTTGTATTTGCCTAGGTCAGCTGATGCTTCTTAACGGGCCGAGACGTTGCTAGTGGATCCTCGATGGCCCAACTTCTCCGAGATGTTTTCCAAAGCTCCATGTCGGGTCTGATGTGAGTCGGGTATGGTAATGGGTGCTATACCGGTACCACCAGCTAGGTATAAAAAGGGCAATCGAAAAACAAAAAGATGGGGTTCATTAGCTTTAAGGTGGTTAACTCTCAAGAATACAGTGAAGTATTATACGAAAGCAAGCAAAGATAAGGGCCAATTTAAGCATACAAGGGCTCGAATCCATTAGACTACCCAATCCCCAGAGTGTACACTCAACTTTTCACTTCTCTTCCTCACTTCCTCGTAACCACTAGCCTTGACTTGCTAGGTAAAACTTTTCCCAATCCCTTCTTAATTTACTTTTCTGCTCTAGACATGTGGAGGTAACTCTTTAAATACTTTTCTCAGCTCAACTTTTCTCGAATTGTTTTTACTATTTTTCAGAGAGAAAGCTATACTTACTTACTATTTTCATACTGTGAGCTACTATACTTTTCTGTTTTTCATCTCCATAGGACTAGCTTAACATTCTAACCCCTTTTACTTTAGGATACACTTTTCTTACCCACTGGATGTATCTATTCAAGCTCAGAACCAACCGTTTCCCAATTCCCAAATCCGAAAGCAAGTCTTAAACGCAAGAAACTAGCTTAAAATGGATTCCTCTTCTTGTCGGCCCAAACTTTTTCAGGCTTTTGTCAATAGTGCACCAAGAAAAAGACCTACGACTCAATAAATAATGCAAGGGAAGAAGGAAAAGGCTTAGGATCCATTAGACATGTGATGCGGTGGTTTTCCTCAGTCGAGTTTTAACCTCTTAACCAACTTCCTACAAGTGCACAACAATCAATGTTAGTATAGTAAAGGGATCGAATCCACAGGGACTTCTTAACCATACTTCAAATTGTAATGAATAAAACTAAGCTAGGACAAATTATGATGTCGTTTGTGATTGAATCAATTGTGAGCAAGTGAAACGTGAATTATAAGTTGTAAATCAATGGGAGAAAAGCTTTAGGACTCAGGAAATTCGCAGAGAATTATGCAACAACAAAGATCGAATGAAAACCTAGAGATAAGGATAATGATTTGGATGTCTAGAACTCAAAACACGATTGTAAGGGTTTTCCACTGTCGTGGCTCCAACCTTCTATGCTCTACACCCTAATAGACTCAGCTGTCGCATGATTATTAAAAGGTGAGAACACCCGGTATAAGCAAGTTCTGATAGAGTTCACTAAACTCCTTAACTAATTGGTATGATTGTTAAGACGCTTAGCTCATCGAATACTAGATCCGGAGGTATTAAGAACACTCTCGTGGATACACCTACCTATGATCAAATTGCTAGATGCGCGGTAAAGCAATAGGCATTTAGAATAAGCAAAGATGAAGACTAGATTTTATCCCTAAACAATCATCGATTCTATTGAAACATAAGACTCATTGAAAACCCTAAATCCTAACTAATGGACTACTCAACCATGGTGCACGAAAAACAGCAAGGGGATGATGAATTCATGATGAATAAACTTGATTAAAAGAGAAAGGGTTAGAAGATTCTTCTCTATAGCGAAGTACAAAGCGAGATCTCCTCCTTAGAGCTCTTGAAACACAAATCTATGAAAGAACAATGGGGCTGCGTTTTTGGGATATATCCTAGGTCTAATTTTTGGCACACACCTAATAAGAGGCTAAAAGCATGTATATATAGGGTCTTGAGTCTTCTAGGACTTTGAAAAGGGCGAAAACGTCAAAACAATCGAAACAGCTCCACCGAGGGTTGTGGCACCGATCGGGATTTTAGGTCGGTATGGGGTTCAGTTTGCCACGTTCTGATGTGTCCTGATGGTCTGGGTACCGACCGTGGGATCTGGTCGGTATTGGGGGTTAGTTCTCCTCCTTCTTCATCTTCTAGGCAGTCTGACATGTCTTCGGTCTTCTGGATATAACTCTCTCCACACAATTCAAAATGGTATGATTCCTCCTCCATTAGAAAGCTGATTCAAAGGGCTATTTTCACTTTTAGTTTCATGCAATTCCAAATCCATTTGATTGTTCGTTTACTTATAAACCTCTAGCGTATGTAATCTGTCCATCTTGGTGAAATGTGTAAACTTGGGAATTCCTTGGCTCCAATGGGTTCTTTGGCTCGCATGAGTTGCTGTAGATTGGTGTATACTCCATAAAGCTCCTTTTGGTCATTTTTGATTGATTTTGCTAATAAAAACTCTTGAACTACAAATACGAGAAAACTACCTCTAAAGCGTATAACCATGGATAAATGCACTAAATATGTATAGAAAACCATAGTATTATAGGTAAAATATGGGACTTATCAACTCCCCCAGACTTAACCTTTTTCTTGTCCCCAAGCAAACGAAAAAGTGAGGAAACGAGGTTTGAAAATACGGAACTTACATGACTTCTCTGAATGTAGCCTTTAGATCATAACTCGTAATCCACATATCACCTGGTAGGTTCAAGACATCGTCATCAGCCACACATTCATGACCATCGCAAACTGGTCCATAAATCTCGATCCTGCAAAGTCTCAATCCTCCAGTTTCCAACTCTAACTGTGGTGTTTCTCATCAAAGAAATCATCCAAGGTAAACTAGGCTAGGATTTAAAAGGCTAATTTAGGGGGTGAGGCTTATTGTGTTTAGGGTTACCATATTCTCCGGGAATGCGAGACATTATGCAAAATCGCAAGAGAGAACGGACCTATTGAAGCCCACAGTTCCAACCACTTTCAACGCCCTTTCCCCCAGACTTAGATTCTTCGGGGAATCGCTTGTAAATCTCATCAGTTTCTTCACTCCTCCATGCCATTCCTTGGGGATATCGTTGACCTTAGACTCTTTTATAGACATGTTTCTCCTTTCCCTTTCTTTGCATGCTAAACCCTTTTTCTTAGAATGAAAGGGGGAGAAACGGTCTCTTAGCATGTGAGTTCAATAAGGTCACAAAATTGTTACCAAAGATGTGTCGTTCCCAAGGAATAACGGTCTTTAAAAACTTTGTCTTTGTACTCCATCTTCTATACTCCAATCGTCGCATCTCTAGTGGTTAGAACTGCGTCGATCCTCTTTCTCTCCAATGTTTTTGCACACATCTGCATATAGGGTTAAGAACAAGAGTGCAAGTGGTTTGAAAGAAGGTTAAGGGTATAGGTGGGGTACCAACTAAAAATGAGATGGCCATTCAAGACAACAAGAGGGTGGTAAAAAGGGAAAAGATGTCTTGAATGTGATGTTTCCTTGAGCTAACTCCTCCAATGAGAAACGGTGGATGGGATTGGTGTAAATACAGCCAGAATTGAGTTTATTGGAGACAGTTCATTTTTGAAATTTTCTGGGGAAATTCAAGTCATGAAGGTTTCTGAATCGTCTATCCTGAACAAACCCTGTAACAATGGTCACTGAATCACAATATTTGGGCATACATTCATAAGATCTCAATCGTTCAAAATAAGTTTTTGACTCGATGAAATCCGAATGAAAACATAAGAAAACAGAAAAATTCATCAGTATAACTAAATGCCCCCAGACTTACTTCACACCGTCCCGGAGTGAAAGCAGTCCACAATTGGGAGATCGACTCAATAAAAGTGAAAAATAAAAGATAGGTAAAGATAGAATCGAAATCAAAACACCTAGCTCAAAAGGTCTCTGAAACCGTCTCAGGAATGTCCGGAACTTCTCCTGGAATGTACTCGTCGTCGGTGTTGAGATCAAGGATCTCTGTACCGTTGAAATCATCATCATGGACGACCAGTTGCTGTCCATGTGCGTCGTGTGTGTGCTCTCCATGGTCACGTGTGTATTGGTGACAGTAGCATTGTCATCCTCATCTCCTACATCAACAAAACCGGACAATAGTGAAAGGCTCACCGAATCATGGGTAGTCGTGGGTCTTCTCGTGGTTGATCTCTTGAAGAAGTGTGGAACGAACTTCTTCATGGCTCTCACTAGTGTAGAGATCAATTTTCCTTGCTTAGAAACCTTAGCTTCAAGAGCCAAACGTTTCTCCTTTTCCTCCTCAAAACTAGCTTGAAAAATGTCCCTATGGCCGTCGGTTGGAGGCTCATCATGTGGTTTCTCTAAGGGTGACATGTGGGAGGTGGAGGGCTGTGATGTATTGCCTCTTTGTGTCCCTCTAACTCTCTCTCTCTCTCTCTCTCTCTCTCTCTGTGCCAACATAACCTTCTTCTTGTAGTAAAGTGCAACGCCAACAATCGGATCACCGGAACAACGAATACACCAAGAGGATCGTGGGCGATCAAAAGTGACCACGCCACTACTCAAGGTTGGGATTTCCTTGTGAGAAATGAAAACACACTTCTTCTCATCCATGTATGGTGGCGTGAAAAGGTAGCCAAAGCTCGTGGAGTTTTCAAACCAATTGCAAATAAAATCCTTCCTTTGAAGTGCTAGAAGGTCTTGCTTATCTTCAAGTGATGGGAGTGTCTCTTGGCTAAAATCAAATCCACAGGCCAACAATATTTTCGTGATAGTCCCTCCAAAATCACTACAAGCCTTCTTGACTACATTTTCCTTAGCGGCATCATGCTTGATTCGAACCATTTGACGAGGTATAAGCGATCCATAGTTAACTAGCTCGGGGTTCTCCACAAAAGGTGCTATAAGCATGTAAAACTCATCTTGATTGACCACTCCCCGGTCGGTCCTTCTAAAGATCCATTGCGAACCAAGGTAATACACATAACAAACTATCGGGTGTGTAATCCGTGGGGCTCTAGATTCTCCGGCTTTGATCTTCTCGTTTGCAATCTTCAACCACATGTCATAGTACTCCTCACTACCACTGTACTTTATCAACTCATGGCACTCAAAACCCAAAATATCCAAAAGCTCCTCAATACTCAAAGCAAACGACTTTCTTTTAACCGTAAAAGCTAGAATTCCTTCCTTAGCTTCAACAATCTTCCTCCTTGGGTAGGCTAGGGTCACGGTGGCTAGGAACTCTCTTGTGATGTCCACAAATGTTGGATGAGTGGTGCCACGAATTTCTTCAATCCTAATGCATCAATGTACCATTCAACATCTTGTCGAATACCGAGTAAATCAAGCGTCTCAAAATCAATTGTTGGGGGTGGGTAGCATAGCAAACTTCTTAGACCACCCATGTAGTCAACATTGGCTCTCTTTTTACTACAACAAACTTCATTGCACTTGTATAGCTTGAGTGAACTCCATGTTCGAAGTGGTGAGCGATTTCTTCGTTTTCTTCTTCCTAACCGTCGGTTTAGGTGGGATTGTTTGGGTTATCTCCACAAATCTCATAGGCTCGTCATAAGCCTCATCTTCCTCATCTCTAAGGGTGTAATCTCGCTCCTCATCATCTCCTCTCAATATCTCTTTGTCACGTCTCTTTGAAGTGCCTTTCGATGGTTTCTTTAAATGAGCTCGAAGTGAAGCGATGGTCTCATCGTCGTCTATGAGTGGTGCTGCCTCCTTGTGTCTAGGAATCCTTGTGGATCTCCTTTGAGCATTTTCACCATCCATCATAGTACCTTTGTTTTGAGAGCAATTTATTTGGGGAATTGAATTCTTATGGAAAAACTAAACAAATCTTAGTGAATTAAGCAAAAACCCCAAAATTAAATTTTTAGGGTTCTTGAGCTCAAGAACACTTTTTAGAAGAAAAAATGGTGTTTATTTTTGGGAGACAAGTTTAAAGGAAAAGACTCCTTCAAAAATGGTGTTTATTTTTGGAACACTTTAATGTGGATTTGGTTTAATTTCGGTTAAAATCCGGTTTGGAACCAGTTTAGAAAATTAAAATTGAATCAAAAAACTTACGGAACCAAACGACCCCGGTACCGATCTGGTTGGTTGACCGGTACCGATCTGGTTGGTTGACCGGTACCGATGGTCGGTACTTACCTCGGGTGTGGGTCGCGGTCGATGCTCGGGTTTGGTGCTTCGGTACCGGTCATTGGACGCGGTACGTGAAGTTGTCGGACTGGTAAGTGGAGACGTCTGTACGGGCTGAAATTCCCGGTACCGGTCCGGTGCGTCGACCAGTACGGGCGGTCGATGCGGGGCGCACGAGACGGTTCAGTGCAAGGGTCCTCGGTACCGATCCGATGCGTGGATCGGTGTGCGTCAGGGAAGTGGGACGGTACACGGACGCATCAGTACCGGTAGAATTGCCCGATCGGTACGCGCATCCGGTATGGGTCGAGGGATGGTCGGTACGCGGTACCGATCACAAGCGTAGCTTGGTGGTGGGGATCGGTATGGGCCGACGGATGGATCGGTACGCGGATCCTTAGCATTTGAAGTTCTTCTTTTAGCAACTCTCAATCTTCTCATAGGATCTCCGGGGTCTAAACTAGGTTCCACAACCTTAGTTTCATTCAAGGTTACAACATTCCCGGTGTTCACTTCATGGTAGAAGACATTCTTGTTGATCTTTGCGAAAGAGATTCTTCGGTTGGGGAAATCAACAATGGCTCATGCGGTGCCTAAAAATTTCAAACCAAGTATCAATGGGTTAAGCATTCCGGTTTTTATCTCCAATACTTGAAAGTCGGTAGGGACAACACCATCTCATATTTTCACCTTGATGTTTTGAAGTATTCCATAAGGTATGGAGGATGATAAATCTGCATACTCTATTTAGACTCTTGATGACTTAAACTCTGAACATCGAAGCTCTCTTGCCATGGCAAGAGATATGACGTTGACATTTTCTCCAGTATCACACAAGCAATCAAAGACTTCAATTCCATTGATAGAACATGGGACAACAAACTTGCCCGAATTTTCAATCTTCTTAAGTGGCTCTCTGTTGAGTCTTCTCTTGTAAACTCTCCTAAACTCTCCTGGTCGGCGTGCTTCTACTGTCTTTGGGACCAAATTAGTTTCCTCCTCAAGTGGTTTAGGAACAACCACGAGTGTATCCTTAATGGTGGAAGCAACATTGCAAAACTTCCTTGACTTCTCCTCTTCTTGTTTCTTGACGTGTTCGCTCGTTTGAGCGAGTTGGACATCCATCTTAGAAACATGGGTCCAAATAGATTCAACCTTTGTGTTTAGCTCAGCATAGACGTTATCAACCTTTTGGCTAATCTCCTTCTTGGTTTGACCAAGAGCTTCTAGTAGTTGATTCTTCATCTCTTCAATCTTAGCATCTAGAGTGAATGGTGCATTAGGCTTGGCGGTAGGGAATGGCTGCTTTACTTGGTACATACCCGGTGAGTAGGGTTGTTGTCTAGGCTGGTATTGGGCTCCTTGGGTGGTGTTTTGCTTAGGATAGAACTAATCTTGAGGGTTATCCATGTTGTTACTCCGGTAGGACAAATTTGGGTGCGATCGATAGTTGTTGTTGAAACCTCGATTTCCATAGTTACCTCCAATGTAGTTGACTTCCTCTTGATTATCCTCTATGGTGCCTTCAAAGTTCTCCAAGTTAGGCTCAAAATTCGGACCAACAACCTCCTCAATTACATGAACTCCACGATGAGCTTTAAGTAGTTGTGAAACCATAGTCTTAAGCTCCGCGATTTGAGTTGATTCGGATGAAGAGCGTGTGGGGTTGATGCTCCTATTGTAGTCTTGGGAACAATGAGAATCACTTGCAGCAAGATTCTCAATCAATTGTGAACTTCATCCATCTAAGTGCCTTGTCGTTCAAAGAGAGCGAGAAGAGCTTGCACTTAAAGTAATCAGCCGGAACTCTATTAGCACGAGTTGTACTGCGAATTTCTTCAAAGGTGTCCATATGGTCAAGCGGGTGCTCGGATGGCAAACAATGGAATTGGTTTTGCTTCACCAAGGCTATGATTTGGGGCTTGATCTCAAAATCTTGCCGGTGTGGCGGCGGTGGACGAATTGGGTTTCTATCCAAGAAGAAAGCGTTGGAGGAATCGATATCTCCAATGGTTTGGTGTTGAGGTTGAGCGAATGGTGCTTGTCATTGGTGTTGGGGTCGCTGGAAATTAGCATTCCCTTGGTGTTGAAGTTGACGAGCACGTGGTTGGTTCCTTTGGTTCACCGGTGGAATAAGGTGTTGGTCTTCCACACGGTGTTGATTTCGCACAGGATCCTCTGAGGGGTTGTCGACATCGTCAATGACATTGTCACGAGCTCGTGGGTTAGGACGTCCATCAAGAGGATGTTCAGACTCTTGGCGTTCCTTTCCACGGGCAGCAGCATTAGCGAGGGCTCTCTCCTCCTCGGTTATTTCTCGATGGTCATCTTCTCCGGCCAACTCAAGTAGTCTTTGTCTCCTAAGAACTCGTTAAAGTCTGTCGATCTCTTCTTCAAGTAAAACTAGATTCCCTTTTGGAGAGTTTCTAGTGATAGGCATAAAACACTTGAAACACACGGAGAAAAACAAAAGAAAACGAAATCAAAGTGGTGAAAAAGAAAAAGAAAAAATCTGAAAAACTGAATTGAAAAGTTGTAGACGAAGTTTTAAGAAAAAATTCGAAGGTGATGTTCTTCAAAGTCCCCGGCAACGGCGCCAAAAACATGATGCAGTGGTTTTTCTCAGTCGAGTTTTAACCTCTTAACCAACTTCCTACAAGTGCACAGCAATCACTGTTAGTATAGTAAAGGGATCGAATCCACAGGGACTTCTTAACCACACTTCAAATTGTACTTAATAAAACTAAACTAGAACAAAATATGATGTTGTTTGTGATTGAATCAATTGTGAGCAAGTGAAACGTAAATTGTAAGTTGTAAATCAATTGGAGAAAAGCGATAGGACTCGATCGGGAAATTTGCAGAGAATTGTGCAACAACAAAGATCGAATGAAAACCTAGGGATAAGAATAATTATTTGGATGTCTAGAACTCAGAACACGATTGTAAGGTTTTTCCACTGTCGTGGCTCCAACCTTCTATGCTCTACACCCTAATAGACTCAGTTGTCGCATGGTTATTAAAAGGTGAGAACACGCGGTATAAGCAAGTTCTGATAGAGTTCACTAAACTCCTTAACTAATTGGTATAATTGTTAAGACGCTTACCTCATCGAATACTAGATCCGGAGGTATTAAGAACACTCTCGTGGATACACCTACCTATGATCAAATTTCTAGATGCGCGGTAAAGCAATAGGCATTTAGACTAAGTAAAGATGAAGAATAGATTTTATCCCTAAACAATCATCGATTCTATTGAAATATAAGACTCATTGAAAACCTTAAATCCAAACTAATGGACTACTCAAGCATGGTGCACGAAAAACAACAAGGGGATGATGAATTCATGATGAATAAAATTGATTAAAAGAGAAAGGATTTGAAGATTCTTCTCTATAGCGAAGTACAAAGCGAGTTCTCCTCCTTAGAGCTCTTGAAACACAAATCTATGAAAGAATAATGGGGCTGCGTTTTTGTGATGTATCCTAGGTCTAATTTTTGGCACACACCTAACAAGAGGGTAAAAGCAAGTATATATAGGGTCTTGAGTCTTCTAGGGCTTCGAAAATGGCGAAAACGTCAAAACAATCGAAACAGCTCCATAGAGGGCTGTGGAATTGATCAGGATTTTAGGTCGGTATGGGGGTTCAGTTTGCCATGTTCTGATGTGTCCTGATGGTCTGGGTACCGATCGTGGGATCTGGTCGGTACTGGGGGTTAGTTCTCCCCCTTCTTCATCTTCTAGGCAGTTTGACATGTCTTCAGTCTTATGGGTATAACTCTCTCCACATAATTCAAAATGCTGCGATTCCTCCTCCATTGGAAAGCTGACTCAAAGGGCTATCTTTACTCCAAGTTTCATGCAATTCCAAATCCATTTGGTCGTTCTTTTACTGATAAACCTCTAGCGTATGTAATCTGTCCATCTTGGTGAAATGTGTAAACTTGGGAATTCCTTGGCTCCAATGGGTTCTTTGGCTCGCGTGAGTTGCTGTAGATTGGTGTATACTGCATAAAGCTCCTTTTGGTCCTTTTTGATTGATTTTCCTAATAAAGACTCTTGAACTACAAGTACGAGAAAACTACCTCTAAAGGCGTATAACCATGCATAAATGCACTAAATATGTATAGAAAACCATAGTATTATAGGTAAAATATGGGGACATATGACCTTAGAGAGCCTTTCTGTACTGGGGATATATGACTCATCCAGCGCAATATTTTCCCAAGTTAGATCCTCCATATCCCAAATGGGTATAACTTCCAAACAAGGGTCAATTAAACCATAGAGTCGACTGAACTGCTTGAAGGACATTGTGAATTGCGTAGTCCGCAGGTGGTAGGTGATTCTTCCTAAGTCATCAGATTCAGGGTCCCCTTCATAATCCACTGTAGCCAGGAAATGCAACCAGCTCCGGATAGGTTGAATAATTCATATCAGCTAGCACAGCGCAATTCATTGCTTCTAAAAGTTCCCTCACCTGGTCCTAAATCCCCAATTTAAACATTGTTGCTTGACATGCATAGGTGGTCGCACCCATGGCTACTCTGGTTAAACGATGAAGGGCAATCCGGTCTACATTTGTCCAACCAATTCCTTCTCGTCCACTGCCTCACTTGCACATAATTCACACATGTTGCTGAGCCACAAAGAGCTGAAGGTGGGATTGCAGAAACATAAAAACATAAATTTAAATGATAAAGAAGGATAAAATATATATACAAAAAGGATAGCCATGAGATTGCATCTCAAGTGCGCTTGTTTTATGTCACTAAGCTTGACATTGTTGTTCCTTTTATTTGGAGAAGAGCGAGGACTCATTGTCTAAACAGGGTCCCCAATTATGTGTTGCTGCAGGGGCAAACTCTCTGTCATTCCTTGCTGAGCCATCACATGTGTCACTTCCATCAACAAAAGAGTTTGAACAACCAATTCCTTCCTTGTAGCTATCCTTGAAGTTCTAGTTCTTGTCAGTTGTTCCAGATAAAAGGTGTGGTATGTTCTCAGTGCCTGAAGTTTCTCCTTTCTTGTTCATGAACCTCTCATGTGGAACCAAAGGGCGTGTCCTTATGGGGTCTCCATAATCTTCCATTTCAGGCAGGTCTCCACTTATCAAGGTGGGAGCAGTATATATGTCATAAGTGACATTGGCGTCCTCACTGGTACATGTCATATGTGACATTGGTGTTTGCTAAGATCATCACTGCTCCAGTTGTCCTCAAGAAGGGCATTCCCATATTTGATGGTAACTCCTTGGCATCAGCAATTTGCACCATTACAAATTATGTATAGATTAATGCATATGCTATCCTCAGAGGGTAGTTTTACACAGTGCCAAGTGAATTAACCGAAGATGAATCTGCCATACTGAGGGCACATATCCTCTTTTTGTCCTCTTTTAATCCAAGACTCTTTACCAAGGCAGTAGATATTAGGTTAATACTAGACCATGTATCACAGAGTCCATTAGTTTGTAGTCTCCTAGAGAACGAGGCAAGATTCCTCCACTGCTTAATTTACTTCAAGTCAGAGACTTCTTATATTCTTTGACGGTAGTGTTCCATGGAATCCTTGAACTTCCTCTGACACAACAATATGGTTTGTATGAATCTCTGTTTCATTGGGTCTTTGAGTGAGACATCTCTCCTCGGAATCAGTACTAAGAGTTCAGTCATCATCTTATCAACTTTTGGGAAAGCTTCCACAAAGCTTTCTTCCTCAGCTAGCAGTGTAGAGGGATCTCCAAAGTGTTCTTCGCTCGGGGCAGCAGATAATGCTTCTTTATCACTTAAAGTCATTGTAACATCCGTGACGCGATCTAGCAATTCGCGGTCAACGCTAGGAAACCTAAGTGTCGCGATCCATGGAAATTCCTTACAGACAAGGCAAGGCAAGCCAAATCTCGGTTGTTCCTTATGAGAAATCGGTTTAGGACCAAGAGAATCAAGTCCACGAGTGTTACCGAGGCCTTGACCAGTTCGGTGAGGATCATGGACCGGGTGAGTGAGATCGTGTACGGTCAAGTATGGACCATGTGTGGCCCGGTACGGGAATTGATCCAGAATGCACGTACCGCGTCTGAGTGTTAAGGACCGCGGTAAAGGAATGATGGGTAGCGATTGGTACGTACCGGTACGTGATAGCGGGAAGAATTGTAGGAAGGGAAAGTGATGCGCGAGCCGGACGCCCGGCTAGGGTCTATAACTAGACCGAGCCGGCGAGTGAAAGAAACCGGGAATTGTTTCTCAGATCGGTGTCAGCGAGTAAATTGGACGCAGGCTCGGACAGGCACGAGGCCGGTCTGGCGCGTGAACAGTACGCAAGCCACTGGCTGGGCCATGGCTGCGGCTGCGCCACGTGGTAGTCATGCACTCGGGTTCATTGAACCGAGACTGACGCACCTCGAGTCCGGTGTAGCGTCTGACGGCTCGTATCGAGCCGCAAACCGTGCCTGAACTGAGACACACTGGTTGGCTTGATATCCGTGTCGCGTCTGACACGAGATTTTGCTGCCGTGTGCGCGAGTTCCAAAATGGGCGGCAGTGACACGTGTCATGCATGCACACGTTCGCGCTTTTTTGCATTCCCTCCTTTTCCTATAAATAACTTCACTCTCACAATCTCATTTTTCTCTTTCTCCACCGAAACTCTGTCGGATTCTCTCTAGGATTCCGACGAGAAATCTCCTTTTCCGGCGAGCTTTTCCGGTGAGGTTTTCCGGCCAAGCTCCGCCGCGCCTTCTCCTCCTCTTCTTCTTATCCAGTGTTACCCTGTTGAGATTGTTCATCTTCCGAGTAGCTTTCCGGTGAGATCGATTAGATCTGGCGATAACCTTGCCATTACTCTTCATTTTCCTGTAAAGATTTTGGTGGTGAACCACTGTGACCTTTCGTCTTCCAGCAAGCTTTTCGGTGGATTTCTTCTTCTCTTTTCTCTTCGATTAGCCATAGTCTCCTATCTCTTCTTCTTCTCCTTAGTAGCAGCGGTAAGTCTTCGTGACTCTTCGTATTCTTTAGGATTAGGGTTTTTGCCTATATGGACCGATTGGCCATATAAGTTCTGAGGGTTCATTGCGATTGGATCTCGTGATTGATGCCTGACCTTTCATCTTCCTTTTAGGGCAAGGTCTTCCAAGGTCAAGGTCTCTTCGCCTCTCTTCTCCGCCGCCGCCGCCGATTCGTCTTCTCTCAAGGTGAGTTGGATCGCAAGTATTGATGAGTCGAATACTTCCCGGGTTGTGTAGAGATTAGGCCACGGGTTATGATGAGTCTCGTTAGTCATGTTGTATGATGGATCCTCGTTGTTGTTGGGAACTTGGTTGCATGTTCTCATTGTGGTGCACGGGTACCTAATACGGCCCATGGGATATTCTTTTATTGCATACTTGTTGTTGTGTTTCGTGTGTGATGATTGATTGAACCTCATGATTGAGGTTATAATGGTTAGGTTCATCGGAATCATTATGCATTAGGATGCGGCCATAGGTTCTGGAACTCATTAGGGTCACATGTGGGTAGTAGCTTGCAGATCAAGTTAGGCTATTCACGGTAGGTTGAGACTTGGTACATGTAGTGGTAGGGAACCTATGAGTAAGATGATAGAATTGGCATGAATCAGGAATGGGAAGGGCTTCTCAATTACACTAAGGCTTGGGTATTAAGATACTTGGTAGAACGTGGTGAGGTTTGCTAAGTAAAGGACTCGGAGATGAGTTAGCCATGGTCTGAATAGGGAATTGATTGTCTCCATGTTGCATTAGACTAGGTCATAAGCATGCATTCATTCGATGTTGTTATTGTGGACAGTTCAACGCTCTCAGATGGAACATGGTTAGTCCGACTCTCACGTGCTTAGGGCTGATCATGAAAGCACGGATGGTACTGGGGTAGCTCCCTTGGCCGTGCATACGCGATGGTGTATGGGCCCAACGGGGGGCCGGGGGAATCGTAGGCATGTGTGGTTGCGGTTTTCCGCGGGTTCCTGAGAACGGTCGATGGAACTGTGGGCCTTATAAGTGAGGTACCGGTCATGTCATTTGCATTTTAGGACTTGCATTAGATCATGTGCATCATACTTATAGATTGCTTCTTGCTTTCTGTGTTCTGTGCTTGCTTGTATGTTCCACGAGAATATAGGGTTAGTGGGGAGTGTTTTCCATCTGGTATTTATTTGATTGATCTAACTCACTGAGTAATGCTAGATTACTCATCCCACTCTATTTTTTGCAGGTAACCTTAGTCGGGCAAACCTCTTAGTGGGTTGCCGGACGTTTAGGCTAGTCAGACAGTGAGTATTTCGATGTTCTTGCAAAGATACGATTGTATTATGTATGTTTTGAAAATCGGATCCGTAAAGTATATGTTTTGTAAACGTTTGACTCTAAAACTATATGTATGTATAAAGCACGTGTTTGAATTAAACTATTATCAAGTGATAATGATGCATGGACCAGTCCGGGATAAAACCAACCGACCGACTTGGCTCGTGGTTGCAAAGCCTTAGAATCAGGTCGGTTGGGCATTAACGCTCTTCGGGTTTGGCTGGCTGGCCGGCATTGACCGGTCCGGCAAAGTGAGCCCGAGCGTTACAGTCATGTCTGAGTCTTCCTCTAGTTGAGGCTTTTCAACACTATCATCAATAAGCTAGTATGCAGAGAAGACAACACTGCAGGATTCCTTGAGATTGGCCTCACATTTGCCAGGTAAAGTGCATGGAGTTCTCTGAGAAGATGATGCAACTTGTGCATCTCTAGTGTCCAAAGACTTGTTGATTCTTCAGAGTTTCAAATTTTTCCAAGAGATCATCATATCCTTCATTCCCATGTTGCTTCAGTTCCACAATCTTCTTATCAAAGTCTTCATGGGTCTTGGCCTGACTGTGAAGTATTTGTTGCAGAACACCTTTAAGGTCAAAACCCGGCAAACTGCAGGTACAATTGCAGCTTGTTGTTGTGCCTGAGCCTGTTGGGGTTTGAAACCTTGAGTAGCCACTGGCATAAACTGGTTCTTTTATTGAAACCCTTGAGAGTAGTTGTTGTTGTGCCCTCTGTTCTGGAATCCTTAATTCTGGTTAGGTGGGTACACTTAGTCTTGAGGGTTCTCAACATTGATGCTTATGTAGGAGAGATTGTTGGGTTTGAAGTTGGAGTTGTAGTTCCTGATAGTTTTCCTGGTTGGCAATGTAGTTTACTTCTTCTATCTGCTCAGCTGTCGTCTCAACATTCTCCTCTTGATACGCTTGAGTGAATCCCTTAACTTCTCTAATAAAGTGAATACCCTTTTTGCTAGCCATCAGTAGCTTGCCCATTCTATCAAGTCTCTCATTCATCTCCTTGAACTTTTGTTAATTGTTGGTGTTTAAAGCAGGCAAGCTTCTGTCATAGTCACCACCATAGCAAGCATCACTCTGGGCAAGATTCTCTATAAGTTGTTCAGCTTGAGCTTCATTGAGACCACTGAAATTACCTTGACTGGCAGTGTCAAGCTGGGTAGATGTACTCTTGGTAACTCCTCTTTAGAAAATTCCCAGAAGATGATCCTTAGAGATCCCATGGTGAGGACATCTTTTAGTGTATCCTTTCAAGCGCTCCCTAGCTTCACTTATGAGATTATTGACCACCTTGCCTAAAAGAGTTTATGTCTCTTTTGTACTTGGCAGTCTTCTGCTTGGAAAAGAACTTAGATAAGAATTCTTTCTTGCAGATGTCCCAGGTGCTGAAAAACTCAGACGGAATGTCATGCTCTCACTGTGATGCCTTGCCTCCTATAGAGAATGGAAACAAGATCATTATGATGGTGTCTTCATGAACACCATTCATCTTCACTGTCGTGCATAACCTGTCAAACTTATTCAGATGATCTAGAAGATCTTCATATGGTAAACCATTGAAGATGGAGTTCTGCACTAGGTTGATCATGCTAGACTTGATTTCAAAGTTTTTGTTAGGTACAGAAGGTCGACGAATCCCAAGTTCAATGCTCCTAACATTGGGCTCATCAAAAACTCCAATAGGTTTCATTGCAGTTGCAGGTCTTCCATGAGCCAATGGTGGAGCCCTTGGTTGAGGTCCAACTCCCAAATTTTGATGTATCTACAGGACAGAGTTCTGGTTATTAACTGCAGGTTCCAAAGCATGTGGTTGAGCTGGGTTAATCTGAGCTGTTAGCGGTGCAACATTAACAGTGGCTCCACGATTTTCCATATCGCAAGCCGGAACAATCATATTCTGCAAGGTCTCTGCTCTTATCTGTCTTTCGAGTCTTCTGATGTCGAGTACCAAATCAATGAGTTCTCCTCTTTGGCTCCTTCTTATCATGCACTACAAAAGAGAGAAAAGTCAAGTCCCCAAATAAAGAGCAAACAAAAATACAAAACGATTGTGGTACCGGGTTTAGCATCCATTACCATACTCGACTCAGAGCCGACCTGGCACGAAGTTCTAGAAGGATAGCTCGGAGGATGGACCAGCGAGGATCCATTAGCAGCGTCTCGGCCCGTTAAGAAGCATTTGCCGATGGTGATACCGGATTGAGCAACAATCCGAGATCGGTCCAAAGAATAGAGGAAATAGGTTTAAACGTAATATCACAAAGAAAATATCAAACGAAAAGATGTGTATAGAATTCTCAATTGAAGGCGATGTCCTCGTTTTGGAGAAATACATCAAATTTTTATACAAGTACAAAGTCGGTCGAAATAACCCTAAAAGATAAATGGAAAATCTCCTAAAAGATAAAAGGAAGTTATACTAATTCTAAGTATTTCCTTTTATCCGAGCTAAGACATCCAATTTACATGTATTCACCTAGGTTGGCTAGTGCTCCTTAACGGGCCGAGACGCTGCTAATGTATCCTCGATGGCCCATCCTCCGAACTGTCCTTAAAACTTCGTATCGAGTCGGATCTAAGTCGGGTAATGGTAATGGGTGTTGGACCTGGTACCACCAACTAGTACCCCCTCTCCCCGACCTTGACGAGTATTACTTTAGTAAGCTCGGCCGAGACGTACTGAGGAAGATTTGCCAAACTCAGATCTCGAGTTGATCTCGAAAAACTTGCCTTGACACGCGGTTTGATCTGGTCCGCTCGCTCTTTGAGGTGACGTTCGACGCGCTAAGTGCTCTTAGGGAGTTGTGATTTCTGGCACGATTTTCGCGAAATATTTACACCAAGTCTTTGTACTTGACGCGTGACACTTCTCGATTGGGTGCTTTAGCGGTAGATGATAACTTTTTCCAAGGCGTTTTCCTTTTGCCCTAAATTCTTCCCTCTTTCCTGCTATAAATATGACGCCGAATCCTTCAGAATCTACACAATCCCAAACATTATTAACACTCTTCCCTCTTCAAAAAAAGGCCGAGGAGGTGGAATCGTTTTCCATTCGTTATTCCAGAAGAGGAATGACAAACTTTCTTTCAGTTCCTTCGTATGAGGAGATGGACTTGGATCGATTGCAGAACTCTCAAGAGACGTCAATTCGTGATTTCACTCATGTCAGAGATCATATTTCCAAGAAACCATCATGCCAGGGATCATATTCCCACGCCAATAGCCAGGTTCTGCTTGTTCGGTTGTTCCGATATCCGTTCGGATATTGCAACCGAAATGAAGTTTGACTTTGAAGTGGTTGAGGTGTTGTGGTCCCCAAAGGAGCATTGGAGTGCGTATTTCCAATCTTTTGGAACCGTTACTTCCAAAGCCTTAGGTGGATCAAACACCTCGGTACCCTTCTACTGCCGCGGTTGTTATTTCGACAATGAGGTCCGCATGGATCTCTACCGTCACTAAGTTGTGAACCAAAAGGTTTGATGGTTGCAGGACCTTGCACAAGGTTTTAGCTCGTTTTGGAGCGTTTAGATCTTTTGTAAGATTTTGCTCGTTTCGGAACTTTTGTTATCCTTTTAAGGAATAAATAATTTTTTATTTAAGATCTTTTATAAGATTTACCTCGCTTCGGAACTTTTGTAATCCTTTTAAGGAATAAATAATTTTTTCTTTAAGATCTTTTGTAAGATTTAGCTCGCTTCGGAACTTTTGTAATTCTTTTAAGAAATAAATAATTTTTATTTTAAGATCTTTCGTAAGCTTTAGCTCGCTTCAGAACTTTTGTAATCCTTTTAAGGAATAATTTTTTATTTTAAGATCTTTCGTAAGATTTAGCTCCATTCGGAACTTTTGTAATACTTAAACAATATTGCTTAGGATCTTTCGTAAGATATAGCTCGCTTCGGAACTTTTTGTGAGATATTATCGTCGAGCTCAGAGCTCAGAATCCGCTACGAATTCTTAACTTTGGATTTTTACGATGCATAAAGTCGACCTGATTAACACTTTATCGTTTCATAAGAAACTTGAATGATCACGAGCTCATGGAGAATCGGCTTATGGAAACACCCTAGGATTGCTACCGTAAGAATTCTTAAGTGGTCACGGGTTGTGGAGCTCGGCTTTGGGCACTAAGATTACTTTCAGAAGATTCTTTAGTGATTTGCAAACCATGTAGCTCGGCTTATTGGAAGCAAGATTCCTCCAAGACTTTGCTGCTTACAAGCTCGGTGTCAGTTCTTAAAATATGTACCTACCTACGAGGCAGGCTCGGTTTGGGGTCTGAAAGTGCAAAGAACTAGTGCTTTGGCTTAGCTCAACTTTTGCCTTATGACGAATCTTCAGTATGCGATCGAGACTCGGCGTGTGATTTACTTGGTTGTCCGAAAGGCGAGGTGCGGACCTGGCTCCGGCTTACAAAATATTGTGGATTCTTTCACCACGTCACTTATGAGAAGCCCGTTGATCAGATACCTGCCCAAGGCTCTGATGTGTGACAATATACAAACGGATTATATAGTTTTTTTTTTTAGACGCTGTGTATTATATTCTCGAGCTGATCAGACTGATTTTTAATGAACAGTAAAATACTTTCGAAAGTAAGTCTTTGGTTTAAACTAGAATCTTTATTTCAAAAGATATGTATTTTTTTATATGTGTAACTGCACTTAGACTTTTGTGAAAAAGTAAGCTGCCTACCTATCCTTCTTAAAAAAAAGGATCAACTCACTCGTATTTCAATACAAAGGAGGCTCGTTCAAACAAGTACTTTTTTTTTACTTATTACTTCAGTAATATTACCGCTTGAGGTTCCAAGCATTCCAAGAATTTTGGATTTCAATTCCATCCATCTTGAGGAGTTCATACACTTCAGGTTTTACAACACTTAAGACCTGATACGGTCCTTCCCACTTGATTCCAAGCTTCCCGGCTTCGTCCTCTTTTGTATTTTTATAAACTTTTCGGAGGACGAGATCGCCTACATTGAAAGATCCATATTATACCTTTTGTTGTAGTACTTTGCGGCGAGTTATTGATAATTTTGTATCCTCAACAAGGCGATGTCTCGAGCTTCTTCAAGGTCATCGAGATGCTCACGATTTCTTTGTTCGTTCATCTTAATGTCTTGAGTCATCAAGACTCTTCGCGCACTATCGATGTGAGCTTCGGCAGGTGCTAACGTTTCCATTCCATAGGCTAAAAAGAAAAGGGTCTGACTTGTCGATCGTCGAGGCGTTGTACGATGAGCCCAAAGTACTCCGAGAAGTTCATCTGCCCATGCTCCCTTCTTTTCTCCTAAGCGCTTCTTTAGCCCATCTATTAGCGTCTTATTAGTCGACTCGGCCAGTCCATTCCCTTGAGAGTAGTAGACAGTTGTTGTGGGTAGACGGATATTCCATCTATCGCAAAATTTTGCGACAACATCACAAGCCAGGTTCAGACCATTGTCTTTTACGATTTCGTAAGGAACTCCATGTCGGCAAATAATGTTCTTCCAAACAAATCTTTCCACATCGGATCATGTGATTTGAGGATAGGCCTCGGCTTCCACCCACTTAGTGAAATAATCCGTCATTACCAGAATATTCTTTTTTTCTCGTGACGTTAACAGCGGTCCGACCGCATCCATGGCCCATCTCATGAAAGGGTATGTGACGGTCGTCGGAGGGTACTCCTCTGGTGGGGCCAGTTTCCTCGGTGCATGTTTTTGACATGCTACGCATCTTTGTGCGTATTTTTGGCAATCAACCAACATCGTTGGCCAGTAATAACCAAGCTTTTTAAGCTTAAGGGCAAGCGACCGCCCTCCAGAGTGATTACCTCCGTCCTTCCCATGAGTATGTCGCATGACTTTGAGGATTTCCTCCCCGTAAATACATCTCATCATATAGCGGGATGCACTCCATCGGTAAAGCCTCCCTTCAAAGATAGTGTAATGAGCACTTCGGGTTCTCAACCGCCGAGCTGCCCATTTATCTTAAGGTTGCTTTCCTTCAGTTATATATTCTACAATCTCTGTCCGCCAGTCTTTATGGGGAATGGAAACGTCTTCCATTTCAGTGGATTCTTCGTCCACTTCGCCGTCCATAATCTCGCAGACCATGGGTTTTGGATCTATACTCGAACTCGTTATACTTTCTACAGGTATCACCCGCCTAGTATCCAAGCTCGAGGCTAGTGCAGCTAACGCATCCGCCGCCGAGTTTTTACTACGAGGAATCTTTGCGAGCTCAAATCTATCAAACTCATTAGTAATTTCGCGTACTACCTTTAGGTAAGCGTCCATCTTGTTATCTTTTGCTTCATACGACCCGCTAAACTGACTTGTGACGAGCTGGGAGTCCGAGCAAGCTCGAACTCGTTTTGCTCATACCGCTTTCGCCAGTCAAAGTCCAGCGATCAAGGCTTCGTATTCAGCGGCATTATTCGTTGCTACGAAATCAAGGCCGAATGATTGTTCAATCACTTCTCTAGTCAGAGATTTGAGGCATACTCCGAACCCTGATCTGCTGCAGGAAGACGACCCATCTGCGTGCAGTGTCCACCACAAGCTTTCTTCTAAACTTTCTATAGAAGGCTCGGTGGGCACCTCGGTGATAAAATCTGCTACTACTTGTGACTTCATAGTCGGTTTTTATAGATTATATCATATTCACTAAGTTCGATCGCCCACCGAGTTAATCGGCCTAATTGATTCGGACTACGCGGGATCGAACGAAGTGGATGATTCGTTAATACCTCAATGGTATGAGATTGGAAGTATGGCCTGAATTTCCTCGCCGACGTCAGGAGCGCCAAGGCCAACTTTTCCATTGTTGAATACCTTGCTTCTGCCTCATTGAGAGCTTTGCTGATGTAGAAGATGGGTTATTGTTCACCTCGGTCCTCTCATACTAGAACTCAGATAACTACAAATGTTGAGACAGCGAGATATAGGTATAGGACTTCTCCCACCTCGGGTTTGGGCAGCATGGGATATATTCTCCGAAAAAGCTATCTCGCACTGTTCGGACCACTCAAAGGTCTTGCTTGCCTTTCGCAGCAATTGGTACAACGAGAGACTCTTGTTTGTCGATCTACTTATGAAGCGATTAAAAACTGTTATTCGTCTGGTCAATTTTTGGACTTCTTTCCGCGTTTGGGGAGAAGGCAAATCTAACACGACGGATATTTTCTTTGGGCTTACTTCTATTCCCCTTTCCGTCACCAAATAACCTAGAATTATCCTGAGGTTACCCTCAAAGGTGCACTTGGCTGGATTCAACTTCATCCCATATAGATTGAGTGTTTGGAAACACTGGTTAAGATGATCGATATGATCTTTTTGTTCCCCAATTTAACCAACATATCGTCAATGTAAACTTCCATAGATTTGCCAAGCTGTTCCGCAAACATCTTGTTTACGAGTCGCTGGTAAGTTGCCCCGGCGTTCGTCAAGCCAAAGAGCATCACGTTATAATAGTAGATTCCTCGATCGGTTATGAAAGAAGTCTTCCCGCGATCATCAGGATGCATCAAGATATGATTATACCCGGAGAATGCATCCATAAATGATAAGAGTTTGTTACAGGCTATTGCTTTGACAAGTCTGTCGATATGAGGTAGCGGAAAGCTATCTTTAGGAAAAGCTTTATTGATGTCTGTGAAATCAATACAGACTCTCCACTTCCCATTCTTATTTTTCACTACTACCGCGTTAGCCAACCATTCTAGGTATTTTACCTCAGTAATAGTTCCAACATCGAGCAGTCGCTTGACCTCGTTATCTACTGCTCTGGACCTCTTTGGGCTGAGTTTTCTCCACTTCTGTTTAACCGGTCTATGGGACGGATCTACATTCAGCTCGTGAGAAATTATCTTCGGGTTGATCCCCTTCATGTCCATAATGGACCACCCAAAGGTCGTTGTGTTCTTCCTTAGAAGTTTAACGAGTTTATCTCATATAGGGTCGCTTAGTTCTGACCCTATTCCCACGCATTGATCAGGATGTTGGAAGTCCACGATAATTTTGGTAATTTGTCATTCTGACGACACTTTCTTTTGATTGACGTGAGGGGCCTTGGTTCGGCTCCCTGCTATCTCTTCCGAGGCATGCATGGCCATCGCACCTCAAGCCATGTTCTTCCTTTCAAGGACGAAGCAGTTGCGAGTTTCACTTTGACTACCTTTTTCGGTGTGAACCCCAGAGGGAGTCAGGATTTTCAAACATTGATGCTTGGTCGACACCACAGCTTTCACCAGATGAAGCCATGGTGTCCTTAAGACAGCATTGTACGCGGTAGGCAAATCCACGACGTCGAACTCCACATAACGTTTCATCTCGGCAACTTCGACCGTTAATTGGATTCTTCCAACTGTTGGGATCGTTCGACCTGTAAATCCCTTCAGGGATTGATTTCGCTCATGCATACGCTCGCAGGTACCCATTCTTCGTAGGGTTTCTTTGTAAATCAGATTTACAGAACTTCTAATGTCTATTAATATACGATTGACTTCGCAATCGTCTATCAATAAACTGACTACGAGCGGATCACCCTCGCATGGCTGGCTTTGGCGTATGTCCTTCTCATGGTCCTTCATGATCATAAGGATGCTTGATCCTGCGTTTTCCCCCGATCTAGCTACTTTTGAGGTAGCCAGAGCTAGGGTTTCATCTCCAGACATATTCGAAGATCTGCTCTCGTAGTCAGCGCCAATTTTGTGATACCGGATTGAGCAATAATCCGAAATCGGTCCAAAGAATAGAGGAACTAGGTTTAAACGTAATATCACAAAGAACATATCAAACGAAAAGATGTGTATAGAATTCTCTATGGAAGGCGATGTCCTCGTTTGGGAGGAATACATCAAGTATTTATACAAGTACAAACTCGGTCGAAATAACCCTAAAAGATAAATGGAAAATCTCCTAAAAGATAAAAGAAAGGTATACTAATTTTAAGTATTTCCTTTTATCCGAGTTAAGTCTTCCAATTTGCATGTATTCGCCTAGGTTGGCTAGTGCTCCTTAACAGGCCGAGACGCTGCTAATGGGTCCTCGCTGGCCCATCCTCCAAACTGTCCTCAAAACTTTGTATCGAGTCGCATCTGAGTCGGGAATGGTAATGGGTGTCGGACCCGGTACCACCAGCCAACCTAGGTAAATACAAGGAAATTAGGAGATTTAGCTCAGATAAAAGGAAATACTTATCTTTTAAGGTTATTTCGACATACTTTATACTTGTATAAATACTTGATGTATTCCTCCAAAACGGAGACATCGCCTTCAATAGAGAATTTTATACACATCTTTTCCTTTGATATTTTCTCTATAATATTACATTTAAACCTAGTTCCTCTATTCTTTGGAGGAATCTCGGATTGTTGTTCAATCCGGTATCACCAAATTGGCGCCGACTAAGGGGACCGATTAGGTTTACTACGTAAGTTTCACGGGAGGAAATCTTCAGAGATGTCTGCAGACGAAACCCTAGTGATTGAACTTGCCAGAAGAAGGATTCTCATGATCATGGGATATCAGGAGGAAGGCACACGGCGAGGCCACCTCTACAGAGAAGAGGAAATAGTCAACCGCTACGAAAATCTAGAGGTAACTTTCTGCGAATAAGACACGGAAGGCTTAAGCAAACCGCACAACGATCCGCTTGTGGTCAATCTCTTGATCGACGATTGCAAAGTCATTCATATATTAATAGATACTGGAAGCTCTGTGAATTTAATTTACAAAGAAACCCTACCAAGAAAGGGTACTTGTGAACGCATGCATGAACAAAACCAAACCCTAACAGGATTGGCGTGTTGAACGATCCCAACAATTGGAGTACTCCAACTAACGGTTGAAGTCGCCGAGATAAAACGTTACATCGAATTTGACGTCGTAGATTCACCTACCGCCTATAATGCTCTCTTGCGGACACCATGGCTTCATATGATGAACGTCGTAGCGTCAACGTATCATTAATGTTTAAAAATCCCGACCCTTCTGGGATTCACACCAAAAGTGGCAATCAAAGCGAAACTCGCAACTGCTTTATCTTTGAAAGGAAAACAGGGTCGAGCTCCTAGGCTGTACAGGCTTCGAAGGAGATAGCAGGGGGCCGAAATAAGGCTCCTCACATTGATAAGTAGAAATTGTCGTTAGAACGACAAATCACACAAATAATTGTGGATTTCAAACATCCCGATCAATGTGTGGGAGTAGGGTCAGAACTAAGCGATCCGATAAGAGATGAACTCGTTGAACTTCTAAGGAAGAGCGCATCGACCTTTGTGTGGTCCATCAAGGACATGAAGGGGATCGACATAAAGATAATTTCTCACGAGCTGAACATAGATCCGTCTCACAGACCGGTTAAACAGAAGCGGAGAAAACTCGGCCCGGAGGGGTCGAGAGCATTAGATGACGAGGTCTAGCGACTGCTCGACGCTGGATTTATTACCGAGGTGAAATACCCAGAGTGGTTAGCCAATCCGGTAGTAGTGAAAAAAAAGAACGGGAAGTGGAGACTTTGTGTTGATTTCACAGATATCAATAAGGCTTGTCCCAAAGACAGTTTTCCACTACCTCACATCAATAGACTTGTCGAAGCAACTGCCGATAACGAACTCTTACCGTTTATGGATGCCTTCTCCGGTTACAATCAGATCTTGATGCATCATGATGATCGCGAGAAGTCCACCTTCATAACTAATCGAGGAATCTATTGTTATAAGCTAATGCCCTTCGGTCTAAAGAACGCCGGGGTAACTTACCAATGGCTAGTAAACAAGATGTTTGGCGATCAGCTCGGCAAATCTATGGAGGTTTACATCGACGATATGTTGGTTAAATCGGCGAACGCCGAAGATCAAATAGATCATCTCAGTAGGTGTTTTGAAACTCTCAATATGTATGGGATATAACTAAATCCTACCAACTACACCTCCGCGGTAACCTCAGGAGAATTCTTGGGTTATTTGGTAAAAGAAAGAGGGATCGAAGCAAACCCAAAGCAATATCAGTTGTATTAGATTTGCCTACTCCCCAAACGCGGAAAGAAGTTCAAAAATTGACCGGACGGATAGCAGCTTTAAACCGCTTCATAAGTAGATCGACAAACAAAAGTCTCCTGTTTTACCTATTGTTGAGAAAGGCAAGTAAGACCTTTGAATGGTCTGAACAGTGCGACAAGGCGTTCTCAGACCTTAAAGTATATCTCACCACACCACCCGTTCTGACCAAACCCAAAGTAGGGAAATTCTATACCTATATCTCGTGGTCTCAGTATCGGCATTCAGTGGATTTTTGGTAAGGGAGGATCGGGGCGAACAACAACCCATCTTCTACATCAGCAAAGCTCTCAATGACGCATAAACGAGGTACTCGACAATGGAAAAACTGGCCTTGACACTTCTAACATCGGCAAGGAAGCTCATGCCATACTTCCAATATTATACCATCGAGGTAGTAACAAATCATCCACTTCGTTCGATCCTACATAGTCCGAATCAATCAGGCCGATTAACTCGATGGGCGATCGAACTTAGTGAATATGATATAATCTATAAAAATAGATCGGCTATGAAGTCACAAGTACTAGCAGACTTCGTCGTTGAGGTACCTACCGAGCCTTCTAAGGATCACTTAGATGGAAGCTTATGGTGGATACTACACGCAAATGGGTCCTCATCCCAGTGAGGATCAGGGGTCGGAGTATGCCTCAAATCTCCGACTGGAGAAGTGATTGAACAATCGTTCCGTCTTGATTTCGTGGCAACGAATAATGCTGCCGAGTACGAAGCCTTAATAGCTGGACTTTGACTGGCAAAAGCGGTGGGGGCAAAGCGGGTTCGAGCTTGTTCAGACACCCAACTCGTGACCAGTCACTTCAGCGAGTCGTATGAAGCTAAAGATGATAAGATAGACGCTTACCAGAAGGTAGTACGCAAAATTACCAACGAGTTCAATGGATTCGAACTCATAAAGATTCCTCGTAGTGAGAATTCAGCAGCAGACGAATTGGCTGCACTGGCCTCAAGCTCGAATACAAGACGAGTTATACCCGTAGAGAGTATACCGAGTTCAAGCATAGATCTGAAACCTATGGTCTGCGACAATTCCATTCCCCAGGAAGACTGGCGATAGAAATCATAGAGTATATAACCAAAGAAAATTAACCTAAAGATAAATGGGCAGCTCGGAGGTTGAGAACCCGAAGTGCTCATTACACCATCTTTGAAGGGAAGCTTTACCGATGGAGTGCGTCTCGTTACTTGATGAGATGTCTTTATGGGGAGGAAATCCTCGAAGTCCTGCGACATACTCATGGGAAGGACGGAGGTAATCACTCTGGAGGACGATCACTCGCCCTACAGCTTAAAAACACTTAGTTATTTTTGGCACAAAAGTGCATAGCCTGTCAAAAGCATGCACCAAGAAAGCTAGCCCCACCAGAAGAGTACTCCCCTGCAACCGTCGTATACGAGTTCATGAGATGGGCCATGGATGCGGTCGGACCACTGGTGATGTCACAAAGGAAGAAGAATATCCTAGTAATGACAGATTACTTCAATAAGTGGGTTGAAGCCGAGGCCTATCCTCAAATCACTAGACCTGATGTGGAGAGATTTGTTTGGAAGAACATTATCTACCGACATGGAATTCTTTACGAAATTGTAACGGACAACGTTTTGAACCTTACCTATGATGTTTTCACAAAGTTTTACAATAGATGGAACATTCGTCTGACCACAACAACTGTCTATTACCCTTAAGGGAATGGACAAGCTGAGTCGACTAATAAGACGTTGATAGTCAGGGTAAAGAAGCGCCTGGGCGAAAAGAAGGGAGTTTGGGCAGATGAACTCCCCAGAGTACTTTGGGCTCATCGTATAACGCCTCGACGATCAACATGTCAGACCCCTTTCTTTTAGGCCTAAGGAATGGAAGCATTAGCACCTGCTGAAGCTCACATTGATAGCGCACGACGAGTCTTGATGACTCAAAATGACTCAAGACAACGAGATGAACATACGAAGAATTCGTGAGCATCTCGACGACCTCGAAGAAGCTCGAGACAACGCTTTGCTGAGGATACAGAATTATTAACAGCTCAACGCAAAGTACTACAATATCGATTTTTTTATAGGCAACCTCGTCCTCTGCAAAGTGTATAAAAACAAGAAGGAGGACGACGCCGGAAAGCTTGGAATCAGGTCTCAAAGGTTATAAAACCTGGAATGTATGAACTCCTCAAGATGGATGAAACTAAAATCCAAAATTCTTGGAAAGCTTGGAACCTCAAGCGATATTATTACTAAAGTAATATGTAAAAAATATATATATATACTCGTTTGAACGAGCCCCTTTTGTATTGAACTGCGAGTGATATACGATCCGTTCGTCTAGTGTCACACATCGGAGCCTTGGCTAGGTATCTGATCAACGCGCTTCTCATAAGTGTCGTGGTGAAAAAATCTATAAACTCTAATAAGACGGACTCAGGTCTGCACCTCGCGTTTATGACAACCAAGTAAGTTACACGCCGACTCTCGATCGCATACTGAAGTTTTGTTCTAAGGCAAAAGTTGAGCTAAGCCAAAACACTAGTCCTTTGCACTCTCAGACCCCAAACTGAGGCCGCCTTGTACCTAGGTACAGGTTCTAAGAACCGACACTGAGTTGGTAAGCAGCGAAGTGTTGGAGGAATCTTGCTACATAGTTCGCAAATCGCTAGAGAGTCTTCTGAAAGTAATCTTAGTACCTAAAGTCGAGCTCCTTAGTTCGCATCCATTTGAGGATGCTTACGAAAGCAATTCTAATGTGTTTCAATAAGTTGATTTCCAATGAGCTCGTGATCATCCAAGTTTCTTATGAAACGATAAGGTGTTAATAAGGTCGAGTTCATGCATCACAGAGATAAAAGTCGAATTCTAATTCGAATTAAGAATTCGTGGAGGCTTGTGAGCTCGGAGCTCGACGATTTTACAACATAAAAAGTTTCAAAGAGAGCTAAATCTTAAAAAAGATCTTAAAACAAAATTGTTTATCTCTTCTTCCTTTAAAGGATTACAAAAAGTTCATAAGAGAGCTAAATCTTACGAAATATCTTAAAACAAAATTGGGTATCTCTTAAAAGGATTACAAAAGTTCTAAAGCGAACTGAATTTGTAACTGAAAACCTAAAGGATCCGTAGCGAACTGAAATCTTGCACAAGATCTTACAACGATGCAACCGCCAAAATAGCGACATAGTGACGGTAGAGATCCTTGTCGAAGGAACTGACCTCCCTGTCGAAGTAACAACCGCAACAATGGAAGGGTGCCAAGGTGTTGAATCACCCTAAGGCTTTGGAAGTAGCTGCTCTAATAAATTGAAAGTAGCCGCTCCAATGCTGCTCTACGGACCGCAACACCTCAACCAGGGATCATTATTCCCAAGCCTCCGACCAACCACTTCGAAGCTAACTTCAGTTCGGTCGCGATACTCGAATGAGGATCGGATCGGCCGAACAAGCAAAAGTCGACTATTGGCGTGGGAATATGATCCTTGACATGACGATTTTCTGTGAATATGATCTCTGAGATGATTAAAACTTTGGATCGACGTCATCTTTTGAAAGATTACGATCCAAATCGATCTCCTCGTACGAAGGAACTATTAATTCGTTATTTCTATTCTGAGATAGCGGATGAAAAGCGATTTCACCACCTCGGTGTTCCTTTAGGAAGAAGAGAGCACTAATCATGTTTGGAATTGTACAGATTATGAAGGGTTTGACATCATATTTATGGCGGAAAATAGAAAGAATTTAGGGTAAAAGGAAAACGCCTTGGAAAGATTTATCTTCCACCGCGAAGATACCCATCATAAAGTACCACGTGTCAAGTATGAAGACTTGGTGTAAATATATTGCGGAAACCGTGCCGAAAAATCACAACTTCCTAAGTGCAACTGGCGCGTCGAGCGTCACCTCATGATCGAACGGTCCGGATCAAGCAATGTGTTAGGACAAGCTTTCGAGATCAACCTGAGATCTGAGTCGGGCAAATCTTCTTCTATACGCTTTGGGCGAGCTTACTAAAGTAATACTCGCCGAACTCGGGGGGGGGGGGGGGGCTATTTGGTGGTACCGGGTTTAGCACCCATTAACATACCCGACTCAGATCTGACCTGACACGAAGTTCTAGAAGGATAGCTCGGAGGATGGGCCAGCAAGGATCCATTAGTAGCGTCTCAGCTTGTTAAGAAGCATATGCCGACCTAGGTAAATACTTAGAATTAGGATAACTTCCTTTTATCTTTTAAGATATTTTCCATTTATCTTTTAAGATTATTTCGACCGACTTTGTACTTGTATAAATACTTGATGTATTCCTCCAAAACGGAGACATCGCCTTTTCTCCGTAACCTTAGCAAGCCCTTATAAGCTCTTGTATATATCGGTGTGCTAAGTACTACTTTACTTTGAGTTTAATCGCATCCAAGTTTATAATTTCTGCCTTTTTCTTTACTCGCTTTATGGTTTCAAGTACATCGGTGTGCTAAGGAAGCTAAAATCTCGAGTAACAAAGAAAACTACAAGATTCAGGAGGCTTTGCTTACCCTTCACAAGGCTAAAAACATGGTTTCTATACTGCCTTGTGAATAGTAGCCAGGTGAACCCTAGTCAACGCGGGTCAACAAAATAAAAAGTCAACAAAAACATAGATTATCGATCACACTTGACATGGCATGTGACCGATAGGCTGCGCAGTCCATCTTCAGTCCAGGCGGTCAGTAGCCGGTTTGTCTATTTGCAGGAGCGGTATATCGGTCTTGGCTATCGGTCTTGGCCGATACCACGGGGTATCAGTTGTCTTCTCTATCGGTCTTCATCGATAAAGCGTCCCTCGTACCGAGGTCAATAAATCTTCTTCTGCTTGTGTAATGCGGTCAGTGTGCACGGTCTATCGGTCCCAATCGCTAATTGAGCGCCCGATAATTGCTCATCTGCTCTAATCTTTAAGCTTTTTCCGCATCTTTGCACCGATAACTTCATCATCTACACTTCTCCAAGCTCTCATTAGATAGATATCCCCATTTAGCACATATACCATCTAAAAAAGGGTAAAAGAGAAGGAAATATGTACAAATCCTAAACTAAGATCCTAAAATGTTAATCAAAGCTAATCTAGACTAAATGCACTCTAAATGATGATAAAAGATGCAGAAATGATGCTAAAGGAATGCAAATATGCTCATGAAAATGGTAAATATATGAGTACAATAAAACCTCTATAAATTAATAATGTTGGGACCTTGAAAAATTATTATTTTAGAGAGATTAATTTATCGATTAATTTTTTTTTTTTTTTTCAACCTAACTATTAATCAGAAAGCCCCACCCGAGTTGGAAATCCAAGTGGGTGCAATGTTGCTTACATAAGAAAAATTAAAAGCTCGTGATCTTGCAGAACGGGCCAGACAGTCCGCCTTCAGATTAATAGAACGTGGAATGTGTGATAATGAGAAGTTGGGTAGACGATCTTGTAAGCTCCTGAGCTTGTAATTTATCGATTAATTAAATATTAATTTATAGAGAGAAATCCTTTTTAAGTAAGATTTTTCTTAATTTGTTTTTTCGAATGATGTTGTATTATGAAATTTAATGAATCTTTTTGCAAAAATGACATTGAATTTTGATTAAAAATTCCGATTATCGCAATAGAGTGGATGATATTATCAAAATAGACGATCAAATTAAAATGGTATACTATGTATACAATTTAGAATAAATCATAGTTATTATCCCTAATATCTATGGATACATTTAGAAAGAGTTATGTATAAAGAATCAATTATTTTGCCTAGAATTTTTCACAAGTTTATGGTAAAGACTGAGAAAATAATTATAAAAGTTTTTGATGTAATACGTAAACTTAAAGATAAGATCTAATGAGATTTTCATTTTTAAGTCAAAAACAAAAATCACTAAAACCATGTTTAGTACATTATCATATATATATATATATAAACGTAATTATATATGATTATTAATTTATACTATTGGGACCATATTTTACATAGGAGTTTCAAAAAAATTATTATCTTATCATTTTATCGAATTTCGCTAATTTTTACATTGGCCCGACTCGAGATCGGAAGATTTTATTAATTTATGGTGATTATTAATTTATAGAGTATTAATTTACGGAGGTTCTACTGTATATCACTAACTCAAATGGCTATCTTCACTCTAAGTTTTATCTAATTAGAACTTCATTTGATCCTCTGATTATAGCTTTATTGCTAAACTTCTGGCGGATATGTTCTCTCCAGTTTGATAGGATGTGGAAACTTGTGAAATCCTTGACTCCAAGGGGGTCTTTGGCTCCAATGTTGTTGCTTTAATTATACCTCATTATCCTTCTTTTGATCCTTATTAATTGATTTTTCTCATAAAACCTCTTAAACTACAAATACGAGAAAACTATCCCTAAAGGCGTAAAACTAAGCATACATATATATGATAAAATATGAGACTTATCATAATTGGAAAAGGATCACCAAGAGGCTGATAGAGATTGTGAAAAAGTAGGACGTGCCAAAAAAGAAAACGTTTCCAGATCGTTGATGATACCAAGAAGCCTACGCCAAAGCAATGGCCTAGGAATAGTTTAACTCTCAAAGAACGCGACCCTCAAAGTTGGTGCGACTTTTATCAGGTAGCACGACATTCGATGGGTCAGCGTCTTGATGAAGCGTTACAAGGCGGGAAAGATTCCTGACATGAATACCAAAATAATTCCGCTGGACGAGCAAACTCGCTCGAATCCGAAGAAGAGGAGAGCGAACAACTCGGGCAACCTAATGCGTTGCCACCCGGAGTCAACCCTTCAAAGTGAAACCAAAATGAGCTGTACGGGGATAAGAATCCATATGCACCTCAGAAGAAGCCATACATGATCATGAGTTATCTCGAAGAATGTAATGTCCCTGTCTGACCAATATAGCAGTAAGGAAGGCTTAAACCGCACAAAGATGGTCGGTACCAGTCAAAACGATCTTCTCGTGGCATTCGACGAGTAGAATACTAAATGTATGGATCGACCTCATAACGACCATTTAGTGATTGAGCTCGTAATCAACGACAATGAAGTTAGACGAGTAATGATCGACACCGAAGCTCGGTAGACCTAATCTACAGAAACACTCTACAACGAATGGGATTCAAGCGTGATGACATCAAGTTTAGAAATTGACCGCTGACAGGTGATATGTTCATATATTTGCATTTTCTATGTATATATTTGCATACAGTTTCTCCTGGTTCTGCCTCATAATGCATCATTTAGGTCCTTTTTAGCTTAGTTTAGCTTAGATTTGCATTTTAGAGTTTTAGATTAGAGTTTTGTATATATTTCTCTTCTTTAACCTTTTTTCAGGTGGTATATGTATTTAACTGGAGTTATCTATCTATCAAAAGTCTCGAAGATGCGGAAGAGTGCTAAGTGGAGGAAACTGAGAACAAAAGTGGCTAAAGGAGAAAGCATAGGAGCAGGCATCAGTCATCAGATATCGGTGACCCAACTTTTTATAATAAAAAACGGAAAAAACAAGTCCTATTGATTGTTTTAGATTTAGCGGTTTTTAACTCCAGCTCAACTAATTATAAGTCGTTAATCCATGATTGTTGTTCACATGTTAATTACAAGAAAAATTTCGAGATATCCTTCGCATGTTCTCATACGAACACCTCTACTCAAGTTCAAAGATTTGCTGATCAAACAACCATATATGTTTTAACCATATTCTTTTCTTTATAAAAAGAACAACTTTTTTTTTATTACTTTGGTAGCTGATTTCGGTCATCATAAATTTTATTATATCGGTTAGACCAGAGGAGACTTCTCTAACAAAGATATCAGATTATAATCTTTAACAGTTCACTAAAGATCAAAACTATCAGACCACTTAAGCTGTCAAATGTTTAATAATGATCACCTCTTGAGATCTTCTCCTTATACTTGACAAATAAATTTACAGAATAGAAACAAGAAAATTTCGGAACACATGGTACCAATTGGATTTATTAAAAGCATTTTTTTGTGTGTGGTAATTCTCCTTGTCCTGGCAAAATCAAAATTTCTTATTTGCTAAGGTATTGCCGTATTGGTGCCTGTAATCTTTATTCAGATTTACTGTCTTGAAACTCTCTCAATATAATTATGTAAATAAAGAAAAATTCAAAACCAAGCGACCATATATTCGATATTGAAGATTATGAGGTCTTGCTTCATTATTGATACCACTAATTGTTTAGTGTATGTATAATATGCATTTTAGGTTATAGTGATAGTCAGATCTGAGTAATGTATGGGAGGAGTTAGAGCTTTATTGGTTTACCCGCTATCACCCGCAAACACTGCGTTTGCGGGCGATTGCTATTAGAAGCGTTTGACAACAATCATGAAAAACGTTTTCTACTGCTTCGTACCGCTCTATACTACTCCAAACTTCTCAAATCCAAAAGCTCCTTCTTTCAAGCGTTTGCAGTTGGATGTTCAACTTTTTTTATAAAAAATTTCATTTTAAATGAGAATATATATTTAAAATTCAAAGTTTAGATATTATAATTACAAAATATATCATAATTTGATATTTTCAAATAATATTTAATAATCTATCACAATTTTATATTTATACCTACAATCTTCAAACCAAAATATTTTAGATAAATTTTGATTGTAATTATACAGAAATTTAACAATTTAAATCTAACATTAGTCTCTCCAATAAAAAATAATTTTGTCATTAAAATCATAAATTTCATCCAAACAATAATTTTTTTTAATAATAAAAGTAAATATTATATCTGTTACTAATTATATTGAATTAATGATTTTTATATTTTTTTATAATAATATGGGTTTTGATGTTAATATTACTATAGAATGTTTTTATATTGTAAAATTATTGTTTAACCGCTACCGTTCTGCTAGTTAATTAGTTATAAAAATCCTGCAAATGCACTTATTTCTAACCATTGCACCAGTCGTATAAATTGTTTAATAACGCTTGAAACCGCACTCGTCCGTCTCCGCTAACTCCCACAACCGCTACCGCACCTGCTGCGGTTAAACAAGTCAGACCCTAGTCTCAAAAGATATTGGAAAATCTAGGGAGTTCTAATTTGCCAATCATTTCCATATAAAACGAAATATAACTGATTAAATAGTATTTTTTTTATTTGGCTCCTATAGATTCTTCAAGATCTCGTATTCCTTTCTCTATGATTATTATTCATATTCTTTCGAAGGTTTTTCATGTCATATGTTATTCCTATTACCTCTTGGGATGTATTCAACATGGAATTCGCGATGATTTGTATTTAAGTGACAAATCTTCTATTATTTAAACATGAGTTTTAAAAATTCTTTTCAAATCCAGTGTTATTGAACTTGTGATTTTAAAATCTACGTCAAATCCATTTTTATTGGAAATGTTTTAAACAATGAATTTTAAGATATTTGATGTGATTTTAATGTGTTTTGATGAGATTCCTTAGTTAAAAATGTGATAAAGCAAATCACATTGTTTTAGGTGGGATTCCATGAGATTTCAATTAAAATCACAACAATTTCTCTAAATCATCCAAAATCATTTAAAAACTCAATCAAAATCAAATCACTTCAAATTTCATGTTGAATACACCCCATTTATTCTTCTTTCTCCTCTTGAATTTTATTTGGTGGTATCAGGTTTAGTATATGTAACCATGACCCGATCTAGATCTTCACCGACTCGGAGCTTCAAATATTTTTTCGAAAAGTAGGCCAACTGATATACTCATATATTTACCCTTTATATGTACATATTTGCAACCCTTGTTAGCTCATTTCGCATCATAATGCATCATTATTGTCTCCTTTAGTTTAGATTTGCATTCTAGGATCTTATATTAGAGTTTGTACATATTTCTCTTTTTTAACCTTTTTAAGGTGATATATGTGCTAATTTGGACATACCAAGCAATCAAGAGCCTGGAGGATGCAGAGGAGTGATGAGCAAAGGAATCTGGGAGCAAAATGAGCTAGGGAGCTTGAAGGTGAAAGCAGAGGAGCAGATATCGATCATCGCACATCGGTGGTGATCGATAGACCGTGCATGGAAGCGCACCACGACCAGGAATCAAAATCTCATGAAACACGTTACGAGGAGCGCTATATCAGCCAAGCCCGATAGAGAAGCACATCGATATACCAAGATATTGGAACAAACCGATGACGAAGATATCAGACTGCTTCTTTTTATATTTTTTCTACTAGTCCTTTTGGGTTCTAGCTTAAGAGAGGATTCAAACTTTTGCTATCAAACACTAGAGTCTTTCTTTATAACTTTTGATCTAACCTTTCCATAAAGTAGCTTAACCTCTTTTCTTTCTTTCTTTTCATTCTTACTCACCAATCCAAGCCCATACGAACAAATCCTAACCTATTACTTGTCTTAAAATGAGACTAGTTCCAAACGAAAACAACTCTTTGTCATTCCCGTCTCATGAGATCTTACTAGTGTACGCATTTTCAAAAACAAAGCCTCACTCAAGAAAATATGATTTGGTTTCAAAGAAGGGTCAAGGTTATGCATGGTAGGAAAGCCCGTCCTCATTCACATTTATGTATTGAATCGGAAAGGCCACTCGGACTAGCAAAGAGTGGTAAAAATGGTAAAAGAGAGTCCACATGTGTATATGGTTACTTCAAACTTGTATATCAAGTTCTAAGCAAGAATTACAGTCAAGGTTAGGTTCAACTTGATAGAATCGGTTTCAAGTCTAATATGCTTCAACATAATCAAGAGTTTCGAGCGAAGAAATCAAGACGCAAAGAAGAAATTTTCTTATAACTCACTTAGCAATATCTAGCATTATCCTAAGGATCATATTGAATGCTAAGTCACAAATTGATATGCGCAATGCAACCTACATGAGCAAACAAGTAAATGAAATGCAACCAAATGAAAAGAGAAAAATTTAAAAAAATTAGTGTTGTTCTCATATGTATAATGCAATGCAATGTATGAGACTCAACAAATGCAAAATTAAAAAAAAAACAATTAAAATGCTCATTAGAAACTAACCCTCCCCCGGACTTACTTCTCATCGTCTCGATGAAAAAACAAAACCGAAAGAAAGTTCAAAGAGTCAATAGTCTGAAAAAGTCGATGCACAAAAGAAAAGTCAAAACTAGCACCAGGGAGGGCTATTTAGACCGACCATAGGACCAACCAGTTTGACCGGTCTAAACTGGCTAAAATGGGCAGTGGGAATTTTGGTGTTTGGGCCATCTTTTAGACTGACCAGGGGACCGACCAGTTGCCTTGTCTGAAACCTGTCCGGCTCTTCTTGTCTTGTTTTTCACCATCTGAACTTGTTCCAAATCACCTCCAAACTTCTCCCTTGATTCCCATATCAAAAACACATCCCAAAAACATGCAAAACATAGATAATAGCATAAAACATGTATACCAAGGATACCATGGGAATGCCTCCCAAGCGCGCTTGTTTAACGTCTCTAAGCTTGACGGTTTGAGAGATTCTAGACGTGTTTATAATGACAACCATCTTCAAAGCTTGGTTCCCAATCATTGAGTCGAATGTTGAAAGTCTTTCCCAAAGCTCTCTTTCCATTTGCAACCCCGTCTTTGTTCAAACTCATAGGGAGAATGATATTTTCTCGCTTGGTCTCTTTAGCCACTTTAGTTGCCTTAGTAGTATTGGTTTCAATAGGTGTCCTAGCTCTTAGCTTATTCATTGCTTTGTTCTCTTCAAATAGCTAACCAATACCATCTCTATCAAAAAACTCTAGACCATTCGTATAACCATAAACTTGGATAGTGTCTTTCTTATCTTTAGTGACTACTTCACCAACTTCCACTCACATCATTTTGGGAACTTCAGTATCCTTAGATATAACTCCACAAAGACTAGTTCGAGTAGGTTTAATGGGATAGTAGGTGTATGGATCCACATTTATGAGTTTAGCTTTTAAGTTATGTAAATCCATAATAGCATTGGTTGTAGCCAAGAAGTGGTGGTAGCTCTCTAGATGGATCCATTTCCAACACCTCGAAGTCCGTAGGTACAACACAATCTTCAAGCATCCCCAAATATTATAGTACAAGTGCTCTTCTTAAGCTCGTTTATTTTCAAAGCCTTCGCTATGTCATATGATATCACGTTCATGCTTGACCTGGAATCACACAATGCATTGTCGAATACCAAATCTCCAAGAGAATACGGAATAAAGAATTTACCCGGGTTAAGCTCTTTCATGAGAGTCTTTGGCCTATCCTTTTCATATTTAGTTCTGTAATTCTTCGTTACCTTCATAACCTTTCCATGGTTAGCGAAGACATCCTTTATAAACTCTCTATGAACTACAAATTCACCAAAATAATCACTCTCGGGAAACTTGACTCCTACTCTCTCTACATTATTCTTAAACCTTGTAAGGATCCTCTTGACCTTCTTAGTGAACACCGGGTGTGGGGAAAGAAGTATGGGTTCATAGGGTGGAGATTTATAAGTAGGAACCTCTTCCCTTTTCTTCTTCTTTGGTGCACTTTCCTTAAGCATATCACCATCATCCTTGACAATGTTTTTGAAATTTGGTGCTTGTTCTTTGATATGAGCTTTTTTCTCCTCAATCTTTATAGGTTGTTCCTCCTTAGCCTTAGATGATAAACCCTTATCCTCAACCAATTTATCCACTTCCTCAAGATTAGCAAAACCAAGAAGCATAGCTAACTTTTCCACAACTCTTACATGTTGTGGCTTAGCATGTGGTTCTTGATGGACTTCTAAGACCTTCTTCTCATCCGAGACAACCGTGCTACAAACTGATTCTTGGTTAGTTTATTTCCCGATTCTTGTGACTCCTTTGGTATAACTTTTTGTATAATGGCGCAACATTCTACACTCATACCAACCATTGATTCCTTTAGAAGTCTTCTCTTAGTCTTAGCACCCTTGAAAACTTTGTTGTAGATTGGACAATTCATTAGCAAATCCGGGAACGGGATGGTGATATACACCATATTTACTACTTTTTACTATGTACTTTGCATAATAATTCTATGAAAACTCTATATGAATACTTTATTATCTTTTCTAACATTTTTCGTGGATTTGGAGAAATCAGATTTTGGACCTAAGAAGGAGTAAACAAGCATCTTTTGGAGAAATCAGATTTTGGACGTCAAATTTTTCAGCCCATAAGTCAAGATCGCACTGTTCGATCAAGCCTAAATTTTAACACAAGATAGAGACGGATGAAAGATTCAAAACAAATATTCATTTGTCTAAATCTGACGGTTAAATGTCAAGCTAATCAGAAAATACTAGAAACTATTTGAACTTATCCAAAGACGAAGTCGGTTCAGCATTATCAAGTGGTGACCAGTCGATCACCAACCTTCTTGAAATCCAAGAGAATTCACTTAACACAGTGACTGTTATCGATCGATCACCACATCGACAGAAAAAAGGAATATTCTGTTTTTGGCATATTCTTTCATAATCTCACAAGATTTGCCCTAAACTCCAACTCCTAATATAAATAGAAGACTGCAGCCACCAAGGAGACGCACGTTTTTTGGAAAGAGATCTTCCATCACAATACCCGTTCTAAATGTTTCAATTATCTTCTTATTTCAAGAGATTTGTTCTATTGTTTTCACCTTTGATTCAAGGAAAAGAAAGCTTCCTTACTCTACGATATTTGGAGAATTTTTCTAAACTTTTTACTACTGTTTTATTGAATATGAAATCAATCATTGCTTTTTCCTTGTTCTTCATATCCATGATTGAGTAGTGATCTGTTGGGTTAAGGGATGTTTCAAAGGGGGATAATTATGGCTTGATAAGTAGGGTTGACCTTTGGGTATTCAATTATTGTTTTTCACTTGAAGTTGTTGTTACTGCTTGATCTAGAAGAACTAGATAGAGATTGACCTCAATTAGGATGCTTGATAACCCCTTGCTCAACTTTGTTTACTACTTTTAAGTGAGCTTGATAAAATTACCTACGATAGCTGTGTGATGAAGTCAAGTAAGTATATAAAACTTACACTAAAAATTGCATCAATAGTTTGAGAAGTTGCCTACGATAGTTGTGTAATCATCACTCTAAGGATAGTTGTTACATATTCGAACCCAAAAATCTTAAGAGATCAATTCATAACCCTAGAGAACTCTCTAAGCCCAATGTTTAATTAATTGAATTTGAACCTTTGCATTGTTCCAAACCAACAAAAAAAACCTTTTCCGTTTTAGCTTTGATTCCTTCTTTGTTAAGTTCAAGCGTACAATTGGTCTATATGGATTCGATCCCTAAATACTACGATTGATTAACTGTTCACTTGCAGTTTTAGATTTATTTTATTTTCGGTAATACTTTACTCCCATCAGATGGTAACATTAACCGTATTGAGCACCTCCTCGAACTTCTCAAACTCTTTTTCTAGCAATTGCTTCTTGAAACGTCTGGGAAATGGCAATTTTGGTTCATATGGAAGCAAATCAAATGTAACCTTCTTCTTACCACTCTCCTTTGGTGGGTCCTCTAGTGGATTCTCATCATCAATCAAGATTGGTTTCTTTTCTATATCGACTTTAAGATCGATATTATGACCTACTCAGATCATTACTTGAGAAATATGACAAGTAACATGAATGTGTATTGTTCTGTTAGAAAGTAAGTGGGATCCTTGCCTTTATGTGTGTTTCACATAGACACAGTCATTCTGCAATTTTGTGTGGCAAAATTCGACTCATTCAAGCCTCGGGCCTTGAAGTCGTGTGGTCAATAAGTTTGGTGTGATTTTGAGTCTTATATCAACTCTCAATTGCGTTCCTCAAATATTACCTGATCCATATCAAGAAGAGAGCATATATGGCTAACCTTTGGGTGCTTACACAGGAATCGGGTGAGTCGATTTGACCTTCCATGGGATGGTTCAAAGGAACGATGTCAGGGATAATCGTTGCGGACGATGTTGCGATCAAAGCACTTCAAAAGGCATTGCTTCCAAAAATGTCATTTGTGCGAAGATAATGGTAAATCGACCTGCAACTCTGGATGACTCCATGCAAAAAGCGTCCTTCATGAAACAAGAAGAATATAAGGAAGACACTTATATGGATTATAATAAAGGCGACTGAAAAGACTATCGTGGGAAAAAGGATCGAGCTTCCAAATCAATGATAATATAGAAGACCCTATGCATAAGTAGTGGGTAAAATACAACCATAACTTGGAGGACGATGACCCTTAAAGCTCGAGTTATTTCCACTAGGTATCGGGACACTCCTGTAAAAATAGTATCGTGCTGGGCAAATTTCCAACGTGGAAGTCCATGGGTGTACTTCAAACTGGTCGGGTAATCCTAGGGAACAAACAAAGGAAGAAACACAATCCAAAAATAAGGGCGATGAGCGGCCGAAAGATTACCAGCACGAACAAACCCGTGAAACAAGACCGAGGTGATCTCAACGGCAATAAGAATCCGTCCGCTCCTCGTAAAAATCTATACATTATTATGGGTGGCCTTGAGAATTGCAATGACTCCGTTAGGTCGATTCAATAGTATGAAAGGCAAGTTGAAACTATGCAAATATGTTTGGTAACGGTAGACAAAGATCTCTTTAGTAAATTAGCTCATAATAAATGATTGTGAGGTGGGACGAGTGATTATCGACATTGGAAACTTAGTCGACATGATATACAAAGAAACCCTTGAAAGAATGGGGTTCCTAAAGGACGATATCAAATATGGAAATCGGCCCTTAAGTGGCTTTGCAAACGTCATAACCTCGACCATAGGGACCATTAAGCTACCAGTCTATGTAGTTGGGATCACTCATCAAGCAAAATTTGTTATATTGGATACTCTATCTGTCTACAATGCAATTATAGTAATGGCGTGGCTCTACACCATGAAGACAATCACCTCAACCTATCATCAAAGTGTCAAGTTCCCTACCGTTAGCGGGACTTACACGGTTAAGGATAGCAAAAAGAAAGTTCGGAATTGGTTTGTGATCGAGAAGAGAAACAAGATTAAGGCTGAATCCTTAGCTTATATGAATAATGGCGAGCACGAAACTGTCAACAAAGAAGGGCCAAAGTAAACCCGAGTCATGACTCCGAAAAACCAAGCTCCATAAGCAAAGCTGTTTTCAGAACATGGCAGCGCAAAAAAAAAAGACACTCGTTGTATAACGAGCTCATCATTGTACTTTAACTACAAGTGACTCATTCTTTCTCGAAGGATATGTATGCAGCTTTTTATAAAGCACAATCACACCCTCAATCTTTAAAAGCGTTTTAAAGAGTGAGACTTGTTTCTCTCCTGATCTTCCTGAATTTTTTGACACTGACTTGTAAATTTATTAAACAACTCGGTACAAAACAATTCGGCCGGTCTAACAAATTACTAAGTAATTTATTTTTCACATCGCTTTTCTATCTAAGTATTGGATATTTTACGCGTTCTCATAAGTGTTGTTGGTAAATAATCCACACTTTCAAATTAAGCCGATCTCAGATCCGTATTGTTCTAGATCGGCAAGGTAACTAAACGCCGACCTTTGATCGCACTTATGTATGGTCTAGAACAAATGACGAGGTAAGCCAAAAGCTAGCTTTTGCTCTCGATGACCCAAGCCGTATATCATAATTCGCACAAAATAATGGATTAGTTGACAATTCTCTAAAAGTCAAATCATTATTGAAAGAAAGTAAGAGAGATTTATAGAAATCATAAATAATTATACAGACAATCCTTAAAATTCGTTCTCCAACCTGCAGAGTTAGTACGAATAAAGCAAAAATTTATGAGGTAAATTCAGAAATAAAAAGATCAGAAGCCCTACCAAAAATAAAACTCTTGAATAAGGCAATGTATAAAAAACAAATAAACCCCACAAAGGGTGTCTTTACTCATTTTTAATTATAAATTTTAATATTAAAAGACATTTTAACATTCAATAAGTTTCATCTATTTTTTATGTGTCCAATGGTGAAACTAGAAAGTAGTTCTATAGACACCAAGATCTTGGACTGACTCGCAAGTCAACTAAACACAACATGGTCTAAACTCTAAACACAACACAATATTTTGATACCATTGTTTAAATATGAACCAAATTTTACCATGTCGCTCTAAATAAACTACATTTGGCTGCTTCAACCTCCATAACAGACATATTCTCCTACAAACAACATTTTAAATTAGCTTAAACTACTCACTAAACAAATCTAAAAGATTAAATAAGATTCTTGAAATTTCAGGGAAGTACTTACTCGATCCTTGTTTTTCGACATGCTAAAACCTATCAATTGTAAGACTACCATTGGCACCTCAAGCTCCTCACGATCTTCCTCCATTGTTCAAACTTCAAAGTTACCTACAAGAAATTTTTATCAGTAACCTCTAGTGATCAATTCCAATGTGCAGAACATGAAACAAGCTAGTCTTTAACATTTCACCAATCAGACAAAACCAAACAACTCTCTTTGTTTCTGAACAAGATAGACCACTAAGAAACAAACAACTTCTAGTATGGACAAAATTGTAAACACAATATGTCTTTGTGAACTGGCCTATCAAAAACAAGATGGAATACAAAAAGAAGAAGAGATTCTAAATTGATTTACATTTAGAATATAGCATGAACCACCCCAGATAAAGAGAAACATGTCCGGAACAAAAGAAGATTCTATCTCATAAAATATTTGCAAAAGACACAAAAAAGGTTCAAACTTTGAAAAACTCATTATTGAAAACTGTACTTTATTTTTCAAAACTTAAAAACTCATTCACTGATTGAATACTAAAGTGAATATACACACAAATCCAAAAACACACATAGAATAAAAAAGGTTACAACTTTGAACAGAACACACATAATTGAACTTTAAACTCAAGAAAACGGAGCTTAAAACTCATTGATGTTAATCGTTATTGCACAATCGTTAGGAGACGGCTTGAGGATCAAAGCCTCCATAAAAGACTCTGTTAACTCTCTTCTTTCTCGTTCTATCTGAGGAGCTTGGATAGCAACATAACTCTTTGTTAAGAACAGAACACCGCAAAAGCATATACGACCAACGCAGCAACTCGCCTACCATCCCAATTCATGATATCCTGATACATAAGGCATGTTCGTTTGGCAGCCGCAGCGGCTTGCGGCTGCATCATGTGGCAAAATGTTATTCGTTTGCCTGCCACAGGTACCTGCGGCTGCGTCATGCGGCCAGACGCTACGGCTTGCGTCAGGAATTTTTGGCCGCAGCTAAATTCAGCGTCTGCGTTTAAAAATTAGCGTCACAGCTAAAATTTCAGCCGCAGCGGCAGACAAACAAACAACAATTAAACGTTGTGTTTGGCCGCAAGCCGCAGTTGCAGCCGCATATGGAAGTCAAACGAACAACAATATAATAACACATCCTCTCATTACATATATGTGGCTAGTAACAAAAAAACTACCAAAATACACCACATGGACTACTAACAAGAACCAAGTTTCTCAATTCTAGTATATGTTGTCGAATTGATCATAATTGTTCCTCAATTCATCACCAAAACAAAAATTGTATACGAAGAGGACCCACGACGCACATCGGAATGGATCATTCGAAGAGGAGAAGAGAGAGACCGAGGGAAGAGGAGAAGAGACGATGAGGACCGTCGATTCCACACCGGAATCGCCATCGGAACAGCTTGATTCATGACGACAACACCAAGGTCGGATCGAGAGAGAGACGAAACAATTTTCGTTTTGCAAAATGAGGTTCGTTTTGCAAAAAAAATTCACGGTCCAATCACACCACCTTGCCACGTGGGCTAAAGACACGATTCTTTTGGGCCTATCTGCAGAACTTTTTAATTAGGTTTCATTAGTTTAATAATCTATTTTAATCAAAGACACCTTCAATAATTCTGTATTGAGGATGCTCTTAATGGTAACCCTTTTAAAGGGTGTTAACTCATTTTTTAATATTAATTTTAATATTAAAAAACTGTTTGACACAAAATTAGTTTCATGTAATATTTATGTGTTTAATGGTGACACTTGAATCAAAGACCAAAACTCATCAAAGACCAAAACTCATCACAAACCAACAACAAAAATATCATCAAAAGCAAAAGAAGAAGGCAAGAGTTCAAAGTATAGCAAACACAAACAGAACAGTAAGAAAAAATGAATAAGATAACACCATTAACCTCTAGTGTGAAGGACAATGTTCCAAAAGCCACATATCTCATCAGTGTCTCCCTCTGCAATTTGTTGCAATATGGTTATCTCATCCATGGCAGCTTCAATATAATGTTAGCACTCTTCTGCACCTTCAAAGCCATATATATCTGTGCAATCAACCAAAATTTGATATGAGTAAGAAAATCACACAAACAAAGCAACCAAATCAATATTCAAATCATTTCATATGACTGTCCAAACATATTCAAAGCACCAAATAAGGAGAATACATCATAAGTTCCATTTGTTCACTAGATTAACAAGAATCTTAACTTAGTTCCTAACCAACACTAAAACAAACTAATCAAACTAATCACTAAAACAAACTGCATTGTTCATATAACATTACATGCTATTGATAACATCAATCTCTTGAAGTGAGACACAATGAACAACCACTTTCTTGTTCTGCAACTGACTTTCCGGACAATGCACAAACTTAGTCTGAGCACCCATAGCATCATAATCCCGAGACCTCGAATTCGATCTCCCATTACTAATCTTACTAGAAGAAACCGCGTCCTCCTCCTTTACCGAAAACGGCAATATCCTTAAACACAATGTTGTAATCACTATGTCTCCTAAACAAATCGCCTCTAACCGAATCCATCGCCTTCGAATCCGAACCCAAAACAAGATTCAACAGAGACAAAACAACAAATCTCGCATGAGAATCACCAACAACAACAACCCAAGATCCATTCAACAACTCAGAAACATCAAACTTATCCAATTTCTGAAACTCACAACTCAAAACTTTCCTTGATTTCTACCAATCCCAATTCGTATCGAAGTAATCAAGCTTCGACCCATTATTCCTACGAACAGATTGTGTATTTGGTTTCGGTTTAACATCCCAAACCATTTGATTCACCTCGTTAATACATGAGATACTATGATTGTAGACAACGACATAGGAAAAGCTTGATTACACGAAGAGGAAAAGAGAGAGACAGAGGGAAGAGGAGAAGAGACGATGAGGACCGTCGATTCCACACCGAAATCACCATCGGAACAGCTTGATTCACGACGACAACACCAAGATCGCCTCGGAATCGCATCGAGAGAGACGAAACGATTTACGTTTTCCAAAATGAGATATGTTTCAATCACACCTTGCCACGTGGGCTAAAGACACTGTTCTTATGGGTCTATTTGCAGAACTTTTTAATCAGGTTTCATTAGTTTAATAATCCATTTTAATCAAAGATACCTTCAATAATTCTGCATTGAAGATGCTCTTATGTTCATGAAGTAAAAGCAACATAAAGAACTAGAAAGCCACATGTGGCTTTAAGCTCCGCCTCCATCTTGGTAAAGACCCGTGCTACTTTATGTTATGTTTATAAAAGAAAATCAACAAAGAGAAGTAGAAAGCCACATGCATCTCGAGAAGCAAGGTGCAAACGGATTCTCTTGAGACAAGATGCATACATACCACTTATGCAGAACTGGTATTGTTGGCTGAGGTGGCTTGACGAGCAGCCTCATCGCGTTCTCTCTACAAACAGCCTTCATTTAGCCGAGACCTCTCCAACCCCGACCAAAACTTGGCAATTTCAGTTGAGGCTGTTCTAAGATGAGTTCCTTTCTCCTTGCCATCCTTTTCCAGCTTCTCCCTCGCTGCCTTCGGTGAATCAATCCGGTCCAGGTAGTTGGTTAGTTCTTGATGATTCATGGTTTCCTTTGTTCCCCAACTCTCTGCCCTCACCATCTTTTGGCATATTTCCTCCCATACAGCATTGATGTATGAATTTGTTATGCTCATGCAACATTTCAATCAAATGAATCATAAGTTACACTAACAAACTCATATAATCTGTTTGTAGCATAGTATAGGATCGAATCACTAGGAGGAAAGGATTTAACACATTAAGTTATAGAGATCTTTACTTAAGCTAAGGGAATAGAGATTTTGGTTTTTAAGATGTAAGAAATGCTAAAAAATACAAGAAATACATATGCAAGATACTACAAATGCAAGAAGTAGAACAAGATAAAAGTGTTGGACCATGGGTTTACCTTTCAATAACAAGAGATTAACAATCAAAAAAGAATCAAGAGATTGAGTTATGCACCAACCAAAGACACATGGCATTACCCACGTTATATCCATTCATTCGTGATGCAAGGCTCCTAATCGAAGTTCAATTCTTAAACATGGAAAACGAATACAAACTAGCCCACTTTCATGGCGCATAGCTACTTTACTAAACACTTATTCTAGCACCAACTTTTGTGGCTAAATGTTGCAGCAGCGGATAGCTTAAACGCCAAGTGACAAGGAATCAACAGGATTTCGAGTTGCTTGAGGCTTAAGGTTTCTTGAACTCAGCAGGAGAGCAAGAAGGAGAGAAATATCTCTAAAGTTTTTATTATTAATTCCAAAGCTGCGTTACATGAAGCAAAGAGGACTCTATTTATAACACTTTTAGAGATATGATCGAGCCCTTATTAAACGGAAGAGATAAACACCAAAACCTTCTATCCTAATCTCTTCCTCTTCTAATTATCATAAAAATAAGAAAACAGAGCATTAGCCGTACGGCCAAGTCAAAATACGAAAACAATTTGAAAAACAAACACCACGAGATAACACGCTACATCAGGTCACCCGGGGTTAGAAAAATTCGTCCCCGAATTTGCAGGAGGATTATCATCGACAAATGGCACCAAGTGTTTGACGTTGAAAACGTCGGCTGTATGCATATGAGGTGGAAGCTGCAAACGGTAAGCATTAGAGTTGATCTTCTCAATCACCTGAAGAGGACCAATTTTCCGTGCCTTAAGCTTGTTGTACGTGTTGGAGGGAAACCTGTCTTTAGTCAACACTGCCCAAACACGGTCCCCTACTTCAAACTGAACTTCCCGGCGATGCACATCCACATCGGATTTGTATTTAGCTGTGGCAAGTTCCAGGTTAGCGTGAACTTGTTGATGAATGGTAGCAAACTCCTCGACAACATCACACGCACGTCCATGAAACCGTGACCTATCCGGAGCAATGTTAAGGTCAACAGGGCAACGAGGGATGAGACCATAAACCACCTGAAAAGGACAAAATCCCGTGCTACGATTGACAGCGTGATTGTGTGCAAACTCGGCTTGACAAAGCACCGAATCCCAAGAGCAAATGTTATCGCCAACCAAACAACGTAAGAGATCACCAAGAGCGCGATTAGTAACTTCGGTTTGACCATCCGTTTGAGGATGGTAAGCGGAGCTCATATCCAAACTGGTGCCCAATAATTTCCACAAAGACCGCCAAAAATGACTCAAGAAACGAGAGTCTCTATCCGAAACAATAGACAATGGGAGTCCATGGAGTTTGTAAATCTCGCGAAAAAACAAGACAGCGACGTTAACCACATCCGTGGTCTTCTTACAAGGCACAAAATGGACCATTTTGGAGAAACGATCCACAACCACGAAAATAGAATCATGACCGCGCTGTGTTCGAGGAAGACCAAGCACAAAATCCATGCTTATGTCCGTCCAAGGCTGAGTGGGAATTGGTAACGGCAAGTAAAGACCTGCGTTAGTAGCCTTACCTTTTGCAGCCTGACAAATGCCACAACGGACAACAAAGCGTGCGACATCACGACGGAGAGACGGCCAGAAATACGAGGCAGCAACTAATTGGAGAGTGCGATCACGGCCAACGTGTCCTTCACAATGGAGCTCACGAATCAGTTGTTGACGAAGGCTGCAATCGGGAATACACAAGCAAGTACCGCGAAAGAGAAAATCATCAACCACAAGATACTCACTACTCAATCCGACTTGCGCATCCGACCAAATTTTACCAAATAATGGATCACTAGGATACAAACTTGGAAGGGTCAAAAAACCAGTCACCGTAACATGTAAAGTGGACAAAAGAGAATGCCGACGACTTAACGCATTAGCAACCTTGTTAAGAGAGCCCGCTTTATGCTTAATCACAAATGTGAATTGTTGAAGGTAAGCAAACCAGGAGGCATGGCGAGCCGAGACTTTATCTTGTGAACCCATGTGCTTCAAAGCATCGTGATCGGTGTACAAAACAAACTCGCGATGAAATAGATAATGACGCCAATGCTTAATGGCTTGGACCACAGCATAAAGCTCGACATCATATGTGCTATATCGACCACGCGACCCCGCAATTTTCTCACTAAAAAATGCGATAGGCTTGCCCAATTGACTCAAAACAGCACCGATTCCAGTCTTGGAGGCATCACTATGAAGTTCAAGCGGGAGACTGAAATTTGGTAACACCAATACCGGAGTCGTAGTAAGCTTATTCTTGATCGTTTGAAATGCCACATCAGCTTTAAGGGACCATACAAACTGTGTAACTTTCATGCAGTCCGTAATGGGTGACATTATGGAACTGAAATGAGAAACAAAACGCCTGTAAAAGGATGCTAAGCCATGAAAGCTGCGTATTTCGGTGACAGTACGAGGTGTTGGCCACGAACGTATTGCTGAAATCTTGGAAGGATCAACCTCCAAGCCACAGTTTGAAATGATGTAACCAAGGAACAAGACTTGATCAACACCAAAATCACACTTGTGTGGAGCGCCAAAAAGCTTATCACGCCGCAGGACCATCAAAACCTCTCGTAAATGTGATAGATGCTCTGTCAAAGAGGAACTAAAAATCAAGATATCATCAAAATAAACTACCACAAAACGACCAATGAATGGACGAAGAGATTGATTCATGACCCGCATAAAAGTACTCGGAGCATTCGATAAACCGAAAGGCATCACCATCCATTCGAACAACCCTTCACGTGTTTTAAACGCGGTTTTCCACTCATCACCCAGACGAATACGTATTTGGTGATACCCGCTTTTGAGATCCAGCTTAGTAAAAATCGAGGCATTCCCAATCTGATCTAGTAAATCGTCTAAGCGTGGGATGGGAAACCTATATCGCACTGTGATTTTATTGATTGCTCGGCTATCCACACACATACGCCAGGTACGATCTTTCTTCGGGATTAAAAGTGCGGGTACGGCACACGGACTAAGGCTCTCACGTAGGTAACCTTTGGTAAGCAAGTCTTCGACTTGGCGGCGAAGTTCGTCGTGTTCTTGTGGACTCATGCGGTAATGCGGGCGGTTTGGCAGAACGGCATCAGGTACCAAATCGATACAATGTTGAATGTCACGCAATGGAGGAAGCCCATCAGGAAGATCAGTTGGAAACACATCGCTGAATTCGTGTAGAAGATCTTCGAATTCAGGAGGACACTCACAAGGGAGTGACTTCGCAATAGGTTTGACAACTAAAGCGAGTGCAAAATCTGTTTCACGAAAGTCAGCAAGAAATCCGGCTTTATCAATCAATTGAAGCGGAGTAGGAGCGGGACCCGTTGGTAATGGAGGAGAAACCTCTTGAGAATTGGTGCTAGCTGCAGATGTATCTTGAGAAGGAAGGAGCGTGATACGCTTTCCCTCATACGTAAAGCTATGTGTGTTAGTAAAACCATCATGAATAACTTTCCTATCAAATTGCCATGGACGACCCAAGAGAAGGTGACAAGCATCCATTGGGACCACATCACACGTGATAAAATCTTTGTAGTTAAGACCGATGGAGAAAGGAACCTTGCAACGCTTAGAAATACGCATGTCAGTCTTTGTATTCAACCAAGCAAGGCGATAAGGTGTTGGGTGAGGCTCGGTGAATAACACTAACTTGGAGACAGCTTCTTCCGAAATAACATTAGTGCAGCTACCAGAGTCGATTATCATACGATATATCTTGCCCCGTATCGTACACGTCGAGCGAAAGATATTGGTTCTCAACCAAGACTCCTCTACGACTGATGGGAGAAGACAATTACGTCGGAGAACCAAAACTGGACCTGTGTCTCCAACAACATGTTCTTCTTCCTCTGCATTCTCAAATTCACCAACATTCTCATCATAAAAAATTGCGTCTTCTTCCACCATAAGACCAAGCTTTCCCATACTTGGACAAGAAGCTTGACGGTGACCTTGTTCCCCACAAGAGAAACACTTTACTGCCAATGGTCGACTAACCCGATTAGCCATACGCTCGGTGTGTTCCGCAGGTCTGGATGGTGGTGTTGTTGACGATGACTCCGTCGGGCGACCCGAGCTAGCATCATAAGCTGACGGAAATCGAAGACGAGTGCTTGCAAAACCACGAAGTTGGGTCTCAATTAGAAGGGCTCGTTGATGAGCTTCGGATACCGTGCTAGGATTAAATTGCATTTACGAGTTTTGCACTTGCAATCGAAGTCCTCCAATGAACCGCGAGACCGTTTGATCCTCTGTTTCTAGTAATGAATTCCTAGCCAACAACGAAAAGAATTCGGAAGCATAATCATCAATAGATTTGTTACCTTGTCGAAGATTTTGGAGACGAGTGTACATAGTACGAGTGTAATTGAATGGCAAGAAAGCTTTGCGAAGGAGGCGTTTCAGTTTTTCCCATGACGTGATCCTCTCTTTTCCAGCACGCAACCTCTGTTCTTTTACTTGCTGCCACCATGCGGATGCTCGTCCTTTAAAGCGGGTTGCAACCAAGGGGACACGCATCACATCGGGGACTTGTTTGTACAACAACAACTCATCTACGGAGCTGATCCAATCCAACAACTCTTCGGGAAGGAGAGTGCCATGAAAGTCTGGTAAGTCGAGCTTGATGCCCGATTCCCAACGTCGATTATCATCACGATGAATCGCAACAGCATGCTGACGAGGAGCATCATGCTGTTCTTGAAGCTCTGCAAAAGGGTTTTCATCTTCAAAGTCTTCACCTTCATCCTCTGAGACAACCGGAGCGTTGTTGCGACGAGGCGGAGCTGGTCGTTGTTGCTGCGCTTGCACCTGAACGACAGTGCGAAGGGCTGATTCAACCGCGGTCTGCAACACATCACGTAGGTCTTGTTGAAACTCGACCAATACAGACCGGAAAGCATCGGCTTGTTCATCACGGACTTGCTGAGTCGTCTTTTTTGGAGGCATGGTAGGATCGTTCGTCTCTGATACCAACTGTTGCAGCAGCGGATAGCTTAAACGCCAAGTGACAAGGAATCAACAGGATTTCGAGTTGCTTGAGGCTTAAGGTTTCTTGAACTCAGCAGGAGAGCAAGAAGGAGAGAAATATCTCTAAAGTTTTTATTATTAATTCCAAAGCTGCGTTACATGAAGCAAAGAGGACTCTATTTATAACACTTTTAGAGATATGATCGAGCCCTTATTAAACGGAAGAGATAAACACCAAAACCTTCTATCCTAATCTCTTCCTCTTCTAATTATCATAAAAATAAGAAAACAGAGCATTAGCCGTACGGCCAAGTCAAAATACGAAAACAATTTGAAAAACAAACACCACGAGATAACACGCTACATCACTAAACTTTAACATTAAACAAGCATGATAGAAGACCATTAAGTTCACTTAGCGCCTTAACTTCAAATTTCTTGGTTAAAGATTACTTAGCTCATAAAAAGTTGGTTCAAGCATTTCATCGAACATCTTTCGGGCGTGAAATCACCTATCATCAAGAGTCAAGCGATCATTCTCAGATCTAGCATTAAGAGCAACCCAAACGAAGAATCAAATAAGGAACAACCTAATTCATCATCATCTAACCATCAAATCAACTTAATCCATAATTCCCCACGATCCAACTAAAAGACTAAACTTATGAACATGGTGAAGAACCAAAAAGAAGAAGATGAATGATTCATAAAAGATAAAAGGGTGAAGATCAAATCCATAAACTTCATTAGAAGAGTTTGGGTCTAAACCCAACTCTAAAGGAAAGTAAACTTAAGTTATAAGTAGAACCTCTATAAATTAATAATCTATAAATTAATATTCACCAAAAAATAATAAAATCTTCATATCCCGAGTCAGACCAATGTAAAAATTAGCGAAATTTGATAAAATGATAAGATAATAATTTTTTTGAAACTTTTATGTAAAATATGGTTCCAATAATAGTATAAATTAATAATCATATATAATTATGCATTTATATATATAATTATGATAATGTACTAAAACATGGCTTTAATAATTTTTGTTTTGCCTTAAAATTGAAAATCTCATTAGATCTTATCTTTAACTTTACTTATTGCATCAAAAACTTTTAGCATTGTTTTCTCGGTCTATATCACAAACTTGTGAAAAACTATAGACAAAATAATTGATTTTATGCATAACTCTTTCTAAATGTATCCATCGACATTAGAGATATTAACCATGATTTCTTCTAAATATTATTTCTAGTATATCATTTTAATTTGATCGTCTATTGTGATAATAACATCCACTCTGTTGTGATAATCAATATTTCATGTCATTACTGCAAATGGGTTCACTAAATTTCATAATATAAAATCATTCGAAAACCTCAATTACGAAATATTAATTTAAAATGATTTCTCTCCATAATTTAATAAATATTAATTTATCGATAAAATAATATCTCTCTTAATTAATAAATTTTCAAAATCCCAAGATTATTAATTTATAGAGGTTTTGGTGTAATGTGTTTTTACAAGTATATAGGAGGGAAACAAAGAGAACTCGGATCAACCATAAACATTTTGGTCAACATTTTGTTTCTTTGGCGTCAGATATGATATGTGCTCAGTAAATTGATCATAACTTCCGCTATATAGCTCCAAATGAGTTAAAACCACCGTCATTGGAAAGCTAACTCAATTTCCTATCAGCTCACAATATTTCAGATTAAACTGGGTGCCGGAAGGTCTTCAAACAGTCTGATCTTTAAGGCAGTTTGGACTGATCATGTTGTATCGGGCTTCTCAATTTACTCTTTGGCCCTTTTTCACTCCTTTTCTCTTCCTTTGCACCGTACACTCATGCTTGATATCCTCCAAACTCGTTTTAGCTACAATGGACTCCAAAACATCTAGAAATAAGAGAAAACAATGCAAAATACACAAAGTCCTAATCTTATACTCTAAAATGTAATTCTAATATAAACTAAGTTAATATGAGATTAAAGATGCGATTATGATGCAAATTAAAATATGGAATAGACGGATGCAAAATATGGAATAAATGGATGCAAATATGAGCCTAATAAGTTCTTACGAGTATATCAAGCATTAATGCGAGGACGAGCCGCATCGGGCCTCAAATCCCTCTCACTCTTCAAGATAGGGACGTATATTCACTAATTTATGTTCTCACTGCTCGTATGCATTCGGACAAACCATGACATCCGGAAGGGGAAGCTAGACATTGTTGGGGAAAACAAGCACCAATGGCGCAGCGGAATAAAGTTCCCCACACTTATGTGAACCTGTGAGAAAAATATAATTTGACAGTAGCAACTCAAAGCAGTAAAGTAAATGAGACACAAGTTATTTTACGTGGAAAACCTTCTCAATGTGAGAAGTAAAAACCACGGGACCGTAGTCCACTCAAAAATCCACTATATCAATTAATTGAGTTACAACCACGTCCTCCCTGTTACACAGAACAGATCCAGAGACTAAGGCTCCAAAGAGCAATCTCCAACAACACAAGAAACACCACAAGAGAGTAATACAAGAGCCTAGAAATAAGGCAGTCACAAACGACCCTAAGTTCACTAGGATTCCGGTAACTAAATAAGATCTCCACCGTACAAACCCTAGATAAACGAGTCACGAACACCTCTACAAAATTTCAGCTCAATCGGAGAAGAACTCACCGTCGGATTTCCCAAACACTCAAGACAACACAACCTGAAATCTGCACTCGCAACAGATGCGAACAGCCACGCTAAAACCCAGATCTGCGACGAACCAACCGTTGAAAGAGAATCTCCACCGTTGAATATCAAGACCACTGAGTCACGAAGCTAACCCCAAAATTTCAGCCCAAACGGAGCACGTTTAAGCCTCCAAACGTTCTATTGAATAAACCCTGACAAAACTGTTTTTCTCCTGCGAAAATTGCCTCTCTTCTCAAAGTTTCTCGCTTCTCCAAAACTAGGTTATGACTAGTTTATATAGTCTCTCATAACCTCCTTAAGCCCAATAACAATCTCATGGACTATAATAGGCCCAAGTTTGGTTTTTCCTTAAACCAAACCCAAATTGGTTTCCCCACTAGGAGGAACACCAACAAACTCCCCCTCCGACTAGGTGGAGGAAACAACCATTCCGGCTATATCTCGACAAACTCCAAGCTTCCCTCTCGGCTTGACTTCTTCATCATTTCAGCTCCATTATCATCTGTATGAACTTTTGGAAGTTCCACTTCCTTAGATGCAACCACATCACGTATCCAATGATACCTCCTATTAATGTGCTTAGAACGCGAATGAAATGTAGAGTTCTTTCAGAGATGAATTGCGCTTTGATTATCACAAAGCAACTCATACTTATCTTGCTTGAAACCAATATCCTCAAGAAAATTCTTCATCCACAACAACTCCTTACAAGCTTCCGTTGCGGCTATGAACTCAGCTTCAGTGGTAGAAAGTGCAACACACTGTTGTAACCTTGACTGCCATGCTACAGCTCCCCCTGCAAATGTTACCAAGTAACCCGAAGTAGACTTACTGGAATCAATATCCCCAGACATATCAGCATCTCTATAACTAACAAGCAAAGGCTTGTCACGTCCAAATGTAAGCTTCAAACTAGAAGTCCCTCTGAGATATCTTAAAATCCACTTCACTGCATTCCAGTGTTCTCTTCCTGGATTAGAAAGAAAACGACTAACTACACCAACTGCAAAGGCTATATCAGGTCTTGTACAAACCATAGCATACATCAAGCTACCAACTGCAGAAGCATATGGAACCTTTGCCATATCTTCCTTCTCTGAATACGTACTCGGACTCTGTTGACTGCTTAATCTAAAGTGTGTAGCAAGAGGAGTGCTTACAACTTTAGACTTGTCCATGTGAAACCTCTGAAGTACCTTCTCAATATACTTCTCCTGAGACAAGTAAATCAACTTCTCACCTCTATCTCTATCAATTCTCATACCAAGAATTTGTTTCGCTGGACCCAAATCTTTCATGGCAAAAGACTTGCTAAGCTGCTTCTTCAATTCCTGAATTATACTCACGTTTTTGCCCACAATCAACATATCGTCAACATACAGTAACAAGATGATAAAATCATCATCACCAAACACCTGCACAAATACACAATGATCTGAAGTAGTCTCTTTGTAACCATGCTACCCCATAACTGACTTAAACTTCATGTACCACTGCCTCGGTGCCTGCTTCAATCCATAAAGGCTTTTCTTCAAGCGGCAAACTAAATCCTCTTTACCCTTTTTCTCAAAGCCTTCCGGTTGTCCCATGTAAATCTCTTCCTCCAAATCACCATGAAGGAAAGCCGTCTTTACATCCATCTGCTCAACCTCTAGATCAAGACTCGCTGCCAATCCAAGTACAACCCGAATGGATGACATCTTCACAACAGGAGAAAAGATTTCATCATAATCAATTCCCTTCTTTTGGCTGAATCCTTTCACAACCAATCTAGCCTTGTATCGAGGTAGCAAACTGTTCTCTTCATGCTTAATCCTATACACCCACTTATTAAGCAACGCCTTTTTACCTTTAGGCAACTTCACCAGCTCAAATGTGTCATTCTCATCAAATGACTCCATCTCATCTCCCATGGCAATCAACCATTTATCCTTATGTTCACACTCCAAAGCTTCACCAAAGCTTTCAGGCTCTCCCCCATCAGTAAGTAACACATACTCACTAGGATCATACCTTGTCGACGGTATAAGACCTCTCAGAGATCTTCTAACAATAAGCGGGTTCTCAGTAGTTGGTGTCTCACCATGATCGTCACCATGATCACCAATACTCTCATCATGTGCGGGAGCATCTGCACTAGGTGTATCAACATGAACCTCACTCTCAACCTGACCGTGGACCAATGTAGAAGGAACAACCTCTGAATCAATCAGACTCTCATACCTTTGAGCTGGTTTTCCGGACTTGTCAATGTCCTTAATCGTCTGATCTTCCATGAACACAACATCTCTGCTCCTAATGAGCTTCTTCGTGATGGGATCATAAAATTTGTACCCAAACTCTTCCTGACCATAACCAATGAACACACATTGGCGCGATTTCATCTCAAGCTTTGACCTCTCATCTTTGGGAATGTGCACAAATGCCTTACACCCAAAGACCCTCAAATGACCATAAGAAACATCCTTACCAGTCCAAACTCTCTCTGGAATATCACCCTCCAATGGAGCACTTGGTGACAAATTCAACACATGAACAACTGAGCTTAAAGCCTCAACCCAGAAAGTCTACGCCAAGCCTGACTCTGAAATCAAACATCTAATCCTCTCGACAATAGTCCTATTCATCCTCTTAGCCAACCCATTCAATTGTGGAGTCTTGGGTGGCGTCTTCTGATGCCTAATACCATGTTCTCTCAATAAGCATCAAATGGTCCAGAATACTCTCCACCATTATCACTACGGATACACTTCAACTTCTTCCCCGTCTGTCTCTCAACCAATGCCACAAAGTGCTTGAAATATCCCAAAACCTGATCTTTAGTCTTCATAATATAAACTCACAACTTCCTAGAATGATCATCAATGAATGTGACAAAATATGATGCACCACCAAGAGATTTTATCTTCAATGGACCACACACATCTGAATGCACCAGATCATGTATCTCGGGTTTCCTGGAAGGACTAGAGGACCTGAAAGAGACTATGTGTTGTTTCCCTGCAAAACAATGCGCACACTTCTGTAAGTGTAAACCGGAGATACCTGGAATAGCCTCCTTCTCTGACAACACAGACAATCCTTTCTCACTCATATGACCGAGTCTCTTATGCCACAATTCTATGGCATCATCATTCTCCACAGCATTAACAATGTCTTTGGAGACCTTGGCCTGCATCCAATAGAAAGATGAATGCTTATCACCTCGAGCTATCACCATGGAACCCCTTGTGAGTTTCCATTTACCTCCTCCAAATAAACTATAAAAATCTTCATCATCAAGCTTTCCTGTAGAAATCAAATTCAATCGAATATCTGGGACATGCTTAACTTCCTTAAGCAAAATTCTAGTACCAGTACTAGTCTCCAAGCAAATATCACCAATGCCAGCAACCTTAGCTATAGCATCATTACCCATCTTCACAGAACCATAACTACCTAGAGCATAGGTAGTGAATAAATCCCGATGTGATGTAGCATGAGTAGTAGCTCCATTGTCAACAACCCAACTGGTGTCCTGGCATGCAACATTAATGGCATCACTCTTAAGAAGAATAAGAAACTAATCCTCGGTAACAGTCAACCGATCTTCACTATCTTCTTGCTTCTTTCCAAGTTTGCTGTCCTTTTTCAACTTCCAGCAATCCTTCTTCAAGTGCCCTTTCTTATGACAATAGTGACACTCCAAATTAGCAAATTTATTAGATTTGCTTCTGCTCCTGTTCTTGTTATTCATGGGCTCTCTGAATGAACTCCTCCCCCTCGACTCAGAAACCATTAAATCTGAACGCGAGAAACTAGGACTGACTTCCTCCTTACTTCCTCATTCAAGACACTGTTTTTCACTAAGTCCATCGAAATAACACCATTCGACGCGGAGTTACAAAGAGACATTGTAAACACCTCCCAAGAATCTGGTAATGTACCAAGAAGCCACAAACCGTGAATCTCATCTTCAAACTTGATTACCATGTCAGATAATTTATTGACCAATCCCTGAAACGCATTCAAGTGATCTGCCATTGGAGTTCCTTCCTGGTACTTCAGTTCAATCAACTTCTTGATCATGTACATCTTATTATTCCCGGTCTTCCGAGCAAACAGCTGCTCTAGCTTCAACCACAAAGAACGAGCATGAGTCTCATTTCCAATATGATTCCTCACATTATCATCTACCCATTGCCTTATCAAACCACACACTTGGCGATGTAGCAATTTCCACTGATCTTCAGTTTTATCCTCAGGTTTTGCTGTCTCAAAAACTGGACCATGGAGTTCTTTCACATAAAGCAGATCTTCCATCTTGTCTTTCCATACATGATAATTAGAACCATCCAAGCTGATCATTCTGCCCATATTTTCCATCGCTCACAAAAGCAAACAACCAATAACCCAAAGTTATCAAACCACAAAGCTCTCAAACCTGAAGCCCTTAAAACCTCAAGCTCTGATACCACTCTGTTGGGAAAAACAAGTACCAATGGCGCAGCAGAATAAAGTTCCCCACACTTATGTGAACCTGTGAGAAAAATATAATTTGACAGCAGCAACTCAAAGCAGTAAAGTAAATGAGACACAAGTTATTTTACGTGGAAAACCTTCTCAATGTGAGAAGTAAAAACCACGGGACCGTAGTCCACTCAAAAATCCACAATATCAATTAATTGAGTTACAACCATGTCCTCCCTGTTACACAGAACAGATCCAGAGACTAAGGCTCCAAAGAGCAATCTCCAACAACACAAGAAACACCACAAGAGAGCAATACAAGAGCCTAGAAATAAGGCAGTCACAAACGACCCTAAGTTCACTAGGATTCCGGTAACTAAATAAGATCTCCACCGTACAAACTCTAGATAAACGAGTCACGAACACCTCTACAAAATTTCAGCTCAATCGGAGAAGAACTCACCGTCGGATTTCCCAAACACTCAAGACAACACAACCTGAAATCTGCACTCGCAACAGATGCGAACAGCCACGCTAAAACCCAGATCTGCGACGAACCAACCGTTGAAATAGAATCTCCACCGTTGAATATCAATACCACTGAGTCACGAAGCTAACCCCAAAATTTCAGCCCAAACGGAGCACGTTTAAGCCTCCAAACGTTCTCTTGAATAAACCCTGACAAAACTGTTTTTCTCCTGCGGAAATTGCCACTCTTCTCAAAGTTTCTTGCTTCTCCAAAACTAGGTTATGACTAGTTTATATAGTCTCTCATAACCTCCTTAAGCCCAATAACAATCTCATGGACTGTAATAGGCCCAAGTTTGGTTTTTCCTTAAACCAAACCCAAATTGGTTTCCCCACTAGAAGGAACACCAACAGACATTGGGACTTTCGATGTTCTTTACTAGATTCGTTTGAGTGTTCCTATCTGCCAACATGAGCAAGAGGACTGGGTCAAAATAGGTGAACGTCCAGTTGGTTTGCACTTCTGCAGGAACACGGATGGGAGGACAACAAATCATATACAAGCTAAGTTGGCTCATCGGTCTGAGAAGATCATCAGTGCGCCTAGAGGTTCGATATTTACAGTACTTGATGATGAGATATGTTTTGCGTGTATCTCAAACAACTAAAAACCTAAGTGATACTAGCAAAATACTGATTAGTCGTTTGTAGTAAAGCTAAGGTTGAACACTAGGAAGCAAGGCATCTAAAGTACTAAATCATAGAGGATCCAAATTAAGCTAAATAAGTAGATAAGAGATGGTTCAATTGTCACAAGTAATGAGTGAGAATATTTGTATTCAATAATGGAGTATTGAGCTATATATGGACTAGCAGTTGATCAGAGGGCAACAAAAATGTGGTTCATGAAGCTAAGGGCTTCTAAAAAGGCACAATCTTATAACTAAATCACTAATACAAATTAGCCCATTTTAATGGCACTAATTACTTTGTTAATCACCTAACTTAGCCAAACTTTCATTTGCAAATTAGATGACCTCCAAGCCTGAAAGATTAAGTCCATTAAGTTTACTTAACACTCTAACATCAACTTTTATTGTCTAGGGATGCTAAGCCAACAAAGAGTGTTCAAGAATTTTCACAAACACCTTTCAGGCGGGAAATAAAAGCAGTTATAAATTCAAGTGATCAATGCGAAATCTAGCATTAAAAATAACCCAAGTTGCGGACACTAGAGATTTAAGCACAAACAACATAAATCACATCTTAAATTCTCTTAATCTACTAGTCCATAACTCAATGATAAGACTACTCACTCATAACTTTATGTAAAGACATGATTATAAATTAAGCATAAAGAAAAAAAGCACTAAAGAAATATTTACAAAAGACTAAAACATAGAAAGATAGATTAATAAACTAAAAATAAGAAGTACTTAGAACAACAAAGTTCCAATGCTCTAAGAAGCATAAACTAAAAATTGCATAAAGAAAAGCTTAAAAATTGCATAAAGAAAAGCTTACGCTTACAAAGGCTAAAAACATATATAGCCTTTGTGAATAGTATTCGAGTCAACCCTTCTCAACTAGAATCAACCCGGTCAAATTCAACTAAAAATAAAAACAGTCAACAAAAAGTCACCCCCATATCGAGATGGTGACCGATATCCTTCGCGTGATGTGCTTGGTCAGTGGAATACAGACTGCAGGCTGATGCGCTATACCGGGCTCGTCCATTGGTGTGTACCAATATCGATTGTCATCAGTGGTCCCAGCCGATATACCGTTTCTCGTAACGCGCTACGGGAGTCTTGATGCACCATCGTAATGATAGGAAAACATAGAATATTGGTGTTCCTTATTGGTGGCAACTAACATCCTGGTTCTCGACCCTCGGTACGACCTTCACTGGGTTTTCATGAGACTTTTGATGGGGGTTATTTTTCAAGCCTTAAATTTATAATCCTAGATATTCTACAAGTGCACAGACAATTGGAGTAGTACTTAGGGATCAAAACCAAAGGAATCGATGATGTACTACGAATCTAAATGATGTAAATTAAGTGAAGATAAAATATATTTTGGTTTTGGGTTTTATGAAAACGTGATAAGCAATTAAACAAGAAACAATATGAACAAGGGATAGATCATCAATATGAGATATTAACTAGATAATAAATGCAATCGCAGAAACATATGCAACACATAAGATAACGAATTAGGGTTCTGATATGAGCTGTTCTAGAACTGAAACCACGGATCCAAATCTTTCAATTGTCGTGGCTCCGATCCCTATGATTGAACACCCTAATAGACTCAACTATCGCATGTATTACAAGGTGAAACATTCGATTGTTCACTAAACTCCTTAACTAACCTGTTGAATTATTAAGACGCTTAGCTCATCAAATATTAGATCAGGATATATAACAAGCTTTTGGAGAGTATATCAACCTATAGGATCAATCATTGGTTAGCTACTCCAAATCAAGCGTTATATGCATAAATAAAGATGAAGAATCTACTAGAACAAATCCCCAAACGATATTCCAATACGTAAGAACATAGCACTTTGGAAGCAAGTATAATGTAATCTAGTAACTACTCCGACGAGTTTATTCAACACGTTAAAAACATAGCAAATTTGTTGGTATAAAAGTGTAACGGATTAGATCTCTTCTTTCAACCAAGAAACATCACGATCTACCCTTAAAGACTCTTAAAATCAAGATATACTATTAAAAACAAAGAGTAAAATGAAGTACATTTTTCAGTATTGATTTATGGCTGCTTATCTTCCTAGAGAGGCTAAAAGCAAATATATATATATATATATATAGGGTTAGAAGGGATCCTAAGTTAGCTATGGTTTTAATTCTAAGTAAAATGAAGTAAATGTTTTTAGTATTGATTTGTGGCTGTTTATCTTCCTAGAGGGGCTAAAAGCAAGTATATATAGGGTTAGAAAGGATTCTAAGTCGGCTAGGGTTTTAATTCTAAGTAAAAAGGAAAGTCGCCAAAAACTACCCATAACGGTCTCTGGTACCGATCGGGTTCCTTTGTATTTTGGTTCCGGGCCAGGGATTGGACTGGTATGGGGGATCGTTATTGGACACCTTCATTTTCTCGGCAGTTTGATATGTTTTTAATCTTTCATATGTAACTTATTGAGTAGACCTTCGATTGATCGCATTCCAAATCCATTGGAAAGCTAACTCAAAGACCTATCTTCACTCCAAAATTCATCTTATTACAAGTTGAAATAATCCTCCGTCCATTAGTAAACGTCGGGCGTATGTGTTTTGTCCAACTTCGGAATGTGCTATATCTTCAAGATATGATGACTTGGGTTGGTTCTTTTGACTTCATAAATGGTTGTAACACAGAGAATACCTTTTTTGATCCTTATTGCATCCTTTTTTATAGTTTAACCTATTAAGACCTTAAAACCTATATATACGAGAAAACTACCTCTTTTGGTAGATAAGCGTAATAAAATGCATAGATAATATAGTACAATTGATAATAAAAGTGGTAAAATATATCGTATATCAACTTCCCTTGTGGCGCGCTTTCGGACTCGGTATATTGGTCATCACCGATATGTGATGACCGATATATGCTTTTATGCACTCTCCTTTAAACTCTTTAGCTTCTTTTGCTCCACGTTTCCTCTCCTTAGCTGACCTCAGCATCCTACATGCTATTGATAGTCAGATAGACTCAATTTAAGCTCATATACCACCTGAAATGGGACAAAAGAAGGCAATATGTCTAATCTAAGACCCTAAGATGAGATTCTAAGCTAAATTAGACTAAAAGAGACTTAAATGATGCATTATGAGAGATAAAGGGATGCAAATATATACACATAACATGCTAATATATGAACTTATCACATGACGACCTCTTGATCACCGGACTTCAAGAAGGAGGAGGAGGAGGTATAAGTTCCGTTCCTCCAAAATATATACACATAATGTTGTCGATGGGTTACTGGAGTTATCGAAGAGATGAGCAAGGGAAGTTGAAGGAACCACACACAAATGGTCAGCAACGGGTGTATCAGACTAAGTCTTCTCAAGACCCACCAATCTAGAAAGACTTAACCCTTCCAACTCAGAGGTCAGCCTTTCCCCTAACCCAAGCCTCTCTCTTCTCTTTCTTCATGTCACGAGGGATTATGATCCCATTGCCTTTATAACGAGCTCCTTTATGCAGCTTTCTTGCCTTTGCATATTTGTTGGAGCTATAGCTTCGAGATGGCTGATTATCGGTTGCATAGTCACGGGAGGAATCTCCCGAGAACTATCAGTAATGGTCTTTCCTTTTCTTTCATCGGCTGGACTAGAAGCACCTTCAACCTATTCCTCGGAGTCAGGAATGATTATCAAGGACAATGGAACTGTAACACCTCTGGTACCGATCCTCCTAGGGTCTCTTATGAGGTCCTCGATGACCTCTTACGAGGGAGGATCGGTGATAAGTGCATAAATTGCCCTTTCTTAACATGCATTTTAGTAGTATTTTGAGACATTTAGCTTATGTTTTTACCTGTTTTAATGCATATTTTGTTCCTTTTAGATTAGATTGAGTTTAGAGTCCAAGTTCTTGTTTTCTTGCATTTGCATGCATATTTTGTCTATTTTAGGTGCAAATGGAGTCTTGTAACAATTGTGGAGCAAATGGAGAGAAAAATCAAGATGGAAGAATGAAGAACAAGGAGTTGAAGATTGAAGATCCATAGGGTGCTCCGAAAGTGAAAAGTCTCTGCCTCATTTTCAACTCTTTGACCGGCTAGCTAGCCGGTCATCATACCGATCCGTAGCCTCCCTCCAGCGTCAAGTTTGTAGTTTGACCGGGTTTGACCCGGTTTGATCCGGGTTGACCCGGGTACATTTAGTTTTTCTTATAAATACTTGTAATTGCAATAAAATCCTAAACTCAAAGCCTCTTGTGTTCTTATGTTATGTTTTTGAGTTTAATTCTTGAGTTTTAGATGCTTTTGTTTGAGTTTTGAATATTTTATGAATCATTAAAGTCTTCTTCATCATTTCTTAATCTTTTCTTAATTATGTTTATAGCCTTAGCTTTCATGTCTTGTTTCAATATGTGTGAGTAGTTACCATATGGACTATGGGTTGAGTAAATTAGAGTGATTTAGATATTTAGTTGTGTTGCTTATGCTTAGATCTTGAAAGATCCTTCATTTGAATTGAATTTAATGCTAGAATTGAACACTTAATTTTTAAAACATGGTATTTTCACGCCCGGAAGGTGTTTGTGAAAATGTTTAGAAGAAATTCAAATGAGAGATTCTCATCTTAGCCAATGGAAGTTGATGTTTAAAGAGAATTGTGAGTATATGGACTTATAAGTATAGCTTTAAAAGTTGACAAAAAAAAAAAAAAAAAAAAAGTATAGCTTTAAAATTGATTAATTGCAAAATGGAAGTTTGTGTAATTAAGAAATTTAGGAAGAGATTAGTATCATGGAAGTGGATTAGTCTTAAATTATTGATCGTTGCTCTAGGATTGATCTTGATTAGAGCTTTGCAATACTCCACAATAGTTAATGAACTTGAATCAATTGCTTAAATATATGATCCATAGTTTTTAATCTTGATTTTGAAATTTTCTTAGTAAAGTTTAGTATTGCTTTTAATCTTGTTGCATTAGTCTTGTTTATTGTTTAGTTTTGTATTCCATCATTTCATCTTGCTATTTACTTATTGTCATTTCATTATTGCATTTAGTTTCATAATTGTCATTAGGAATCATTATAAAACCCAAAAACATTGCTAGATTTAGCTTACTTAGTTCTTTGCATTCTCATTGCCTTTGTCACAATCCTTGTCGAAGAATGACCCTTGATTACACAATGACATATTTGTGGATGTCGGAAATTGCACAATTAGATTTGTAAGGGTTTCGAGAGGAAGCAGAGATTTCTGAAGATAAGCTATGAAGAACAATGATGAGCAAAGAGAAATTAGGGTTTGTAATTGCTTTGTATTGCCTTTCTCATAAAAATTGTCAATCCCTTTACAAGTGTTTGTATATTGATATATATAGCTCCCTAAGTCGGCTAAGCTTTTTTCCTAAAAGATAATGTCAAATTTTCCTAAACCCTCGTGGATTGCCTTTTTCCCCTATGTCGGTTGTGCCTATGTGGGCTTCGTTACTGGGCTTTGACGCGTGGAACCTTCTGGAGCCTTCGTTGCTGTTCTGACGGGCGACGAAACACCTGAACCCGATGATAATTGCCCTGGCACCGATGGCAGCTGTCTTGACGCCGATGAGGCCAGGCACATCGGTGTCACTGGACGGTGACATCGGTGCCACTGCCTGACATCTGTGTCACTGCTCAGTGACATTGGTGCCAGGCAGTTTTCGCCTCTGCAGCGCCTCCTGTTGGCTCTGTGATCTCTCTGACGCTGCATTCATGACTTCTCCTGATGAAGATAGCTTTGAAGGTTCTCTCGCCAGGCAAGGGGGACTTAGGGAATTCAAGAGGTTTTCATCCTCTCGTAGGTGAAATGACTTAGGGGCCATATTATCTCTGCCCGTCGAGATATGCTCGTTGTCATTCATAACTTTGAACGTCGAAATTCAACGGGTGAAATCTGACCCCAACAATTAGCCCTCCAGCTCGGTAGTGTTAGTGATAATAGTATCGAGATTAAGGATCATTGGGTGTTGAAGTTAGCTGTTCAAAGTTATGACGCTGTTGTTAGCATGATGCTGTAGGCTTGAGCCTTTAGTGTTCATTAACACTGTAAACCTTATTTTTTCATTCTTCGAAGGTTTTAAGACTTCGTGTTCTGCTTGCGAGAGCAGATAGCGTTTGCTATTCGACAATGGTTTTTATACTAAGAATTTTAAAACCTTGCTGAAGATTTAAAGACTTCACTCTTCGCTTGCTGAAGCTTGCAGAAAAAGTTTTTTTTTTTGTTCTCCGGAGGTTTTAAGACTCCGCGTTTCGTTTGTTGATGTCAACGATGTTTTCGCAACGGGAAGAATGAATTCCAATAATAAAAATCTCTCTGAAGATTTTTTTTTTTTTTTTGAAAGGATAATATATTTTTTCCCTTCCTCTCTCTTCCACTCATTTTCTTTAGGGTTTTGGCTTTCTCTTCTCCTTCTTTTTTCTCTCCCGCCGCCGACAATTTTTCCAACCAACCTCGTCGGAAAATTTTTCCAGTCAACTCCACCGACGCCACCGACGTCCCCTTGATTTTTTTGGTAAGCCTCCTTCTCATCTTCATCAAAGCTCTCTTGTTCTTCAAAGCTTTTTAGCCATTTAAGTGTGGTAGATCTAGTTTTGTGAAGAACAAGTTTTAGCCATTGTTGGAGCTTTGATTGTTGTGGATACCCCAAGCTTTTTCATAGGTGGATTCAAGCTTTAGCTTATGTAAATTGTTGGACATCTTTGCCTTAGAGCTTCAATTTGGTTTATGGAATTCTTTGATCTTCTTGAGTGATTTGGAGAAGAACAAGCTTGGTTGGTGTTTTGTGGATAAATCCTTGACCATTGATTCTTGATTTTTACTTTGGTGTTGGTGAAATTTCAGTAATGGAGAGCCAAAGCGTTGACGAAGCTCGTCGATTCGAACCCGATGGACTCGCCAGAGAATCGGTCACCGACGATTGTGGGGACCCAATGACGAGTCGAACCGACGCCGATGTGGTCCTAACTGTACCGATGACCCGTGAAGGTGACAACGTTGGTCCGAGCACGTCGGTGTCTCGTGACGAAGCCCCAACGTCAAACTGGAGGGTCGACGACCCGACGCCGATGCCAATGCCAATGCCGAGTACGTTGGCTTTCCACACCGATGCCGACGTGTTGTTGCTACCGTCGTCGTCGGGGATCCATCGCACTGATGATATTGTCGTGCCGATAATACCTACGTCGTCATCGAGGACCCGATGTGCTGATGATACCGACATCATCACACCCCTAGGTGTTGATGCCGAAGTCGTCACCGATCCAAGGACTCGTCCCGTTGATGTTTCGATTTCTCTGAACGATGAGGATCCTGAGCTTCCACCTGGCCGTGCTGATGCATCGTTTTCTTCCTCTTCGTTTGACTCGCGAGCTTCTAGCGACGAGAGTGATGATGAGGATATGTTTGTCGAGGTTGAGCAAACGAAGAAAGCTAAGAAGAAAGCGAAGGTGAAGGTTCGCCCTGACCCTCCTGGGTCTTCTCTTTCAGATGAGAATTCTTTGCGGCCTATTCGAAAGAAGTGTGGGATCTCAGAAGAGATCGTGTTTGTTGCTCCTAGTCTTGCTGACAGAGGTGACGCCCCGCCTCCAGGACACATGACTCTGTTCGAGAACTACTTTGACTAGTGCTTGCTCTGGTTTTCACTGGCCCGCTTCCTCATGCGCTTTCTAGCGGTACATGGCGTCTGCCTCGCTAAGATTAACCCCAGGGGTATCAGACATCTTCTTGGTATCTATGTGTTGAGCAGATAGTGTGGCGTTGTAATCAGCACCGAGCACTTGTCCTACTTGAAGGATTTTAGAGTTCGTGGTCGGAGTAAAGAGCTCAAGCACACTGTTACTAACTCGTCTGGGATGGCACTCATTGTCGGGTTCCCGAGCAAGGATGACCACTTCGAGGATCGTTTCTTCTTTGTTGAGATTTCTGAGAGGACCGTCGAGGCGGACTGCATCGACCTTGTCAAGACGAGATGGGAAAGAAGAGGTAACCAACTCTTAGTGATTTTTTTGTTGTTTCTTTTTTGTCTTGTCAAATGCTAACTCTTGAATTGTTGTTTTTTGCAGTGAAGTCGTTGTTGCCTGAAGTCTCAAAGGAGTTTGTCAACGCCATGCATACCGAGCTTTCCTCTGGGAATGGCAACTGGAGGAAGTCTTTCAGCCGGAGGAGGATCGAGAGGGCACTTTCCGCTGAGATCTTTCCGGGGAAGATTCTTGGACGAGGCCAGGCGAGGATGTCTTTCCGTGAGCAGGCTGCACTCGAGGCAGCAGCGAAGGCCAAGGGGTCGTCGGGTACCCACACGCCGAGGGCGGTGGCACCGATGACCTCGACCCCAACGGCTCTGTCGGTGCGGATGAGGTCTTCAAGGCCCTTGGCGCCAAAGACCCTTCTTCCTCCTCCCTCTTCAGGCGAGCTTGCGGAGTTTCGTAGACTGTCAGCGGAGAGAGCCCACATCTCTAGTGGTAAAGGAAAGGGCGTCGACCGCGTGACCCCTTTGAAGAGGCAAAGAGTGGACACATATCCTACAGCAGTTGTTGGCAGAGAAACTTCAGCGAGCCATTTTGGTGGGCTGCTTCGTGACGAAGCTTACTCGACGGTGAATTCAAAAGCCTCTGAGGTTCGACTCTTTCCCTTAGCACTCTTTCCCTTAGCTCTTTTTATGCCTTAGCATGTTTTTATATCATATTTTGCTTTCTTGCAGCTTTCCCTCTTCTTTGACCGTCTAGTTAGTGATTATGATGAGGATGTTCGCTCTAGGGATAGCGACCTTAGCGTGGTCAAGGAGGCCAATACCGTTCTGCAGTCGAGGCTGGATGAGTTCGCCAACCGGAACGAGGTTCTTAAGCGTGACGCTCTCGCATTGCAGAAGGTCAAGAAGGACTATGATGATAAGTTCGCGAAGCTTAAGTTGAGGTGTACCAAGGCCGAGGGTGAGGTAGCTCAGCTGAGGGGTGAGCTTAGCTCTGCTAGTGATCTTCAGCGCTCTAAGATTGATGACGCCGTTGCTGAGGCCAGAGATGAGATGGCTCGTGGTTTTGCGGAGCGAGCCAGCGAGGCTGCCGAGTTACTTGCAGAGATTGGCGGGAAGGCCCAGAACGACATGTTGAACCTCGCTGAGATTGATGCGAACTTGGATTTCATCGGCCTTCTTCAGGGATCGGATCCACCAGACCTCCCGACGGATGTTAAGGCGTTGCGCGAGCGGCGTCATCCGATCTACGATGCTCACGATGTGTTCGCGGATCTACTTTCTAGTGTCCGAAGAGTACTTGGGATTCCTGTGGTTTCTGCTGGCGCTGCTGAGGCCAGGGTTGCTGTCGATGACGACGTCGAGGTGACAAACAAGGACGACGTCGAGGTGACAGACGACGTCGAGGTGACAAACGATGATGAGGACGCTGAGGACTTATCGTTTTTCCTTTTTCTTGCTTTCAGACTTAGCCCATTTTATGACTTTTTTCTATGATTTTATGATTTTCGGATGGGATTACTGATGATTTTTGGAGATATCGTTGGATGGTTTGTATCCATGCTATGATTACGTTTACTTCGCATTGTAGCGGCGCTTTGATTTCTATGATGTTTCGTCCATGATTTTGTTTTGATTGCGATTGCGTTTCATGCTTTGTCTTTGATAGATCATAACAACTTCAAGAGTAATGATACTTGTTTTATTGACCAATCCTTTCGTTCATGGTTGAAGGTCGTTTACACTTGAAACGCCTTTGGCTGGTTCCACCAACGTTGGTGTTGGGTTTTCTAGAATGGCGGTGCTTTCTGAACACATATATTCATAAGCGATCACACCCTTTGACTTGACCAACGCGTTTGCTGGGTTTTCAGAATGATTATTCGGTGTATAAACCTAAGTAATCATTGGCAGCTTCTTTTTACCAACGGTGCTATTCGGTTCTTGAATGAACATCCAGGGTCAAAAAGCCCAGGAACTGAACATTAGAATCAGCCGGGGTCAGAAGCCCAGAAACTGATCGTTATAACTTATATAGCGCGCTTATGATCCGATGATGGATGTTAATGTGTTCAGGTTCCCACATTGTTGTTGTGGCCAGCAGCAACGACAGTGGATTGAACATGCTTGAAAAAGCCTTCGAATAATCCAATAGAGGATGTTGCTGATGAAATTGCTTGAAAAAGGCTTTGAATAATCCATAGAGGATGTAACAGATGAAGTCTATGAGACTTGTGTCAAGTGCCTGTTTTTTGAAGCAAAGAGCTTGATAAAAATAGGAGTATACGAGTATACATACCCCACTCCCCCCCCCCTTTTGACGGAGGAGGGCAACTAAACTCGTCCGGAGACAAGCTGCCTACGTACCCTTTGCAGGGATCAAGTCGCCCCGTAGTTCGTTAAAGCACTTACACCCGCCCCCCTTTTAGACGGAGGAGGGTAACTAAACTCGTCCGTAGACAAGCTGCCTATGTACCCTTTGCAGGGATCAAGTCGCCTCGTAGTTCGTTAAAGCACATACTCCCCCCCCCTTTTAGACGGAGGAGGGCAAATGAACTCGTCCGTAGACAAGCTACCTACGTACCCTTTGGAGGGATCAAGTCGCCTCGTAGTTCAAGGCAAGAGCCTTAGAGGAGGACTAATGATAGTACCTCTTCAAGTGCTTCGCCTTCCATGAATGGAGTATTGGCGTGCCAGCCATGGTGGTGAGCTCATAGACGACGGGACGGACCACAGTGGTGACTCTGTAAGGTCCTTCCCAGTTAGCTCCAAGTTTACCCGCGTTCCGCTCTGCTGTATTCTGGAAGACTTTACGCAAGACCAAGTCGCCTACGCGGAAACGTCTTTCTCAAACTCTGGAGTTGTAGTAGCGTGCGGCTGCGTTTTGATAGTTGGCCATCCTGATGAGTGCATGATCGCGCATTTCGTTAAGGAAATCCAATTCATCGAAGAGGAGCGAATCGTTGAGATCTTTGTGTTCTGGTAAGAGACGACGTCGTGGTCCTGGAGAAGTGACTTTGGAGGGTATGATACACTGAGTGCCATAGACAAGGGCAAAAGGAGTTTCGCCTGCTGCACGGCGAGGAGTGGTGCGGTGGGACCATAAAACGCCTTCTAGCTCGTCTGCCCAACATCCCTTCCTTGCATCTAAGCGTTTCTTAAGGCCATCGAGAATTGTCTTGTTGATTGCTTCTGCCTGACCATTACCTTGAGGATAACGAGGAGTAGACTTGCTAAGTCAAATCTTCCACTTTGCGCAGAAGGTCTCGAACCTGTTGGAGATGAATTGGGAACCGTTGTCTGTAACAATTTCATATGGAATTCCGTGACGGCCTATGATGTTTCTCCAGACGAAACTTTCAACTTGGGCGTCCTTGATATTTGCATAAGCTTCAGCTTCTACCCACTTCGAAAAATAATTTGTCAAAACAAGTAAGAAGCGCTTCTGTTTTGAAGCGTGTAGGGGTCCAACGATGTCCCATGGCCCATCTCATGAATGGGTAAGGAGAGGTAACAAAGGAAAGCGTCTACGTTGGTTGATGAATCTTTGGAGCATGTCGTTGACACCTTTCGCACTTGGCTAAAAACTTAACGCAGTCGTTCACGATCGTAGGCTAGAAGTGGCCATGTAGCTTTATCTGGATTGTTAAGGCTTTGCCTCCTGAGTGATTGCCACAAGACCCGCAGTGTACTTCTTCCATGACTTGTCTGGCCTCTTGTCCCTCTACCCAGGTGAGTAGAGGACCGGAGATTCCCCACCTGTAGATGTTACCAACAAACAGGACGTACCGAGCGGCTTGTTTTTGTACCTTCCGGGCTGCCCACTTGCTGTTAGGCAGCTCTCCATTGACGATGTAAGCACGAATTTGATATATACAAGGTTTATCGCAACCATATTCAGGTTCTTCATCCGTATCCATGGGGATGGTTGTGCTTTTGTCTTGAGGCTCAAGCGGGAGGTTCTGCGACGAGAGGCCTTCGAGCTGCCCCAGGTCATCGGGGACCTCGGCCTTGGTTACCTTGGCCTCGGTGATATCGGCCTCGGTGACGTCGGCGTCAGTTGTTGGCGCCGTTGTCAAAGGCGCAGGCTCTGTGTCTGCCTCAGCTTCTATCATCTCGACGTCCTTGACTCCTGTTTCAGCAATGCCTTTGGCTTGTCTAGCAGCCTGTGAACGTATTGATATAGCGAGCGTCATATCTTGTTGGATGTTTGGAAGTTTGATGAACTCCACGGGGATAACCCGTTTCAAGGCTGGATCTTTTGGCGGAGCTGAAGCGGAGGCAAGGTTTGCTAAGGCTTCAGCGTCAATGTTTTCCCCTCGGGGAATTCGTGTTAGCGTGAACTTTTTGAATGTCAAGGCAAGGTCCTTGACTATTCTTAAATAGGCTTCCATCTGATCGTCTTTCGTTGCATACTCCCCGCTGAACTAGCTAGTAACCAGTTGTGAATCGCATAATGCGTGAACGTTCTCGACATTAAGTCCTCGAGCGAGTCGCATACCAGCGATAATGGCTTCATACTCTGCTTCATTGTTGGAGACTTTGAAGCCTAGACGAAAAGATTGTTCGAGGATCTCGCATGTTGGTGATGGTAGACGTATCCCTATTCCGGACCCGTTTTTGGAAGATGAGCCGTTCCCAGATCCCTAATCGAACCTCCTTTGGGGTATGGTTCTCCGGAAGTTTGATAAGAAAGTCTGCCAACACATGTGACTTGTTACACGTTCGTCCCTTATATTCGATGTCATACTCGCTGAGTTCTACAGCCCACTTGGCCAACCTGCCAGATAGACTTGGACTATGCAAGACCGAACGCAAAGGGAAGGTGCTGAGAATTATGAAGGTATGAGATTGGAAGTAAGGCCTTAGCTTTCGTGATGCCATGACGACGGAAAGTGCTAGCTTCTCCAGCTGAGGATATCTCGTTTCAGCGTCGGTGAGGGTCTTTCTAACATAGAAGATAGGCTTTTGCTCGCCTCGCTCTTCTCGTACTAACACAGCACTGACGGCTGTTTCGGAAATGGCGATGTAGAGGAAGAGAGATTCTCCAGTTACAGGTTTAACAAGGATACGTGGTGTTGCCAAATACTCCTTGAGCTGCCTGAAAGCATCTTCACACTTGTCTGGCCAATCGAACTGTTTGTTATCTCGCAGCGTGTCGTAGAAAGGTAGGCAGTTGTCAGTTGATCGCGAGATGAAACGGTTGAGCGTAGCCACTCGTCCAGTCAATCTATGTACTTCACGCTTGTTTCTTAGAGATGCTATCTGGATCAGCGCGTCGATCTGCTTTGGATTTGTTTCGATGCCACGATGAGTGACCAAGTATCCCAGGAATTCTCCGGAGGTTACCGCAAACCTGCAATTCGTTGGGTTTAGTTTCATGTTGTGAAGGTTGAGTTGTTCACGAGCCTTTGATATGTTGCTCCAGCGTTTTTAGGCCGAAGGGCATAACCTTGTAACAGTAGATTCCACGGTATGTGATGAACGGGGACTTCTCTCTATCTTCGGGGTGCATTAGAATCTGGTTATAGCCTGAGAAGGCATCCTTGCTGTTGCCCCTACTAAGCGGTCGATGTGAGGCAGAGGGAAGCTATCCCTCAGGCATGCTTTGTTAAGATCCGTGAAATCCACGCAGACACGCCACTTCCCGTTTTTCATTTTTACCACGACGGGGTTGGCGAGCCAATCGGGGTACTTGACTTCGATGATTGATTCGACGCGCAGGAGCCTTTCGACTTCGTCGTTTACTGCCTTTGCTCAGTCGGGACCAAGCTTCCTTCTTTTGTGTTTTATTGGCTTGAAATTCGGATAAACGTTGAGCTCGTGGCTGGCGACGCTGATGTCTATCCCATGCATGTCTTCTGCTGCCCAGGCGAAAGTGTTGATGTTTTTATGGAGGAAAGCCACCAGCTCCTTCTAAAGGTCTTCATCAAGTGTGGCTCCGATCTCCACATATCTTTCAGAATGTTGCTCGTCAATGCATGTTCGCAGGTCGGTCGCTCTTCTTTTATGCGACCTTCTGCAATATGTAATTGCTATAAGAGGTCGGTCAGGTTTTTTACCTGCTCAGAGCTGGTTGTCACTCTTTTTCGTGAGTCTTGGGGCTCAGAGTCGTCCTACTTTTTCTCGATGTTTCGCAGCTTATGGTCGGCAAGAAAACACGTACGGGAATCCTTCTGATTTCCCCATATTGTTTTTATACCGATGGGTGTTGGGAATTTGAGGCATAAGTTGTATGTTGAAGGCACAGCTCTCATCAGGTTGAGCCAAGGAGTTCCCATGATCATGTTGTAGATTGCTGGATGATCGGAGACGGTGAAATTGACCATCTTTTTAATGTTGCCATCTTGGACGGGAAGGCGAATTGTTCCCATCGTCATGGTTGTCTCGCCAGAGAAATCAATTATAGGTTGAGGCCTCCCTTTGATTGTGGATAGATCGATCTTAATTCGCTCGAGTATTTTCTTGAAGATGACATCCACCGAGCTTCATTGCACAATAAGAATACGAGCAACGTTGAAGTCGTAAACAGTCAAGTGTATTAGCAGGGGATCGTTATGTGGTTGATCGAGGCCCTCAGTGTCTTCCTCGTCGAAGGTGATAGGGTCACTGGAAAGCCTTGGCTTTGCAGGTGCTGATATGTTCGCGCAGACGTCAGCGCGGCGTTGGTAAGCTTCGATCGCAGTCTCGTTGTCCGCACAGTATTGCGAGCCTCCCATTATCATGTTGATACTTTCATGCTAGTCTTCGTTTTCCATATCATCATCGCGACGCTGGCGTCTGGGAATATCCACTTGTTGTTCATCGTCAGCAGGAGCTTTCTCCTCTGGCTTGAAGTTTGACAAGTTGTTGTTGCTCTTCAAAGTGCCCTATGTGAGTTTGGCTATGAGCTGTCGCCCTCGCGACACCTTGCGGTGGAGAGTGTCTTGAATTGTTGTTGGCGTGTTGAGACTCATCTCTTGTCAGAATGGAGATGGACACCGAAGTGCTCCTCGCAAGGCCTTTAGGGCTGACTTGTACTGATACCTTCAACCTTTGACAACGTGTTCTTGAACCTTGTCATGAAAGACCGAAGACTCTCAGTTTCGCCTTGCTTATTATTCCATAGTTCGGAGTCGTAGATTTTCCGTTCCATGAAGATGTTGTAATGCTGCACGAACAACTCGGAAAGCTAGAGGAAAGTGTGAACCGGATTCTTCTCCAGCTTCTAGAACCATTGAAGGGCAGGCCCCTTGAGGCTTTCTACGAACAGCTTGCAGTAGACGATGTCCTTTTCGCCTTCCTTGAAGTTTGCTCTCCCCAAGGCCACTTTGAATTCCATCAGATGATCTGAAGGGTTTGTAGTTCCTTCGTAAACTGGTAACTTGATTCTTCCGGGATCGGAGATTTTCGTCCTCGAGATTCGTTCGTCAAAATGCGTGTTCCTTGCCTTTTCTAGCACATGAGTGATGGGAGGAGCCTTCCATGTTCTGTGATGTATTTACGACTGGGTACGCTTCAGATCATAAGTTACCCGCTCCATTTGAGCATTTACTGCAGCGAGTTCTGCAGCGTAAGAGCGTTTGAACGCTCTACGCTCTTGCTCCTTCTTGTACCGCACTTCGCTAGAGTAGTTGGTGTACTCCGAGGTGTCTTTCACAACCTCTTTCTTGGAAGAGCCTGACGCGCTTTGAGTATCAGAGGCGCGTGGTTCTTGTCGGCTGCCTTCTGCACCTTCTGCTCGTGCACGCTTCGTGGGACCTGGTTCATCTATGTCAGAGATATCCATGACGCGTTCGGGAGACTTGTCCAATTATTGATGTAGCGGTGGTGGTGGTAGGTCCTCTGGGTTTCCATGAGTTGTACGAGGCGTCGAAAAGTCGAGGCGTTGAGGGTCGACGCGCGCCCTAAGTCTTGCGGTGTCGGGTCTTCTGCGCTTTCTTCGCGAATGAGCTCTCAGTTCTTTCGAAGTCGCCTCGTTGATCTTGGCTTGCTTCTTCTACTCTGTGAGGAAGGTTTCTTGCATCTTCTTCAAGAAACCTTGAACAAGGGCTTTGGTAGTAGTAGCTTCGACATAAGGTTCTTTCTCTTGGTTGTTTCTGCGAGACGTGTTTTCTTCGCCGTTCACCATCTTTGATTTGGTCTGTAACGTAGCTTTTTTTTGTAAGAAACTCTCTAGATCCCCTTAGACGGCGCCAAATTGTGGATGCCGAAAATCGCACAATTAGATTTGTAAGGGTTTCGAGAGGAAGTAGAGATTTCTGAAGATAAGAAATGAAGAACAATGATGAGCAAAGAGAAATTAGGGTTTGTAATTGCTTTGTATTGCCTTTCTCATAAAAATTGTCAATCCATTTACAAGTGTTTGTACATTGATATATATAGCCCCCTAAGTCGGCTAAGCCTTTTTCCTAAAAGATAATGTCAATTTTTCCTAAACCCTCGTGGATTGCCTTTTTCTCCTATATCGGTTGTGCCTATGTGGGCTTTGTTACTGGGCTTTGACGCGTGGAACCTTCTGGAGCCTTCGTTTCTGTTTTGACGGGTGACGAAACACCTGAACCCGATGAGAATTGTCCTGGCACCGATGGCAGCTGCCTTGACGCGATGAGGCCAGGCACATCGGTGTCACTGACGGTGACATCAATGCCACTGCCTGACATCGGTGTCACTGCTCAGTGACATCGGTGCCAGGCAGTTTTGGCCTCTGCAGCACCTCCTGTTGGCTCCGTGATCTATCTGACGCTGTATTCATGACTTCTCCTGAGGTGAAGATAGCTTCGAAGGTTCTCTCGCCAGGTAAGGGGGACTTAGGGAATTCAAGAGGTTTTCATCCTCTCGTAGGTGAAATGACTTAGGGGCCATATTATCTCTGCCCGTCGAGATATGCTCGTTGTCATTAATAACTTTGAACGTCGAAGTTTAGCGGGTGAAATCCGACCCCAACAATATTGTCATGCACTTGTTGTTTAGTAACTGAGGAATTAAAACTTATAGCACTTTTGTGAAATTATTTAGCATTGATCATTTAGTGTGCATCAAGTTTTTGGCGCCGTTGTCGGGGATTTGCATTAGGCATTAAGATTTGAGATCTTTGAAAGACTAAATCATTTATATTATCTATATATTTTGTTTTTGAGTGTTAGTTTTCCTTCTTTGATTGTATAGGCACTAATCTACAATTATGGAGATAAGGATTAAAGATTATGATGAGCCATCTACTAAGATCGAGAAGATGGGGATTAGAGCACCGCCTAGTGATGGAGTTGAATGGGATATAAAGCCGAATTTGATCACTATGGTATTGAATCACCGATTTTTGGGTTTACCGGAAGAGAATCCCAATTGAGCATCTTGCCATCTTTGATAGATTGAGCTCAACCGTTAGTAGAAGTGGTGTATCCGAGGATGTCATGAACCTTACTTTATTTCCTTTCTCATTAGGTGATAAAGCTAGTGAATGGGAAAGAAGTATCAAGTCTTCTTCGATAACCACGTGGGAAGAGTGTAAGAAGACATTTCTCTTGAAGATTTTCTCGCCTCAAAAGACCGCAAAAATAAGAAATGATACAACTAGATTCGAGCAAGGCGAAGAAGAGAGTTTGTATGATGCATTGGAGCGTATGAAGGGGTATACAAGAGCTTGCCCTCACCATGGTATATCTATTGATGCACTTCGTGGGATTTTCCATAAGGGATTAATAGAGAAGCACTATACCGCGTTGAATATTGCTAGTAATGGCGATTTCGCTAATCTCTTAACCGAGCAAGGGGAAGAACTTATCGAGAATTTGGCTCGAAGTGAAGGAAGGTATGGTAAAGCTCATGAATCACCTATGGAGACCGAGAAGAGTAAAGAAGTCAAAAGGCTAGAGGAAAAGCAAGATAAGCTCATTCACATGAATGAGAAAGATGTGGGTTTGATAGCAGAACAAGAAGTCGAAAACGAAAGGGTTATGGCCGTTGGACATGAGGAATCAAGCCATCCACAAGAATATAGCTATTGTCCAAGATTCAAGTTCTTACCAAGAGGGTTTCAAACTACACACCATCAACCTTACTCCACGCCAATCTCGCCACCATTGGATGATACCATTGCGTCTATGTTTGCTCGTATTCTAGATGGTCAATATAAGAGTGTTTCGAGAATGCAAGAAGAAGTGAAGGTCATTCAAGAGAAATTTGAAGGGGTCAACAATAAGCTTAGAGCTAAGATTGAGATGTTGGCTTCTCAATTTGAATTAGCAAAACAACAAAGGGAGTTTGAGTTAGCACCAAGAGAGTATTGTCAAGCTACTTTGAGGAGTGGAACCAAAATACCACCTAGGGTACCACAAGTAGTTGAGATAAGGAAGGATAATCTTGAAAACGATGTTGTAGAAGAACCAAGAGAAGAGGTGCATGAGAATGAAAAAGAAGATTTGAGCAAGAAGCCAATCCTAATTGAAGAAGATACACCAATTCTAGAATCACCAAGGGATAATGGAAAGAAGAAGGTCACCTTTGAGTTACCTCCTTATGAACCAAAATTACCATTTCCCGGGCGTTTCAAGAAGCAAATTTTAGAGAAAGAGTTCGAAAAGTTCAAAGATGTTCTTGACAAGGTAGAAATCATGATTCCTTTCACCGATTTGCTATTGAAATGTTTCGTCTACAACAAGCTTTTCAAGGACATTATGACAAAGAAGAGAATACTAAGAAAGTCCATGCTTTTAGTGAGTGAAGAATGTTCCGCTGTGATACAAAGCTACCTTCCCAACAAGTTACAAGATCCGAGAAGCTTTACATTGCCTTGTTCGTTATGACATTTGTTCTTCAAGAGAGATTTAGTTGATCTACGATCAAGTGTGAGCTTGATGCCACTCTCCATTTCAAAAAAGCTTGGTTTGACGGATTTAAAGAAGACGAGAATGACTTTGGTGTTAGCGGATAGATCTTTGAGATATCCCGTTGGGGTTCTCGAAGACTTGTCTTTGAAGCTTGGAAAACACATAGTTCCCACCGACTTTGTGGTGTTAGAGATGGATGTTGAGTCCAATGATCCAATAATCATTGGTAGAACGTTCCTAGCAACCGTGGGAGTTATAATAGATGTGAAACGAGTAAAGATCAAATTAGAGTTGGGTGGAATGGAACTCAACTTTGATATGGTCAAGGCTATGAAGAAACCCACCATAGAAGGGCAAACATTCCATGTGGAAACTTTTAATGAGCTAGTTGAAGATTACATGGATTTCATTAATGAAGAAGATCCTTTGGAAGTAGCTCTTACCTTGGATGGTGACGAGCTTGAAAAAGCAAGTGAAGAAGCTATTGAGTATGGTAAGTTGCTTAACTCTCAAAAGGGTAAGGAAAGTGCGGTTTTGCCTTTGGAATTAGAGGCTAACGAGCTATACAATGAGCAAGAGACGGCTAGCAGTGTTAAGACTAGCATTGAAGACGATTGGAACAAGCTAAACACGCCACAAGTGGAACTCAAACCACTACCAATTGGATTGAGCTACGCGTTTCTCGGCTCTAACTCTACATATCCGGTTATCATAAATGATGATTTGAGTGAAAATGAAACCGAAATGCTTTTAAATAAGCTTAGGAAGTATAGGAAAGCCATTGGCTATTCCTTAGATGACATTAAAGGCATTTCACCATCTTTGTGCATGCTCAGAATTTATCTTGAAGATGAGTCTAAATCATCAATTGAACATCAAAGAAGATTGAATCCTAATTTGAAAGAAGTGGTTAAGAAAGAAATTTAAAATTGCTTAAGGCAGGATCATCTATGCTATTTCGGATAGTCCATGGATATCTCCGGTCCACATTGTTCCTAATAAAGGTGGCGTGACCGTCATTAAGAATGATAAAGATGAATTGATACCAACTAGGGTGACTAGTGGACATAGGATGTGCATTGATTATCGAAAATTGAATTCGTCTACTAGGAAAGATCATTTTCCTTTACCATTCATCGATCAAATGCTTAAGCGTTTAGCAAATCACTCTCATTATTGCTTTCTTGATGGATATTCGGGTTTCTTTCAAATTCCCATACATCCCCAAGATCAAGAGAAGACAACTTTCACATGCCCCTATGGTACCTACGCATATCATAGAATGCCATTTGGATTATGTAATGCACCGGCAACTGTTCAACAGTGTATGATGTCGATCTTCTCAAATCTAAAAGAGGATATAATGGAGGTCTTCATGGATGACTTTTCCGTCTATGGGAACTCTTTTGGTGGTTGTTAGTCTAATCTTGCAAGGTACTCAAGAGATGTGAGGAGAAGAATTTGGTTCTAAATTGGGAAAATGTCATTTCATGGTTAAAGACAGTATAGTTCTCGGCCATAAGATATCAGAGAAGGGTATTGAGGTTGACAAAGCTAAGATAGAAGTCAAGATGAGTCTTGAGCCACCATCAACGGTTAAAGGTATAAGAAGCTTTTTAGGTCATGCGGGTTTCTATAGACGGTTCATTAAAGATTTCTCGAAAGTTGCAAGACCATTGACTAGACTTTTGTGTAAGGATACTACATTTGAGTTTGATGAAAAATGTCATGAAGCATTTTTGAAGCTAACACACGCTCTTGTGAGTGCACCGATAGTCCAAACACCGGATTGGAGTTTACCATTCGAGATTATGTGTGATGCTAGTGACTATGCGGTTGGAGCGCTTTTGGGTCAAAAGAAAGATAAGAAGCTTCATGTCATTCATTATGCAAGTAGAACACTTGATGACGCTTAAGTCAAGTATGCAACAACGAAAAAGAAACTCTTAGCTATCGTTTTTGCCTTCGAGAAATTTTGATCCTATCTAGTTGGATCGAAGGTTATAGTACACACGGATCACGCGGCACTACGCTATCTCTTAGCCAAGAAAGACGCTAAGCCGAGATTGTTGAGATGGATTCTACTACTTCAAGAGTTTGATCTTGAGATCAAGGATAAGAAAGGAATTGAAAATGGAGTTGCGGATCACTTGTATAGAATGAGGATTGAAGATGGGCCACTAGATGATCAACTTCCCGAAGAACATATAAACGCTTTAAAAGCGCTATACATGGGAAATGAAGGCCTAGATGAGCTAATTGCGGCAACTGCCATTAAGGAGAACGAGAAAGAGCCTTGGTATGCGAATATTGTCAACTACTTAACACTAGGAGTCTCACCGCCAAGTCTTGAACCGGGTAATAGGAAACGGTTCTTCAAGCAACTCAAGTATTACTATTGGGATGAGCCGTACCTATATCGACAAGGTAAAGATAAGTTGTTTAGAAGGTGTATAGCGGAAGAAGAAACATCATGTATATTGTTTCATTGTCATGGCTCGAATTATGGTGGGCATTTCGCAACGTTTAAGACGGTCTCAAAGATTCCACAAGCGGGTTTTTGGTGGCCAACGGTCTTCAAGGATGCTAATGAATACATCTCTAGATGTGACCCTTGTCAAAAGGTTGGAAGTTTGAGTAGAAGGCATGAGATGCCACAAAGTGGGATTCCAAAAGTTGAGTTATTTGATGTATGGGGAATCGACTGTTTGGGACATTTCCCTTCGTCGTATGGGAACAAGTATATTTTGGTAGCGGTCGACTATGTTTCTAAATGGGTCGAAGCCATAGCTAGTTCGACAAATGATGCGAGTGTTGTGGTTAAGCTATTCAGGACGATCATATTTCCGCGTTTTGGGGTTCCACGAGTTGTGATAAGCGATGGCGGACACATTTCCTCAACAATGTTTTCGAGGGATTGCTAAAGAAGTATGGAGTTAAGCATAAAGTGGCAACACCTTACCATCCACAAACTTCGGGTCAAGTTGAAGTTTCTAACCGTCAAATAAAAGCAATTCTTGAGAAAACGGTTAGCAAAACTCGGAAGGATTGGGCAAACAAGCTAGACAATGCACTATGGGCTTATAGAACCGCTTACAAGACGCCAATTGGAACAATGTCTTTCAATCTTCTATATAGAAAGTTTTGCCACCTACCGGTTGAGTTAGTATACAAAGCTTTATGGGCTACCAAGTTACTAAACTTTTATATAAAGACGGCTACCAAGAAGCGGATGATACAACTAGAAGAGTTAGAAAAGATACGCCTTGATAATTATGAGAATTCAAAGAATTACAAGGAGCGGACAAAAGCTTTCCATGACAAAAAGATATTGAGACGCGATTTCAAAGCGGGAGATCAAATTCTTCTATTCAACTCGCGTTTGAGGTTGTTCCCCGGAAAGCTTAAGTCAAGATGGTCGGGTCCGTTCACCATAAACGAGGTAAAACCCTATGGCGCTATCGTGTTAGATAACAAGTTCGGGGGAGAATTCACGGTTAATGGTCAACAATGCAAGCTCTACCACGTGAATGTCCCTATAGAGGAGGATGTTAAAATTCTTCTCTCAGAACCTAATGAAGCCTAAAGAGCTGTAACCGTCAAGCTTAGAGACGTTAAACAAGCGCGCTTGGGAGGCATTCCCATGATATCCTTTGTACATATTTCATTCGGTTTTTATTTATGTTTTGCATGTTTTTGGAGATTATTTTTGTTGTATGAATCAATGGAGAAGATTGGAGATGAGTGGATTCAAGTTAGGAAGGTGGAGAAGGCCAAAAACCATGAGGATCGGACTGGATCGGCTTGCAAGCCGGTCACCAACCCGATCCGTTAGAGGCCTAGAACTCCCAAAAATCTCTGCCACGAAAATCCCACTTTGATCGGCTAGCAAGTCGGTCAGCTGCCCGGTCAGTGAGATGGCCCCATGTCTGATTTTGTGGTTTGTCTTCTTCTCACCCATAGTTTCACTTCAAACTCCTCTGGCACATGGTTTATCACCTCTCAACTACCCACCTACCTCACCAACTTGTTCCCCTATGGAATCACATGCATTACTATGCTTCCCACTCTCCAACATCTCTATAAAATGGAGCATATGCATCCACTTACCTCCACACCTCTCACTTTCTTATCATCTCATAGTTTTTAGCATCTCTCTCTTGTCATAGCTAAGAGCCACGAAATTTTTACCTCTTTTCTTCTTAGTTTTCAAGCATTAGTTCACTACTAAAGTTATGGTATGGTCTTCTACCTTTACTCTTTTAAACTTTTCCTATGGTATGTTCTTCCTTAAGGTTTACTTTCATTATTGGGAGTTCAATTCTTATAATCCAAATCTTCATTGTTAAAACTTGGAATTTATCTTTAAAATTGAGTTGTGATGAGTATTGAATTTACTATTATCATTATGCTAATTCTTGCAATTTAAATTTCATGCTTATTGAATTATAAGAATTTTTGATAATGTTTCCATCTTTATCTTTGTTAAGCTTTTGTTGGATGTAGTGGTGGAAACCTGCATAGTTGAAATAGTCAACGATTCTAGGTCAGAAAGCTCTTAGATGAGAAACACTTAGCAAAGATCTCAAGAGAGTTTGTTTATTAAGCTTTTCGCAAATGATTACAAGTGATTTATGTGTAAAAATGTGGATCCCCTTTTCAAAGGTGTACAAATCCTATTTATAAGAGTCCTAGTCGACCTAGGTATAAATCTACGAGATAAGAAAAGATCCCTAAATCTCTGGGATTCTCTCTCAGCGTAGTCGGCGTGGTCTCATTCTCGTCATGGGCCTAACTTCGAGAGCTCGTCATGGGCCTAACTTCGAGAGCTCGTCATCTATGCCCAGTTTGCAGTAGTGGTTGGCGCGACTTGTTACTCCTAGGCTCTCCAATTCGTCATCTCTCTAGCGTGGGCCTTCTAAGCTCGGCCCACTCTTTTGTCTTGAAGTGAAATGATCAAAGTGGTCTCATGGAGTGTAGTGGACCGCTATAGACGTCGTCTTGGAAAGATACAGTCCTGGTCCCAGTCACTCTGGAGAGCTTTTCCCAGAAAGTAGGAGAGTTGGTCCTGGTCCCAGTCACTTTTGAGAGCTCGTCCCAGAAAGCAAGAGAGTTGGTCCCAGAAACAGAGCTAGTCCTGGGAACAAGGAGAGCTCCTCCATATAACAGCGCGCCCACCTCTGGTACTTAGTCATTTTCTTGATGATCTCTATCAGGGTGAGATATATCCCCAACAGTTAGCCCCCCAGCTTGGTAGTATTAGTTTTGATGGTGCCGAGGTAGAAGAGCCGTAGTGAGGTTTCAAGAAAATATATTGCTTGATCTGTGTCTGACGAGATAAGATTGTGAAACATTTTCTGAGGACCTACCGACGTTATTGAGCTTTCATGTTCATTTTAATACCTAGCTCAGTAAAGACCTTTGTAGACTTGTTTTTCTAAATTTGTTTTGTAAAGCTCGAGGAGCTGGTCCTGTCAAGTATATGGAGCTTGTTTTGTTAAACTTTTGAAGAGCTTGTTTCGTTAAAACTCGTAAAACTTGTTTGTCTAGCCTAGCTCCCACATGTTCTGTTAATGTTGAGCTAGGCGTTGTTTCAATTCCTTCTAGAAATCGAAATTGTTCATGCCCGTTACCGAGGCGTATTTAATGCTTAGTTCTACCATTACTGGCTATATGATGACACTTCCCATCTCATTTCACCCATAACTTCACTTCTTCCAAAGAAAGGTAGATCTACTTTCTCTCTCTTCTCTCTTCCTTTTCCTTTAGTTATTTTACTAGGGTATTTGTCTTCTCCTTCTTCTTGCTACCGTCACCGAGGAGTGTTCACGGCCGAGATCTTCCTTTCTCCGGCAAAGGTTTTGACCGGCTCTGTTCATCTTCCTGTTACCATTCAACCAGAGACCTGCGTCGGCTTCGTTACAAAAAGCTTTCGTCATCGGAGATCTCATCGTTACTGCCAAACTTGTCATTATCACCAAACAGTGGTCGTCGCCGTTTCCACAGGGATCTCGCCGGAGGTGGAGCTGGTGAGCTCGTCGTCATCAAGCTTGGAGTCTTGGTTCCCTCCGATGTGTAATGCTGAGAGCTTCGTCGTGTGCTCGACATCACCAACCTCACCGCCGGTCTATCCTCGTTTCCAATTGCAGAGATGTGAGCCGCTATTAACAGTCTCCGACGCCACACCTCTAGTTCTCGTCACCGGATCTGAACCACTTCCGACCGATTTTCATCGTTCTCATGAGAGCTCGTTTTCGTTTTTAAAGAGCTCACCGATGGTAATGTTTTTTGGAGATTTAATATGAGATTTCGAGCTGGTATTTGCCGAGTCCTCGTTGAGAGAGACGAAAAGATAGACTAAGGAGACCTCACCGTGTTTCACCTTTAGAGTTAGTCGAGAGGTGGAATATCTGACTTTCCGATGAATCATCACATATCTTGACTAACTCAACTCGTGAAAGCTCAACTTTCGGATTTGGAGACGTGGCCTAGCACTTGTCTCGTCAAGCTTCACTTGTGCCGACATCTCTACCTGCAATGATGAGGACCCATGCCGAGGAGGAGTGTTTCGCCCAGGTCATTTTTGAGGGCAAGCTTTCTTGATGAAGCCAAGTTCTCATCGTGACGTCGAGAACTCATAGGTGCTGAGTTGTGTTGATGTTAAGTGATAGTACGAGCTTGGAGACGTTGTGACATTGGTGATTTTTTTTACGATATTGAGGGCTGGCCTTGCTGAATTAATTCTAAGATGAGCACGCGCGTGTTTTATACTACCGAGCACTTAGCTTCAATTCTTTAACAGCCGAGGTCTTCTTTAAAAGTCGAGCACAAGACCGTGTTATTGTGACAAAGTGACTTCGTGTTGTTGATAATTTGAACACTTAGTAATTCTCGAGATTGCCTTGATGTCCAGCTCTACATTGTATTTTGAGAAGTTTTTAGAGTCCATTTGGAAGCTTAGGAAAACTCCTTTCGAGAGTTCGAGATTGAGCATCGAGAGTGCTTGTTCTGATGTCGGGTCCAGTTTTTGGCTACGTTCTTGTACCAAGAAGAGAGATGCGGTTCAAGTCTCGAGTGTGAATTCTGTAGAGAATCCAAAGAGTCCATCTCTTATCTAGGAGCCGGTTGTAGATGTTCGGACTCAGAGAAAGCGCCGACTAGTGCATCCGCTTTAGTTGCGCCCACTACTGTGCCTTATACTGCGCCGACCACTATTGTGCCTTCTAGTGCGCCGACCACTACTGCATCTGCTTTACCTACGCCCACTACTGTGCATGCTTTAGCTGCGACCACTACTACGCATGCTTTAGCTGCGCCCACTACTGCGCCGGCCACTACTGCACCTGCTTTAGCTACGCCCACTACTGCGCATGCTTTAGCTGCGCCCACTTCTGCGCCGGCCACTACTACACCTGCGCCGACCACTATTGTTGCTGCCAAGACCAGAACTGTTGTTGGTGAGCAAAGTTGGGAAGTTCTTTGTTGTTGGCAAAGATGGGGCCGAGGTGACCATGACTAAAATTGAGGAGATCGTTGAGGGGACTAGGACCGATGAGTCTTCGAGAAGACAAAGACCGATGAGGTCTTTGAGGAGACCAGGACCGACGAGGTCTTTGAGGAAACCAGGACCGACGAGGTCATCGAGGAGACCAGGACCGACGAGGTCATCGAGGAGACCAGGACCGACGAGGTCATCGAGGAGACCAGGACCGACGAGGTCATCGAGGAAACCAGGATCGACGAGTCTTTGTGAAGACCAGGACCGATGAGGCAACGGGGTCGGCTACTATGACTGCTCTTGCAAGAATCTTTGATGATGAGGGGACTATGCCTTAGTTGCTTAGCGCGCTTGTTAGCGCTTTTATTGCTTATGTTTTAGACTTGACTTTGATTTTTTGCGCCTACGTGGCTTGTGTTTTATAAGATGATAATGAATGCGGCTTTTAGTTTGCCCCTCTCTTTAAACAAGACCAATTTTCTTGACTTAGACTTTAGAAAGGAAACTAATAGTGATGAATTGTATCCTTGTTGAATCCGTTTCTAGGATGTGTAGTTAGTTTGGTTCAAATGACTTTGTTTAAAAATCCAGATGAACCATCGTCATTATTGACGGCGTTGTTGCCGTATTTCGGTGCTCGTTCTTATTATAAAAGTTAGGTCGTCGTTGACTACCCAACTTTGGAAGCGAGCATGTTACGTTGTTGCAACCACCGCTAAGGTTTGCAGGGTTTTTCGAATGATTGTTTCGGTTTACGACCGTGTCACTCTTTGAGCACGACCGCTTCTATAACGATCATTTGTTTCGACCAACGATGTTGTTAGGTTTTTGGAATGGGCATTTGGGTTTACAAGTGTGCTTCTCTCTAAACACACCTGCTCCTATAATGAACTATTGGTTTCGACCAACGATGTTGATGGGTTTTTTGAATTGTCATTTGGGTTACAAGTGTGCTTCTCGCTAAACACACCTGCTCCTATAATGAACCATTTTTATTTATATAGTGCGTTTATCTGATGGTGGATGTTATTATAAAAATAATCTGCATAATATCTGTGAAAGGTCATCGATGTGGCCAGCAGCGACGGTCGAAGGTGAGATGGTCGTTTAAATAAGACCTTGAGTGATCCATAAAGGATGTGATAGAGATAGTCTTTTTGGTAAGACTTTGAATAATCCATTAAGGATGTGATAGAGATTGTCGTTTCGATATGACTTTGAATGATCCGTAAAGGATGTGATAGAGATAGTCGTTCTTGACAGTACGTGTAACAAGTGTTTATTTTCATAAAAGTCTGTTACAACAGAAGGTGGGAGTATACGAGTATACATACCCCACTCCCCCCCCCTTTATTGGGAGGGGGGCAACTGAACCCATCCGAAAATAGGCTGCCTACGTACCCTTTGCAGGGATCAAGTCACCCGTAGTTCATGGTAAGTGGTAGATGAATGATGGGATGGTTGTTTCATGGTAGTACTTCTTTCTTGGTCTACCTTGTGCCGAGTCATCGTTTTGGCTTCCGCATTTAGGCGGTTCTTCATTGATCGGCGCTACTTCAACGTCGTTTTCCTCTAATTCGAAGTCTTTGAGGTTGAAGTTCTCGCCGAGTTTACCGTTTACAAGTTTTTGGGCGAGCGCCGAGTCGAGAGATTGGAAGTTTACTGTCGAGTGCCCGTTGGGCGAGTTTTGTTTCTTTTGATGTTCTTATGTTATTTTCCTATGTTTGGAAACTATATCATATATAACGTGTACTGCAAAGTATTTATATTAGTATATATCTTTTACATTCATTAACATATTATAATATCATATGTTCAATAATTAATTTGAGTGTGAAATTTTCTTTTCTTTTTTGAAATTCTTCCAATTTGGCATTTGATTTTAAATAAATAATTTTTTAGTTTCTAAAAACTTATTATTTTATTTTTAGTTGCTTCTATCTTAACCATATTTTAATCATAATCGCGTAACATGCATAAGAATATATTTATTTTTTCTTAAACACTTTAAAAGTATTTTTTTCCTAGATTTTAGTGTTAAAAGCATTGATTCAAATATTGAATTATCAAATAGGTAATTCTTTGGATCATGGTGTATAACTGCGTACACTTTTACATAAAAATCATATATCATTCTCCCTATATTTTGTTGTATAATTCATGAATAACGCGACCATTCATTATTTAACTTTATATATATATCAAAACTCAAGATTATTTATTTATTTTAAATTATGGTATTGCAACGTTTTCAATTTTTTCTTTTATAATTCTAAAAACTCAATTATATTGAATAAATTCTTTTTTTCTTTTGGACAAATCTTATATTCCAAATTTCTACTTTACTTTCTCCAAAAAAAATTTGATATCCTTTAGTGAAATCATATATCATATCTCTCATACCTTCAGCCTCATAGCAATTGGCGGAAGCTCAATTATGATGCCTTAATAATTGAATCATTTAATCTATTTTTGTTTGATTATATCTCATGTCGTTTATTTACATTTTTATTCATTGCTCTTATATGTAAACTCATAATGTTTTGATTATTTTCTAATGAATTTTATTATAAATGATATATATTCATTATTGTATTTTTAGTTTAGAAAATAAAATACTCAAATAATCCTAAAACATCGTTCGCGTGATTCATGAGTTTTATAATTTTATTAACTTAACGACAAAATTTTGATTTTACCATTTACAGTGTATACCTCTTATCTTTCAAATAATGGTATTATAACACTTTCAAATTTGTCTTCATCCTTTCATAAAATTCAAAAATAACATAATGAAAAAATTGTATATTCCAAATTTTCATCTTATTATCTAATTTTTACTAAGATGGTTCAGTAGCTTTTTAGTGAAATAATATATATTCTTTTTGTAGATTGACAACTCCTTAACAATTGTTTGACACTGAAATTATTTAGGTTTTTTTTCTTTGATTCTTTGATGTCGTTTATAATTTTATCCATTTGTTCTTATATGTATATTTATTTTACATATTTCCAATTTCTTAAACTGATTATATATATAAAAACTTTTAAGCAAGAAGGTCAACCCGTTGTTTAGAATTTAAAATTATATTTATTTTACATGTTTAACCCATTTTTTACTTACTTGTTTAAACTCTACATATATTTACTGATTTTTGTTTTTTTAATTTAATTAAAAATGTAGTAGTTATTAGTAACAATAAATATACATAAACGACATCATCTTTAGTGAGATGGTTCAATATCCTTGTAGTGAAACAATATATATTATTTCTCTTTAGATCAACAACATCTTAACAATCGTTTGACATTCAAATTATTTAGATTTATTTTATTTGATTCTTTGATGTTGTTTATATTTTTATTCATTTGTTCTTATATGTATATTTAATGTACATATTTCCAATTTTTGAAACTGAATATATAAATTTGTATAGTTATTATAAAATCCATTTACCTTTGAAATTATATTTACAACAATAAAATACTCAAATTAATTTTACATGTACTACTTTTAGCTATTTATTGACTTATTTTCATATTTTATATTTAATTAGATTTTTTTTACCTATAAGTAAGAATAAATATACATAAACATGAATTAAATGACACTTAAATTTAAAACTAATTGTAAAAAAATGATTTGCCTATGTGGACACCTTAGATGAAGAGAAGAGTTAGCTATTATATATATATGATTTGAGTAACATTAGATGAAATCAAGTTAAGTGAGTAACATTAATGTAGTACATTCTCACGAGAATACCTTTAATGACTTGATTAATGACAGTTTAGTAAAAAAAAATCCCTAAAAATTTATTACAATAAAAAAAAAAATTTGTAATCGTGAACACTAATTTTTTTTCGAAGCTTTGAAGGAGGAGCACATCAAGCTTTATCTGAATTCCATTCTGATTGATCACGATTCTAGTTGATGATCTTTCATTAATACTGAGCGTATCATATTGATCTTCAATATCTTCATTAAATATTATAGCATGGACACACTGCATATACAAGGGTTTCATTAGTATACATACAAACTAGGTAGCACGAAGATGAATCAAAGCTCAATCAAACCATTGATGAATCAAAGCTCAATCAAACTGGATGCACATTTCCAATTTGACCAGAAAGAACATATGTTCATTGTTAGAGGCGTATCTTGTAAACCACGAAGATTAAATGAATGAAATCACTTGGAGAAGATGCTCAGCGCATTTCCAGAACTCCTCGAAGAACAATCAGATCAAACGGAGTTCAAAAGAAGGAGTTATTCAATTTACAAATCAGGTGATTGCAGTTTTCCAGATTCAGACGTGTGCGCATTCAACGAAGGATTACGACCAAACCAGAATAAATTAAGCTACAAACTTTCTTGTTCTACAATATTGATCCATCAAGGAATCTCATGAGATTGGATTCAGCCCAAAAACAACAAGAGAAGAGAGAGTTCCGTGCAGATTCAAATTATCATTTATTTTAGTGCTTATCTCTCTTTTACATGCAAATTAAAGTTGAGTTTTGTTTTTCTAGAAGTTTTGCATGTTAAGCTTTAATTATGCACGTTTTTTATGTATTTCCTCTATATATTGAGGCGCCTTTCATGAATAAAAAAATATGCCTTTGAGTATAATTTTTGGAAACTTTTTGAGAGTGATTTTCATTTCTTCCGATGATGTGTAATATCCGTCGATTGATTCGGTTAATGGTGTGTAATATCCATTAATCAAATGTGAATTACGATCAGAACTTTATCTGTCTTGGTGCGCCATATCCGAGGGATCAGCCAGTAAATCAAGAGCCTTCCGCAACTCTTGTGCGACCATGCGTTCCACATCCTTTGATCTTTGAGAGTTTACGGTTTCTTTGATGCAAAGTCTATCCCTTACTGACTCTAGAGTGCCTATCATTGGGAGGATCTCATCATTTGGTATCATAGCACACTCTTCAGTTCGGTATTATCTTTTTATCATCTTCTCATCTTTTCACCTTCTCATCCATCTTCTTTCTTTCTTAGAGACTTTTTTAGAGTAATTCACATTTTGGTCAATGGTGTGTAATATCCATTGATTGATTTGGTTAATGGTGTGTATATCCATTAATCAAATGTCAATTACAATCAAAATGTTTCTTTGATAATCATCATCTAATCATTCATCTTCTATCTTCCATCCTCTATTTGTTCATCTTTTTTGTTTCTTTCATTTTCTAAACAAAACAAAAAAAATTGCATAGCCTCTTCTCTTTAAATAAGCCAGATTTGAGGGCAAATCGTTTTTCCAAAGGAGTATGATATGATCATGGGCAGTAGCAGAGACATTTTGATAAGTTCCTCAAACCCGTCGATGAATCAAAGCTCAATCAAACCGGATACACATTTCCAATCTGACTAGAAAGGACATATGTTCATTATTAGAAGCGTATCTTGTAAACCACGAAGATTCAGTGGATGAAATCACTTGGAGAAGACGCTCAGCGTATTTCCAGAATCAGATCAAACAGAGTTCAAACAAATGAGTTATTCAATTTACAAATCAGTTGAATTAGGTGATTGCAGTTTTCCAGATTCAGACGAGTGCGCATACAACGAAGGATTCCGACCAAACCAGAATGAATTAAGCTACAAACTTTCTTGTTCTACAATCTTGATCTATCAAGGAAACCCATGAGATTAGATTCAGCCAAAAAAAAAACCAAAAAAAAGAGTTAGGTTGCACGGAAACTTCATCGGAGGACCGCTTTCCGCTTCGGAATCGGAATCGGAAGCTCCGGAATCTCTTGGAACCTCCATGAAATCGCGATTCCAAAAAATCAAGTTTGGAATCATTTTGGAAGCTTCGATTCCACTTTGGAAGCGTTTTAGAAACTTCGATTCCGTTTCAGAAGTTTTAAGTATTTATTTTAGAAGCGTTTACAAATAAAATAAGATAAATAATAAAAGTTTATTTGTTTATTTCGGCGTGTCTCTCGGTATAAAACAAAACATTTATGCACACTAATTTAGTCTTTTTATATATTAATTAGTTTATCGTCTAATAAATTACTAATTTGATTAGTTGACTAAGATTATTTTGAAAGATTTAAGTTTAGTGATTACATCATATAGTTTAATGGAGTTGAAAAAACTAAAATCAAATGCAAGTTTAGAGTTTTGATTTTTAATCATTTTAGTTCGAATTATTCATGTTAAGTTATTTAAAAATGTATTAAAATTGTTTTCTTTTTACATTTTTAATATAGTATGAAATGTAATTCATTATTTAAGTGATTTTTATATTTACGCTTCCAACACGTACCCGCTTCCTAATTTTTTTTGAAAAATTCGCTTCTGTGTTTCCGCGTACCCGCTTCTGATTTCATGCAACTCTCTGAGATAATTTCGTGCAGATTAAATTAGCATTTATTTTAGGGCTTATCTCTCTCTTACAAGCAAATTAAAGTTGAATTTTGTTTTTCTAGAATTTTTGCATGTTCATCTTTAATTATGCACGTTTTTTATGTATTTCCTCTATATAATGAGGCTCCTTTCATGAATAAAAAAATAAGCCTTTGAGTATTATTTTTGGAAACTTTTTGAGAGTGATTTTCATTTCTTCCGATGGTGTGTAATATCCGTCGATTAGTTCGGTTAATGGTGTGTAATATCCATTAATCAAATGTGAATTACGATCAGAACTTGATCCATCTTGGTCCTCATATCCGAGAGATCAACCGGTAAATCAAGAGCTTCCACAACTCTTGTGGGACCATGCGTTCCACATCCTTTCATCTTTGAGACTTTACGGTTTCTTTGATGCAAAATATATCCCTTACTGACTCTATAGTGCCTATCCATGGGAGGATCTTATCATTTTGGAAGCTCGCTTCCATGTCGCTTCCAAAAAAACTCTTTTAAAAAGCACGTTGGAAGCTTGCGCTTCCGTTTTGGAAGCTTACGATTCCGTTTTAAAAAAATTGTGTCCTAAAATAAACATGAAGGGTGAAATAATTTTTGGTCTCTCGCGTTATAAAACAAAACAAAACCAAAAACTAATTTCGTACTTTAGCATTTGTGAACAATAATTTTTACCTTTTATCTATAAATTAAGCTCTCCTCGAAGAAATGTGATGTTAAAAATGACTAATTTGATAAGTTGGGTGATTATTAAGTTGAATTATATAAAAATGTATCAAATGTTTTTTTCTTTAACATTTTTAATATAGCATGATATGTTAATAATGTATATATATATATATATATATATATGTATATACGCTTCCAACATGAACCCGCTTCCTAGTTTTTTTTGAAAATTTCGCTTTTGCGCTTCCATAGGCTTCCGCTTCCGCTTACCCACTTCAACTATATCAAAACAAAAGTAGTTCACTATTTATGTATTAATAGTTAACAATGTTAACAAATTACGTATGTTGATTAAAATATTTTACTATTTATGTATAGATACTCTATCATCTCATCTATGTTGACTATTTATGTACAAATAGTCCGCTATTAGATAGTCAGCTATCAGCTAATTTATGTGCAAATAGTCATCTATAAGATCAAACAATAGTTGATCATGTTGTTGTCGTATCTGTACGAATTAATTTACTATAATAGTTCACTACTTACTATTGAATACAAATTTACTAATGAGTTTTTATTGTATGGAGACTAGCCGCCACGTCATCGAATCAGTTTTAGGTAATATGTTCGTGGAGGAAGATGAAAACGCATAGAGAAATAGTTTAAGTTTGAGGACGCAAGGAAAGAGTAAGAACAAAAAGAAAAAACTATGGAAGAAGAAGGAGAGATGAAGAAGAAACCATGGAAGAATGAGAGAAGAACAAGAATAATTGGAAAAAAAAATGAATGAGAGAGGAGAACGGCATATGAGAAAAGAAAAGAGAATTTAGGGTTTTAGTTTGTTTTAACTTAATGTAAAAAGTCTGAATTTTCGTGTGTTTGAAACTAGGGTAAAAATGTAGGAGACTAGGGTAATAGCATAAGGATAATTTCGGAATTTTATGTATAATTTTTAGAGTGTCAAATACCTAATTATTTGTACCTAGACTATTATACATGTTGATTACTTTATGTAGGTAGAATTTTAAGAATTTTTTTAATGAATACTAGGTGACTTTCCTGCGTTATACGCGGTAAATTATTTATACTATATTTTTTAATTAAAATTTTATAAATGTGAAAAATATGTATTAGTTTTGAATTTTACTATAGACACTATTGTTGATACTTTTTTTAATAACATAATTTGTTAGAAATTTAGTTTAACCATTTTATTATTAAGATATGTAGACGTATAGTTACGCAAAAAAAAAAATTTATATATTGATATATTAAAGTATATAATATAAGTAGAAAATACCAAATGATAAATAGACTATAATAAATTAACTAACATATGAATGCATATATATATCTTTTTTTTTATTTGATTGTATATTTATGTTTAATAATCATATAAAATCTTAGTTTGTAATTTAGAGAATAAATTATAAATGTTTGTTGTAATTGTTATTTACTTATGATTGTGTTTAATATGATTGAAATCCTTTTGAGGAAGACTATTTTTTTTAGAAAAATATGCTTATTTTTCGTGGAGGCTTTTTTCTATACTTACAATCTAATGTTTAATCCTATTTATACAGTTAAATCTGTAGAGAGAGGGTAGGTATAATAGAATTTACGAATTGTGCTTGATAGTTAATTATTAGGCCATAATTAATATTAATTAATGGGGTAAGTCTAATTTTGTAGAAAATTTTGCTATGTCACATTAAAATGGTGTTATGTCACATTTCTTTTGTAAGAGTGAATGTGAGAGCATTGTTTGAAGAATCACTCCATAATAATATTTTGGGCATATGATTGTAAACTTGTGATATAAGTATTTGTTTTAAGTATGAGTATCAGTTATTCAATTTCGTTATAATTATCTAATAAACACTAATTAAAGACAAAAGAAGTGTAGATATTGCTTTGAAAGAGATTCTTGAAAGTTTTGAACAAAAAAAAAAAGTTTGAACAAAAAAAAAGGACGAGATTCTTAAATAACTTAATACGTACCAACGGGAAAGGTTATATAATTAATATAGTAATACTTGAAGATAGAAGTGCACCGCCATTCACAGGAAACGATGAGGAATGTATATACATATAATGGTTATAATTAAGCAAAATTAAATAACTTTATGCCGCGAATGAGCTGTAAATTTCACTTTACGCCTAATTGTGATGAAACGATTCGTTTTCATATCCCAATGATTTCATCCTTCTCCTTTCGTTTCCCTTATACGCGTGACTAACCAATTAATTCATTATCGGTTCCATATGTATCACTTTTTATACTTTTATGATTCATAATTAATTTACTCTAATTCTTTAATTAATGGTTATATAGGTTTAAGCATATACTAACTCATGAGGCATTTCAAGAAAACTCTTTAACAACAACAAAAATCGACCATCATTTCGTATGCTCATTTAGTAGTTAAAAAGGGGAAAAAAACAAGATTTGTTAATACAAATACAAATTTAGTTACACCAACAAAACTATAATGCATACAAAAAAAAAATTAAGCAAATTAATTATTTACAAAAGTTTTGCTTTAAGGTTTTTTATTTCAACTCCATTTAACGACTAGTATTTTTAAAATAAATAGACTAAAGACTCACTCAGTATCTATGAAAATGAGGGTTTAAACGTACTTCGAGATTAGAAAGAAAAAGAAACATGCAACCAATACACACACAAAATTATACATTTTTTCCTAAATATTTTAGTAATAATTTTCAAATTTAGCAAAGTAAAAAAATATACATTTGTTTGCCAACAAGCTTGCATGCAATGTTTTGAAGATCAGATCGATTGATTAAACCGGTTTAATGGTGAAATGGAAAGGTATTTGGTTTGGCTCATCACTAAAAATTGGATTTACAAAAAACAGGTAAATCTAGAGAAAAAGCGGCTAAACCTGATATGAACCAGCATGAAGAAAAAACCCGATATTTTAAATTTTGAAAGTTTTTTACCATTGTTTTTGTGTGATACCTTAAGATTATTTTTTTACTTAATTTATTTGTTTGTATATAGATTTAAACATATCGGTTGAAGTACAAATAAAGAAAATTTACAAACTATAAAGATTTTGAAGAAGAAAAAGAAAGAATTGAAGAGGGATGACTCATTCGGCAGTTTTACTTTTGAGAAACATTTAAGTAATAGCATCAAAATAGTGTTAGTTTTTACTCCAATATATTCCATCATTTCCTACACTTTTAAATATATTTATTTTTTCATTTTCTTTGTTAATTTTTAATTATAATCCATACTTTTACGATTGACTAATTGATTTTATGTTTTACTTTCCTTAAAATTTCTACAGAATACAAAATTATTTAAATTTAATGTTTTGTTATATAAATCATATATAGTTTATGTATATTTATATCTAACATTTATTAATTGATTGGTTTTTATTCTTATAAATTTATTAATTTTAAATTAACTTAAAATATGAAAGATTTTTTATAAATTATGAAGTTCAACACCAAAAATAGTGTTACACCATATTTGGTGTAAAACTAGTGTTGGGTTGGAGAAGATTTTACAATAAAATGAAATTTGGTGTAGAGTTGAAAATGCTCTGAAAATAATTATTTGAGGACAAAAACGTTCTTTACAAATAGTTTTAATTAATATTTATTTATTTTTGTAAGTATTTAAATATTAAATATAATAGTGTTTAGAGAAAGAATATATATATATATATATATATATATATATATAGTTGGTTGTTGCCTAAATTCCTATATGTATACTAAACCTCGCCAAATTGGGTTTTGGATTTGGTTTTACGGGTTTTGGATTGGGTCTGGATTGTTTGGATTAAGAGTTATTGTCCCAAATTCAATCCATTTGCAATTTGGATTTTGGATTTTGTTTAAGTTGTTTGGATCACAAATAGTTGAATCAAAGTAGACTTAAATATCATTTTAAGAGGGAATTACAATAATACAACTTTTGAATTACCAGTTTGCAAGCATGCCACGTCCAAACGTGATTTCACAAGAATGCCACAAATTTTGGTTTAAAGGACAAAAATACCCTTACAGAAATAAGGAGTAATTTTCTGAATTTTTTTTCTCCTCCTCTTTTTTCTCTTTTTCTCTTTCTTCTCTTTCTTTCTCTTTTTTTCTCTCTCCTCTTTCTCTCCAACAATGAAAATCTCTCTCCTTTTTCTCTATAACAATGAAAACCTCTCTTTTTTCTTCTTCTATGAAACTAAAAAGGCAAAATAAATTCGAAATTTCCCTCTCTCTCAAATATATCAAGATATAGATCCAATTTGGTTAGTTTTGTTGTAAATTTGATTTTATTTGATTTTTTTGATTTGTGCCTCTTTCTCTATGATGTTGAAAAAGGCAAAATAAATTAGATCTGATTTTGTAACTTTTTGTTTAAAATTTGGATTTATTTGATTTGTATCTCTTTCTCTATAAGGTTGAAGAAGATAAAACAAATATGAATATATCTCTCTCATACATATCCAGATCTAAATACAAATTTTATCAGTTTTTGTTGTAAATTTGATTTTATTTGATTTGTGTTAAAAATATGGGTTGTTAATTCGATTTTGCTAGAAATTACGGTTCCAAATCTGATTTTTTTATTATTTCTGGGTTTTGACGTTTTTTTTTATCACTTGTCCTTATAATTTTTTATAAAGTTTATAAGCATTTTATACTATTTATAAAAAAATTGTATGGTTTATAAGCTTTTTGTAAGGTTTATAAACGTTTTGTACAGTTTATAAGGTTTGTAAAACTGCTAAGTTTATAAACCTATTTGTATGGTTTATAAGCATTTTGTAAAGTTTATAAATGCTTTGTATAATTTATAAACATTTTAAAAGAAATTTGTAATACAGTTTTATAATGTAAATAAAAACCCTAAACCCTAATCCTACCCCAAAAACTATATATTGAGTGTAAAATAGTTAACCCAAACCCTAATATTTAAAAACGTTTTTGTGTTTGCGTTTGAGTTTGCATATGTACTTTTTTTAGAATACCCCAAAAACTATATATTGAGTGTAAAATAGTTAACCCAAACCCTAATATTTAAAAACGTTTTTGTGTTTGCGTTTGAGTTTGCATATGTACTTTTTTTAGAATATTCATTTTTTCTTTTCAAATCCACGAGATAAAAAAAGTTTACAAGATCTAATTTCATATTCATGTTTTTCTCACCATCAATTTATTCCGGAATTTCCATAGAAAGAGAGATGAAATTTGGTTCATTGTGCAAGAGAAAATAAACTTGATAGAGAAAGAGAATAGAGAAAGAGAAAAAAAGATCTCAGATGGTGAGACAAGAGCGAGAAAAAAATAAATTAAAAGAAATATGACAGAAAGAGAGAGGAAAGAACAAAAAAATATGACGGAAGAGGGAGGAAAGAAAGAGTGAAAAGAAAAAAAAAAAAAAAGTAAAATATGACACGTGGAAAGAGTAATAGAGAGAGAAAAAAAAATCTCACATAATAATCATTAAGGATAATCTGGAAATATTTTTAAAATGTTGTGGCATTCTTGTGAAAGTGGTTTTCCCCGTGGTATTTTTGCTAAGTGGCATGTTGAAAGTGGCAATTCTCAAAATTTCTCTAATTTTAATTGAATTATTTAGGGTTTAAAATGGATTTGATTAGTTGAATGATTAAAGAAAATTGACAATAACATCTAAAAAAAATTTGTAACGCAAATTTATTAAATAAAATAGTTTCATAAAATTCCAAAATAAAACTCAAAACATTATTCTTGATACTTTAACTTTAAAATAAAATAAATGATTTCAAAAGATGAACAAAAATTAATAATATACTATTATTTTTGTTGTTGGTAATTTTACATATAATTTAAAATTAATAGTAAATTACTACTTTTGATGTAGGTAATTTTACACTTATATTAAGTTATATATATAGTATATATACATGTTTAAGAGCATTTGGGTTTTATTTGGGTTTTTCAGTTATCTAAAGACCCATCCTAATAACCGAAACCCAAATTCATATTTAATATTTGATCTAAATGAGTTTTTATATAAATCCAAATCCAAACAAATCCGGGTTTCTTGAATTGGATTAGATTGGATTGGATTTAGATTACCAAATTGGCCACCCCTAATGTATACTCCCTCTCTTTCTTTATATAGGATGTTTTAAAAGTTTTTTTATGTTTCATAATATAAGATGTTCTCACTTTCAATGCAACATTTGACTTTATAGACTATTGTGTAACCAATAATAGTATCATGCAATTTTTTTATGATTGGTTAAAAAAATACTTTTTTTGGAACAAAAATAATTTTTAAAATATACGTGGTTTTAATCAAAATATTGTATATTAAAAAACAGAAAAAAAATTTATTAAGATTTTATATTATTATTAGATCTACCGTAAACACTGTATAAATTAATAAACTCGATAAAATAATAAATTTTGCCAGTCCCGAGTTGGACCAGTGTAAAATTTAACACTAATCGATAAGATAATAAGATAATATTTTTTTTTAAAATCCTATACAAATATATGGTCTCATTAATATCATAAAATAATAATTGTTATATATTTCTTTCATTTTATAGTAAGTGATGTTTTAGAATAAACAAATTATTTCAAATTATATTATATTTTCAACTTTTAGTAGAGAATTAATTAATTTTTTCTTGTTTTTAACCATTTATGTTTAGTAAATTGTTTTATTAGTGGTTAAATTATGTTTTATTATGTACTTATCAATTAGTTTTTTTTTTAATTTATTTTAAGCATTGCTCATAAAGTAATAACTCTCTAAAATAATAAATTTTGGTGGTCCCAACATTATTATTTTATAGAGTTTTTACTGTATTATCATATATGTCTATGCAAAAGATATTATAATTTAAAAATCATGACCCCGGTTGAACCGAATTAACCCATGACATAGGGCTGTATAAGAGGGGTGGCAGGTGGTTCTATCGCACATGCCCCACAAGTTTTCTATTGAAAAGGGCTAAAAAAGTTATTTTGTGCCGATGTCGTTCTTGTGAAAAACTGAGACGGCTGTGTCATGACCCGAGAGCTATTTTGGTTCATCATTCGGTCCGATTTTAAAAACAATGATTTGCATGAGTATATCGTCTTTCTTTTTCCTATTTTTCTTAAATGGAACATATCCTTCGATAAAATTGGCCTAGGAAATAAACAGGAGAAAGAATATAGCTGGCATGTGAAATAACGCGATGTCATTACAAAAATCCAACGACAAAAACCAAAAATAAGTATACAAAGTTTCGTACAATAAAGGGATCGACATTCGTGAGAGAATATTGATCAGCCACTCTTTTGCTCTCTCTATCACATAAATAATTAAGGCTTTCTGAATATATGGTTAATATCGCATATAACACATTCATATTGTAATAATTATAAAGTTTGGTACATCTCGTTTATCGTGATTAGAAACAAAAAAAGTTATTAACTATAAGTGGTCGCGACTCATGCACGATGATAATACATTGATTCATACCTAATAAGCTTATCTAGTAACCCATATCTCAAAGTGCTTAATATTCTTTCTGAAAAAGGTGAATGTATAGAGTTTTTATTGCCGTGAAGTTCTATATGAATTATGCTATGTTATTTTAATAAGAATGAATCTCTTCTCCAAATAAGAATAAAACAACATTGTTTTAATCGGTTGATCTACTTATAACACTTAACTGAATGCATATCTTCTTGTATATATACTTAAGTCAAGACATACATATATACGTACATATTGGTAAGTGTGTATGTGTGTGTATATATAGAGAGGCCAAACTCAAAACTTCCAAAACGGTATGACATGAAAAGAAGAGAAAACTCCATGGATTCCAAGGTTCCATGCACATGGCTTTACATCTCTAATTTTAGGTTTCTTCTTCCCACAATCACATCTAGTGGGTTTTGGTGGGATCCTCTATTTTTCTAATATAGATAAAGATTTTTTCTTTTGACAAACTCAAAAAATTAACTCATAGCCACCAATATATATGAGTGGCTTTTTCGTGTGTACTTTGAAAAATGCACTTTACAATTGTAATTACAAGTTCCAATGAAGAGAAAAAACAAGATCCTATCATTGTAGGTAAGTTAGTCACCATCACTTGGCTACCATATAAGCTTAGCTAGCTAGCTACAAAAGCTAAAATCGTGTTGTTCCTACTTTATTAAAGCTAATAAAGCCTTCCTAAATCATAAAACCTATCAAATATTTTATTTTGATGCATTCGATTACCTAATTTATTTTTAATATATGAAAAAACCTTATAAAAGTTAGGAGATGGTGACACTTCTTTAGGTGGAGATTAGGAGAAGACACGAGATAAAGCTCGATAGCAAAAGATGATTTTGGATAGATTTGTAGAGTTTTATGTAGTTTACAAAGTTTAGTTATAAAATTGTTAAAAATCTACCGAATATTTTTGGAATTTTTTCTTTGGGGGGTCAAACTTTGCTTATATTACCTTAAATATGAATTATAATAGCAATAACCACCTGAAAACTTTGTGCCAAAGAGGTAAAGCTACCTGTTACAGAAATGAAGAACAATATATTAAAAGAACAGGTTAGACAACTTAAATCATAGATAAAAGTTGGAAGCTTCTTCAAAAGGGCTTCTAAAATCATCGTTGAAGGCAAGTGAACAACACTAATAGCTTGTAATACCGATAAGGCTGAGCGTTTAAAGACGTTATTCGTAAAGGAGAAGAGCGAGTTCAGAGATACACCCGTAAGTTGGCAATACTCCTGAAACAACCTGGACTGTCTTTTTTTTTTAATGAAATTCAATTAACATTGGACTCAAATTAACATTCCCATAAATGTTAATCCTCAACATCCAATCAACCCAACAAAATCAGCGGAACAAACATAACCAACTAAACCAGCAATTATTCTCAAAAATCCTTAAACCAATCAATAACCAATAATCATCAAATTACCAACAATTCCAGTTCATTCAATTCCAAAAGTAACGAACAACATAGCCAACAATTCTAAACAACATCAAAACACAACTAAAACAAGACCCTAGATCATCCTTCTCTTCATTGCTGTGACGCCCGTGAACCATTTTTTTTTAGGAAAATGGAGGGGCTGTCGATCGACACACGTAGTGTCTGTCGATCGACAGGGCTCTTAAGGGCTGTCGATCGACACACCTTGTGTCTGTCGATCGACAGGTGCTCGAATTGGTTGGTTTTCTGGTTCGATTTAAGTCGTTCAATTGGACCGGGCCGGTTTGGGTAAACCCTAGGGCTTCGTATTTAAGAGTTTTTGGCCGCATTTGAGCGAACCAAAGTCCCAAAAATCAGAAACAGAGAGTTTGAGAGGAGTTTCTCTTGTTCCTGATAGTTTGTGATTAGGGTTTCGTTCTTGATCGATTTGAGGTGGAATTTCGTGGTGGTTGTTGCTGAATTCGTGTGTAGCCTCAGTTCTACCAGAATCTAACCGAAAATCTAAGGTGAGTGCGTGACCATGGCTTCTGGGCCGGTGGATTCGTTAGGGTTGTATGGTGGTAGGTTAAAACTGATTGATTGTGATGATTGATGTTGTTTCTGTGTGTTTGTGGTGTATGGATTGTTGGATTGTGTTTGTTGTGCAGGTTTCGTGTTATCGCAGAGGAGGAATCGATCCGAGAGGATAATTGATCGATCTCCTATGAATCTGCGACGACCTGTCGATCGACAGCCCTTGGGTGTGTCGATCGACAGGGTCACACGAGGCTGTCGATCGACACCTAGAGGTTGTGTCGATCGACAGGTGATCGAGGAGCTGTCGATCGACACCTAGAGGTTGTGTCGATCGACAGGGTCCTGAGGAGCTGTCGATCGACAGGCACCGTGGGTGTGTCGATCGACAGGTGTGAACAGGGCTGTCGATCGACACCTAGTGGTAGTGTCGATCGACAGGCTGCCTGTTGGGCTGTGGTTGAGCCGTGTTGTTGTGTTTTCTTTGTGTGTTGTTTGATGCGTGTTTGCCTGAGCGGATCCATCGCGTCTGTGTGCGCAGTCGTAGATGGGAGGACCGTCTCACTGGGTATTTGTGATAATACTCACGCATCTCTTTTAACCATGTGGTGCAGGTAAAGGCAAATTGTGATCGTGGAATCATGGCAACGAAGAGGGAGATGATCTAGGGTCTCGGTTTTCATGCTGTGTGGTTTATTGTATTTCTTTTATTGTTTTAGAACCTGGTTAGGTTGCTGGATTGATTGGAATTTGTTGTTGAACTGGTTAGTAATTTAATGGAATTTGCATGTTTGGTTTTAGTGTGTTATCCGCTGGTTGCTTGTTTGTGTGGCTTGGTTGTGGAGGACAAGCATTTATGGGAATGCTAGTCTGAGACTAAGAGCTTATTGTTTAAAAAAAAAAAAACGGGTCGGGTCGTTTCAGTTTGGTATCAGAGCCCTTACGGTTTTAGGACGGGCTAGAACTGCTAGGATTGAATTTGGTAAAATTACAATTCTGTGAGTTTGGGGGTTCTAGATCATCTTCCTTCGAGCCTTCAAAGAGATTCCACGGTAAGTGTTGATTGTTGTGTTTTGAGTCTTTCTAGTGCTTAGTTAGGCTGCTTGTGAATGCAGTGAGATGGCTAGAGCTACTAGAGGACGTGGTCGTGGGGGCCGAGGCCGGGGTCGCGGACTCGTGGAGGAGCCAGTGGTTAGTGAGGTTCAGAGTTCCGCGCGTGGGCCTGCGGCAGGTCAGCAGTCGGTTCATGATGGACAGACTGCCAGTGTGACTGCCAGTGTGGGGGCCAGTGTGGGTCCTGTAGGGGCTGGTTTGGGTCCTGTTGAGGCTGGTGGTGCTGGTGGTGCTGGTCCAGCTGTGGGTGCGGTTGCGGCCGCGGGTGTAGCCCAAGCTAGAGATGACCGTTTGGCTGATCTGCTGACTCAGTTGTTGGAGCGGTTACCGGGTGCGGTGCCAGTGCAGGCTCCAGTGGTGCCACGAGTGGCAGAGGTGCAGCCGAGGGCTGCGGGTGCTGAGGAGGTTCCGTCGTATATTCGTATGATGGAGTAGATGCAGAGGATCGGTACGGGTTCTTTTGCGGGCAGTGTGAAGCCTGAGGAGGCTGATGAGTGGCGGATGAGGGTGGAGCGGAACTTTCGCTCGATTAGGTGTCCCGAGGGATACAAGGTTGACTTGGCGGTCCATTATTTGGACGGTGATGCACATCTCTGGTGGAGGAGTGTGGCGGCTAGATGGGCCGGGGCTGCGATGGCGTGGTCAGATTTTGTGACGGAGTTCAACTCCAAGTTCTTTCCTCAGGAGGCGTTGGATCGTTTAGAGGCGAGGTTCTTGGATTTGACTCAGGGCACGAGATCGGTACGTGAGTATGACGTGGAGTTTAACAGACTCCTGGGTTATGCTGGTAGGAGCTTTGAGGATGAGCAGGCTCAGGTTCGGAGGTTCTTGCGAGGACTTCGTCCGGATTTGCGGACTCGGTGCAGAGGCATCAGGTTCGCGAGTAGAGTGGAGTTGGTAGAGGTGGCTGCACAGATCGAGGAGGATCTGGGGGAGCAGGCTGCGATCGTGGTTCCAGCTGTTCAGCCTCGGAGGCCTCAGCAGCAGCAGGTGCAGCAGACAGGTCCGGGCAAAGGCGGCAAGCCTGCGCAAGGACAGAAGAGGAAGTGGGAAGGTGCTTCGGGATCGGGCCAGAGTGGCCGAGGCTGTTACATTTGTGGGAGTCTAGACCACCAGAGGGCGAGTTGCCCGAAGCGGAGTGAGGTTCGAGGGGTTCGGACGTGCTATCAGTGTGGTGAGTCGAGGCACATCAGACCGAACTGTCCGAAGTTGCAGCCGTTGGCAGTGGCAGTGGTCCAGCCAGTAGCTCAGTATGGGCCGGTGCAGCCTTTGGATCAGATCGCGGCGATGGAGCGTCCGCCGGCTATAGCAGCGCCGGGAGAACCGAGCTCTAGACCGATCACAGGTAACTTTCTAATTTAGACTTTGTGAATTCAGTAGTGTAGAATGCTTAGTGCTTGTGTTAGATCGTTTGCCTGTGATAGAAAGTTAGGTTGCTTAGCACTTGGGAATTGTGTAGGGACCTTGTTTGTAGGTGGGTGTGAATCCCACGTGTTGTTTGATTCTGGAGCATCGAATTGCTTCATTACGCCGGACCATGCCGAGAGAAGTGGTATCCGGAGTGACGCTGGTGAGCGGACTGGACCGGTTATGGTTGCTGGAGGTGAATTTCTAGCTACGCATGGCCGGGCGAAGGAGGTGGATATTCTGGTAGCGGGAGAGTTGATGCCAGCTGACTTAGTGATTAGTCCGGTGGAACTGTACGATGTTATCCTTGGTATGGATTGGTTGAATCGGTACAGAGTCCATCTGGATTGTCATCGGGGTCGGGTGGTATTTGAACGTGAAAGTGGCAGGTTGGTTTATCAAGGAGTGAGACCGACTTCAGGTAGTCTTGTGATCTCCCTTGTTCAAGCTGAGGCGATGATTGAGAGGGGTTGCGAGGCCTACTTGGCCACGATTGTAATGCCGGAAGCTGTTGGTGGGGTTGCTGTGAGAGATATTCGGGTCGCTCGGGATTTTGAAGATGTCTTTCAGTCGTTGCAGGGATTACCGCCATCTCGGTCGGATCCTTTCACGATTGAGTTAGAACCCGGAACGACGCCGTTGTCTAAGGCGCCTTACCGAATGGCTCCAGCAGAGTTAGCGGAATTGAAGAAGCAGTTGGAGGACTTATTGGAGAAGGGGTTTATTCGACCAAGTACTTCACCGTGGGGAGCACCGGTGTTGTTTGTGAAGAAGAAAGATGGTAGTTTCCGGTTGTGCATCGATTATCGAGGTCTTAACCGAGTCACTGTGAAGAACAAGTATCCTCTTCCGAGAATTGATGAGTTGTTAGATCAGTTGAGAGGGGCTACTTGGTTTTCTAAGATTGACTTGGCATCCGGTTACCACCAGATTCCGATCGACGAAGCAGATGTTCGGAAGACGGCTTTCAGGACTCGGTATGGGCATTTTGAGTTTGTAGTGATGCCATTCGGGTTAACGAATGCACCTGCGGCGTTTATGAGGTTGATGAACGGGGTTTTCCAGGAGTATCTGGATGAGTTTGTAATCATTTTCATCGATGATATTCTGGTTTACTCGAAGAGTCAGGAGGATCATGAGGTTCATTTGAGGAGAGTTCTGGAGAAGTTGCGGGAACAGAAGCTGTTTGCGAAGTTGAGTAAGTGCAGTTTCTGGCAGAGAGAGATGGGATTTTTGGGTCACATCGTTTCTGCAGGAGGAGTATCTGTGGATCCGGCAAAGATTCAGTCTATCCGAGATTGGCCTAGACCGAAGAATGCAACTGAGATCAGGAGTTTTCTTGGGTTGGCAGGCTATTATCGGAGATTCGTCAAAGGTTTTGCGAGTATGGCTCAGTCCATGACGAAGCTGACAGGGAAGGATGTTCCTTTCGTGTGGTCTGCTGATTGTGAGCTGAGTTTCGCGAAGCTGAAAACGATGTTGACTAGTACACCAGTATTGGCGTTGCCTGAACCGGGTGAGCCTTATGTGGTGTACACAGATGCTTCGGGAGTTGGTTTGGGTTGTGTGTTGATGCAGCAGGGTAAGGTGATTGCTTATGCTTCGAGGCAGTTGAGGAAGCATGAGGGCAATTATCCTGTTCATGACTTAGAGTTGGCTGCAGTGATCTTCGCGTTGAAAATCTGGAGGTCTTACTTGTATGGTGGCAGAGTTCAGGTGTTCACTGATCATCATAATCTGAAGTACATTTTTACTCAGCAGAATTTAAATGTACGACAGAGGCGATGGTCAGAATTGTTGGCTGATTACGACTTGGACATTGTTTACCATCCGGGTAAGGCTAACACTGTAGCTGATGCTCTTAGTCGAAGGAGGTATGATTCATCTCAGGAGCGGGATGTGGAGAATCTGGTGAGTGTACTTAGTACTTTGAGGTTATGTGTTACTTCAGAGGAACCGTTGGGGTTAGCGGCGGCAGATCAGGCGGATCTGTTGAGCAGGATTCGAGTAGCTCAGGAGCAGGATCCGGTGTTGTTAGATCTCTCCAAGGCTACTGGTTCCGAGTATCAGGTTTCTGCTAACGGGACTATCTTAGTGCATGGACGAGTCTGTGTTCCTAAGGATGAGGACTTGAGGCAGGAAATTCTGAGAGAAGCTCATGCGAGTAAGTTTTCGATTCATCCGGGAGCGACTAAGATGTATAGGGATCTGAAGAGGTACTATCATTGGGTCGGGATGAAGAGAGATGTGGCAGATTGGGTTGCAGCTTGCAATGTGTGTCAGTTAGTGAAGGCTGAGCACCAAGTTCCTAGTGGCTTGTTACAGAGTCTACCCATTCCCGAGTGGAAGTGGGACATGATTACCATGGATTTCGTGGTAGGGTTGCCGGTTTCTCGGACCTATGACGCGATTTGGGTGATTGTGGATCGTCTGACTAAGTCAGCACATTTTCTGGCCATTAAGAAGACAGACGGAGCGGAGGTCTTGGCTAAGAAGTATGTGAAGGAAATTGTGAGGTTGCATGGAGTGCCAGCGAGTATTGTGTCGGATCGAGATCCGAGGTTTGCGTCAGTGTTCTGGAGAGCTTTTCAGGCTGAGATGGGCACTAAGGTGCACATGAGCACAGCTAATCATCCGCAGACGGATGGGCAGTCCGAAAGGACGATTCAGACACTAGAAGATCTATTAAGGATGTGCGTGCTAGATTGGGGTGGTCATTGGGCGGATCACTTGAGTTTGGTGGAGTTCGCATATAACAACAGTTTTCAGGCGAGTATCGGAATGGCTCCTTTTGAGGCGTTGTATGGGAGGCCATGTCGTACTCCGCTATGTTTTACCCAAGTGGGGGAGAGGAGCATCTTTGGGGCTGATTTTGTTCAGGAGACGACGGAGAAGATCCGTGTTGTGAAGCTGAACATGAAAGAGGCTCAGGATCGGCAGAAGAGTTATGCCGATAGGAGAAGGAAGGAGTTGGAGTTTGCAGTCGGAGATCGAGTGTATCTCAAGATGGCGATGATGCGGGGTCTGAACAGGTCCATATCCGAGGATAAGCTGAGTACGAGGTACATGGGTCCGTTCCGGGTTGTGGAACGTGTGGGACCAGTTGCTTATCGGTTGGAGCTGCCTCCGATTATGGAGAAATTCCATGATGTGTTTCACGTTTCGAAACTCAGGAGATGCTTGCATGCTTCTGAGGAGGTAGCAGTGACGATTCCCGCAGATCTTCAGCCAAATCTGACGGTTGGGATGAGGCCGGTTAGGATTCTTGAGAGAAGTATCAAGGTTCTGCGCCGGAAGAGAGTGCCGTTGTTGAGAGTCTTGTGGGACTGTGACGGTATTCAGGAGGAGACTTGGGAACCAGAGGCAAAGATGAAAACGAAGTTCAAGAAGTGGTTCGAGAAGCAAGCAGAAGAGTGAATTCGTTTTCTTTGCGGTTTCCAGTTTTTGTGTTGTGATCACCGTGTGTGGTGAGGTTTTTGGTTGTGGATTTTTGTATTTTCATCAAAGTTGTAATGATTATGACATTTTTCCAGTGAATAAGAAAGTGTTTTTCTTATGTGTTTGACTTGCGAGTCATGTGTTTGTGGTTAGAGAACCCCGAAATGGAAGTTTTATTGCGGATAGAATTTGCCAGTTTCGGTGGGGACTCTAGCGGGTTGTGTGTGTGTGTGTGTGAGAGTCTCGGAATAGAAGTTTTACGGTTGTTAGAACTGTCTAGTTCCGGGAGAGACTCTGCAGGGACATCCGGGGTGAGGGATGGTCCGGGTGATCTGTGATGATCACGATTGTGATGGTATTCCGGGAGGGGAATATCATGTGAGACCTTAGGAGGTAGTTCCGGTCAGAGGTGCATTATAGACGTTAGGAATTGATTGCGTAGCTCAGAGTTAGACCTCGGTCTTTCTTGGCAGATCTTGAGAGATGCGTCTCTCCGGGGGACAGTGGGTTCCCCGCATACCGATCGTTCGTCAGGACTGCGCGGACTGAGATCGTGAGGGTATGGGGATAGTTTGGGAGGTTGCGACCTCTGGCAGATCTCTGCATACCGAGAGCTTGATAGACTGTGTGTCTTGATGGATTGAGGTGTGTGGAGATGGTTGAGTATCGAACATCGTCAGGACTGCGCGGACTGAGGTGGGTTGGTACTAGACACCTAGAGCTGAGGGGTGACGATCCCGAAGCTAGATGGTGGTTATGAGCTATGGGCAATCAATGTCTGAGACGGGTCTATGTGCATAGGACGGATGTGAACCTCGGGAAGGTCTGGGAGATGTAGTCTCCGGTGTTGCTGGCGGGTTAGGCCAGGGTAGATTGGTGGGTAGTGTTAGAGGATTCGAGGACGAATCCAGTTTTAGTGGGGGAGAATTGTGGAGGGGCTGTCGATCGACACACGTAGTGTCTGTCGATCGACAGGGCTCTTAAGGGCTGTCGATCGACACACCTTGTGTCTGTCGATCGACAGGTGCTCGAATTGGTTGGTTTTCTGGTTCGATTTAAGTCGTTCAATTGGACCGGGCCGGTTTGGGTAAACCCTAGGGCTTCGTATTTAAGAGTTTTTGGCCGCATTTGAGCGAACCAAAGTCCCAAAAATCAGAAACAGAGAGTTTGAGAGGAGTTTCTCTTGTTCCTGATAGTTTGTGATTAGGGTTTCGTTCTTGATCGATTTGAGGTGGAATTTCGTGGTGGTTGTTGCTGAATTCGTGTCTAGCCTCAGTTCTACCAGAATCTAACCGAAAATCTAAGGTGAGTGCGTGACCATGGCTTCTGGGCCGGTGGATTCGTTAGGGTTGTATGGTGGTAGGTTAAAACTGATTGATTGTGATGATTGATGTTGTTTCTGTGTGTTTGTGGTGTATGGATTGTTGGATTGTGTTTGTTGTGCAGGTTTCGTGTTATCGCAGAGGAGGAATCGATCCGAGAGGATAATTGATCGATCTCCTATGAATCTGCGACGACCTGTCGATCGACAGCCCTTGGGTGTGTCGATCGACAGGGTCACACGAGGCTGTCGATCGACACCTAGAGGTTGTGTCGATCGACAGGTGATCGAGGAGCTGTCGATCGACACCTAGAGGTTGTGTCGATCGACAGGGTCCTGAGGAGTTGTCGATCGACAGGCACCGTGGGTGTGTCGATCGACAGGTGTGAACAGGGCTGTCGATCGACACCTAGTGGTAGTGTCGATCGACAGGCTGCCTGTTGGGCTGTGGTTGAGCCGTGTTGTTGTGTTTTCTTTGTGTGTTGTTTGATGCGTGTTTGCCTGAGCGGATCCATCGCGTCTGTGTGCGCAGTCGTAGATGGGAGGACCGTCTCACTGGGTATTTGTGATAATACTCACGCATCTCTTTTAACCATGTGGTGCAGGTAAAGGCAAATTGTGATCGTGGAATCATGGCAACGAAGAGGGAGATGATCTAGGGTCTCGGTTTTCATGCTGTGTGGTTTATTGTATTTCTTTTATTGTTTTAGAACCTGGTTAGGTTGCTGGATTGATTGGAATTTGTTGTTGAACTGGTTAGTAATTTAATGGAATTTGCATGTTTGGTTTTAGTGTGTTATCCGCTGGTTGCTTGTTTGTGTGGCTTGGTTGTGGAGGACAAGCATTTATGGGAATGCTAGTCTGAGACTAAGAGCTTATTGTTTAAAAAAAAAAAAAAACGGGTCGGGTCGTTTCAATTGCCATGATCCCACAGTCACATTTTACTTTTACCTATATCATATGGAAAAACGAGATGCGTGAGTATTATCATAAATACCAGTGAGACGGTCATTCCATCTACCGACTATACACACATGCACGATGAAATACCAGGACACACAATAAATCAATTCATCAAAACAAACACATAACAAGCTAAAACGTCTGGTGTCGATTCCTGCAAAGACAACATCAACAAAACACACAAAAAACAACACGTATACACAAGGAAAAATTCTCAAACCAATCAATCACCCATTCCATACGTATATTACCAATCTTTCCACCCAGATAAGCCATGGTCGCGCATTCACCTTAGCCTATAAGTTGCCTCATACCTCTGGCAACTCTCCTCTGACCTCAACCTCTGGCAACACTCCTCTGACCTTTGGACCTTTGCATGATGAACACTATAAACCAAACTAGTCGGTTACCCCCAAACCAAAATAGTCGGTTAAACAAACCAACCAAGCCAATATGATTAACTAGACCAAACTGACCCAAACTGGTTAACCAAACTAATTGGGGTTTCTCGTAAACCAGATTAGGGTTTCTAAAAATAGAACAACACATCGCTTTCGAAAGCACACAGAGAACGGATCTTACCCTAGAATCATGATCGGAAACATGATCTGGAATTTTGAGACCGAGACCTTTCCAACGCTATGCAGATCGCCTCCTAACTCCTTCTGGTACGACAGGAAAACAACCACGAAGTTGACTGGTCGCAAATCCAATTCTGCACGAGCCTCTCTCAAGAAAACAACAATAACTCTCAGAATACTAATCCATATGACAAACTGATTTCGCCCAAAGCCAGATATGAGAGTGGAGAACTTACCCTAGAATTTTTACTCCAATCCGATCAGATTAGACTGTTCGTTCCTCTACTCATCTAAAACAGGCCATAACTGTCTTCATCTCCTTCTTAGACGCGACGGTTCATCTTCTTCTCATCTTCTCTTCTCTTTCAATTTTTCAGCCTTTTTTACGTTATATTTGTACAAAACGGAGGTTGCTACCTTTTAAACACGAGCCCTAGGGTTTCCTTAATTCAAAACAGCCAAACCGAACAATTAAAATTAAACCAGCCGACTTGCAATTAACTAGTGTCGATCAACACCCCTCAAAATTTCCCAAATTCAATTATTCTTAATCAACTTGGTTCGCGGACGTTACAACTCCAGAATCGTATCTGCGAGTTCAAAAATACGCCAGTTAATTGGCAGTACTCCAAAACTCATGTCGACAAGAAGCAACGGTATCACAGCTTCTATTCCATTGAATTTGGCAGTTATGATTGAATGACTTTATTATGTGGGCCTTGGAGGATTAATGGGTTTCCAAAGCCCAAAATTTTAATATTATAGATCTGGCGCATCTCAAGATCATATGGACAAAGGTGAAGGTGGAGGCGCGATGGAGGATCTCGGTCGGCGAAGGATGGACGAGGTGCACCAGAGATGTAGGATCTTGCAACAGCAGATGTTGGGGAAATATGATTGATGCGAGAAGCTTCGGTAGACATGGATTCAGTAACAATGAAACTTCTCACGATAGGTAAGTATCTCTCCATGAAGGAGAAGAAATATGATGAAGATCTCTCCACTAGGGAGGAAAAGAATCTCTCCAAAAAGGAGGAAAGGTTCTCCAAGCAAGAAAAAGAGTGATAAAGATAGTTTTTATTATGAGATTAAGGAGCCAATGCATCTTCAGATCTGGTTTGGAACTGATGCAAAAACTTCGGTGGATTCTCTAGATTTGTCTTGAACGACAGATGATTTGGGCATGGCGATTTTGAAGCTATAACTTCCAGATATTGATTTATGAAAATGAGTGAACAATATGATACAGAGAAAGAGAGATGATTGGTGGTGGAGAGAAAAACAACGAGGAAAGGACCAACAGGAGACACGACGTTAGGTAGGTCAGGCAGATGTTTATGAGAATTTTAGTCTCTTCAAACCAACCATTGGGGTCGATTCTACACAATAAGCAAACACATGAAGGTGACAGAAAACATAACTAGGAGAGTCATTGGAATGTGTTTTCCAACGACTCTATGACGCTCAAGTCATAATAGGGGTCAAAGAGAAAGAAAGGAAAGAGAAAGACAATTGTTAGTCGTGAGGAGTCAGAAGAAGTAGGGTCAGAAAATAAGAGTGTAAAAAAAGTTACTCCAGACCTGAAAGAAGGATGGATCCACAAAGTATCAGTTTATTTGAGTAAAAAATTTAGTGTTGGTTGAGAGAAGGAAGAGTACGAAAATAGAATCAGAAGTAGAGAAATAAAATATTGATCAAAAACAGGGATGGGGAAATGGCCTTAACCAGCTGAAAGTTCAGCGATTCAAGACATGCGAAATGGTCCTAACCAGCCGGAAATTTTGGTAGTGAAATAGCCCTAACAAGCCAAAATTTTAGTAGTTCAAGACTAGTGAAATGGTCCTAACCAGCCAGAAGTTCAAAGGTTCAAGACTATAGGTCTCTTGCTCTAAATATAAATTTTTACGTATAGAGATAACATAAAACAATTGAAGGCCCTCAATATAGAGGAGGTTTGGATACCGGGTACCATGTTATGTATCTGCCTTGGGTTTGGATACTAGGATTCGGATAGGTACGATCCATTTGAGTGCTTTTCTATGTCCTCTCTAACTTTGCAAACCACTTGTATGATCGTTCAGTTTGTCTGGTAGCGTATGTTATGCCTAATTTGGCGTCAGGGTACTTCACGTTTCAATTTAACCTACTTTAATCACAATTCAAATCATGGGTCTTCTGTTTTTACCCTATTCTGAGTAGGGTAAAATGAGTTTTTATTCGTTGACCAGAAATTCAAATATTGAAAGAGGCAAGGAAAATGGATTTGGGAAAGGAGAGAGGGAAGAGATTCCTTACATTTATCGGTTTCTTGATAAAGAGGTTAGGGCTTCACACTTACCTTTGGGGTGCTTACACTTGTGATGGGCTTCTTATACGCCCATGTGTCCGTTATTTCCGGGTAATGGACTACTTAGAGACAATCAAGCTCAAGTTTTTTTCTAGGGTCATTGTTGAGTCGGGCCAAAGTCGGTGTGAGTTATTGCATCGGTGATAAGTTCACTCTAGGTTGGAAAATCTCACCATGCCACTTGGCGAACGATGATTCGTCTAGTCTAAGAGATATTATTTTTCCACCAACATTGGATATGCTTCATTCCCATATATTTATCTTGAGTGATTAAAACCATAAAAAACATTTACTTAATTCATATAGACTTTAGTATAATTCTATAAACCATGAAAACTAAATCTTTCGAAAATTCAAAAAAATTAAAAATTTCCAAATCAATAAAAATTATTTTATCAAGATTATAAAGTAACAGAATGTTGGGGGTAAAATAATTTCTTTCGGTTTAGACGTATCATCTATAGCCATGACATGATGGGCTTCACCGACCTTTAAGAAAAATTGATAACTAGCATAACGACCCACACTCACTTGCGCCCCTAGAAGCCTAAGCACTAACTTGGACTCTCTAGTCCCTAGATAATTAACTGCCCAGAGATAAACGAACCAAGGGACAAGTAGGTAGGAACCCCAATTAATAAAGTTTATGACACCCCAGGGTAAGCAAAAATATTATATTCTCCTCACCATAAGACCAGAGAAGGTCATGTGTTTAAAACGAGTTTCCTTCTCTATTCAATATTTGAATTAGCTGGTCAACGAGTAAAACCTCTGTTTACCCTACTCTATGTAGGGTAAATACAAAAGGCTCATGTTGTAATTGATGATTAAATCAAGTTAAACTAGACTAGTGAAGCACCCCGATGACAACACAGACAATACCAGTAGTACGAAGAGTCTAAATTGCAGCTTAGCAGACGGAGTGTTTAGGTAAGTGGTCTACAAAATTATAAGGCGCAAAAACAAAGCACTAAAGTAGGTTGTACATATCCAAAGCCGAGTATCCAAACGCGGAAAGAATACATAAGTTGGTACCCGATATTCGGACCCGGGTAAATTAAAATCTATAAATACTTTGCTATTTCTTTTTTGCGAAGGGCTTGGTTTGATGTAAAGAGTTATAATTTGAACTAAAGACTCTTCGTCTTGAATCTCATAACTTCCGCTTATTTTCTTCCCTTTTTTTTTCTCCGGTTCCGATCAGTCTTTGACCGGAACCTTTCTCCATCTCTTTCTCTATTTTCTTACATCATTTTCTACACCAAATTTCTTACTAAATGTGTTGATACCCGTAGATCCAACTTACTTCAGATTCATAGTCACTTCCTTTACATTTTTGATTTTTGACTATTCTTTCTTGACTCTCTACGTCTCCTCGTTGTCTTTCGCTTTCTTTTCTTTTTCTTTTGATCACCATTCTGACTTGAACATCAGAGCATTATTGAAACATCTCCAATTGTATTTTGAAGCTTTCACGTGTTTCTTAACTACACAAGAACATATGTTTATAGTAGTTCAGTCGTCCGGATAAAAAAACACTCAAACACAAACCAATAATATGAAAATCTTTTTTAATAAACTATCTTAATTACATTAGAGTTTAATTACAATAAAGTTAATTCTATAAACATTGAAAATAAATTTTTCGAAAATCAAAAAAAGTTTAAAAACAAAAATCAGTAAAAATGTGTTTTATCAAGAATGTATATTAACAAACAAATAATATAAATAGTTTAAAAAATTCTTTAAAATCTTATTTTAATTACAATAGATTTTTGTATATTTCTATAAAGCCAATAAAAACTAAATTTGTCAAAAATCAAAAGAATTTTAAAATTTTAAAATCAATAAAAGTGTATTTTTCAAGAATATAAATTAACAAATTAATAGTATTAAAGTCTTTAAAAAATTAAGTTGTTTGTTTTTGGTATTATAAGCAGAAATTTTATGGATAAGTTGTTGTAAATCGCATTTTTCGTACCTATATCATTATGTGATGAAAAAATATCATACTATATATATATATATATATATATATATATATATATGTTTTTAGATCTATTTAAATATTGATCTATATATAAGGCCATCTCCAATGGTTTACATTATTTTGGTGTAACACCAAAATGGTGTTGGATTTTACTCCAATGGTTTACACCATTTTCAACACTAAAAAAAAATATTTTAAGTATATTTCTCTTTTCCAATTTTTTTTGTAATTGTTAATAATACACCATATTTTCAAATTTTACAAATTCATCCTAACTATTTTACCTTTCTAATTTTTTTCACAAATCGATGTTATTTATCTTTAATTTCGATACTTTATATACTTTTAAATTGATTTTCAATTAATATAATTATATTTTATGTTTATTTTATATAATTTTATAACTTAAAATTTAAATATCTACATCAAAAATTATGATTTGTATAAAAATTTTAAATAATGATAAATTTTAAAGTGTATATGATTTAATTTATATGTTTAAAATTTATCTAATTATTGTTTTTTATTTTTATAAATATATAATAATCATATTTAGATTAATTTAAAATATGAAAGACCATTATATAAATTAAAAATCTCAATACCGAAATGGTATTACACCATATTTTATATCATATATGGTGTAAAAAATGGTGTTACAGCATATTTTACATGATATATGGTGTAAAAAATGGTGTTACACCATTTTGATGTTGGAAATAGTGTTGGGTTGGAGACTATTTTACACCAAAAAAATGATATTTGGTGTAGAGTTGGAGATGCCTTAAGAATTAAAAAAAAGGGGGAATTGCAAAAATGCCATGTTTGAATTACCCGTTTGCAATAGTGCCACGTCCAAAAGGGGTTTCACAATAATGCCACGTTTTAGTGCGTAAATGACCAAATTGTCCCTTTTGTTTAATGAGAGAAATTTCGGAACCCTAAATTACTTCATCTCTCTCGGGAAATCGAAATTTGTTCTCGATCTCGACCACCTCAATATCCTGCTCCGGCAACATCGAAATCGTGTTTCTCAACAAATTTACTCAGTCACGATGAAGACGACGACGGACCTTTCTTCGATCTCTGAGTTCTCTGTTCCAGAGGAAGAGAAAGAAGGCAAAGAAGCTTCCGTTTCCGACGGAGATGTGCGAAATTCCCGCCGCCACTGAATTTCCCGATAAGCCATTGATGATCCTAGAAGTTTTGTGTATATATCGATTTGCTCAATATATAGGATTTATCGATTTGCTCAATTTCATGTCCAAATTCTAGGAGTATTGTGATATTGAGTAGATTTTTTAGGCTTTTAGAGAAAATCCGCTTATGATTTTGTGACTAATTGGTGGTTTTTTGCAATTCGTTTTGTTTTGTGAGGTTGCAGATGCAAATCGTATGTGGATCGTACAGGCGTTTACTTTCGTATCCAAGAGGTTCCAAACATGTCAAGTGTTCGTGTTCTCAGATTGTTAATCTCGTTTTTGAAGGTTTCTTCCATGTCATTTATATCTCTTATTCATCAATTGAAAATCTTGTGTTCTCAATAATGTTAAACTAGAAGAATCTTGGGAATGGTCTGTCTCTCACTCTCAAACTGGTTTTAGTTGGCATGTGTATGTGGATCGATGCAAAGTGGAGAGTAATTGGCACTTTGCAGTAGATTTTGTTGGCTTTTAAAAAAAAACCACTATTCAACCATTCAAAATAAATGAATTATTTATTATAAGATTTTTGTAAAGTTTATAAGGTATTTAAAAGGTTGTATTAGTTGATTCTCATTATTTCGCCAAACAAGACTTCAAATGGTTTTAAAAATTGATCTATAAATTGTATATTATAAGGTTCTTGTAAGGTTTATAAGGTATTTAAAAATGGATCTATAAAATTGTATATTATAAGGTTTTTGTAAGGATTATAAGGTATTTAAAAAGTTTTATTAATTGATTTTCATTGTTTTGCCAAATACGACTTTAAATGAATTCTATATTATAAGGTTTTTGTAAAGTTTATAAGGTATTTAAAAAGTTGTATTAGTTGATTCTCATTGTTTCGCCAAACAGGACTTCAAATGGTTTTAAAAACCGATCTATAAAATTGTATATTATAAGGTTCTTGTAAGGTTTATAAGGTATTTAAAAATTGATCTATAAAATTGTATATTATAAGGTTTTTGTAAAGATTATAAGGTATTTAAATGGTTTTATTAGTTGATTTTCATTGTTTTGCCAAACACAGCTTTAAATGAATTCTATATTATAAAGTTTTTGTAAAGTTTATAAGGTATTTAAAAGGTTGTATTAGTTGATTCTCATTGTTTCGCCAAACAAGACTTCAAATGGTTTCAAAAACCGATCTATAAAATTGTATATTATAAGGTTCTTGTAAGGTTTATAAGGTATTTAAAAATTGATCTATAAAATTGTATATTATAACAAGGTATTTAAAAGGTTTTATTAGTTGATTTTCTTTGTTTTGCCAAACACGACTTTAAATGAATTCTATATTATAAGGTTTTTGTAAAGTTTATAAGGTATTTAAAAGGTTGTATTAGTTGATTCTCATTGTTTCGCCAAACATGACTTCAAATGGTTTTAAAAATCGATCTATAAAATTGTATATTATAAGGTTCTTCTAAGATTTATAAGGTATTTAAAAATTGATCTATAAAATTGTATATTATAAGGTTTTTGTAAAGATTATAAGGTATTTAAAAAGTTTTATTAGTTGATTTTCATTATTTTGCCAAACACGGCTTTAAATGAATTCTATATTATAAGGTTTTTGTAAAGTTTATAAGGTATTTAAAAGGTTGTATTAGTTGATTCTCATTGTTTCGCCAAACAAGACTTCAAATGGTTTCAAAAACCGATCTATAAAATTGTATATTATAAGGTTCTTGTAAGGTTTATAAGGTATTTAAAAATTGATCTATAAAATTGTATATTATAAAGTTTTTGTAAGGATGATAAGGTATTTAAAAAGTTTTATTAGTTGATTTTCATTGTTTTGCCAAACACGACTTTAAATGAATCATAAGATTTTTGTAAAGTTTATAATATAAAATGATCTTTACAAAAATTGTAAAAACAGATAAATAAAATCAGAAATGTATTCTATTTAGAATCTGAAAGAGAACGTCAAAGGCACACACATTATCGCACGTTTCATGCAATGTTCTAAAGTACAGAGAGCGGGCAAGAGCTAATATGAAACATCAACATATTATCACATTGTCAAGGGTTGAGAAAACAACAAAACTTCATACTTTTATGTTCCCACCAAACGTTAAGCTAATCTAGTTGCTCAATTCATTGATATGCGCCAATCACACAAACTGTACTCCACAATTTCAATCAAAAACCTCTTTTTGTGGAATATCAAACTACCACTATCTCAAGAGCCTTAAATGACAACTTCTCAGCTACCTTATCATTAACATTTGCATCTTAGCCTTTCTAAACAACTTCCATAACTTGCAAACAACCATAAGAGAGAACTTACTATCCAACAATTACACTAAGCTAAACACACAACAGCTATCAAAGCAAAAACAAAGCCAATACATATAAGAGTATATGAGAACAATACAGACCTTGAAAATCAACCCAACGATAGTTGTTCCAGTCTTCAGAAACCCTGGGGCTTGAAAAGTTGATGCACAATAGAACTAAACTCATCTTAGAACAAATCAAAACTAATCATTAATGGTCGAAAAAATCAACCCAGGAAATGAAAATTACAAAAGCACACACTTGAAGAAGTGTTTGGTTAAAATGAGGATAGATCCAGTGACACACAAGCACAAGAACGACACACTTTCTTCTTCCTCTGGTCAATCAAAGAACGCAGCTACACTAAGTCATATGGCTCAATGGGAAAGTGCTAGGCTCGAAGCTGAAGCAAGACTAGCTAGATAATCAAAGCTTCTCCATTTACAACATTACCAAAACAACAACAAATCAGTCTTCACTCACAAACCATCAACAACAATTTGGTCAAAACCAAACGAAGGTAAGAGAAATTGAAATCTCTAACATCGATTTGACTGGTTTCTGTAATGTTTCATCAGAATATCCGACATCGACGGTGACATTCTCCGAGAATCTTCCTATGATGACTACGTCTTTAGGAATCCCAATAGAGAACAGAACTACGGCGATGATTGAATTCACCGTCTCTTCTTCCACCTCCTCCGATGTGACTCTGGTGAAAGAACGATTTGAAAGGAGATTAAGTACGGACACGGCGGCGAGATCCGGGACGACGACGGCGAGATCTAGAACGACGACCACAAAGGAGATCCGTTTTTTCGATCAAAAAAGTCAATTAAAAAATTATAGGTAAATTAAATCAAACGGTAATATGGGAATATTTGAAAAAATATGTGGTATTTTTGTGAAAGTGCTTTTACCCGTGGCATTTATGCTATGTGGCATGTTGAAAGTGGCATTTCTCAAAATTTCTCTTACAAAAGAATGGCGGGACCGAGAAAATAATAATAGTGGAGAAGCTTAATTGAAGGAATGGGGTTGATGTGGCTTTATTCATTTGGTTCCACAGTAAGTACTACACAGCTTGGCTCCTCATCCTCTCCACGTGGCTTCCCATTCCACGTCAGCATCGTCTTCCCCACGTGGCTTCCTCTAGTGGGTCTTACTAAGATTTCTTCATCCATCGATGATTTGTCACCATCGTTGCTCCCTAATTCCTTCACTCCCCCCAATTTGCCTCGCCATAATTACTTTCCTGTTCTAATCTTCGAATGGCAGTATAAACTAAATATTATTTTCTCTTTAAATTACAACTGATTTAATTCTGTTATTTTCTAAAAAAAGAATTTGAGTTAAACAAAAAATATTGATCTTTTTAATAGAATAGTTCTAAATTTAATAATATATCATATTTTATAATAATCGAATCCCCTTTAGCAAATATAATAGTATTAATAAATAAGAAAAATTTCCTAAAATACCACACTTTGAAGTTTTTTTTCCAAAAATACCACCTTAAGTTTTTTTCCAAAAATATCACTTTTTTTTCAAAATTCCAAAAATACCATTTTTAAAAAAGTTTATTTTTAAGGTTTACAATTTAAAAAATTTGGGTTTGGGTTAACTATTCCAAAATTAGGGTAGGGTTAGGGTTTGGGTTAGGGTTTGGGTTTGGGGTTTAGGGTTTAGTTTTGAATGTTAAAAATAAATATTTAAAAAGTGGTATTTTTAGAACTTTGGAAAAAATGTGGTATTTTAAAAAAAAAACTTTAAGGTGGTATTTTTGGAAAATAACTTTATAAAGTGGTATTTTTAGAAATTGCCCAATTAATAATCGAATGACCAACAATTAAACTCATGGTGTTATATTATTTAACATCATGATTCAAAATTATAAAGAGGTACGAAACACAGATCCATTAAATTCGCCTATCTAGTAATATATTACGTAAATAAGTATTTTAATAATTAGGAGATTATCCGATTTTTATCATCTGGCTAATTTTTTAGAATAAATCTAATAGTCCATTTATCAGATTTTCTAAGTTTTTTTTTACCAACGTGGCATAATGTCATAGTCTGAGAAGAATTAAAATTTGGCCTGAATTTATAGAGTAATTTAAAAAAAATGGGAACCACTAGGCCATTCATTCTGAATTCAATGCTTTTTGATGAATTTGTTTCATAATTCTTTCTGCGCCACCGAACCAAGACTCAATAAGATTACTTTAATTAAAATTTATTAGAGCGGTAGTTTTTAAAAAAATAATTAAAAGATGTAATAAATAACACACAAAAATGGTCGGTAGAATTTTCGTAATTCCCCATACCAAAATATTACTTCGTCGTCAAGCATGATCACTGTTTATTACAAGTGCTCAACCGTCACAAACCATTACCTTTTGATTTTTAAACTATAAACAAATCCTAATCAAATACTAACCACAACTCTAAGCAATCATACTCACAAATAGTCTGTTATTATGATTTAGTTAAATAAAATATTAAGAGCTCAAAAAACTTAAAATAATAACTATCATGAAATGAAAAAAATATATTCAACGCCACATGGTATATCTCTCATCTTTCCTCTATATAAAGCACCATAACCTCCAAACACAATCTTCATTCCAAATTCAAAACCATTTCCCAATAAACCTCCATTGATTCTCTCTCTCTATCTCTAGAAAAACTCGTACAAGAAACATAAAAGAATGGAGAGTATGTTCCGTTTGATGGATCATGAGGACTCACCAACGACTAGCCGGTGCATTTGGGTCAACGGACCAGTCATCGTCGGAGCAGGACCGTCGGGATTAGCTACGGCGGCTTGTCTCCGGGAACAAAACGTTCCTTTCGTTGTTCTCGAAAGAGCAGATTGCATTGCTTCTCTATGGCAGAAACGTACTTACGATCGTCTCAAGCTTCACTTACCTAAACAGTTTTGTCAATTACCCAAAATGCCCTTCCCCAAGGATTTCCCTGAGTACCCTACCAAGCGTCAGTTCATCGATTACCTTGAGTCTTACGCCTCACGGTTCGAAGTCAACCCAAAGTTCAATGAGTGTGTGCAGACCGCTCGGTTCGATGAGACCAGTGGCTTGTGGCGAGTCAAGACGGTGTCGAACGTTGAGTCGACTCGGACCGAAGTCGAGTATATTTGCCGGTGGCTTGTGGTGGCTACCGGAGAGAATGCGGAGAGAGTGATGCCGGAGATTGAAGGACTTTCTGAGTTTACCGGCGAAGTGGTTCATGCTTGCGATTACAAGTCCGGTGAGAAGTTCGCCGGAAAGAAAGTGCTTGTCGTCGGTTGTGGAAATTCCGGCATGGAAGTTTCTCTTGACCTAGCTAATCACGTCGCTAAACCTTCCATGGTCGTTCGAAGCTCGGTAAGTCATAAAAAAAATCAAAACTTTTTTTATACAAAAATCAAGAAAAGAATCCGATCTTAAGACCAAAAATCTGATCAAAGTTACTTTCTTTTTGTTCTTTCAGGTTCATGTTATGCCAAGAGAAGTAATGGGAAAATCAACCTTTGAGCTTGCAATGACGATGCTAAAATGGCTTCCTTTATGGCTCGTAGACAAGCTACTCTTGGTTTTGAGTTGGGTCGTGTTAGGAAACATCGAAAAATATGGTTTGAAACGACCAGAGATGGGTCCAATGGAGCTAAAGAGTGCAAAAGGCAAAACTCCGGTGCTTGACATCGGAGCTTTAGCGAAGATTAGATCAGGAAAGATCGATGTAGTTCCAGGGATCAAAAGGTTTAACGGAAACAGAGTCGAACTCGTTAATAGAGAAGAACTCGACGTAGACTCAGTTGTCCTCGCTACTGGTTATCGAAGCAACGTACCATATTGGCTACAAGAGACTGAGTTCTTTGCAAAAAATGGTTTCCCGAAAACAGCGGTCGGAACCAGCGGTTGGAAAGGAAGGACAGGGTTGTATGCGGTTGGGTTTACGAGAAGAGGGCTCTCGGGTGCGTCAATGGACGCGGTAAAGATCGCACAAGACATAGGTTCTGTTTGGAAACTCGAAACAACACAACCCACGAAACGCTCTATGGGTTCTCTTAGAAGATGTATCTCTCAACAGTTCTAATTTTAGGAAACGAAAGATTAGAGTTTAGGACAGAGATAGATCAGAGAAAAGAGAAGAGCCCTCTCCTGAAGAAAGACCCCAAATGGGTGTTGTGTTTTTGGTTACCTCCTCCACTTGTTTTGTTTTGTTTTGGGCGTTTTGTGTAAACAGAGGATGATGAGGCCTTTCGTTTTTTTTTACTTTTAACCTTTTTTGGGGTTCTTTGATTTATTATTTTGTACAACTTTACATTTTTCTTCTATTTGCATAGTTAACATCTATATTGTATACGATATTCTAAGAATTTTTTTTAGTACAAAGTGTTTCATTTTACCATCTTTCTATAGTTCTGTCATGCTCTCTTACTTTTAAGCCATGTACTTTTCAGTATTTGAACAAATTCTTCCATGATGGTAGTTGGAATGAATCTTTGATATTAGGATTCATTTTTTTTAGGCTGCGGATTCGAATCTTGTTATAAATAACTCTTCAAAATTGCTTCGGTTTTCTTGAAATACCAACAAATGCTTCTTTATGTGAAATAGGGACATGCGAACCGGCCCATAAAAACTTAGATACATTTTAATTGATATAGCATTGCAAAACTACCATATAATATAATGCGAAACAATGTGGTGTACAAAATCTGTTTTTTCTTAGAATTTGTTTGATCATTTATATCATCAAAGTACATTTGTCTTTTGGGAGTTTATACTTAAATCGTTTTGATTGGAATAGGTTAATATATAGCTTAAAATTCCTTTTTAAAAAAAAATTATAGCTTAAAATTTAGTCGTTAACTGATTTATCTATAAAGGATGTTAAAGGTGATTAACACGCTTTGTTGCCGACTAAACTTTTTTATCTAGTTAACAAAGATGGACCAAAATTTATTACAATTAGTTAAGTTCGAACACGATTGTTCGCTTATTTTCCCTCACACGGTTTATAATTTTTTTTATTTTTTTAATATCAACAACGCACGACTTCACTTCAAATTTGAAGGAAATATTAAGTTTGAGTTTGTTATGGGCTTCCAACTCAAAACTAATTGGTCAATGAGTGGATTGGCCCTAACCCTTTATATATTAGTAGATTATTTCTCCAACTTCCGATGTGGGACAATATCACTTGACACTCCCTCCCCCCGTCACGCTCAGGCATGAACATTTGTAGCGTGGGCAATTGTGGGAACAACATCCACGGGGTGGCCCAACGATCGTATGACTCTGCTACTATATTGGGAGATCGAGAGGTCGAGATCGACCGAGATTGAACGGTGAAGATGACCAAGCAAGATTATGGAAATATTCCAGAAGATTGCAATATAGAAGATTGCAATATCGAAGATTAGGAAAGTCAATATTTATATATAAGTTATATATTTTCTATTATCAAATATGTAAATAACTTGTTGACAAGTTATAATCTTTGTATAAATAAGCCTCTTGGCTAATGAATAAATTGAGAGAAACTATTCCACTTCTAAAGTTTCCTCTAAATTCTATCATGGAAAGAAACTATTCTACTACTATGTTTCCTCCAAATTTATCAGGACAAAATGCCAATATCCTAAACACAGGATTAACTACATTTATCATTTACAGGAAAAATGGTACACTTGGTCATTTTCTAAATTTTTACGAGGAGGTGGAATGAAATTCCGTAAAAAGTATTGTAAAGGTAGAATTTGTACGGCTTAACTAAAAATATTTAGGTTAGCAAAAAGAAAAACTAAAAATATTTTCATCTAAATACTTACAGTTTACGTACATATGGGTAAGAGGATTAGATCAAATTTTTTGTTTAGTAAACTTAGGCTACGGGCTTGTAAGTCTGAATAAATAGGAGAGAAAAAGGAGAAAATGAACACAATTTTCCTCATAAAAATTGCACAGATGCTAGTGGAAGAAACGATTATTAGATATAATCATATTACACTAAAAATTTAACTTGTTCACACTTAAAATACTTCATAACGTACAATAATCTTTTTGTTTGACTAAATTCACGACTGTATTTTGATGAGATAACACAAGAGTGATAGCGAAAATGTTTTAACCTTTTGAGGACTTTTGATCGAGAAAATTGTGTTTTTCAAACCGTTATTTGAATAACAGGGACGATGAGCCACATAAGAAGATGTCTGTGTTTGTTTTTCACAATTCTTTTTGATTGTTGATTCGATATTATAAACCGTATTGTGTTTGTAGAATTAATTTGTGTTTGTAGAATTATTTCCATATTGTGTTTGTAGAATTATTCCATTCGTTTTTTAACAAACCGAAAGAAACCAAGCTACATGAAATAAATTAGTTTAAAAAACAAAAACAAACCGAAAGAAAAAAATTATTTTGTTTTTCTGTAACAGTTAATACCATTTTTTTTTTATATAACAGTTAATACCTTGTGATAAATCGTAGGGTGGATTGAGCTTTTGGAATTATGCATTTTCAGTGTTAACAAGTATTAACGGGTTTGTATACGTTTGAAAATCCTCCAATGCATATGTATTTTTTTTTTTTTTTGGATAAATACTGAAAATTACATATCAAAAAAATTTCAAGTGTCTGGGACCTGTCGTTGAAAATATTATTTTTAAAACATAAATTATCACTCCCAAATAAAACTGAATTTTGTAACCTTGAATCAGAGCTGTGGCTAGGGATAAGAAAGCCCGATGCGAGATTAACTCTTAAAACAATTGTCATAATTTATATAAAATACATAATAATCATTTCGTCTACAAAAAAAAAATACCAATTCTAAAATAATTTTTTTTTTCTTTTTTTTTTTGCGACGAAATCACTAACCATAACTTTCAAAAACAATATTTTTAAAAAGAAAAAATAATGGTAATTTTTAAAAATAATATATTTAACCATTTTTTTATCGATGGATAAGATAGTCAAGTTACTCAATATCTCTTGTGATATACTCGAGCGAAGATCTATTAGATCTTATCAACTTCAAGTTTGAGAAACTTCTTTAAGCAGATGCAATTAAAATTGGAATCGATAACAATATCTGATCAACGATCCATGAGTTCATATAACAATCATCGATTATTTTCGTCTCCGATTAAAAATAGTAAAAGAGATTAAACGGCTGAATATTATCCTAGATTTATTTTTATTTTTGATTATTTTTAACTTTTAATTAGTTAATAACTCTCAAATTAAGTTTTTGGTCGCATTACAATTATTACTAATGGTAAATCTAATAAGAATATGAGCCTTTAACTAATTATTACTAATGGTAGATTAAGTAAAATTTTGGGCCTTTAACTTTCTTACAAAAAATTTGGACCACATGCCAATGTTTCTATAAATTGGCTATAGCCAAATATTGGTGGAGTTCTGCTAGAGATACTAAGGGTCTTCATTGACACGCATGGGATAAGCTGTGTATGGCAAAAGAGGATGGGGGCTTGGGTTTTCATTCGTTATCAAGCTTTAATTCGGTTTGCTAGCTAAACAGCTATGGCGAATGTATCAATATCCAAAGTCCTTAGTTGCAAGAGTTTTCATAGGTAGATATTTCAGGGATAAGCATCCACTTCGGGCACGAAAACCATACTCACCATCTTATGGATGGAAGAGTTTACTATCGGCTAGAGATCTGTTATATGCGGGGAGTCGTGTTAATTTAGGGTCGGGTAATAGTGTGGCAGTTTGGACGGATCCATGGATTCCAAACTGTTACCCAAGACCGGTTAGAGGGAGAGGGAGTACCTTGCACCCCAATTTGATGGTGAATCATCTATACAATTATGGCACGAAGGAATGACATTTACCTATCCTTCAGGAATTTATGGAACCTCATGATATAAGATTCATACAAGAATTATAGATTAGTGAGACTTTTATAGAAGACAGGTTTATTTGGCATTTTACAAAATCAGGAAAATACACGGTTAAATCAGGTTATTGGTTGGCAAAAAACCTTGAGAAAATACAAGATATTAACCTAGTAAACGAACCTAGTTTTACGGTCCTCAAGGCTCATGTTTGGAAAATAAAATGTCCTCCCAAAATTAGACATTTTCTTTGGCAAGTTTTATCAGGGTCCATGGCAGTACTCGAGAGAATAAAACATCGTGGCGTGCAGTGTGATGCGATATGTTTGAGATGTGGTCTGGAGGAAGAAACGATTAACCATGCCTTATCTGAGTGTCCAATAGTCCAGGATATTTGGAAATGTTTTTTGGCGCCGAATGGAAGAGCAATATTACCACACTCCTCGGTTTACGGAAATATGGATTTCCTTTTTTGGAGGATTACGAATGTAAACACCAATAATGTGGATTGTAACATATATCCATGGTTATTGTGGTATATTTAGAAATCAAGAAATAAAAGAGTTTTTAAAGGAATAGAGGCGGAAACACATGATGTTTTCAATTCGGCGGAGAGTGAATTCCAAGAGTGGATGTCTGAACAGACGAGGGAGAACGAAGTAGAAGATAGCATTCGTGTGGTGCCGCAGATAGTGGCTATGGATACACATCGAATGCGATGTCAGGTGGATGGATCTTGGAAGGACATAGAGAACACTTCGGTTTTGGAGTGGGTATGCCTGCATGGCAAAAATGTTTTAATTCTAGGTGCACGGGGTGTAAGTAAGCGAAGGACTCCCTTACATGCGGAGATGGAAGGACTAATATGGGCGATGACCTGTATGGTGGAAAGAGATATGACGTGTCCGGTGTTTGAAACAGATTGTTCTGACCTAGTGGATATCGTCCAACATCCAGAGGAGTGGCCGGCGTTTTCGATTCTCTCAGTCAAGCTCAGGACCTTACAAGATCGTCTACCCAACTTCTCATTATCCCTCATATCACGTTCTATTAATTTGAAGGCGGACTGTCTCGCCCGTTCAGCAAGATCTCGAGCTTTTAATTTTTCTTATGTAAGCAATACTTCACCGAGTTGGATTTCCATCTTGGGTGGTAGTTTCTAATTAATAGTAAGGTTGACAAAAAAAGAAAAGAAATGCATACGCATACTATGAAACCAAAAGCCAGACGTCATTTGTTCATTCCAGAATACACGCATATATATTAATTAGGAAAACAAATTTCAAACTAATTAATAAGAAAGTAACATTTGTTAGAATATAATTAATTAACAATGTATTTTCAAATACATGTGATAGCTAGGTGTTGGGCATGGATTTGGGGCCAGATCCACCTCCTTCAAAGGCCCACCATAAGACTAAGGCCCAACTCATCCTTGATATTATGTAACCAAAGCATAGTGCTTTTTGATTGTCTAATTACTTTATGTAATCATAGTCACATTTAACCCTAGATAAATGTACTATATATAGTTGTCACATCACTTGATGGGACAACTTATGATATAATATTCAGAACAGAGCAATACCGACCACGTTTTGTGTATTCTCTAGGGACCACGTTTTGTGTATTCCAAAGCAATCTATCTTTTATTCATATTTATACAACCGCGTTCATTCTTACTTAACAGAAATCTCGACATCTCTTATTATACAACCACACTTTCCCGATCTTGAGATCAACACTAAGTGTTTTTTTTGTGGGTTGGAATTAATTAATTAGGTGACTAAACCTAATTAACATAACTATAATTAAATCCTACTTCATACCCAAAAACATAAAATTAAATCATTACTTTACATTCGATTCGTGCCGTAAATGCAATTATTAGTGTCATGGTTCATGCATCGAGTTTCCGCTTTGCACGGAAACTAGTAAATAATACGGTACATTCTTTTAGGTAATTAAGGCTTTGAGTGGTAGCACTGATTCAGTGCATTACAACGGCATTACAAACTAATATTGTCTTTAAGTAACCATTAATCAATCAGTAAGACAATATATTACAAAAAAATAGTATTACTTTATATTGTACTATTATCTCTAATTATTGTTTGTATTATTTCTAATTGTAGTATCATTGTTGTACTGCTATTTGTATCATCAAAAAATTTGTGCATTATTATGTTACCAATCAGACCTTAACTACTTATTTTTCCGATCAAAGTTTGGACTCTTTAAACTCATTTAAAAGAGATAGTCTTTAAATCATTACAACTACATTTTTACGAAAGCCGATTTTAGAAATTTATGGACCACAAACAAAAAAAAATTAGACCACTAATTATTGATTTAGAAAAGAAAAAAGAAAGTTTAAACCAAATAACGAAAAAGGTGAATGCAAACATATACCTCTCAATTATTTTATGTCGCTTATGAACCAACTGAATTAAAGAAAATTTATGTATATTTCGCGGCCGATAATTTATATAAACATAACTTCAAAATTTTTGAACCGCAAGTATAGATTTGGCCAATATATTAAAGCCAATAATCTATATAAACATAATTTCAAAAATTTTGAACCGCAAACATAGATTTGGCATACTTATCTTCATGATCGTCCTGATTTTAACTTGTACCACCTTTTGTGTAACTAATAATTAAAACATCATATAAAGTAAAATAACTATTTTTTTCGTGTGCTATCATTTCTAGCTATTATTTATATTGCTTTTAATTATACTACCATTTTCATAATATTACTTTTTACCGTATTGTGTTATCTGTCTTTCTTTAAGAAGTTGGTAACCCATCTACACACAGAAACGATTTCCAATGTCGTCCAATCTTACAGCAAAATTAGTAAACTATTGCCACTTGCTGATTAATGAATATGCATGTAATGTATTTTTGAAATGAATCAGATTCGTATATGTTTGTATTATCGAATATTTATTGTATATATACGATCAGAAATTAATATCAACTGTTATATAAAAAAAAGTGTTAAATATACTATGTATGATCATAATCAATACTCTTATGCGATTAAGGTGAACAGTTTCATAATCAATATCTCTTTTAACACTTGATTAGTAGATAGTATATTACATCAGCTTTAGATATATTCGATCAACCTGCATCCTATGCGATTAAGGTGAACAGTTTCCACAAACATTTCCATGATGCAATTCTCCATATACGACATCTCTTATGATGGACAAACTCTCACCGACGAACGTCTATGAATGTATAACATCTCCAATGATGGACATGATCTTCCTGAACGATGGAACCTCCAAAAAACGCTTTCCCATTAATCTACAAAAAAACTGTTTTATTTGGATTCAAACCTCATATCTTCTGTAAAAGCCTTTAAACCGTTGATCATTGAGTCAAGAGACTTTCACAAATCATTCAATATACCTTGAGTAGAAAGTTTTTTTTAATGACAATATCCAAACCATATATTCGGTTAGTTTTTCAACATTCATGGTTCTTATGTGTGAAATTTTTATTCTTTGTAATATTTTTGGAAAAAAATATAGATTTTTATATTTTATGTGTTAAGTTTCAGAAAAACAAAATATGTATACAGTAAAGTTGGTAGAGTTTAAAAAATTATCTGTCTTAACTAATTTAAATCTAAAATATGGTCTGAAATTAAAGAAAACCTTTGGTCTAAATTCGAAATCACGAAACATCGTAATTTGACAAACAAATTTAATTTATATGTAGTGGAATTTTCTGAGGAAAGAAAAAAAAAAAAAAAAGTGAAATAAGTTTGTTGGTGATGAAATTAAAACCCACATGTGTTGGGTCCAATGACGAGATCTAACAATGTCACATCAAATGTAGATCGGCCTATGTCCAACGTCAAAGGATAAAGCCATCAGTTCAAAACCAATTTCGACCACAGCATTTGTCCATTTATTATTGATATGTAGAGTTTCTAATAATTCAACATTCAAACTTTTTATATATATTTGTTGCTCGTATATGTTATCCCTTCTTTTTAGTCTTCGTAAAACATTATCCTGTTTGATGGAAAATAGAAGGGAATTGTTTTTTTTTTTTTTAGAGAACTAGAAGGGAATTGTGATCATATTACATTTATCGTTTCTCTTTTAATCCTTTACATTCCACTAATGAATTTATAAATTTTATAATCAATGAATGATCAAAATGTTCATAACCGATAAACGAATAATAATAATTATTATTTCTATATACTTTCAGTATGTATTGAATCATGCATGTACACATTAGAATGTCTTCTAGTAGACGTCAAAATCATCTTTTATTGACGATATATAGATTAAAGAAAAAAATATAGCTAGCTCCATAACTAGTAAATTTGAAGTTCCACCAAAATACTTGAACGAGATATGTCTATAATATCTTGGAAGTAGAAATTTTGACGTTTATTTATATATACACACACTATATATGTATATAATTAATTATGCATGTACAACCGCGAGAAGTCTATTTCAAAGGCCATGGAGGAGTGATCATATCGCCTCATGTACCCTCACCTCAGGTTACCTATTTAGAAACTACAAGTCGAGATGTTGAATTTGAGTGACCATTATTTTTTTGCTTTCTTCTTTGCTTTTGCCATACTTGTCACTTGTCACCTCAATCTATTTTCATCACCTTAGCAAAAATCCTAGCTAGATATCTTAGATTTTAGTTATATGTTTTGTTATGAAAACCTAGGTAGCTAGGGATCTATCAAATAGGTAGATATGCGTCGATTTGCATTCAGTGTCATTTACTCTCTTTTTTCCGAAATTGCGTAGTAAAATTTTATATGTACGACATTGATTTAAAGTTGTCAAACATCCCAGTCTACTCTATTTCGACCAAATTCTTAACGAGTTTAAATATATTATGGTCTAGTTTAACCGTCGTTCAAAAATTCAAAACTAAATTATATCATAAGCGATAAATTTAAATACATTTTAGATATAAAGAAGAAAAATCGAATTCTAAAATCGTTTTGTAAAACCATGCAATTAATCTTTGATTATATAAGATCTTAATTGACACATCTACTTTTAATTAGTATATAAGGGTCAAATAAGTTGAGATTGAAGATATCAGTGACAAAGAGTAAAACACATGGGGATGGTCAGAAATTCTCCAATGGCGAAATCATTCATGTTCAAGGGCCCATAATGTCCATCATACACATTACCAAAGTCTGCAAAAACTAGGGTTTGTTCCTTTCACATGCCTATGTTTGTTAGATGAACTACCTCATGCGGAAAAAAACTCATGTACACTAAACACAAGAAAGAAGAAACCTAGAGACACTTCTTATTTACCACACACAATGTTTAAAAGTGTACTTTCAGTAACTCATTTTTACAAGTTCAATGTATACGATATATATACGGAAAAATAGACAATGCTATAAGTAGAAGCTACTTCTTCTTCTCTCATACCAAAAAAAGGAACTACGTCCCCAACAAGTAACCTGTCTAGGTCTATATGTATATATATACAGTATATTTAGGTCCATATGTATATATATATATATATAGTTTCTCATAGTTTAGTTCTTTCACTTAAAACAGGTACGTAAAGAGTAATCATTCAAATGTACTGGATTTAATCATTGGGATGGGTACAATTTTGAATGGAGCATTATTGAACCCATGTCTCAAATACCCAAATACTTGAAGCGGAAACGGGTATTTATGTATTCATTCGTTCAAATACATATTAGATACATACATCTCAATTATCTCAAGTATTTGATTTGTGGCAATCATTAATACATACATATATACTGATATACACATGGATGGACACGGACAACTCAAGGAACTTGAGCTAGTACGGGTACTTTGGCAATTCTTTGTCAGTTTTATAACACAATTGTTTATAATTAAAGTGTGTTTATTTTTTGCGGGTGCATAAATAATATAGAATATGTCATATAGACTAGTATGTAGATATCAAATATGTGTTCATATATATATATATACGTAATGTATGTCGATGCAACAAAGATTTGGGCTATAAATGAATGAAGAAAATGTTGGTGGGAAATTGACAAAAACAAATCGAGAAACAATGAAATAATTCGAACCCATGACGTTACAACTGGTCAAAAGTCCCCACATGATCTTATCAAAGGTAAGGTAGGTCCATAGATGAGTTGGTTTTTAATCACAATTTTCTCAATTCTCACGAATTTTTTCATGGCGTCTTAAAATGGCATCTCAATTCTCACGAACTTTTGGTATAAAATGACAAAAAATTCCTTCGAAATCTCTTATCGGAAGCAACATAGATTCTAGAATAATGATATGAGTCAATCAATTCATTACTAAACCATGTTTTAAGTTAGAAATCTATAAATCAGGGAGAGCGTGATATTGGAATCTAGATTTAAGCTAATTAAGTTAAAGTATGTTGTCTAAATTACAGTGGGATTCGGTTTACTAAAAAAACCAACATATGAAATGTGTTAGACGTTGACCCAAAAAAAAAAGAGAAAAAGAAATGTGTTAGACATCTCATACTGGAATTGAAATGAGATATTGGATAATATGGGTATCATATATAGGCCACTCCCCTTATCAATTAATTTTGAATCAGAACCTCATGATTTTAAAATCCAAATTTACCATACTAAATCGATACAACCCAACCTGACCCATTAATCATAATGGGTTGAATATTTTGATCATAATAGATTGATCTAATGGTTTGATAAGTCAAATGGGTAAAGTTTAAATGAAATGAATTGATGGGTTAATATGTATTGACCATCAATCTTTTTTCAAAGCTAAAAATATGATTTTCTAATTTTTTCGCCAAAACATGATTTTTCTCTTTTCCCGTCTGTCGAGGATTCAACACCGCAATTCGAACTTCCGATCACGATCTTAGACTTCTGATTCAATTTATAACAGCTCACAATCACTCGAACACTCGTTTGTAAAGAAAATAAAGAACAAGCATAAACGAAACAATACAAGAGTTTGTTGACCCGGAGTCTCGCCGTCGATATAACGCACTACTCCTCCCGAGCTGAGATGGAACTAGCAACGCACTATCACCAGAAAAACAAGAGCTCAAGATTCCAAGCAGCTCGAGGAAGACGATGAACAACAACAACTAACGGCCTAACAACTTGACCCTCTAATAGACTTGAGAATCAAACCGGCCTTAACCAAGTAATCCAACATCTACTTCCACAAACCGAACATTAGACCATGACACTCTAAATGAGTTCGAGTCTTACAACAAATACTCTTCTTCTCACTTATACGTTCAAAGTTTAGATAATGTTCAACATTCTCCACCTTGTTTAACTATTGAACCTTGTATAATCTTCCAAATCTTCATCACCATTATGGGATATCTTGTGCGTTCTGTCTATGTTCTTTACCCCCAGCGACCAGCCCTAAGGTCCGATTAGTTCTTGAGAACTTGAGTAACTTCAATGCAGAATTGAACTTACTCACTGGCACCACTTTCGTCAAAATATCAACAGGATTACAACTCGTGTGAATCTTTAAAACCTCCACTTCCTTCGCAGTGATAATCTCCTTGATGAAATTATACTTGGTAGCTATGTGTCCGCTCATGAAACACATTGTTTTTGGCCAAACACAAAGCACTTTGTGAATCACACCACACACTAGCAATCTTCTGCTTAAAATCAAAATCTTCAAGCAATCCTCTTAACCAGATAGCTTCCTTCGCTGCTTTGGTTAATGCAATATACTCAGCTTCAGTTGTAGACAATGCTACCACCTACTGCAAACTCGACTTCCAGCTTACTACATTACCTCCAACTGTAAAACTATAACCTAAAGTAGAACTCCTCTTATCCAAGTCAGCTGCAAAATCTGAATCACAATAACCTTGTACCTTCATACCATCAGACTGTGTGAACACCAACTTCAACTCAACAAACCCTTTGATATCCCAGTGAACATGACCTGGATTGCTCATAAACTAACTAACCATTCCAAGTCCATAAGACAAATCTAGCCGATATCCAATCATAGCATACATGATGCTACTTACTGTAGATGAGTATGGAGTAAATTCAGTATCTACACACTCTGTTGGTGTAACGCAGACAAACAGACACTGAGTTACACAGAGGAAAGGAAAGAACAAAGATAAAGAACACATAATAACTTTTCTGGATAATACTTTTAATTCTTCTCTGATAGATGAACATATTCTAATAGATCTGATAAACAATACTGAAGCAAACTACATGATTATATTGTAAAAGTAAAACGTAACTGCTACCCCATTAAACCTGTGATTATTATGACTAATAAATATGAAAATTCAAACACCCAAATTAAACTCAGATTCTTGTAACTCTCAAACGTTACTTTGACCCATTTAATTCTCATTAACTCTCCTTGACTATCATTGATTCCTTGTTTGACTCAGACTTCAACATTCCCATTAATGTCTTGTTTGAATCACTCAAGAATCACTCTTCAACACTCTCCCTTGATTCAAACTTGCATACTCCAAGCTTGCTTCAAACTTGCATACTCCAAGCTTGCTTCTGAAGTAGTCAAACTTGTTCTTCGACAATATCTTCGATAGAGATCTGCATTCTGCTTGTTTGTGCTGTAATGCTCCAAAGCAAATGAACCTTCATTAACCAAGTCTCTTGCATACCTTTGCTGAGACACGAAGATTCCATCTTCTTCTTGGTTTACTTTAAGACCAAGGAAGAAATGCAGCAAACCCAAGTCTGGCATTTCAAACTTTTTCATCATCCTCTTCTTGAAATAAGCAACAAGTGTAGCACTAGAACCCATGTAAATCATATCATCTACGTATAAGCACACAATAAGGATATCACCTTCACCTTGCTTCTTTACGTAGAGAGTAGGCTCACTCTTGCTTCTCTCAAAACAAGATTCTGCAAAGAACGAATCAATCTTGTTGTACCACGCTCTTGGTGCTTGCTTCAGCCCATATAGCGCCTTACACAACTTGTAAACGAACCCTTCTTTGCCTTGAACCACAAAGCCGTCTTGACATCTTCAAGTAGTTCACCATTCAAGAACGCTGTCTTGACATCAAATTGATATATCGGCCAACTCATATAAGTGCCTAACGCAAGTAGAGTTCTTACCGTATCAAACCTTGCAACCGGAGAGAATGTTTCTTCATAATCCACTCCATACTCTTGAGAATGACCCTTGACAACCAACCTTGCCTTATACTTCTGAATGCTTCCATCAGCATGATACTTCGTTCTAAACACCCACTTCACACCAATTGAGTGTTTCCCTTCAGGTAGCTCAACCAGCTCCCAAGTCTGATTCTTCTCTATGGATTCTCTTCATCCATTGCCTTACGCCAGTCTTCTTTCACTGCTGTCTCAATGAAAGAACCAGGATCAGAAGTGAAAAATGCCATATGTACAGCATAAATCTCCTGCAGAGATCTATACTTTTGAGGTATGCCTCCTTCACTGCTGTCTGACCCACTGCTACTGCTACTGCTACTGCCTGAATTTGGTGAATTAGGCACTAAATTTGCTGGTGTGTTAGCTTATGAAACAGCTGGACTTTGAATCACCTCCTGGTCATCATTGTTGTCCACTAAAACTGCTACAAGCTCACCATCATCTCCTTCACGCCAGCTCCATGCAGCTTTCTCATAAAAGGTGACGTTTCTGCTTCCAAGAATCGTTCCACTCACAGGATTATACAATCTATATCCTTTAGATTGTGAAGAATATCCAAGAAAGATACCTTTCTCAGACTTATCATCCAACTTCTTCCTCTTGTGAGCGTCAATCAGAGAATAAGCCACACATCCAAAAACTCTTAATTGACTTACCCCAGGCTTTCTGCCACACCATGCTTCATATGGCGTTCTCTTTAACACAGCTTTCGTAGGTGAAATTTTCAGCAGATACACTGCTGTCCTCACGTTCTCTGCCCAAAACTTATTTGGCAAATTCTTCTGCTTCAACATGCTTCGAGCCATCTCGACCACAGTTCTGTTCTTCCGCTCAGGTGTATAAGATGTTGTAAGCTCACAATGTATACCTTCATCTTCATAGAATTTGTTGAACTCTGTAGATGTAAACTCTCCTCCTCTGCCAGTCCGCAACACCTTAACTTGATGTGCACTTTACTTCTCCACAAGTGCTTTGAACTTCTGAAACATCTCAAATGATTCAGATTTGGACTGCAGAAAATAAACCTAGCTCATCCTGTTGTAGTCATCTGCTAGCATCAAGAAGTATTTGTTTCCTCCGAGTGACACAGTCTGCATCGGACCACATAGATCAGCATGAACAATCTAAAGAATTTGAGTTGCTCTCCATGCTTGACCAACTGGAAACGACCTACGCGTTTGTTTCCCATAGATGCAACCTTCACATAACTCTATATCTTTAATCTTTGGTAGACCAGAAACCATACCTTTCTGACTGAGTAACTTCAACGCATTCTCATGTAAATGCCCATACCGTAAGTACCACAGCTTGGAATCCTCTGAAACCTTAGCTACCAATGCATTTGCCTCAATCAACGACATCTCCAACGGGTACAAATTGTGTGACATCTTCCTCACCACAGGTAGTGTGAGACCATATCTGTTATCTTTGATAACATAAACATTCCCCTCAAAGAAAACTGAACAATTGCTTTCCACCATTTGACCAACACTCAACAGATTTTGTGCTAGATCAGGAATGTAATACACATCATAGATGAGTTTGATATTACCATGAGCATCTTGAACTGCCACGATACCTCTTCCCTCAAATTGAACTTCTTTGTCATCTCCAAGCTTCACCTTGAGCTTGTGTGACTCATCGATCTCTCTGAACAACGACTTGATGCCCGTCATGTGATTCGAAAAACCGCTATCCAAATACCACACCATTTTGGATACTCCCTCACTCTTATATGCCATAAAGAGTCTGGGTTGCGCATCTTCTTGTTCAGCAAAGCTTACAAGCTTTTCTCCTCTTTGTTTCTTCCAACAATCAGCCTGCATATGGGCTTTCTTCTTGCAATAGTGACACTCAATATTGCTCTTGTTCATACCTCTGTTGTACGACGGATTAGAACCACTTGTTATGCCTCTACCATGGTCTGCATGACCACTTGTTATGCCTCTACCATGGTCTGCATGACCACCAGGTCGGCCTCTTCCTCGACCATATCCAAAACCGATGCTGTACTTCTGATTAGAGTACTCTCCCTTCATCTGGAAAGCCTTCTCTTCAGATTTTTCAGCCTTCTTACCAAGTCGATCTTCATGACCAATCAATGAACTCATCATTGTATCAAACACATATGAACTCATATCGTTTGCCTCCATTATCGCAAGAACCACATACTCAAACTTCGGAGTCAAGCTTCTCAGAACTTTACTCACAACCGTTTCATCTGACAAAGTTTTGCCATACGACTTCATTTCGTTGACAATGGCTGAAACTCTCGCCAAATACTCATGCATCGTCTCCCTCTCCTTCATCAAAAGTGTCTTAAACTGATGACGCAGAGTCTGCAGTTTAACTTTAACTGCCTTCTTATCTCCCATGTACTCCAGCTTCAGAATCTCCCATGCTTCGTGGGACGTATTCACTGCTGAGATCCGAGATAAGATGTCTTCGTCTAGTGATGTCTGGATAAAAAACAACGTCTTAGCATCTTTCTTGCGATTCTCACGTAACCGCTGATCAGGTTCCGCAGGATTTGCATCTTCAAATCCATTCTCCACCAAATCCCAACTCTCTTGAGATCTTAACATAGTCTTCATCTTAAGACTCCAAAGGTGATACTTCACACCTTTAGAAACCAGAACCAGCGCCTGCTGAGTAGCTCCATTGCTAGACATGGCTTATCTTTAGATAAATTGAAAGGGAACCGAAACCTAATGCTCTGATACCACAATGTTGGTGTAACGCAGACAAATAGACACTGAGTTACACAGAGGAAATGAAAGAACAAAGATAAAGAACACATAATAACTTTTCTGAATAATACTTTTATTTCTTCTCTAATAGATGGACAGATTCTAAAACGTAACTGCTACCCCATTAAACCTATGATTATTATGACTAATAAATATGAAAATTCAAACACCCAAATTAAACTCAGATTCTTGTAACTCTTAAACGTTACTTTGACCCATTTAATTGTCATTAACTTCCCTTGACTCTCATTGATTCCTTGTTTGACTCAGACTGCAACATTCCCATTAATGTCTCGTTTGAATCACTTAAGAATCACTCTTCAACACACTCATTCTTCTCATTGACCTTAGCCAATTTGAAATTTGCCCCAATAGGAGTCAATGAGCTCTTCGAACCTTCCATTCTAAAGCTCTTAATGACCTTCTTCAGATACTCAGACTGAGACAAGTACAAGATCTCTTGATCTCTCTTCCTTATGATGTCCATACCAAGTATTCTCCTTGCTGGACCCAAGTCCTTCATCTCGAAAGCTATACTCAGCTGCTTATTTAACTCTTTTACCACTGGCATGTCTTCTGCAGCTACTAACATGTCATCGACATACAATAACAGATACATGAACTTCTTATATGATGTCTCCTTCACAAACACACACAAGTCATGTTCACTCCTCAAAAATTCCTGCAGTCTCATAACTTAATCAAATTTCTTATTCCACTGCCTTGGAGACCGTTTTAAACCTTACAGTGACTTCTTAAGCAAACACACATATTCAAGATGCTTCAAATCTTCAACCCCCTCTGGTTGTTCCATATACAAATCCTCTTCCAACTCACCATGCAAGAAAGCACTCTTCACATCCATTTGCTCAAGCTCCAATTCAGATTGACTACAACTAATAATGGTCTTCTGATGGACACGTGTTTCACGACTAGAGCAGATACCTCCTGATAATCGATTACTTTTCTCTGAGTAAAACTTCTAGCCACCAATATTGCCATGTGCCTTGGTGGCTCAATCTCTGCAATTCTAGGTTTCAGCTTGAATAACCACCTGCAACTTATAACATGCATGTCACTAGGCCTGGGAACCAACGCATATGTTTCATTTTATCCAAGGACTCCTTCTCTTTTACACAATCTTCATGCCATAGTTCACAGCTATCACTCTCCATAGCTTCACGGTAACTTTGAGGTTCATCATCGTTAATTACTCTCATTGTAGCAAGAGCAAACGCTAAAAGTACCATCCTCAGTAAAAATATCTTCAATAGATACAGCAAAAGTGAATTGACATCCATCTCTATATCTGGCTTTTGAATTACCCTCCTTGGCATGTCTTTAGCAACATGAAATATTGACAAACTTTGTCTATCCACAATGGCTTTGAGTCTTGGCGAACTAGTCTCCATCTCTTCACTGGAATCCATAAGGCCTGAATCAGCTCCACCTCGAGGTGCGTCCTCTGTTCCCTGAACAATTCCTGGACTACCACCTCCTGAGGTCGAGCCACCTGTATCATGTACCTTGACTGAACTAACTCCACCTCAAGAGACAACCACACTGTCTTCATCATTAGTAGTAACATCACGTAAAGGTAATTGCACACTCTTGTTATTTCCTCTTTTTGTACTGAACACAGTGATGACTCTAGCCTGTCTTTTAGTACCCCTCTCAGTAGACACTTGTTGGGTAGTACCTTTATTAGGCAAATCTTTGAAAACTTAGATCCTCATGAAACTTCACATGTCGACTGACAACACACGTTTCTTCATCTGTCAGCCCCACGTTTCTTCATCTGTTAGCCATACCTTGTATCCTTTGGTACCTGGTGGGTAACCAATGAAAATCTCTCTAACTGACCTTGGTTGTAGTTTACCTTGATTCATGTAGACATACACCACAAACCCCAAACTTTTTCAAATATTTAGACCCTGACTTCTTATTTAACCACATTTCCTATGGAGTTTTGAATCCAACAACTCGTGACAAAGTTTTGTTGATCAAATACACTGACACAGCTGCAACTTCTGCCCAAAACATCTCACTAAAACCAGATTCACTTAACAAGCATCTCACCTTCTCCATAATAGTTCTATTCATTCTCCCAGCAACACCATTTTAATGTGGTATATATGTACAAGTACGATGTCTCTCAATCCCATGTGCCTTGCAATGATCATCAAAAGCTTTATTGCAAAATTTCAATCCATTATCTGTGTGAAAATACTTGACCTTTCTCTCTATCTTGTTCTCAATAAATGTATGCCATTCACATAACTTAGCGAATGTCTCATCCTTAGACTTAAGGAAATAAATCCATACATTTCAAGAATAATCATCAATAATAGACAAAATGTAATGACAACTAGACATAGTTGCATCCACACTTGGTGCTCCCCAAAGATCAACATTCACATATTCTAGAACGTGACTTGTGTCCAACTTACTTGCTTCAAAACTCACTCTCTTAGCTTTACCAAACGCACAATGTTCACAGAAAAACTCTCTACCAACCTCCTTCTTCTTCAGAATACCCTCTTTAACCAGAATTTGAAGGTTCTTGTAACTCATGTGGCCAAGAGGACTATGCCACATAGGAACTAAGCTGTTAACAACTTCTACATTTTTGACCTCACTCACAATAGTGGATCCATCAAGAATATAAAAACCATTCTACAGTTTTCCCTTTAAAGCCATCTTACCATTCTTACATAATTCCTTCTTACCATTCCCTCCTGAGTGCATAAAGCTAAGTCGATCCAATGTACATGTAGATATCAAATTCTTCCGGAGATGTGGCACAAACCTGACATTGTTTAGTACCTTACTAGAACCACCATTTGTGTTAAGCCTGATCGAACCAATACCCTGTGACTCAACCATCCTAAAATCACCAAGCAAGATTCTGCTTGTAACCTTTTCTTCAAACTCAAAGAACCAATCTCGTCATGATGTCATATGATAAGTGCATCCGGAATCAATAACCCAATTCTCTTGACATCCATCAACTATGATATTCAAAGCAACATCTTCTAGTGGTTGTTCCACCAAGATACCTGCTTCTCCATCACCATCTTCTCCAAACTTCTTCTTTCTACCATAACAATCCTTCATAACATGACCCTCTTTCTTGCAATACCAATAAATCACCTTTGAACCAGTTATTGATCTACTCATGGACCTTCCCTTTTGATTTGACTGGCCCCTAGTGAAGTCCTGCCTTTCTACTTAGTAAACAACGCAGCTCCATGACCTTTCTCACCATGTTTCTCAGCCAGTTCCCTCTCTCTAGACTTAGCAGAGGAAATTACTTCTTCTAGAGTCAAATAATCTCTACCATACTTAAGAGTATGCTTCAGTTGATCAAAACTAGCAGGTAGCAAGCTCAGAAATAGTATCGCCTGAACCTCCTCATACACACTAACATGCAAACTGTGTAACTCTGCAACTATGTTCAAGAATTCATCAACATTCAGATCCACAGATTTAGCTTCATCTGTCTTAAAGGTATATAACTTCAGTTGCATATAGATACGATGTAGCAAGGTAGTTACCATATACAATCGATCGAACAAAGACCACATAGCCGTAACAGTTTCACAGTGTTATACCTTACGCATGACATTATCACTAATATGCAAGATTATCATGTTTCTTGCTTTATTTGATTGTCCAATCTTATCCCGACCTGGTACAAATTTCATACCAGGTTTAACAGACGGTGACGAAGACTCAGCTGGAGGCGGAATATCACTAGCACCACCTGATTCAGCCATCATAGGTTTATTTTCCTCCGCCTTCGTCATCAGAACCTCCATAACCAGGTTTAGCAGACGGTGACGAAGACTCAGCTGGAGGCGGAATATCACCAGCACCACCTGATTCAGCCATCATAGGTTTATTTTCCTCCGCCTTCGTCATTAGAACCTCCATAACCAGCTTATCATCGGTGATTATATTCTTCAAACCAAGAATACCGAAGTTCGCCATCATGCGAATCTTCCAGATCTTGAAATCTCCATAACCATCGAACCTCTCCACTTCAGTCCGGTACTCGACATCGCGATCTTCGAATCTAACCAACCTTTCTCTGATACCACTTGTTGAGGATTCAACGCCGCAATTCGATATGACGCACTACGCCTCCGGAGCTAGGATGGAACCAGCAACACACTATCACCAGAAAACGAGAGCTCAAGATTCCGAGCTCTTCTTCTCACTTATACGTTCAAAGTTTAAAGAATGTTCAACACCGTAAAAAAAAGATTTTGTAAAAAAAATTCTGCCAAATATGTGATTTTGTAAAACTTCCCGCAAAAACGTGATTTATCGATCTTCTCGCCAAAAAGGCAATTCCGTCAAAAAATTCTTACCAAAAACGTGATTCCGTAAAATTCTACGGTATATTGGCATTTGGCACAAGTACGTTGAATCGAAATTGATTTTAATTTACGTGTATACCTTATTTTCAAAAAGGTTTGATAATTTCTCCAAAATGTTATCTATCTTTTTTAACATAGACACAATAATATATAATAAACATCTAAAGATAAAAAGACTCAAAATTTGGATGTGGGATGCGAGTAGTAGGAAGACGTTTGCCTCATTGGCAGCTATGATTGAACAAATACTATCTTATAAAGCCTGTAAGGCCCATTAGTTTATAGAATAAAATTTATTTTGTAACCGAAGAGAAAAGCCTTTTAACGAAATAAAGGCCCATTAAGTATTCAATGTAAATTTTGGCAAAATCAAATCTAAAAGATTTTTGTTTTTCTCTGGTATACGAAATTTCAGATTGAAAAAAAGGAAAAAGACGACAAGTCACGAGACCAAGCAAATAAGCTCTAATTATCTGAGAAATCTAAAAATCGCCATGGCAATCACAGCATTCAACCCATTGAAACTTGCATCTTCGTCTCTAGATCCGATTCCTTCACTCTCTTCTTCTTCTTATTCGTTTCCTCTGATAAGCGGCTTCAGAAACTCTGTCGGATCTTCATACAAGAGATGTCTAAAGCAGACAGCTCTCGGTTGTTCTGTTCGAGCCATGTCTTCTTCTTCTTCTTCGGCTGCTTCGTCTTCTTCCTTCGGATCGAGAATGGAAGAGAGCGTCAAGAAAACTGTGACTGAGAACCCTGTCGTTGTTTACTCCAAAACTTGGTGCTCGTAGGTTTCACTTGTCCTAAATTTCTCTTTGGATTTTTCAGATCATCTAGATTGGGATTATTTAATTATTTGTGTGTTGGTGCGTACTGAAGATACTGTACTGAAGTGAAGACATTGTTCAAGAGACTTGGAGTTGAGCCTTTAGTGATTGAATTAGATGAACTTGGTATGTTCTTTTTGCCTACATTGGTCATCTTGGCTTTTGATTTTATTATCATACTGCTATTTAGCTTAAAGAATGCTTGTTAGTATTTCGTTTTACCTTTGGATTTGGTTTTGTATGCACAATACTAATCTAGTTTCTGTTGTTGCATTTAGACTCCTTACAGTTGGTTTTAGTTTTGCTGGCTAAGAATTTAACAGCCTGGGGAGATGAAGTTTACGTTTTGCAGATTCTTGTCTGTTACCTATGTTTTTAGCAAATGTGTATCTCTTTGAAAATAGTTAAAGATGCAAATGTCAAAGTATTTGGTGATTTTGTACAAGAAAGATCTGTTATAATTCGGTGAGACACTCATGGATTGGTTGGTATTGTGAAACATTTCAGGTCCACAAGGGCCGCAACTGCAGAAGGTGCTGGAAAGACTTACCGGACAACACACTGTTCCGAATGTTTTCGTTGGTTAGTGTAGTTGAATCCCTTTCTTTCTTCATTGAATGCTTTGCTTGTAAATACAACCTTTCTTTTCCTTATCCTGCTTCAAAAGATGAAATCTTTAGTTTTAGATGCGTCAAAGAAATGAACAACATATAGATTCGGTTTATGACAACACATAACAATGTCTAATCTTTGTCCTAATGATCAGGAGGGAAACACATTGGTGGCTGCACAGGTACTTTCTCTTTCTCTCTCGCCTTCTTCCGGTTTATTCATAGATTTTACACAGTTAAAGGAGAAAGCTCCCTCCCTCTTACTTACTTCTCTTTGGTAGTTTGTTCAACTTTGGATCTTTCTTCACTTGTATTCTCTGTTGTTGTATTACAGATACAGTGAAGCTGAACAGGAAAGGAGATCTAGAATTGATGTTAGCTGAAGCCAACGGTAATAGGAGTCAGACTTGAAGGAGATTTTGCATATGGAGTTTTTACAACGGCAATTTTCTCTCTTTTCTTTCCTCGTTTGAATAAAACAAGTAATTGAGTTCCATTTAATATCATGTAATTGTTTATTTCTCTTCTTATTCACCATTTGTCTTGATAAGCTTCAAGCCTTGAATGTAATCCACAAATCACAATACCAGTAATATTCCAGAAAATCCCAAAGGGAGATGTTGATTCTGTGACCAACTAACTAAGTAACTAGTGTGAGGCGTGGCAAATTTATGATCACAAGCAGATAGAAGAGAGTTAAAAAAGAAAACATGATCCAAAATGAACAAAGGAAGTTGCAGAGAGACCAAATGGCTACTCTGGTCTCGTCTCAGACTTACATCTACCATTGTCGTACGAGTAAACGAGCTCTTAATCAGGCAAAAGAAACATACTCTCCTCGCAGATTTTCTGGTCATAATCTCAGAGAAAGACGTGATTTTTCTCCTCAAAATCCTAGATTTTGGCCTCTGACGATAGCTAGAAAGCAGCATCCTTTATCTTTGGTTTGTTCTGCTGCAGACGAACCCTCTTCATCTGAAATCAGGTACAAAATCAGTTTCTTTAATTTGAAAGATGACTGCATAGAGGCAAGGGTTGTTGTTGTTTTCCATTAAGCCCTTTGCTTGTGTTTTGACATAGTTGCCTTCTCTCTGTTTATGGTTTCAGTGCTGATGCTAGAATCCGTAGTGAGGTTCTGACTCCATTCAGGTCAGTTCGTATGTTCTTCTACCTCGCCTTCATTGCGAGCGCCTCACTAGGAGGACTAATAGCCACTTCCAGGCTTATCGGTGCCTTAGCGAATCCGGCAAGGTCAGGGGAAGTTCTTGAGATCCTTAAGGGTTTAGGGATTGACATCGGTGCAGCTTCTCTCTTTGCGTTCCTTTACTTGCGCGAAAACAAGACCAAGAATGCGCAAATGGCTAGGCTCTCCAGGGAAGAGAATCTTGCCAAACTCAAAATGAGGGTCGAAGAGAACAATAAGGTTATCTCGGTGGGTGATCTGAGAGGGGCTGCTAGGCTTGTGATCTGCGCTGGTCCTGCGGATTATATTGAAGAAGCGTTTAAGAGAAGCAGAGAGTTTACACAAGGGCTTGTTGAGAGAGGTGTGGTAGTGGTGGCTTATGCTACGGATGGGAATTCACCGGTTTTGGAGTTCGATGAGACTGACATTGCGGACGAGGAAATGAGCCAGACAAGGAGGAGCTTGTGGCGTGTGGCTCCGGTTTTCGTCTCGGAATGGGACAAGTAAGCATCTTTTGAACATAGAGAGTGAAAGAATCGAACTTACGAGTGTTCTTGAACTCTGTTTTTTGGCATGAACAGGTGGTTAGATGAGCAGAAGAAGCTTGCTGGTGTTTCCTCAGACTCTCCAGTGTAAGTAGTTCTTCAACACTTGATTTTGAAACCGGTTTAGAATGGATTCTTAAGCGGACTGAGAGTGGTTTTGCATAAAGTTCAACAATTTAGACTGCGTTTTTGATGTGTAGGTATTTGTCTCTGCGTTTGGACGGGCGTGTAAGAGGAAGTGGAGTGGGTTATCCTCCATGGCAAGCCTTCGTTGCACAGCTTCCTCCGGTTAAGGGAATCTGGACCGGTCTTCTTGACGGTATGGATGGTAGAGTGTAGATAACTTCAAATTTAGGGACATTATTACAAGTTTTTTTAGTTTACTGTAAATGTCAAGTTATGAAAATATTTTTGACTTCAAATTTATTGGTTCACTTTTGTGACCTAACCGAGCGGTGTATCAAGTACCGTTTATGAAGCGGCATGGTTATAGATTAACCAAATCCAGCTAGTGATATATCCAAATGCGGTTTGCTAATAAAAAGAGAGTACAGAAAGTAGAAACCGATTCTATGGCTAGATTCAGATGACAAGAGAAATAATTGGCAAACTTTTCGGTACATACGGTTCGGTTCAGTTTACAAGCAGGAAGACCGGTATAAACATTAAACCAAATTTTGCACACAATGTTTTTAGTTCTCCTCTCTTTTAAGCTTTGACTTCTTCAATCTCGTCCAATGCATAGTTGTTGGTCGATATGTTGGCGTAATTCACTTTCGCGAACCGGACCACAACCGGGTACCGGGTCTTCGGGTCCTGAAAATAAAATTAGACAAACCCGGATGGTGAAATATGACCGTCACATTGTTAATTGTGGACTAAATGCGTTACCTGATCAACGGCGACCACTGATCCAACGTTCTTGAACCAGTAGGATTCTCTCCTTAGAATCTTGACCTACAAACCCCACCAATTCATATAGATATCAGATTTAACCCGTAACTTATAAATACCCAAATTATTTTACAAAAAGATTTGTTACGGATTGGACGATGAAGGGAACATTAAAAATTGCAAATTTCAATAAGCATAATTGAGTAATTATAATCATCTTGTTATCTCACCATTCACCAATGAAAATCAAATCAATTCAAATAAAATTCGTCCATATACACATAAGAAAGCATCGATCGATAAGTCACTAGGTATGCGTATGGTAGTAAATAGGTTTAAGATTAGCTGACCTTGGAGCCTCTCTTAGGGCCAATCGGAGGCAGTTTGGGTTTGGTGGCAGCAGCTTCAGCCGGAGCAACGGCAGTTGCCGGTGAACCTTCCGACGAAGATGTAGCCGGAGGTGGCTCTTCGGCTGCTCTGACTACGAGCCTAGAACCGAGGCTTCTCATCGGCAAAAAGGAGACGGAGTTCCTCGACGACGAGGCGCCACCGGCCGCCGTGACGTTGGCCGTCAAAACAAACACCGAAGATGCTGACGTCATCGCCATGTGTTGGGTTCTCTGGGTTTTTCTATTGTCGTTGTTCCGACTACACGAAAAAATGGTTCTTGTGTTTTGAGTGGTAATATGTTGGTTCTAGGCTAAGAAAAGAGGCGAGTGTTGGAGATGTTTTTGGGTTAAACGAATCGTTTCCCTCCACTTGAGATCTGCCACGTGTACATTTCATATCGGTTCTTAAGGATAATGTGATGACGTGGTAGCCAGATACTCTTCTTTCCAGATTTCGTTTGTTTCTCGTTTATTCAAGGGAAGATAAAAATGAATAATTCTGAGGAATATCTATTGTTACCTCGCAACAAGTGAAATACATAAATTTTGTTCATAAAAACATGATAGTGTTTTTTCCATGTTCCCTCATTTAAGCAGTGAAAAATCTAATGCACAAGTAAAAAATCACCAAAATTTAGCCCAATAGTGATTAGTGTTTGACACCATACCTGGCCTACTGAAAAGCATATTCACTGAAGACTTTGGCCCATTCGATAAGGTCTACAAGCATGTTTTTTAAAATGTAGTCAAAGGATTTAAGTGCAAACTGAAGAAGAGTTTGATGAAGCAAGCTGAATTGGTCAAGGAGAGTATTTCAGAGTGGAGAGGAAAATTCTACATCGTGATCAAAATTCGTCTGTTTTGAAGTCTTCAATAATTGTTGGTGTTTCTCCTAATAGGAAAACCAATTTGGATTTGGTTTAGGAAACACCAAACTTGGGTCTATTATAATCCATGAGGTTGTTATTGGGCTTAAGAATGTTATGAGGGAGTATATAAACTATTCTTACCCTAATTTTTGCGTAGAGATAAACTTTGAGAAAAGAGGCAATTTTCGCAAGAGAAAAACAGTTTCGTCAAGAGAAAAATAGTTTCGTCAAGGTTTATTCAAGAGAACATTTGGAGGCTTAAACGTGCTCTGATTTGGCTGAAATTTTGAGGTTAGCTTCGTGACTCAGTGGTCTTGATATTCAACAGTGAAGATTCTATTTGAACGATTGGTTCGTCGCAGATCTGGGTTTTAGTGTGGTTGTTCACGTCTGTTGTGAGTACAAATTTCAGAATGTGTTGTGTTGGGATTTGGGAAATCCGACGGTGAATTCTTCTTGGATTGAGGTGAAATTTTGCAGAGTTATTGTTGACTCGTTTATCTAAAGTTTGTACGGTGGAGATCTTATTTGGTGAACGGAATCCTTAGGGTCGTTTGTGACTACTTAATTCTAGGCTCTTGTATTATTCTCTTGTGTTGTTGGAGATTGCTCTTTGGAGCCTTGGTCTCTGGATATGTTCTATGTAACAGGGAGGACGTGGTTGTCTCCGGTACCAAATAAGATCTTAACCGTACAAATCGTAGATAGACGAGTCACAAACACCTCTGCAAAATTTCAGCTCAATCGGAGAAGAATTCTTCGTCGAATTTCCCAAACACTCAAGTCAATACAATCTGAAATATGCACTCGCAACAGGCGCGAACATCCACATTAAAACTCATATCTACGATGAACCAACCGTTGAAATAGAATCTCCACCTCTTAATATCAAGAACACTGAGTCACGAAGCAAACCCAAAAATTTCATCCAAATTAGAGCACGTTTAAGCCTCCAAACGTTCTCTTGAATAAACCCTGACAAAACTGTTTTTCTCCCTATGAAAATTGTCTATGATCACTAAGTTTCTCTCTACACCAAAATTAGGTTAAGAGTAGTTTATATACTTCCTCATAACCTCCTTAAGTCCAATAAAAATCTCATGGATTATAATACGCCAAAGTTTGGTTTTTCCTAAACCAAACCCAAATTGGTTTCCCCAATATGAGGAACAACAACAAACTTCCCCTCCGACTAGGTGGAGGAAACATCCATTCCAACTACTTCTCGACAAACTCTAAGCTTCCCCATCGGCAATGACTTCGCCATTATCATCCTTAAGAACTTTTGAAAGTTCCACTTCCTTAGAAGCAACCACATCACGTATCCAATGATACATCCTATTAATGTGCTTAGAACGCGAATGAAATGTAGAGTTCTTTCAGAGATGAATTGCGTTTTGATTATCACAAAGCAACACATACTTATCCTACTTGAAGCCAATATCTCAAAGAAATTTCTTCATCCACAACAACTCCTTACAAGATTCCGTTGCGGCTATAAACTCACCTTCAATGGTAGAAAGTGGTAACCTTGACTGCCATGCTATAGCTCCCCCTGCAAATGTTACCAAGTAACCCGAAGTAGACTTCCTAGAATCAATATCCCCAGACATATCACCATATATATAACTAACAAGCAAAGGCTTGTCACGTCCAATTGTAAGCTTCAAACTAGAAGTCCCTCTAAGATATCACAAATTCCACTTCACTGCATCCCAATGTTCTCTTCCTAGATTAGAAAGAAAACGGCTAACTACACCAACTGCAAAAGCTATATCAAGTCTTGTACAAACCATAACATACATCAAGCTACCAATTGCAGAAGCATATGGAACCCTTGCCATATCTTCCTTCTCTGAATATGTACTAGGACTATGTTGACTGCTTAATCTAAAGTGTGTAGCAAGAGGAGTGCTTACAACTTTAGACTTGTCCATGTGAAACCTCTGAAGTACTTTCTCAATATACTTCTCCTGAGACAAGTGAATCAACCTCTCACCTCTATCTCTATCAATTCTCATACCAAGAATCAGTTTCGATGGACTCAAATCTTTCAAGGCAAAAGACTTGCTAAGCTGCTTCTTTAATTCATGAATTCTTCTCATGTTCTTGCCCACAATCAACATATCGTCACCAAACACCTGCACATGTACACAATGATATAAAGTAGTCTTTTTGTAACCATGCTTCCCATAACTGACTTAAACTTCATGTACCACTTCCTCGGTGCCTGCTTCAATCCATAAAGACTTTTTCCAAGCGGCAAACTAAAACTTCTTTACCCTTTTCCTCAAAGCCTTCGGATTGTACCATGTAAATCTCTTCCTCCAAATCCCCATGAAGAAAGGCCATCTTTACATCTATTTGCTGAACATCTAGATCAAGACTCGCTGCCAATCCAAGTACAATCCGAATGAATGACATCTTTACGACAGAAGAAAAGATTTCATCATAATTATTTTTCTTCTTTTGGCTGAATCCTTTCACAACTAATCTAGCCTTGTATCAAGGTAGCAAACTATTCTCTTCTTGCTTAATCTTATACACCCATGATGCACACTAAATGATCAAGGCTAAATGCAAATATTCAAGAAGTGCTATGAGTTCTAAAATCTCAATCAACTAACCACAAAAGCATGGTGCAATCAATATAGTAATCAAGGGTCATTCTTCCACAAGGAAAAGTTGTCTAAACAATTGGAATGTAAGAAACTAATGAAGTTAGGTGAATGCAATTTCAAGTGTGGATTTTGATTTTACTAAATGTAAATGACAATATGAAATGATGCAATAAGTGAAATGCAATAGCTTAAACAAAGTAAAACACTAAAGTGAAACAAAACAATGCGTAAATAAAGGTAAAACAAGATTAAAATGCAATTTTAGAAAAGTCAACGAAATTAAGCAAGGATGATCAATATGATAAAAGCATGAATCTTGAGTAAAGATCATAGATTTGGGTTTAAACAAGGGAAGATAGTGATGCACAACAACTCAATAGAGCTAATTTCAAAGCATGAAACCATTTAATCTAGACTAATTCACTTCCATGGTACTAATCTATTTCTTAATCAATAATCAACACAAACTTCCATTTTGCTAAAGACTAATCAAGAATCATTAATGAACATGTTCATAAAAGTTTACAAAAATCCTTAGACATCACCTTCCATTGGATAAGATGAGAGATGCATGATTAGAGTCTCCTACACATTTTCACAAATACCTTCCGGGCATAAAAAGACCATGATCTAGATTTGAGGGTAATTACTTCATAATATAGCATTGAGTGTTCTCAAATCAATGAATAATCAATGAAATATGAAAGACTAACAACTTAGCATCACTAATCTCATATGAATCAACCTTAATCTTCTCTACTCAAGATCCATTAAGATAACTACTCACTAATCATATCTAAAACAACTAAAGCATGAATATAAAGATACATAATGAAAAGACTTAAAGAAATAAGCAAGAAAACTTTGCTAAATATTAAAAAATGAAGACTTTTCACCTCAAATCATTTAAGAACACATTAGATTTTAGGTTTACACAAAGGGTAAAGAGATGATGCAAAAAGCTTAGGGTTTTAATGTGAATACAAGTATTTATAGGAAAAGGGAAAGTGTACCCGGGTCAACCCGGGACAAACCGGGTCAAACCTAGTCAAACTAGAAAACTGACGCAGGAGGCAACTTCGTGCCCGACCGTTAGTGAGGACGAGACACTGTTTTCGAGCTACGCTAGTCTTCTGGCCCGACTTGACGCCCGGCCAATGCCCCGACAGAAAGTGCTCCGCGGCTCCTGTTTCTTATTCTTCATCTACTTGCTTGATTCCTTCTTCCTTTGGTTCCACCATTAATCCAAGACTTCTTTTGTACCTAAAATATAAGAAATATGCATGCAAATGCAACTAAATAAGAACTTGGACTTTAGACGCAGTCTATACTAAAGGAACCGAAAAGGGAAAGAAAACGAATAAAACCTAAGCTAAATGTCTCAAAATACTACTAAAATATATGCTAAGAATGGGTAAATTGTACAATTATCAACCACTTATTAAGCAATGCCTTTTTGCCATTAAGCAATTTCACCAACTCAAATGTGTCATTCTCATCAAATGACTCTATCTCATCTCCCATGGCATTCAACCATTTATCCTTGTGTTCACAATCCAAACCTTCACTAAAGCTTTCAGGCTCCCCCTCCCCCCCATCACTAAGTAACACATACTCACTAGGATCATACCTTGTCGACGGTATTCAACCTCTCTAAGATCTTCTAAAAATAGGCTCGTTCTCAGTAGTTGGTGTCTTACCATGATCGTCACCATGATCACCAATACTCTCATCATGTGCAAGAACATCTGCACTAGGTGTATCAACATGAACCTCGCCCTCAACCTGACCGTGGACCGATGTAGAAGGAACAACCTATGCATCAATCAGACTCTCATATCTGTGAGCTGGTTTTCTGGACATGTCAATGTCCTTAATTGTCTGATCTTCCATGAACTACATCTTTGCTTCTAATGAGCGTCTTTTTGATGGGATCATAAAATCTGTACCCAAACTCTTCCTGGCGATAACTAGTGAAAACACATTGTCGCGACTTCATCTCAAGCTTTGACCTCTTATCTTTAGGAATGTGCACAATGCCTTACCACCCAAAGACCCTCAAATGGCCATAAGAAACATCCTTACCAGTCCAAACTCTCACTGGAATATCACCTTCTAGTGGAGCATTGGTGACAAATTCAACACATGAACAACTGTGCTTAAAGCCTCCCCTAGAAAGTATGCGCCAAGCCTGACTCTGAAATCAAACATCTAATCCTCTCGATAATCATTCTATTAATCCTCTCAGCCAACCCATTCAATTGTGGAGTCTTGGGTGGCGTCTTCTGATGCCTAATTGGTGTTACCGGATTGAGCAACAATCCGAGATCGGTCAAAGAATAGAGGAAATAGGTTTAAACGTAATATCACGAAGAAAAGATCAAGCGAAAAGATATATATAAAATTCTCTATTAAAGGCGATGTCCTCGTTTTGGAGGAATACATCAAGTATATATACAAGTACAAAGTCGGTCGAAATAACCCTAAAAGATAAATGGAAAATCTTCTAAAAGAAAAAAGGAAGTTATACTAATTCTAAGTATTTCCTTTTGTATTTGCCTAGGTCGGCTGATGCTCCTTAACGGGCCGAGACGCTGCTAATGGGTCCTCGCTGCCCCATTCGCCGAGCTGTCCTCTCAAACTTCGTATCGAGTCGGGTATGGTAATGGGTGCTAGACTCGGTACCACCAACTAGTCCCACCCAAAGCTCCGCGAGTATTACTTTAGTAAGCTTGGCCGAGACGTTCTGAGGAAGATTTGCCCAACTCGGATCTCGAATTGATCTTGAAAAACTTTCCTTGACACCGGCTTGATCTGGTTCGTTCACCTTTTGAGGTGACATTCGATGCGCCAGTTGCACTTAGGGAGTTGTGATTTCCGGCACGATTTTCGCGAAATATTTACACCAAGTCTTCGTACTTGGCACACGGCACTTCACGATTGGGTGCTTTAGCGGTAGATGAGAACTTTTTCCAAAGCGTTTTCCTTTGCCCTAAATTTTTCTCTTTTTCTCGCTATAAATATGACGCCAAATCCTTCGGAATCTACACAATCCTAAACATGATTAATATTCTTTCCTTCTTAAAAGAAAGACCGAGGTGCTGGAATCGTTTTCCGTTCGTTATTCCAGAAGAGGAATGGCGAATCTTCTTTAACAGTTCCTTCATACGAGGAGATCAATTCGGATCGATTGCAAAACTATCAAGAGACGAATATTCGAGGTTTCACTCATGTCAGAGATCATATTCCCAAGAAACCGTCATGTCAAGGATCATAATCCCACGCCAATAGGCATCTTCTGCTTGTTCGGTTGATCTGATATCCGTTTAGATATCGCAACCGAACTGAAGTTTGAATTTGAAGTGGTTGGTCAGAGCTTCGGGAATAACGATCCCTGATTGAGGTGTTGTGGTCCCCAAAGGAGTATTGGCGAGGTTACTTCAAATCTATTGGAGCGGTCACTTCCAAAGTCTTAGATGGATCCAACACCTCGGCTCCCTTCTATTGCCGCGGCTATTACTTCGACAGCGAGGTCCGCAAGGATCTCTACCGGTTGCTATGTTGCGAACCAACAGGTTTATGGCTGCAGGATCTTGCACAAGACTTCAGCTCGCTCTGAGGCGTTTAGCTCGCTTCGGAACTTTTGTAATACAAGACAAACAATTTTGTTTAAGATCTTTTGTAAGATTTAGCTAGCTTTGGAACTTTTTATAATCATTTTAAGGAGTAAAAATAAATAGTGTTATTTAAGATCTTTCATAAGATTTAGCTCGTTTCGGAACTTCTTGCGTATCAAACAACTTTATTTAAGATCATCGTAAGATCATCATGCTCCGAGCTCAGAATCCACTGCAAATTCTTAATTTCAGATTTTTATTTTTGCGATGCTTGAACTCAACTTTATTAACACCTAATCGTTTCATAAGAAACTTGAATGATCACGAGCTCATGGAAAATTGGTTTATTGGAACACCCTAGGATTACTTTCGTAAGAATCCTTAAGTGGTCGCGAACTATGAAGCTCGGCTTTTTGGGGCACTAAGATTACTTTTAGAAGAATCTTTAGTGATTTGCGAACTATGTAATTCGGCTTATTAGAAGCAAGATTCCTCCTAGACTTCGCTGCTTACCAGCTCGGCGTCGGTTCTTAGAATCTGTACCTAAGTACAAGGCAGGCTCGCTTTGGGGTCTGAGAGTGCAAATGACTAGTGCTTTGACTTAGCTCAACTTTTGCCTTTTGACGAAACTTCAGTATGCGATCGAGAGTCGGTGTGTGATTTACTTGGTTGTCCTAAGCGAGAGGTGCGGACCTGGCTCTGGCTTCTAAAAGCGTTTGTGGATTATTTCACCACGGCACTTATGAGAAGCGCGTTCATCAGATACCTGGCCAAGTCTCCGATGTGTGACATTAGATGAACAGATTGTATAGAGTTTTTATTTTATTTTAAACAAGGCTGTGTATTAAATTCTCGAGCTGATCAGACTGAGTTTTTAATGAACAGTAAAATACTTTTCAAAAGTAAGTCTTTGGTTTGAACCAAAATCTTTGTTCTAAAAGATTATTATTATTTTTTTATATGTGTAACTGCACTTAGACTTTTCTGAAAAAGTAAGCTGCTTGTGTACCTTTCTTGAAAGAAATGATCAAGTCACTCGTAGTTCAATACAAAAGAAGCTCGTTCTAACGAGTACGTTTTTTTCTTTCTTTTTGTTGATTTATAACTTTAGTAATAATATCGCTTGAGGTTCCAAGCATTCCAAGAGTTTTGGATTCACTTCCATCCATCTCGAGGAGTTCATACACTCCAGGTTTTATAACCTTTGAGACCTTATACGGTCCTTCCCACTTGATTCCAAGCTTTCCGGCTTCGTCCTCCTTTTTGTTTTTATAAACTTTACGAAAGACGAGGTCGCCTACATAAGAAAATCGATATTGTACCTTTTTATTGTAGTACTTTGCGAGAGCTGTTGATAGTTATGTATCCTCAGCAAGGCGCTGTCTCGAGCTTCTTTGAGGTCGTCGAAATGCTCACAATTTTTTTTGTCCGTTCATCTCAGCATCTTGAGTCATCAAGACTCGTCGTTTGCTATCGATGTGAGCTTCGGCGGGTGCTAATGCTTCCATTCCATAGGCTAAAAAGAAAGAGGTCTGACCTGTCGATCGTCGAAGCGTTGTACGATGAGCACATAGTACTCCTGGGAGTTCATCTGCCCATGCTCTTTTCTTTTCACCCAGGCGTTTCTTTAGCCCGGCTATCAGTGTTTTGTTAGTCGACTAGGCCTGTCCATTCCCTTGAGGATAATAGACAGTTGTTACATTATATGTTTCAAAATCTTGCGAAAACAACACATGTAAGGTTCGTACCGTTGTCCGTTATGATTTTGTAAGGAACTGCATGTCGGCAGATAATGTTCTTCCAAACAAATCTCTCCACATCTGGTCCAGTGATTTGAGGATAGGCCTCGGCTTCCACCCACTTAGTGAAGTAATCTGTCATTACTAGAATATTCTTTTTTCCTCGTGACGTTACCAGCGGTCCGACTTCATCCATGGCCCATCTCATGAACGGGTACGCAACAGTTGCCGGAGAATACTCTTTTAGTGGGGCTAGCTTTCTTGGCGCATGCTTTTGATACGCTACACACCTTTATGCATATTTTTGGCAATCAACCAACATTGTTAACCAGTAATAACCAAGCTTTTTAAGCTTTAGGGCGAGTGATAGTCTTCCAGAGTGATTACCTCCGTCTTTCCCATGAGTATGTCGCAGGATTTTGTGGATTTCTTCCCCATAAATGCATCTCATCATGCAGCGAAATGCACTCCATCGGTACAACTTTCCTTCAAAGATAGTGTAATGAGCACTCCGGGTTCTCAACCTCCGAGCTGCCCACTTATCTTCAGGTTTCTTTCCTTTGGTTATATCCTTTATAATCTTTGTCCGCTAGTCTTTCTGGGGAATGGAATCATCGTCCATTTCGGTGGATTCTTCGTTCACTTCCCCATCCACGATCTCGCAGACCATAGGTTTCGGATCTATGCTCAAACTCGTTATACTTTCTATGGGTATAACTCGCCTCGTACTCAAGCTCGAGCCAGTGTGGCCAATGCGTCTGCTGCTGAATTCTCACTACGAGGAATCTTTACAAGCTCAAAACCATCGAACTCATTAGTAATTTCATGTACTACCTTTAGGTAAGCATCCATCTTGTTATATGTAGCTTCATACGACCTGCTGAACTGACTGGTGATGAGCTGGGAATCTGAGCAAGCTCAAACCCGTTTCGCTCCTACTGCTTTCGCCAGTCGAAGTCCAACTATCAAGGCTTCATATTCGGCGGCATTATTCGTTGCCACGAAATCAAGATGGAATGATTATTCAATCACTTCTCTAGTTGAAGATTTGAGGCATACTCCGACCCCTGATCCTCTTCGGGATGACGACCCATCTGCTTGTAGTGTCCACCATAAACTTTCTTCTAAGTCATCCTTAAAAGGCTCGTTGGTACCTCGGCGATGAAGTCTGCTAGTACTTGTAACTTCATAGTCGGTATATTTTTATAGATTATATCATATTCACTAAGCTTGATTGCCCATCGAGTTAATCGGCCCGATTGATTTGGGCTATGTAGGATCGAACGAAGTGGATGATTTGTTAGTACGTCGATGATATGAGATTGGAAGTATGGCCTGAGCTTTCTTGCTAACGTCAGAAGTGCCAAGGCCAACTTTTCCATCGTTGAGTACCTTGCTTCTGCGTCATTGAGAGCTTTGCAGATGTAGAAGATGGGTTGTTGTTCACCCCGATCCTCCCTTACCAGTACTCCACTGACTGCCAATGCTGAAACCGCAAGATATAGGTATAGGACTTCTCCTACCGCTGGTTTGGCCAACACGGGTGGTGAGGTGAGATAGGCCTTAAGCTCCGAGAAAGCTTTTTCACATTGTTCGGGCCATTCAAAGGTCTTGCTTGCCTTTCTCAGCAATTGGTAAAACGGGAGACTCTTGTCTGTCGATCAACTTATGAAGCGGTTTAAAGCTGCTATCTGTCTGGTCAATTTTTGAACTTCTTTCCGCGTTTGGGGGGAAGGCAAATCTATCCCGGCGGATATTTGCTTTAAGTTTTCTTTTATCCCCTTTTCCGTCACCAAATAACCCAAGAATTCTCCCGAGGTTACTGCGAAGGTGCACTTGGCAGGATTTAATTTCATCCCATACAAATTGAGAGTTTCGAAACACCTGCTGAGATGATCGTTATGATCTTCGGCGTTCGCTGATTTAATCAACATATAGTCGATGTAAACCTCCATGGATTTACCGAGCTGATCCGCACACATCTTGTTTACCAGCCGTTGGTAAGTTGTCACGGCGTTCTTTAAGCCAAAGGGCATCACCTTATAACAGTAGATTGCTCGATCGGTTATGAAGGCAGTCTTCACGCGATCATCAAGATGCATCAAGATCTGATTGTAACCAGAAAATGCATCTATAAACGATAAAAGTTTGTTATCGGCAGTGGCTTCGACAAGTCTATCGATATGAGGTAATGGAAAGTTGTCTTTGGGACAAGCCTTTTTGATGTCTATGAAATCAACACAGACTCTCCACTTCCCGTTCTTTTTTTTCACTACTACCGGATTGGCTAACCACTCTAGGTATTTTACCTCGATAATAGATCCAGCATCGAGTAGTCGCTCGACCTCGTCATCTACTGCTATGGACCTCTCCGGGCCTAGTTTTCTCTGCTTCTACTTGACCGGTCTATGCGACGGATCTACGTTCAACTCGTGAGAAATTATCTTTGGGTTGATGCCCTTCATGTCATTGATGGACCACGCAAAAGTCGATGCGTTCTTCCTAAGAAGTTCAACGAGTTTATCTTGTGTAGTTTTGCTCAGTTCCGACCCTATTGCCACACACTGATCGGGATGTTGGAAGTCCACAATGATTTGTGTGATTTGTCGTTCTGACGACACTTTCTCCTTATCAAGGTGAGGAGCCTTATTTCAGCTCCCTGCTATCTCTTCCGAGGCTTGTATGGCCATAGCAGCTCGAGCTCTGTTCTTCCTTTCAAGGATAAAGCAGTTGCGAGTTTCACTTTGATTACCTCTTCCGGTGTGAATCCCGGAGGGGGTCGGTATTTTCAAACACTGATGATAGGTCGACGCCACAACTTTCATCAGATGAAGCCACATCGTCCCTAAGACAGCGTTATACGCGATAGATGAATCCACGACGTCGAATTCTACGTAACGTTTCACCTCGGCGACTTCGACCGTTTATTGGATTATTCCAACTATTGGGATCGTTCGACCCGCAAATCCCGTTAGAGTTTGGTTTTGCTCATGCAGGCGTTTGCAGGTACCCATCCTTTGTAGGGTTTCTTTATAAATCAGATTTACAGAACTTCTGGTATATATTAATATACGATTGACTTCGCAATCGTCTATCAACAAGCTGACCACGAGCGGATCATTATGCGGCTGGGTCAAATCTTCCGTATCTTGTTCGCAGAAAGTTACCTCTAAGTTTTTGTAGTGGTTGACTGTTTTTACTTCTATGTCTTCACAAGGCTAGCTTTGTCGTATGTCTTTCTCATGGTCCTTCATGATCATGAGGATCCTTCTTCTTGCGGGTTCCCCCGTTCTAGCTACTTTTGAAGTAACTAGAATTATGGTTTCGACTCCAGGCATCTTCAAAGATCTTCTCTCGTGAAGGTTACGTAGTAAACCTAATCAGTCTCCTTAGTCGGTGCCAATTTGGTGATACCGGATTGAGCAACAATCCGAGATCGTTCCAAAGAATAGAGGAACTAGGTTTAAACATAATATCATGAAGAAAAGATCAAGCGGAAAGATGTGTATAGAATTCTCTATTAAAGGTGATGTCCTCGTTTTGGAGGAATACATCAAGTATTTATACAAGTACAAAGTTGGTCGAAATAACCCTAAAAGATCAATGGAAAATCTTCTAAAAGATAAAAGGAAGTTATACTAATTCTAAGTATTTTCTTTTATCCGAGCTAAGTATTCCAATTTGCTTGTATTTGCCTAGGTCGGCTGACGCTCCTTAACGGACAGACACGCTGCCAATGGGTCCTCGTTGGCCCATCCTCCGAGCTGTCCTCTCAAACTTCGTATCGAGTTGAGTCTGAGTCGGGTATGGTGATGGGTGCTAGACCCGATACCACCACTAATACCATGTTCCATGCAATAAGCATTAAATGGTCCATAATATTCTCCACAATTACCACTGCGGATACACTTCACTTTCTTTCCCGTCTGTCTCTCAACCAATGCTAGAAAATGCTTGAAATATCCCAAAACCTGATCTTTTATCTTCATAGTATAAACCCACAACTTCGTAGGATGATCATCAATGAATGTGACAAAATATGATGCACCACCAAGAGATTTTGTCTTCATTAGACCACACACATCTGCAAAACAATGCGCACACTTCTGTAAGTGTGAAACGAAGATACCTTGAATAGCCTCCTTCTTTGACAACACAGACAACCCTTTTTCACACCGAGTCTCTTATGCCACAACTCTATGACATCATCATTCTCCACAGCATTAACAATGTCTTTGGAGACCTTAGCCTGCATCCAATAGAAAGATGAATGCTTATCACCTCGAGCCATCACCATGGAACCTTTTGTGAGTTTTCATTTACCTCCTCCAAATAAACTATAAAAACCCTCATCATCAAGTTTCCCTGTAGAAATCAAATTCAACCAAATATATGGGACATGCTTAACTCCCTTAAGCAAAAGTCTAGTACCAGTACTAGTCTCCAAACAAATATCACCAATGCCAGCAACCTTAGCTACAACATCATTACCTATCTTCAAAGAACCATAACTACATGAGTATAGGTAGTGAACAAATCCCGTTGTGATGTAGCATGAGTAGTAGCTCCACTATCAACAACCCAACTGGTGTCCTGACATGCAACATTAATGACATCACTCCCAAGAAGAATAAGAAACTGATCATTGGTGACACTAAACCAATCTTCACTATATATCTCTTTGCTTTTTTTCCAAATTTGTTGTCCTTTTCCAACTTCTAGCAATCCTTCTTCAAGTGCCCTTTCTTATGACAATAATGACACTCCAAATTAGCAAATTTGTTAGATTTGCTCCTGCTCCTGTTCTTGTTCTTCCTAGGCTCTCTAAATGAACTCCTCCCCTTCGACTCAGAAACCATTAAATCTAAACTCGAGAAACTAGGACTAGATTTCCTCCTTACTTCCTCATTCAAGACACTGTTTTTCATTAAGTCCATCGAAATAGCACCATTCGACGCGGTGTTACAAAAAGACATTGTAAACGCCTCCCAAGAATCTTGTAATGTACCAAGAAGCCACAAACCGTGAATCTCATCTTCAAACTTGATTTCTGTAGGAACCTAAAAACCGGATTGAGAAAATGCGAATTAAGGAGAAGAAATAAACGATTTATGAAGATGATTTTATAAAATTACACATAGTCGAGATATGATCTCTCCTTAATTCATAAAATCTTCCGTAGTGTGACGGTTTAATGAGATTCTGAATCCCATGATAAAACTATGTTAGACTATAATCGCGACCCTCAATTATATAATCTATGAATTAAGAATCTACGCTATACTCTCGAGACCAGTGGCGAATCTAGAAAAAAAAATTACCGGGTGCAAATCAAATCTAAAAATTTAAAACTCTTAAAAAATAATAATAATCCATATATCATCTTACAAAAGCATCCTACGACTCTTCATAACTTGAAATCTTTCCATCGTCGCCTCATTCGTGACGGTCTCAATACATCTTTTTCAATAAAACAAACTAAACAATCATTAAGAAATTGATCGCTAATCCGATTACGTCGATCTGTCTTCACGATCTTCATTGCTGAAAAACATCTCTCAACAGTAGCAGTTGCAACAGGCAAAATCAAAACTAACTTCAAAAGCCTATAAACCAACGAATGTGATAAATGTTTTCGTGTAACCACCAACGTACGAGCAAGATCTCCAAGACTCTTCAGCTGAGTAAATCAGTCATCACTTCGAAGATTGTCAACGTATATCGCTAATTGCTGCTCAAGAGATATGCACTCTGTAGGACTAAAGTCGTATGGATAGAACTTAGCCAATTTCATCAACTTTAAGTGGTCAAACTGAGAAAACGAATCAATAGGAGATAAATAAGCAGCACATATAAGCAACTCAGTGTTCACCTCTGTAAACCGATCATTAAAATCCTTTAGCTGCGAATCCAAAACAACATATAAGCAACTGACCTTGTAGTGATGCATGTTTTGTACTCCTGATTTTTTTCTTGGTCTTTCGGAGTCAATATAATCTTCTTCCATGTCAATAATCTCAATATCATGTTTTTTACAAAAAGAAATGACCTTAATCAGGAGAGAATCCCACCCATCATCTCTAAAATTCTGAAGTTGTCTCTTCGTCGAATTTACCAATGACATAGCATTCAAAATATCTTGATCCCTTCTTTGCAAATCCATGGATAAGTTATTTGTAAGTCCTAAAAGGTGAATCATCATTTGTAGATAGAAGACGAAATCAAAACTATGGAAGTACTTAAGAATACCATATGCTTGGCGTCTTTTCAAATCTTGTATGCCCTCATTCTGAATATGCTTAAGCACCTTGATGATAGAAGAAAACAAGTCAACCAAACGCAACAAAGTTTTGTAGTGAGAACCCCAACGGGTATTTCCTGGTCTTTGAAGAGTAACTTCTTGATTCAATCCGGTTCCCGTGTTGATTTCACCATTAGTAATTCCTTCATCCATCACTTTCCTATGATCTTCACGAATCATATCTTTTGTTTTACATGAAGCTCCAACCACATTCAACAATAAAGAAATCTTATCAAAAAAGTCTCCAAGCTCAAAATTTTCTTTTGCAACTGCCACTACAACCAATTGAAGCTGATGAGCGAAACAATGGACAAAATGTGCTGATGTGTTTTCCTTCAAAACCAGTGACCTTAATCCATTGAACTGACTTTTCATGTTACTTGCTCCATCATAGCCTTGTCCTCTCACCTTTTTAATACTCAAACCAATTTTAGCAAACAAAGAGTCAACAACATATTTCAGAGATGCTGAAGATGTATCCAACACATGCGTAATGCTAATGAATCTTTCTTTCACTATCCCACTTTTGTTAACAAACCGAAATACCACTGCCATTTGTTCTTTATCAGAAACATCAGCAGACTCATCCACCAACAAACCAAAAACATCATGATCAATTTCTTCGATAATAGATTTGATTGTCTCTTCTGCAAAGCAATGCACAATATCTTTCTGAATCTCTGAAGAAATCATCTGATTATTCCCGGGAGCATTTTCTAAGACAACTTTACTAACAACTTCATTTTGATCAGCAGTGTACTTCAAAAGTTCCACAAAGTTTCCTTTATTAGCAGATTTCTCTGACTCATCATGACCTCGAAAAGGTAGTCCTTGTCGCAATAAGTATCTAGAAACATCAACTGAAGCATTCAACCGAATCTGATACTCATTCTTTGTAATATCGTTCTGCTTATGCAAAGCATGCTCGATTGACTGACCTTGTTTCACCAAATTCTCACACTTCATGAGTGCATTGTAATGAAAACTATTACCCTGTCCCGCATGTTGTGAAATTCTTTCAGACTTATTCCAACTAGAGAAACCTTTAGTGGTCCATGCTTCATTTTTCACACCCATACCATTACTATCCCTGAACAAGTAACAACATAGGTAAAAAGCTGTTTCTTTTTTCATACTATACTCTAACCAGTTTTTATACTTATCAAACCAATCAAGATTAAACCTCCTCATTATGCCTCCTATTGGTTTTTGTTCAAAAATATGACTACGAGGTTGGCTAGGACCTCTAGTCCAATATTTGCGAATTACCTCGTCTCTTTGATTCGGATGATACTCTGATATTCTTTTTCGATCCGCAGGATCCTCTGGTAATTTATCTAAATCATCTAAATCACAATGAGATGAAGACATCGTCTTTCTTTTAAAAAATCTTTCCAATATTCGTCTGCAAAAAAACAAAACGATATATATTAATACAAAAAAAGTCACCAATTTGCAATTTGCAAAAGCATATTGTTTTTCCTAAAACAACTAAACTTTCATGATTAACAAACACAAACGACTCTTGTTTATATAATTGTAAGTTTGTAACTACTAATTAGCAAATCACGATGAGATAGATAAAATTGAAATCACGAAGTTCTACTTACTCTGAGCAAAGAAACAAAATTTTCAAGAGATGGAACTTCGAGAGAGGCCGGTTTGACAAAGAGATAAAATTGATAATTTAATCTATTAGGTTTAATAAGGTTTAATTGTTTAGTTAGGTCTAATTATGGGCTTGTACGTAACTAGTTGTAAGTCAAAGTATGGGCTTGGCTTTAATTTTTTTAATGGGGTCAAAGTAAAGAAAATGGGTTGAGATAAAAAAAAAGTTTATGGGTTCAAACAAAAAATTTGGACTGGGGTCATTATTAAAAAACTCCTAATATCACAAAAGAATTTCAAAAATACATGGTGTCAAGTGATCCCATATTACTCCTAATAGACTCGCCGCTACTCGAGACTACTTTATAAAAGAAGAGATGAGAGCTTGTTGGATTTTTATGCTTTGTCAATGTGTTTTTTGTGTATCAAAAAGTGTCTTTGGAGAAGTGAAGAAGTGTGCATTTTATAGACTTTTCCTTAGCATAGCATGAATAATAAGATTTATTTAATACAATAATTTGACTCAATATAACCAAATCATGCATTAACCCACGTCCGCTCATGCTATTGATATTCTAGTCAATTTGAAAACATACGTTACTTGGTTATTGGCATTAACAAGCATTATGATGACAATGAATGTCTATCATAATTTGATACCAATTGATCATAACGTTTTTTTTGTTATTTTCTTTATTTTGGAATTAATTATAAAGATGTTTTGTTTTGTCTTAAATATGATTAACAACAAAACTTAAAATAAATTAGGTCCATTGAATCTTATGATCCATAAACCAAATCAAAATTCATATCTCAATTCCAAATTATTTGGCTAGATATATCTTTATCTCAAGTACATCATAGTGTAATTATAAGGCTTTTAAACCTTGTTATTTGAGATTTCTCCATGAACCTAATGGCTCATTTCTTATTCACATTTTACCAATTAATCTTATTAATTATTTGGCCCATGAAGCCTTAATTAATGTGTGATTAAAATTGGTCCAACAATCCTCCACATGAATAGAAATGACTCTAAACATATGAAGACTCGATAAACTCGAATGACTCTGACTAGACTGACAAGATACGCTAGATTAGATATAAGGACTTTACGAGAAAGCAAAAAATCACTGTATATGAGTTGGTAGCATTTTCCAGCTTTGAACCAATCATTGTTAGTAGCTATCGGGCTTACTTGGCCAGATGGTGAACATGATGTCTTGAACCATCCGAATTTTTATGTAAACCTAGACAACAGCCATAACCCAGTTTTATTTTCTCGTAGAAGTTAATTCTCTATTAGGTTCATTGTGGCGTTGAACATGACTGGTATCATGAGTGAATTCGGAGAAATAACCTTTCGTTCATTCCCCTAGAAACGGTCTTTTTCTCACTCACTAGGTGATATGTCATAGACTTTGTTTTATGAAGTATCATGTAATACTCTACGTATATATCAAAGTTATGGTGAATATCATTAAAAGAAACACTTATCCCAGGAAGCACTATATATCATCTTATGAACTATGTAATTTCCAGTGCTTGTAAGTAGAGTTAGTTTGAATTAGTTGTCCCCTTGAACCTATTTTCTGGGATCTCCAGTCATGTAGGTAGGGTTTGCATCAAACTTTCTCTTAATTAATAGGCTTTTATACCAATTCTTGTTGATGATTTAACAATTTGGTCTCCTGAGACACCTTCAAAAATGGATCTTAGGTTGTCCGATGAGATATAATCATTTGAGATTACTCCATTTGAGATCAATTGTTTAATGGTTGTATGTCTTCTTCTTAAAAGATATGACTAACCATAATAGGAACACCTTAGGACTATACGCCCTGGTGATAAATCGATTATCTCTCTGTATGATTTTTTTTCCCATAATGGAGTCGATCTCATTAGTGATGTTTTTTTTTCCACGATTGATTGACTAATTTAGACAAGGCTTTAGTGAAAGTATATGGTGCCTTCTCTAAAGAAAGACCAGTAAATGCTTTTATCGAAAGACTTACATTCATTGAATTTATTATTATATTTACATGGATATGTGGTAAATCTGATGATCAGTTAATAACTGATAAACACTGTTTTTATGTTCATATCCAATAAAATACAATTTGGTATTTTTGGTCCGCTTGCAACTTTTTTTAAGAGGTTGTTTTGCGAATTAGGCGAGGCACCCCCACACTTTCAGGTATTTGTACGAAAGTACTTTACCTTCTCTTTTTTTTTTAAGTTCATATGGCGTTTTGCCAATGACTTTCTGTGGTAAGCGACGCTTCCCCCACATTTCTGGAGGTAACTTAAGAGTTTAGAATTATTGTTCCATAACTCTAATAATTTCAAGTGTATAAGTAACAGTTTTTCCAATGAATAATGTGATTTTCCTTTGAAAAAACAAATTTTATTTTCATCAAACTTGCAACTTTCAACACATATATCTATTTGCATAGATTGGTTTCGAATTTTCATCTTATATGCTTCGAACTTTTTCAAATGCATATTTTTGCTGTTTAGCAAGTATATATCTATTAAAATAGATATTGACGATGTTAATAGCGTAATGCCACCATTCCATTCGATTTTTATTAACCTAGTTGACTTTGTTAAGGATATTGTTTGTGATGAGTAAACCTACCCCCCCCCCCCAGTCATGTAGGTAGGGTTTGCATCAAACTTTCTCTTAATTAATAGGCTTTTATACCAATTCTTGTTGATGATTTAACAATTTGGTCTCCTGAGACACCTTCAAAAATGGATCTTAGGTTGTCCGATGAGATATAATCATTTGAGATTACTCCATTTGAGATCAATTGTTTAATGGTTGTATGTCTTCTTCTTAAAAGATATGACTAACCATAATAGGAACACCTTAGGACTATACGCCCTGGTGATAAATCGATTATCTCTCTGTATGATTTTTTTCCCCATAATGGAGTCGATCTCATTAGTGATGTTTTTTTTTTCCACGATTGATTGACTAATTTAGACAAGGCTTTAGTGAAAGTATATGGTGCCTTCTCTAAAGAAAGACCAGTAAATGCTTTTATCGAAAGACTTACATTCATTGAATTTATTATTATATTTACATGGATATGTGGTAAATCTGATGATCAGTTAATAACTGATAAACACTGTTTTTATGTTCATATCCAATAAAATACAATTTGGTATTTTTGGTCCGCTTGCAACTTTTTTTAAGAGGTTGTTTTGCGAATTAGGCGAGGCACCCCCACACTTTCAGGTATTTGTACGAAAGTACTTTACCTTCTCTTTTTTTTTAAAGTTCATATGGCGTTTTGCCAATGACTTTCTGTGGTAAGCGACGCTTCCCCCACATTTCTGGAGGTAACTTAAGAGTTTAGAATTATTGTTCCATAACTCTAATAATTTCAAGTGTATAAGTAACAGTTTTTCCAATGAATAATGTGATTTTCCTTTGAAAAAACAAATTTTATTTTCATCAAACTTGCAACTTTCAACACATATATCTATTTGAATAGATTGGTTTCGAATTTTCATCTTATATGCTTCGAACTTTTTCAAATGCATATTTTTGCTGTTTAGCAAGTATATATCTATTAAAATAGATATTGACGATGTTAATAGCGTAATGCCACCATTCCATTCGATTTTTATTAACCTAGTTGACTTTGTTAAGGATATTGTTTGTGATGAGTAAACCTACCCCCCTTCCCCCCCCCCCCCCAACAACAGATTCTGGGCTAACCCATATTCCTATAACATTGCATTCATCATGATCTGTATCAAGAAGATAAGTAGAATCATTATCAAAATGAATATGTATGTGTAGAGTAGTGAGATATGGTAGCATATACATAACTTTCACATTTTCACCATAAGAAACGTAGAGAATTAAAAGCCATTAAAGTCAATATTGGACATTACTCAAATGCTAATTTAAAATTTGTCCGTTTCTTGTTTTTTCTTTAAGCTTTGACAAAAAACGTGTTATTCACATTAAGTGTGATATCAAATATGCAATTATCAAATTAATGATAATTATAATTTGTGCCAACGTTTTTGTTAATTAAAAAATTTAGAAGATATTTTGTGATCTCCTTCCTATTAAAAGCCAAGTAAAAAGTGATGAGTAAGCTAAAAAATGATGACATGTAATGATGATATGGATTGCTAAAAATATGACATGGCTTAATTAAAATCTTTCCATGATCACAAATTCTGAAAATCTCAAACCAACATTTGTAATTCCTCAAATATATGACCATTTAGTTTTGTTAAATCTTAAATAAATATTAATTTTTGTGTTACCAAGGTTTGTATAATATGAAGTATCTGATAAAATGATAAATATTATAATATTTGAATGATGTTGTTACATTCATAAATGTTGGGATTTGTATATGCGATGCACTTGGAAAAATGCATGCATGCATTACTAGTTTACAATATTATACAAACGTTTATTCTCCAAACGTTTTGATATTGTACATACGTTTATTCAAGGATCAGTTATAATATTTGTAATATTATAAAAATCAGGCTTTCTTTTGATATTATACATACGTTTATTCAAGGATCAGTTAACTATTCACATACTATTTTGTTTCTAAACTTTAATATAATATTTACAAGATTTCATTAAAATCTTTCCATGATCACAAATTTTGAAAATCACAAACCAACGTTTGTAATTCCTCAATTATAGGACCATTTAGTTTTGTTAAATCTTTACTGTTGACCAGACCAGACTTCTTTACGAGAATTTTGATGTTTTCTTTACATCATCAAAATTGAATTTAAACAACAACCAATTTCGTTTTAATAATATATACTATCAAAAGACAGTGAGTATGTGACAGTTTGTCTACTTCTTGTCCTCTCCCTTGCCGCGTTTGTAGAGTTGTTCAGTTGGATTCTCTCTCTGCTTGTGGTTCTTTCCAGCTCTGGTGATAGTTTTCTGTTGTCGGAAAATCCGGTTCACCGTCGCCTTTTCTCCAGATCGAAGCGGCGGCCGTGCTGTTAGATTAGGGTTAGGGAACTCTCTTTTAGGTTTGGGCTGAATTAGAGTTAGGGTTTGAGTTTTTAGGGACTTGGTCCATTAGCATTATTGAGTTGGGTGCCTAACCAGACCCACTCTGGGATTGTTGGTTAGGCCCCTTTATTTTGTTCTGAAAAATCAAAAAACCCAAAAATATTTATTTAATGCAATCAAATTGTTAAAAAAAAAGACAGTGAAAAGATAGGACGTGACATGCTGAGAAAAAGTTTTGGAGTGGCTAATTATTCTCCTGCCCTTAATAAAATTCGAAATTTTCAGCTTCTTGTCATCTCGTTAATTACGAAATTGCCACCGGACGTTTTTAGCAATACATTGGGCTTTAGTATGGTAAGTAATTTTTGTTCAGGCCCATAACAAATTTCCAAAGCCCTCTTTTCGATATGTTCGAATATACATGAAATTTTTTCATATTTATGTTATCATAATTAGGAAATATTATATTTAAGTATTTGTTTTTGTTTTCATTTTCCTAAAAAAAATTGGATAATTTAGCTATATGGGTAGTTTTCAGAAAGTTATTAGGATAGTTGGGACATTTACTGTTCATAATTTGAAAAGTAGGCACTTTTGCACTGTTACACTAATAGAGGGGAATGTGTGAAAAGACAGAAAAAGGTATCTGATGTTGAGATGGTCAAGGTGTACATGCTCGCGGTGGATATGCGGTGTACCGGTACACCAACGGATATATTATCCGGGACACTGTCTGGTACACCGGCGGGTACATCACCTCGTACACCGACAAATACATCACCGTGTACACTGGTCGGTACACTACGGTGGACATCTTTCGGTACAACACGATAAACATTATCCGGTACAATGTCCGGTACATCGGCGGGTACATCACCTTGTACACCGGCAGGCTGTACACCGGTTGGTACACTACGGTGGACATCTTTCGGTACAACACGATAAACATTATCCGGTACAATGTCCGGTACACCGGCGGGTACATCACCTTGTACACCGGCAGGCTGTACACCGGTTGGTATACTACGGTAGATATCTTTTGGTACAACACCATAAACATTATTCGGTACAATGTCCGGTACACCGGCGGGTACATCACCTTGTACACCGGCATGCTGTACACCGGTTGGTACACTATGGTGGACATCTTTCAGTACAACACCATAAACATTATTCGGTACAATGTCCGGTACACCGGGGGTACATCACCTTGTACACCGGCGGGTACACCACCTTGTACACCGGTTGGTACACTACGGTGGACATGTTTCAGTACAACACCATAAACATTATCCGGTACAATGTTCGGTACACCGGTTGGTACATCACCGTGTGCACCGGTTAGTACGCCAGCCACCGTGTAACCGGGTGGTACACCACCGTTGAAAACTTTCGGTACACCGGCTGGTACACTATCGTTATATATCCTCCGAAATCCCGGTTGGTACACCACCGTGGGTATTTTTTGGTACACCACTGTGTACATTGTCCGGTACACCGGCTGGTACATCACCGTGTACACCAACGTATACTTTTTCCGATAAACCACTATGTACACCATCGTCGTGTATACCGTTCAGTTATCGATACACCACCATATCATTGTTGGATATACTACTGTTTACACCGTTCAAATCAACATTTTCCGATACACCAACATGTACACTGTTAAATCACCAGTACACTCTTTAAACCGGACAAACACAAATTACAACAAATTAATCATTTTATAATCAATCATTAATATCTTCATGAATACCAAAGTTAATACAAATCATTTCAATCTTAAAAATAAAATAAATTTTAAAATTAACATTAACACTAATCTAACAAAAATCGTACCGTGTACACCAGCTGGTACGCCACCGTGTAACCGGTTGGTACACCACCGTTGACAACTTTCGGTACACCATCGTATATATCCTCCGGTTCATCGGCTGGTACACCACCATGGGTATCTTTTGGTACACCGCTGTGTACATTGTCCGGTACACCGAGTATATCACCGTGTACATCAGCTGGTACACCACCGTTGACAACTTTCGGTACACCGACTGGTAACCATCGTATATATCATCCGGTACACCACCGTTGACAACTTTTGGTACACGGTACACCGGTCGGTACACCACCGTATACACCAAAGTGTATTGTTGCACTTCTTTGTACATCCTCTAGTACACCACTCGACCACCGTATACAATCGTACCGTATTCATCCTCCGGTACACCGCTCGACCACCTTATACATTTGTCTGCATAGACTAACCCATTTTAAATTTGAAATTAAAGAAGTAAAGATCTAGAAAAATCCATCAAATTCCATAATATCAATAACCACATCATCACTATCTCTTCAAACTCTTACATCTAATCCTTGTTATCAATTGAATATCTTTAAGTCACAGCCACGATTTATGTCTTCCTCCGCCGTTTACACAAATTAGAAAAAGAGAAGGAATCTTTTAAACTAGATCCAGAACCATCATTGAGATTCTCCTCCGATTAACGAATTGCAGATTTGGTCATTAGAGCATGTCGAATCCGACCAATAAAGCCGTCGGCAAGATTGGAACTGGAAGTGGTGGATACACGGCGGTAAAAGAGAATGAAGGGAAACGAATCTTCATTATCTTGAAGCCAGAGCAAAATCTGAAAATCAGAAAGAGAAGCACCGGAGGATTGTAAGGAGAGAGGAGGAAACAAGCTTGGACTTAGCGTTCTGGGGATTGATCGGAGAATGCGGCGGAGGATGACTAGTGAAGACGGCGATTTGCAGAGAGAGGAGAAGCAATTATGATTACAAAAGGAGATGAGAGAGCAAGATTGACATTTCTGGGCTGATGAAGGTAGTAATCGAAAACAATGGTCGCAGTAAGAAGAAGTAGAGAAAAGGAAGGGGAGGGAGAGATGATGAAGTGAGAAGGAAGTGGATTGGAAATGGAGAAGAAGAGTCGGAGATTTTAAGATAGAGAAGAAGTATTGTTTAATCTCTTTAATGGCAAACTCGTAATATATTGATATGTGAGGGTTGATGTTTAGAAAGACACATAGACCGTTTCCAAAAGTGCCTAAATCTCTAAATATGAATAGTAAACTGTCCAATACAATAATTATAGTTTTTAAAACTACCCACTCAGCCAATTTTTTCAAAAAAAATTAGTTCTACTATTGTGTTCCCATCTGTTTCTCACCATTTTCTGATTTTTCTTCGTTTACACATTTGCTAATTGTTTGTTTGTTGTTGTTTTTGTGCAGATTCAGAATCATCCATCGTGAAATTGTTTAGTGGATATATCAATCAAAATAATTATTATGATCTACAAACCCTAACTTAACGATTTGATCCTATGAATGTTTTTTTTTTGTTGCTAAATGGTAAATATTTCATTTATCATGAATTTTTTTTGGTTACAATCGAAAAACGAATAACCTATTTGATGCGTCTAAGGCAAAAAAAGATAAAAACAAAGGCTTTCTATATCTTTTTCGAAGCAGCAAACTATCCCATTATAGATTTCATACTTGCTCCAAGTATTATTTTTTTTCTGGATAACGGGTTTCACTATTGAGGGTAGTTGGACTTAGGTTTATTCTCCATGTAATCTAGAGTCATTGTAGGATCAGTTAAAAAGGTTAATGTTTATGGTTCTTCGGTATTATTGTCATGTTATATATATGTTTTCCTTTACCGAGTTAAGAGCATGTACATTGGTGATTTGGGTTGGGTATCAATCAGAAAATTTGATTATTATACATTATTTGAGTATCAATTAAGCCCATTTCGTATCAGATAGTGATCCGAAATAAACAGTAAAACGGGATACGTGTAAACTTCTTATTGGCCTTGTGTTTTTAGGTTTCGGGGTAAACATTTTTTCTTTTCATTTTGCGTTCTTCTCAGAGAAACACGATGACGACGGCGACGGTTCGCGAATTCAACTACGAATCTTCTCTTCTCTTCGATCCGGTAAGAGCATATATCTTCTTCTTTAGCCTTTCCCTGCAGTTACCGGAATCCGCCGATTAGATCTCCCCGTTCACCGCCGGTGAGTTTCTCCTTCTTAACTTTCCCTTCCCATCTTCTTCTCCGCCTCGCGATTCGCCATCCTTAACCTCTGACTTACGGCTTAGAAATCACCGATTGTTCTCTGATTCTGATTAACTGATTTGGGAATTTGTGATTTTATCAGATGACTGAAGGAACTAGAGCAAGAGGACCCAGATCATCATCTGTGAATTCTCTTCCTCTAATTCTCGACATTGAAGATTTCAAGGTAAGGGATTCAGCTTTTGTCACTTCTGAATCATTCTTGATTTTTTTATGATTTTTGTTGTTTGGGTCACTTTCTCAGGGTGATTTTTCATTTGATGCATTATTTGGGAACTTGGTAAACGATCTCGTACCATCTTTCCTAGAAGAAGAAGCAGATTCCGGTGATGGACATGGCAACATTGGTGGAATTGATGGTTTGTCAAATGGACATTTACGTGGACAATCTGATGCATCGAGAATGTCTTAGATGGCTTCTACTCCTTCTTTCCCTGAAGTAGAGAAACTCTTGTCTCTTTTCAAAGATGCCTGTAAAGAGTTAGTTGATTTGAGGAAGCAGGTAATAAGTCCCTTGGGTTTACTACGTTGAGTATAATGTAAATCTTTCTTCTTTTTCATGGTTCTGATGTTTTGAGTTTTGTTGGAAGGTTGATGGAAGGCTTAACATATTGAAGAAGGAAGTTTCAAGCCAAGATGCTAAACACCGGAAGACACTGACTGAGGTTGGGAGATAAATGTTTCTTCTTTTTTTACTACTGCCCTGATGAATAAGTGAGTTTTATATGGATCGTTTTTTAAAAATGGGGTTTATTGGGTTCTTTTTTCTAGATAGAGAAAGGTGTGGATGGTCTCTTTGAGAGCTTTGCAAGGTTGGATGGTCGTATTTCAAGTGTTGGACAGACTGCTGCCAAAATAGGAGATCATTTGCAGGTAAATTTAGTACCCTTTTATATAACCAACTATTTGTTGGTTCTATACACTAGTAACCCATGCGTCCTTTGTCAGAGTGTAGATGCTTAGCGGGAAACTGCTAGCCAGACGATTGAACTTATTAAGGTAAGTGTGTATCAATGTTTGGAAGATTGGTCGCATAATTGAATTTTGCTTTGGAACCTTGATGACACAGAAAGTGTTCACTTTAGGTGCATGCATTGTCTAATTCTTTTAGCAATCATCTTTTGAACATCATGAGAAACTGGATTTGGTTTATAAGTTTCACTCATTTGTTGTGTAGAATCTTTGTTTTGGTATTGATGTTTGGTTCTCTGGTTGGTTATAGGAACATCTCAAAGTCACGTTATTGGAGGTCAAGAAGATCATCAATTGTTCAAGCTCATGACTCTTTTGTGATGATTTGTTTTTTGTAAGAGCAATATTGTATCTTTAGTGATCTTACATTTGAAAACTTTGAATTGTGTAGTTTCCAGTTTCTGTTTTCATATAAACAAATCTTGATTTATTACTTTTATTATTTCTAATAAACTTATTGAGAATCACCAATAAACACTAAAATGTAGAAATATCAAATTAAGTATCAACTAATACATTTAGTATTAAATTAAGCCTAATGATTCTCTTAAAAGATTACTAATGTACATGCTCTAAAGATCCATATATTGGCTGGTCCATTTCTGATTTTCTTTTATGGGCTTTGGTCCCAATTCATTTACGTAGATAAAACATGCATGTAGAACCAATTAAAGGATGATAGTAGTCAAGTCGTTATCTTTTTTTTTTTTGAATAGACAAGTCGTTATCTTTTAAATCAGTCGAAGCTATGTATCGATGAATATCGTTAATATTTAGGAGCATATCGTCTCCTTTTTGACAGCACAATTGACATGGCTTACGTATGTTCAACAGATTTATCAAGATTTTTATCTCAAGTTCTCGGTTACAAAGTCGAATATTACGAAACAATAAATTGTATGGGAAAACCGATATTCATCACCAACGGCAATTTGACAACACAGAAATGGATCATCATTCCATCGGCCATACATGACAAGGACAAGTTATGTTTATATGTTTCTGTTAGTAAATTAAATTTCTACTCGTCAGTGTGGGAAATTATTTAGTATGGTCGTATTGTTGTATTAAATATACAAATGTATATATGAGGAAAAAAGGAAAAAACTGTCCTCTCTTAGTTACATTTTAAAGATGATTGTGATGGTACACTTTAACTTATTTTTAGGATTAGTCGGACGATTAAATTCAGTTGTAATATATTTTAAACCATATTCATGTCATGAACATCCAAATGCATTAATAAAACAAAATACAATGTATTATCTACTATAGTAATTGTGAAAGTAGCAGAAGCAAAAGGATTTGGTTGTTGGGCCATACCAAATTTTCATCAAAGCATTAATTGTGAATGTGAAGTTGGGACGAACTATACATCTATGCAACCAAAAATAGAAATGTATTATCATAATTTGATTTTGCTTTTAGCCATAATCATTCCAAGTATAATCACATAATTCTTTTTTTTTTTTTTGGGGTCAAATCATCACATCATTCTTCAATTTGGTTTCTTAACGTATGCGTAGTTTTTGATGTTATAAACGGTATCTTCCATCCTCCAAATACTAATGTAAACATGAGTAGCTTTATCATCTAAAAACTTTCAACAAAAAGTAAATATATATGACCAGCTGTAACCATCTTATACAAAAATACAATTTCTGCCTCTTTAGTTGTAAGGAGAAAATTGTGTGTATAGACATAAAAAATCAATCTAAAAAAAAGTTGTGTTTATCAGTTATGACTTGTGAAGTCTTCAACTACTAAACAAAAATGTGTTGACTATATGAGCCAAATTCGTGTTGAGCTTAACAATATCCAATATTTGAGTACACGGATCAGGTATGTAATAAAATTTGGTTATTGAATCTTTTTGATTTTCACCTTAACTAACAGAGACTTGATATGAATAATTTTGATTTCCCGATGTAGCATGTGTTATCTTGAGTACAATATAGTAATAGAATTTATATATAGTAATAATAAGACCAAAAAGACATGAGAGAAGATAATTGGAAAAATAAATAATTAACTGGGAAGAAAGAAAAAAACACGAAAAAAGAGGAAGAAAGAAAGCACCATTTCACATCCAATTTTCCTTCTTCTTTTCTTCTCTCTCTCTTCAGATATCTCCGGCGACATCTTCTCCGGCGGAGTTTCCGATGACTCTTACCTAGCTCCTACCACTCACAGGTCTCACTCTCTCTTCCCCCGAGTAGAAGTAGAAAGCTCTGATCTCACTTTGCGTTGCTTTTCTGTCTTGTTTCTAGAAATAGATTCTCTGTCTCCACCGAGTTTGGTTGGATTGATTTATGACTTGCATTTCACAGGGGACAAAACTGAGTGTGATGAGATTTTCTTAATTACTGATGCTTGCGTAAATGCAGATCCATTGTTTCTTCAGACATCATTTTGAGGATCCGAGAACCACCCGTGTTTCCGTATTGGTGATTGTGATTGTGATTGTGATTGTGATTGGGGCTCTTCTTTCTTTTTGAAACGTCCCTCTTCATTATTCTCCTTTTTTTGTTTTCTAATGCTTGCCCTTTTCCTCTTTCCTGCTACCATTTTTACCCTTTTCCCTCCTTCTCTCTCTGTCTCCCACTAGGTTCAATCTGTAGCTTTTCAGAGATGGAATATTTCTTCATTGTTTCTTAGTTCCCCCCTTTAGTCTAATTTTGCTCCTCTCTAAAGTTTTTCTTGCACTTCCTCATTATCAGTCTTTCATGCCAGTGTTTCTGATGGGCTACAACCTCAGAGCTGTGAAACTGCAGGGACCAAAATGAATGAATTCCGAGGACGAAAGGCTCATAAGATTGAAAGTCCGGTTCCAGGATGCTTAGGGAGGATGGTAAATCTATTTGATCTAGGAACAGCTGTTTATGGGAACAAGTTGCTTACAGATAAGCCACATCATGATGGTAATCACTATTTCCCTCTCTCACTCAAGGAGCCTTCTGTTATATTATCACTGTCTACCTTTTGCAATTCTGTTTTATTTGTATCCCCAATCTGTTTCTGACACTAGGTGGATGTTCTTGCACCAAGTTTTCTTTATCTACCTCTACCTGAGTTTTGTATTGGCCTGCGTATTATTGACACGGGATAGTTTGTTGGCAGGTTCCTCTCTGTCAAGGAGTCGATCTGATGTGACCCGAATGCCGAGCCCCTCTTATAAAGGCCATTCAGAAGCTGAATTGGTAAGTTTGGTTCAATAATATGCATGCTAGCACCAGAGGTTTTTTTAATATTCTCATGGTTTCTTCTTATTTCTCGCACTTGATGCTTAATGCTTATGGTCAGGGCATCTGATATTTCTTGCCTACACTGTTTGCACAGATTATGTCTGATCTGAGGATAAGTGCTTCTAGCAAAGTGAGCGGTACACCGATGAAGAAACTCATTGCTAGAGAAATGTCTAAAGAAGTCCAACATAAACAAAGCCCAACTAATGTGGTTGCTAAGTTAATGGGTTTGGACACACTTCCACAGATGGATCTTGAGACTGCTGCACCACGGAGCAAATCCAGGAGCAATTCACACTCTTCGCTGAATCATTCAGTGTCTTCTGTGGATAATGAGGTCCAAAAGTACCAGGAGCTCAACAGGGAATTTAAAGATGTGTATGAAATGTGGCAGTCGCCTCAGAAGGCGAGTCGTTCAAGGGATTGCTCGCCTAGAAAAGGAAGGTATGATGAAAGTATAACTGAGAAACAGATGGCTCTTGTTCGTCAAAAGTTCACGGAAGCAAAACGCCTTGTAACAGATGAGAATCTTCGCCAATCCAAGGAGTTTCAAGATGCACTTGAAGTTTTAAGTGCCAACAAAGATTTATTTGTTAAATTTGTCCAGGAATCAAATTCATTCTCTCAGCATGTTTCTGGCTTTCAGCCTGTTCCTCCTCATCCAGAAGCAAAGCGAATCACAGTACTGAGACCTTCAAAGGCGGTTGAAACTGAAAAATTTGTGGTTCAAGGGAGGAAGAACAAGCATGCTAAGAAGTTTGCTTCATCAAGCCAAGAAAATGGATGGGGAAACCGTGATCTGGGTTACACTTCATCTTATGTTAACCGGGGAACCGAGGAGCATCCTGTACAGCCAACCCGAATTGTCGTCTTGAAGCCTAGTCCAGGGAAGTCTCTAGATATAAAGGCTGTTTCATCAAGCACATCCTCTCCGAGAGGTCTGCACAATGGAGGCTATTTTGATGAGCCTGGAGATGTTGAGACTAAAGAAGTGGCAAGGGAAATTACTCGTCAAGTGCGTGAAAATCTGATGGGTCACCGCAGGAATGAGACTCAATCTTCTTCTGTCTTATCCAATGGTTACATCGGTGATGACAGTTCGTTTAACAAGTCTGAGAACGAAGATCCAGTGGGGAACTTCAGCGATTCTGAGATCATGTCACCACCTTCGCGGCATTCATGGGACTGTCCAAATAGGTTTGAAAGTCCTTTCTCTCCTTCTTCCTTCAGCCGAGCATCATTTTCTCCTGAGTCGTCTGTCTGCAGAGAGGCAAAGAAGCGACTCTCTGAAAGATGGACATTGATGTCAGTAACCAGAGGCACTCAGCCGCATAAACATGTCCCAAGAACCTCAAACACCTTAGGTGAAATGCTTGCACTCTCGGAAACCAAAGTAACAACTGGATCCTACGAAGAGAGAAACGAAGTAGCACCAGAGACTAGGGTGTCGACATCATGCATAACGAGTGATATGAATCAAGTGGAAATGGCAAGTGATTCTCTGAATATCCTTGCGAGATCAAAATCAGTCCCTGAGGTTAGGCTCAACGGAGAAGCATCTGTTTTAGGAACTTCGAGAGCACAGGCTCCACGAGAGCTGACTGAGACAGCAAGCCTGAAATCATCATGGAAAGTCTCGAACTTGTTCTTCTTCAAGAATAAGAAAACAAGCAAGGAGAAAAGAGATGCATCTCAGTACAGCAGTATGTCTCAGTTACCCGTGTCTTCTTCTGTGACTCTTCCCGGGAAAACCAACGAGGATTGTTTGATTCCTAGAGATTGTATCCCTCCGGATGGATCACAACATCAAAGCATAATCCCACGAGAGGTATCCCACCAATTCTGTAACCTTTCTCAATGAAAGGAGCCATTGATGGTTCTGAATATTTTTGTTTAGTCAGTAGCCATTTTGATCTGTTTGCAGGAGGAACTGACTACGCCAAAGCCCTTAGCGGCAGGAAGTACAAGTGAAAACCAGGACCAGCCGAGTCCAATTTCGGTTTTGTTTCCGCCATTTGAAGAGGAAGGTGTTGGGATTCCAGAATGTTCTGGGTCAACCAAGCTATGGAGGGCCCAAGGTTAGTTCTTCAGTTGCTTAGTTTTTGCAGAGAGATTTTGTTACTCAGCTAATCCATAAGTGTCCTATTCTCAACAGGAGAAGAAATGTCTCTTAAGTCTAATCTAATCGACAAATCACCACCAATCGGGTCAATCGCTCGGATCCTCTCATGGGACGATGAATCTTGCACAGATATATCTAAACCCGAAACAGGAGTCCACGAGGATGAAGACTGGTATTTATTCATCAAAACGCTCTTGATAGCTGCTGGTTTAAGCAGAGGTAGCACCATCTCTCATGACTCGCAGATGTCGCGGTGGCATTTGCCAAACAGTCCCTTAGACTCTTCACTCATAGACAAATACACCAACCCAGATAACAACTTCAAAGAGTTCATCCACGAAGGCAAACGCAGACAACACCGATCAACCTGCATGCTCATGTTCGACCACATCAATGCCATCATTTCAGAAACAACGATTACACAAACGGGCAATGATTCTCTACGGTTCAACCTGGTGGAGCATGTGTGGGACCAGATAAAGGACTGGGTTTTTGATGAGCCTAGCAAGCGTGACTCAGGAGAGGACATGGACGCGAACAGTTTGGCTGCAGAGAGTCTAGTGAAGGACGAGATCCTAGGAAAGAAGTGGACTCATGGCTTGCAAATTGAAATAGACGACTTTGGGATTGAAATTGAAAGCAGATTGTTGCAAGAGCTCGTAGAGGAAGCCGTCATCGATTTTACACAATGAGATGAGAACATAACAACATTCAATAAAATTGTAAGATAGTGTAAGTTTTTAATTTTTGTCTTTGGGAAGATGTGTCTCGATTATTTTTGTAACGATTGAAAGAAACGAAAATGTTATGTAGCCATTGTTGAAGCAGAGCAATAAGCAATAGTTCCCATTTTCAAACACAAATCTCGTTATCCTTTTGTACAAAGTACAAACACACCAAAATAAAAGCTATGTTGCGATCTAAAAAGAGTTTCAAGAAACATAACAAATGAATAAACATAGTTGTGTAATATTTATGCACACTCGAAAGATACAAAGATAACGAGAGAGAAAATTTGAGAAAGAGGAAGAAAACCAAAGGAATGATTCCAGACACAAGAACTCGGTCTTTTGAGTTAAACTGATGGAGTCTGGCTCTGTCCGTTGATCAATCCATACTGGAGAAGAACATTCAGAAAATAACAAACCCGTTAAATCTCTAGTACTATGTTCAATCAATCAAGAAAACTTAAGTTTTTGTTTACCTTCTCTCTGATTCGGGATCTCCAGTTGTCAATATTGCTTGATCCAGAAGATGTCTGGTTTGCCTGGGGACCAAGAAGATTCTCCCGTGCTCTATTCATCGGATTCTCATAATCATCCTCATCGTCAAGCTCTGATTGCCGAGGAGAAACCATAGCTCTCAGAACCATAGCCAGTAGCAATGACAGTAGCTGAAACCACCAACGCCCATGTATGAATACAAACATAAAACAATCTAAAAGAGAGAATCATGAAATATCGCAAATGTGAAAGAGACAAGGAACTGCGTAAGTTACCTGGATCGCTACCACAACAATCCCGACCCATTTGCATATATCGATGTTTGCTTCGATGAAAGCTCGAAGGCTATTGAGTTCTCCAGTTGGATCATACGGAAGATCCTAAAGGGACACAAGTCTAGACCTGTTAGAGAAACACACAAGATACACAATTCAAATGTAAAGAAGCACCTCACCTTTTCCCAGTGACGGTCAATCGCTATGAATCCCACAAGACCCGCTTCAAGTATGATCACAAGAGTTTTGAGAATAGAATACTAAAAGAAGTGTTAAGGATTAAACATCCCAATATTTGTAACATAGATAGAAGCAAATACGTTAAAAGTTGGTAGAATATATAAGGATACGAAACACAAGCAACAGCCATTGATAGCTTCAGCTGCAATGAAACCAATGAGAGTGACAATGCAGACCAAAATCCCAATGGCCATGAAAGAGTAGATAAACCTGCATTGAATTTAGAACATAACCAAATCAAGGAACATTCCTTCAAGCATCAAACAGTGTCTTAAGCTTAATCAAACACATCATCGTCAAGAGTTTAAATCATACGTATGGATAAGAAGATGACAGTCAATCAAAATCAAAATCAAAACGATTCATGAAACTCTAAACCCTAAAAAAAAAATGGAAAGTTTTGAGAAAGAGCAGAATCAAACCATGGAGCAGGGAGATCTAGAGAACGGAGGTTGAAACCCGAATCACCAACGAAATTGATGGGATTCTTCAAGGAATCCGGAGATGGAGCCGCCGGAGGAGGAGGAGGAGGACCGACGGGAACGTGGTGGTTGTATTGGTCGAGCATCCAAAAGGAGTAGATGATGATGGAAAGACCGATGAAAGCTTGGAGAAAATTGAGGATCTTGAGAACGGAAGCGAACGAGACATGGCAGCAATTGTGTCGCATTTTTCTAACACGATTCGGAGCAACGCAAGATCAATTCTGATGACCCAGCGATTTTCCTCCAAAGAGATGATTGCTAGCAAAAATAAAATAAAGGATAAATAGAGAATCCCAAGCTTTGTTTATTGCTCGTATTGTTAATAGGTGTCACCTTTGTATCAATCCTCATTTTTTTCTTTCTGATTTTTGTTTTCTTCCAAAATGAACTGTTATACTACTACTACCAATGCATCAAAATTTGCTAGATAAATAACGAGGGTCGACTCTAGATAGGCATATTGTCAGGATCGATTCTTACTTGCCTTTTGGAAATTCGAAAGAGGCATGCCGATTAGGTGTTGATCTAGTCATTAAGGCCAACCAAATTAAATGGGCTCTAGTAACTCGGCCCAACGTCAATTAAGCTCATTATGATTCACTAGTTCAAAGTTCAACGACCTCATGGGGACTGTTTCAAGTGATGCCAAAGGGGACAATCTTCTCAATTGCCCTTCTAAGTTACCATTTAATCTCAAATGCCCTCCATCTAATTAGATTTAATAATTGTTTTCTTATAAAACGAAAATGCTAAGTAAAAGACTAAAAACAGATCAAAGTTGAAGTATTTACGGACTCAACCACAACAATCCGACCCAACCATCAAAATCCAACTATTTGATCCGACCCGTTTTGTAAAATTAAGTTTTTAACTTCAAATAAAAATCAATTCGCAATTCTTTTTTTTATTCTTCTTCTGCGTTCTCATTCCTCTTCTTCTTCATCTTGAAAATTAGAGTTTCTTCTCCCAATTTGGGTTTCTTCCAATCTGGGTTTCTCCCGAATTGAGATTCGATTAAAATTCTTCTCTTCTAAAACGGATTTTAATCTACACGAATCAAATTTGGTTAGACTTCACATCCCATAATTCCGTTGATAACGATTGGAGCTTTGTTTACTAGTATCTAATGTAATGACTGGAGGTTAGCGATTGGAGCTTTGAATATCATGAATTCAGCCTTCCCCATTCAATTATATGTTCGTTTATCATATTTGGTTTCATAATTTTTTGAGAAAAGTATTAGCAATTGTTAATGTTCTGGAATTGAGACCCAAAGCAATTAGCACTATTGGCTTTCTTCCCTTTACTCAAAAGTATACATATTCAAATTGGTGAATAAAACGGACATTCATTTCGTAGTAAGACTACAAAAAAATGAAACATAGCTTTGCTTGGTTATTGCCATGATATTTCGAAAAAGTTTGTGCTTTGTTTATTCAGATTTGTTGTTTTGTTTTTGTGAGAAAGGTGTAAGTGCAGGGAGAAATATACACAACAAGGAGAAAAGAGATATCAAAGACAAAGAAGACATCAAAAACAAGAAGAAAGAGAATTGAATAAACATATATTTCACTATGATATGGTATAAACTAGGAAAACATAGACTATACGTACAAATGGACTAATAAAAAACACATAATTGTTCTCTATAAAAATATGAAAGAAAGTGGTTGAAGTGGTCATCAAAGAGCCTAATGTTGTATTTGCACAACTAAGTCCTACTGGGACTACCAAGAAGTTTGATATTTTGGTTTTTAAATATTTCGATTGTCATTTGAGAACAATATTTGTTTCATGTAGACAACAATTGTATTTGCAGAAGTCATATACTCGTTTTACAAACAAAATTTATTAATCAAATAAATTTATTAACGAAATTTATAAATCAAATAATATGTAAATGTTCGGGTTAATCAAATATTTAATGTTTCCAATTTCATTCATCTTTAAAACATTACAATTATAATCCTAATAAGATAATATAATTTATATTTTACATTAGAATTAAAATGTGGACATTATATATCATATCTCCAATCTTCTCTAAATAGCCTTATACTTTCAAGAAAACTTTCATAATGTTATCTACCTTATGATGCAAAATTTCACACAGAATGTGGTTTTATATATATTATTTCATATAAATATTGGAAATATGTTACAAATACCATATAACACAAGGACAACTAAAAATTATTTTATTAGAACATGGTACTACTAATTAAATAGTTAAAACACCATTTGAACAACTATTAACAAAGTTAGACAACCGGGAAACTCGGGACAACTTTGTATTAAATGACAGCGCACATATCGTAAATACACATCACATGTCTGAAATATGTGGTCAATTTTGATTGGGTTTGACCCAATAATCAAATATATTTGTTTTATAGAGGTTAAACAAAGCACTGATCTTTTTCATAAAACTATCCAATATATATTAAACAAGAAACGTAAAACGCTTGAGCACGTCTCCATAGCTCACCTGCACGATCACAAAAATACATCAAGGGAATGAAATAAACAAATCATACGATATTGAACCCAAAAGCAGATGTGGATTGACAAGTAATTGAAGAAAATTGTGAAAAACAAATTGAAAGGGTAAAACAACTTCGAACAAAGCTAAACGGATAAATCAAGAGGAAAATGACAATAAAACATAAGAATGAAGTGAGACAATAGCCCATAATCACCGACAACAAATGAAGAAACCATAATTGATTAATTCCCAAAATAATTGATTAATTAACCCTAATTCCCAAAATTGAATTATAAGAGATAATCGATGATTGATTGATAGACTAACAAACTAATTCGATTAAAGGTAAAACAAAGTCTAACGCACCTCAATTCAGCTTCATCTTCAATGGAAGTGCTTCAATGGCGTCAAAAATGGAGTTACGGCAAAAACAAGAAGAGGAAAGAGACGAGATGTGATTGGTCCAGAAAATCTGATTTTTCTTTTAATTTTATTCAATTCTTTTTCGTTTCTATTTTTAATTCGAATTATTTAAAGATTGAGTTTTTGGTCATTTCACCTTTCATTAAAGGGCATAAGGGCATCTCAGATTAAAACTTGGTCTGCTGATTTGGCACAGAGAGAAAAGGGTAAATAAGAATTTGATCCTGCCAAAGGTACAGCTCATGATGATTGTATATGATCATAATGGTGTATTCATGATGATGATGAACTCAATTAAGTATGCATGTGAATGTAATGACTGAATAAGATAGATAACCACTTTTAACCAACCTACAACCTTTTAGTCTTTCCTCTCACTCTCTCTCTCTCTCTCTCTCTTTTATTTATTGTTTTTGAGTAAACATTGATACACATAATTATAGTAATGGATGCAACCTGGCATTAAACTTGGACCGCCTTTGTGTTCTTCGATCTCGATGAGATGCTCTTTTTTTTTGCCATAAACCATATTAAGATATATGTCATTTCTCATGTGCTGTTGTTTTCTCGTGTTTCTTCCTCTTTTACGTTTTATATCACTAGATTCGAAATTCGCGGCGTTGCGCAAAATTTTAGCTTTAATTTTTTTTATCGAATATTAGAATACAATATAACCACTGAAAACTTAATATAATTTTTTGTAGAAATGCAAACTTATTTTAGCAAACGATATAAAATATAAATATTTTAGCAAACTCTGACGATACTCAGTTGGAACCGTTAGTGTTCGAGGGACCGCTTGACAGTTCGACGTCAAGAAGAAATGTGTCGTGAGCATTTCCCAGATTTTGTGTTTCTCCTAGAGACTAAAAACTCCAGTGTTCATGTTTTGAATGTTCGGAGATCGTTGGGTTATGATCACTATTTTTTTGTAAACCTAGTGGGCCTCAGTGGTGGGATGGCTTTATTTTGGAAGGACACACATGAAGTGGAAGTCATGTATTCTAATAATCGAGGGATTGATACAAAGGTGAAGTTATCATTGACTTTCTCTATGTCTTTTATCTACGGTGACCCGGTACGACATCGTAGACGTTTTATTTGGGACTAAATCACCAGCTTTGGTGAGCAACGTAATGAGGCTTGGTTTGTGGTCGGTAACTTTAAGGAGATCATGTTTAATTTCGAGAAGTTAGGAGGACCACAACGGATTGAATCTTCATTCTACCCATTTCGTTCTTTTGCCCGTGATTGTAGATAAAAGGAATTACAAGGCTTTGGTAATACATTCTCTTAGGCAGGAAACAGAGAAATAGTTCATCAATATGGTTCTAAAGAAAAAGTGTGGATTCAATGTAGATTGTATCGTTCTTTTGTGAATGGAGCATGGTTCCAGTTGTTTCTAAGATCTTAGTCTGAGTATATGATTCATGATAAGTCCGATCATAGGCCTCTCCTCACTCGATTAAACTCCAAATTGGAAGGAAGAAATGGAAGGTTTTGGTTTGACAAGAGATGGTGTAAAAAACCAGAGGTGGCTGAGATAATTCGTAAAGGACATATGACTTATGATATATCATGGTTTTTACCAGTTTTTGACCATGATTTAACCCGGTGTTATCGAGTCTTGTCAGTTTTTTGCGGGTGTTTTAGAGTCTTTGCAGGTTTTTGTACGTGTGTAGCTTAACTGGTGATTATGGAGCATTTGGAGCATTGTGGAAAGAGGAGCTGAAGTCGCTAGGACGGATTTTCAATTGCCGTAAGATATTGGTGTCGATCGACACCAGGAGGTGTGTCGATCGACACAGGCCCATGACGAAAAGACTTTCCAGGTTTTGAAGATTTTTTTTTCGCACCAGAAGTTCCAGAAGTTTACAATAAAAGTCCATCACGAATTTGAGGCATTATATAATTTTCTTTTAGGTTTTTAGGGGAACACCTTAGTTTCTATTGAACAAATTGAGAGAGTTTTTTAGAGTTTTTGGGAGACAAGTCTACTTCGTTCTTGAGATTCTTCGAACCCTTTGTTTCACTTTCTCTATCTCTTTAAATGCAGTATTATTCAGTCATGATTGTTTTGCATCCATGTCTGAGTAGTTCTCTTGTTAGGTTTAGGATTATTCGAAAGGATTGAAGATGAATTGTTAGATTAATATCACTTGTTAGGATTATCAAATTGGTTCTTCATCTAGATTGCTTTAACTCTGATTTAGAATTCGCGACCCTAAATTAGATATCCTAGGTTGATAAATTGACACGGAAGTGTAATTGATTAACTTGAACTAGATCTTAGATGAGCAAAATTTCCTATTCGCAAAGGAATTTGGTTTAGGGATTTTCTGAACAAATTGAACTTAGACTTAATGCTTGCTTAAATTGATTGAATTCGCAAAGGAATTTGGCTTTCTAGAGTTTAGGCATAGTTAGTTTTTGTAACGGAAGTTGGTTAATTATACCTTAGTGTTTCAAGTTCGAGAACGGTTCTTAATTAAATCTTAACGTCTTTTAATCTGCAATTTTGATTCATCCTGATAATTTCCTGAAAACCTAGCTTTTATTTTAACTGAATCTTAAGAAACAAAAAATTAGCATATGTTTTAAATTAGTTTTTGCATTTACTTTACATTATTCGCTTAGCTCAATTCGAAGTCATACATCATATCGTTTGATTTAACTCATAGTGATTTGACCCCTACTACTACGACCTTTTAATTTGAGAGAGTAGCTCAGGGTTAAATTTGAGCATATCAACTTATCCAGCAAACAATCAAATATCGGTTACTAACCATATTATTACTTGTCGTAAGGAGTTGTCTAAATGGAAGCGCACTGCCAATATTAATTCTAAACACGGATTTGACAACTGCAGCAAGATCTGGATTTGTAATCATCAAAACTCTCTCTATATTTTCGCACTATGCTTGACATGAAAGTCGAGCTAGAGAAGACCTCATTGATGAAAAAAAATATTGGAAACAAAAAAGCAAGGAGAAATGGGCAGAGCATGGAGATAAGAATACGAAATTCTTCCGTGGGAGTGTACAAACACGAAGAATGAAAAACAAGATTGGATCTCTCTTTGATGATCAGGGAGTGGAACATTTCGAGGAGGAAGCTAAAGGTGACATTGCGGTTGAGTAATTTACAAATCTGTTTCGTACTTCAAACCCGAGTGAGGTAGAGGAGCTCCTAGCCGGCTTTGAAGCTAAAGTCTCACCTCAGATGAATGGAGAGTTGGTAAAGGAGGTCACAAATGCAGAGATACATAGAGCGGTTAAAGCTCTCAAGAGTGATAGTGCTCCTGGTATTGATGGGATATCAGGAAAGTTCTTCCAATCATTCTGGAAAATAATTGGTCCTCAAGTGGTGATAGAGGGCAAGAGGTTTTTTGAATTTGATGGTTCCCTAAGGATTGGAACCATACTCAATTATTCTTACTTCCAAAGAAGCTTAATCTAACGCATATGACATATTTGCGTCCTATCAGTGTATGCTCAGTAGCTTTTAAGGTTGTGTCCAAGATCTTATGCACTAGACTCAAGCGTATTTTGCCTCAGCTGGTATCACCCACACAAGGAGCCTTTGTTGCAGGAAGATTAATCTCTAATAATCACCTCATTGCTCATGAGATGATCCATGGTTTAAGGACGAATCCTAGCTGCAAAGGGGAGTTTCTAGCAATTAAAACTGATATGTCAAAAGTATACGATCGAGTGAAGTGGGTTTTCTTAGAGAGGTTGTTCCAAAAGATGGGTTTTGATCAAAGGTTGATAGCATGGGTGATGTATTGTGTGAAATCATTGACATATACGGTTCTTCTTAATGGACAAACACATGGGTTTATCAAACCAGAGAGAGGTATAAGACAAGGAGATCCACTTTCTCCATTTTTATTTATCTTGTGTATAGAAGCTCTAGTCCATGTGATGAATCAAGCTGAGAAAGAGGAAAGATAACCGATATGATTTTGTCACATCATTTTCCTCGTATTCAACATCTCGTATTCGCCGATGATAGTCTCTTTCTTTGCCGTGCCTCCTTGGCTGAATGTACTGAGTTTTTGAAGCGTCTTAGAATGTACGCTCAGCTTTTGATCAAGTCATCAACTTTCAATAATCTGCAGTGAGTTTTGGTGGAGATATTGATCCAATCATGAAACGTATCAACATGTGTTTGTTACAGATTGATAAAGAAGGTGGTGATGGCTCTTACTTGGGGTTACCAGAGTGTTTTAGTGGCTCTAAGCAACTTCTCTCTTTTATCAGTGATAAGCTTACTAAACGGCTTACATAATGGTTTGCCAAACCGCTTTCTCTTGGTGGAAAGGAGGTCCTCATAAAGTTGGTGGCTATGGCACTTCGTTTTATGCCATGTTTTGCTTTCGTTTGTCAAAATTTCAATGCAAACAAATTACAAGCGTTATGACTAGCATCTGGTGGAATGAGAGTAGTTACAAGAGGAAAATATATTGGGTGTCTTATAAGGATTTGTGTAAATCTAAAGCTAGTGGTGGAATGAGCTTCAAGGACTTAAAGGATTTTAACTAAGCGTTACTTGCGAAACAGGCTTGTAAGCTATTAAATGAACCAGAGTCATTACTAGCAGGAGTCTACAAAGGAAGGAAATACAACTCTTTTGAATTCCTGGAATGTGAAAAAGGGTATAGGCCGTCCTATGCTTGGCAGAGCATTTTACATGGTCGTGAACTACTAAAAACGGGTGTAATCAGGTCTGTTGGTGATGGTAGAACCACAAGGGTATGGTCAGATAAGTTGCTTATGGACAATCAGCCGCGGCGTCCTATGAACAAACAAAGAATGATCGATATTGAGCTTATGGTTTCATCATTAATCTTTGAGACTGGGAAATGGAGAATGGAGGTTTTGAATGAGTTGTTTCCACCGTATGATGTGAGAAGGATTGAAGAGATCCCAATAGGTAAAGTGAATATTCGTTTCATTTGGGCATATAATAATCACGGGGCCTACTCTGTCAAAAACGGATATTGGTTTGTCTCGAACCATCCTCTCATTTCTTCTCCACCAAAACTGCTCTTGAAGTACAACAGATTGCACCCAAACAAAGGGTCTAGAAACTTCAAACCATTCCAAGAATCAAAGTCTTCTTATGGAAAGCGGTGAAAGGAGCTTTGTATGTGATCGACCGGCTTCAGATCAGAGGTCTTGCAGTGCATGCTATGTGCAAATTATGTCAAAATTCGACTTAAACAATGAATCATGTTGTAACACCCCGACCCGGCCTTCCAAGGCCGCGGTCAAGGCATTCCAAATCAGGCCACTTCCCGGCCGAACCTCATGGTCGAGCCCATATCCATGTAGTTATGTCTCTTTAAGGCATACATTCCTTCGAATATTTACTTTAGAATACGCAGCGAAAAATCCTTTGGTTATTCCAACCACCCAGCTTAGGTAACCACCGTAGTCCACCCAGTGAGGGTTCAGCTGATCAGTCCACCCAGCTGGGTCAGTACTTGATCAGCTCATCCAGCTAAGTTGAGATGCCGCCCATCTCACTTAGCTCAGCTGGCTAGCTCATCCAGCTAGTTCAGCTCATCCACCTAGTTCAGTTCATCTAGCTAAGTTGAGCTGCCGCGTAGCTCACTTAGCTCAGCTAGCTAGCTCATCTAGCTGTTTCAGCTCATCCAGCTAAGTTGAGCTGCCGCGCAGCTCACATAGCGCAACTAGCTAGCTCATCTAGCTTGTTCAGCTCACCTAGTTAGTTAAGCTACCCCTTTTGGTTTCGTTTCCTTTGGCTATGTCATTTGATTCGCCTTTGGATTCGCTTATTCCTTAGTTCTTTCTTGACTAGGATCTAGCCTTTCCCAAAACACATCTCCGGTATAATGATCACGGAAGGCGGACGTTACAAGTCTCCCCCACTTAAAATGAATTCGTCCTCGAATTCGGTGGTAGTTAGAATCTTGTACTCACTTCCCGAACCGTTCATTAGGGTTCTGTTTTTATTCTATACGGATTTCCTTCCATCCTCTAGCACATTTTCCAATGTACTTACAAATCCCAACTTGTTGGTCGTGATTATCTTGATTCGATCTCTTTATTGGTTTCAGGATTCTTGAGGTATTCTCACTCAATCTTGGGTTTCAACTCTCCGTGAGTTGTCAAACGTTCGCCAAGTTTTAACCTATCCCCGAGTTTTTAACTTGGTCAATCATAGTCTTTCTTGACTTTTTTGATCTCTTAACCCTTCAAGTGTAGTGGTTTCCACTTACAAACAGCTTCTTGGTCATCGAATAATGCTTGGCGAGAACACTCCCAATAGTATTATCTCGAAGCACCTCAACTCTTGGTAAGGCTTAACTCACACCTTGTTTGAGTTATTCATTACATTTTTCCTTGATCATAGTCGCAACCCGACTTGATCCCTTTCTTTGATCTCCGCCTTTCTAGACTTGATAATTCTTTGACCTCCGCCTTTATAGACTTGATCATTCTTTGACCTCCGCCTTTTCAGACTTGATCATTCTTTCCCGGTATTAGTTTATTCCCAACTAGACCCATTTTCTGGATTTTGGTCATTCCAACTCAATCCTTATTCCTTGATCTCGATCATTTGACTCGATGATTTATTTCTTGATCCCAGTCATTTGACTAGATCAGATTCCTTTTTCCCGTTTGGCTTTCTAGGCAATATCTTGGTTTCTGATTTTTGCCTTGGTAAACATTATCCCGTTCACAAGCGCATTAATCAGGCTCACGACAATTCCTCTTAGCCTAACCGAATCCCACTTGGTTCATTTCCACCATAAGTGGTTTCATCACGATTTATATCGTGCCCAGATTCAACTTGAAACGCCCCGACCCGACCTAACAAGGTCGTGGTTAAGGGGTTCCTGGCTCTGAACATTTCCTGAATCAATCTTGATTCCTTACACTGGATCATCCTGATCCTCATCTAGGTATCGCCTTGGCAAAGCTCACCCGACTTTCCAAGAACGATTCACCTACTCCAACCAGCTGTTAAGCCTTGACGAATCCACTGATCCCCATAGACTTAACCACAACACACATCTTGACGAACTCACTAGTTTCCTTTGACGCTTACGCATACACGCCCTGGCGAACCCACCTATTCCCAAGGTCGTGATAACAGATACGTGGTGGCTACTCACTCACGTAGTATCATCAACTTGATCTCAATCGCGTGATGGCAAACTCTCATAGTTCCCAGCGACACGATCGTCGTGGTGTCTTGGTAAATCAATCTTATTTCCAAGCACCCTTAACATTATGGCCTTGGCAAACACACGTAGTTTCCAAAGCCGCTCGTAGTGTCTTTGAAAATCTGTCTGATTTCCAAGTACCTTTACATTCACGTCTTGGCAAAATCCGCCGGGTCCCAAGGACATACCATCTTATCCATGCCTTGACAAACTCACCAGTTCTCAAGGACATGTCAACCATTACGCTTTGGCAAATTCACATGGTTCCCAAAGACATATTCCTTGCCTCGTACCAAAAATTATGCATTGCGGTTATAACTTTGGTAAGTCCTATTAGCCCATAATTGTTGCCCCGACAACTCAACCAGCTGCGGAAAAGCACTTCTCACTCACACCTTAGAGAACTCGTGTGGTTCCTAAGGACGTCAACATATATGGCCTCAAACTTCCAAGCGCACCAACAATGACATCTTCGTTTCAATACTTTGCAATTTTTGATTAGACTTTTCTTAGTCATCACTCGGAAACCGTGAACTTAGTCCAAACTTTAACCCATCGCCTGTGGGAGCTTATACCTCCTAGAAGTATCTTGATCATTGGACAAGACTTGGCGAACGATACTCGACTCCCAAGTGCTTAATCCAATCATCTCAACTCACGGATTGTACCTTTGCCGCTATAATGATCAAGTCTTGGTCAAAAGACTACTCACTAGTTATATTGCGGAACACTCCAACGTAATTTCACTAAGCACCATTCCATTTGTAGGATTAAGCATGCTCTGATACCAACTTGTAACACCCCGACTCGGCCTTCCAAGGCCGCGGTCAAAGCATTCCAGTTCAGGCCACTTCCCGGCCGAACCTTACCGTCGAGCCCATATCCAGGTAGTTATGCGTCTTTAAGGCATACATTCCTTCGAATATTTACTTAGAATACGCATCGGAAAATTCTTTGGTTATTCCAACCACCCAGCTTAGGTAACCACCGTAGTCCACCCAGCTAAGGTTCCAGCTGATCAGTCCACCCAACTGGGTCAGTACTTGATCAGCTCATCCAACTAAGTTGAGCTGCCTCCTAGCTCACTTACCTCAGCTGGCTAGCTCATCCAGCTAGTTCAGCTCATCCACCTAGTTCAGCTCATCCAGCTAAGTTGAGCTGCCGCGTAGCTCACTTAGCTCAGATAGCTAGCTCATCTAGCTGGTCAGCTCATCCAGCTTGTCCAGCTCACCTAGTTAGTTAAGCTACCCCTTTTGGTTTCGTTTCCTTTGGCTATGTCATTTGATTCGCCTTTGGATTCGCTTATTCCTTAGTCCTTTCTTGATTAGGATCTAGCCTTTCCCAAAACAAACATCCCCGGTATAATGATCGCGGAACGCGGACGTTACACATGTTATCTTTACATGTGCAGTGGCCTAACAACTCTAGTAAAATGCATCAGTTTTGTGCCCTATTGCAGGCTTCTCCTCTGATTGTGAGGATAATTTAGCCTATGTTTTTGACCTTATGGATAATTTAGGCATTGCAGCAGGAACTGGTGTTGCTAATCCTTGGATTCTATTGCACATTTGGAAGAATCGCAGTTCAATTTTGTATGCTCAAGAGCAGATTGCCCTGACTAGAGTAGTAACAAGAGCTTTAGAAGAAACCATGGTGTGGACGGAAGTGAATAATCAAGTACAAGCAGTGTCTTCGATCACAAGTAACACTGGGAAAGCAGAACGATGGCATCCACCTTTAGCTGGCATGGTTAAATGCAACATGAACTCAACTTGGAGAAATGCATTCCGACATAATGGTGGTGCTTGGATTGCAAGGGATCAATCCGGTAACGTCTTATTCAACGCTCGTGATACTTTTACTAAATCACCAACCGTATAATATCATAACTACGTTGTGTCATCTGGTCACTACAAAGTATTAGGGATTTACATATTACATAGGTGGTAGTGGGATGGATTGTTTTGCTGACTTTGAAGCAATTGGTAAAATCACGGATTGGCCTAAATAACGAGCTCTTCTGGACCAAATTTTCACCCTTCGAGAAAATTTCTCTTACTATTTTTTTGAGCTAGAATCATTGAAATCAAACTCTACAACTCGAGCGATATGACTCAGTATAACCCGTGATTGCCATTTCAATTCGTATTTGGCCGCATGAGGTCTTGCTTGGTTACAAGACCTGTTGGCTCGTGAGGCAATGGCGTAACATCTTATCTCCCTTGATTTTGGGTATTAGTGTTGTTTTCTGCTTTTTGTTTTGTCTTGGATGTTTTAAAACTCTCTGATTCGTTTCTTTTTCTATATAATACACAGACGATTAAAAAAGAACTTTGACTGTGTTGCTATTATTACTCCACATATGTTCAATTTTGGTTAGATGACTATTTTTTTTTTTTTGATTATCCAGCAAATTAACCCATAGTAATTTTTTCTAGAGTAAACAGGAGAGTGTGGAGGGAGTGGACATAAAAAAGATATTGTCCTCATCCCAAAAATTAGAATATGGAACTTTCATTACTTTCTCTAACAAAGTCTACCCATAATAATATTTAACTTTTTTCTAATTACGTCAAAATTGTTAAATCATACTCCCTATGTTCTATTTTAGATGATCATTAAGATTTTTACACACAAATTAAGAACCATTTAATTGTTTATCTCTTAATATAAAAACATCAATTTCAAAATGATTCAACCAATGAAAAAATAATCTGCAGAATTCAAACAGCCAAAAACAATAAAAACATAATAAATCTTGCATAGAAAATTGAAAAAGTCGACTAATTTGGAACAATTTTTTTTTCTAGAAGATCATTTAAAATGGGACAAAGAGAATATGTTATTTTGAAATAACGTGAATATTATTCTCTGATCCATAAAATTAATTAAGAAAGTTATTAACTTCAGATTTTCATGTCGGGTTTGAAATAGAAAGTTTATAAATTTCTCAATTAATGATTTATCACAAAAACTTATGTGTAATTAATTCAACAAACCATGATGGGAAAACATTTAATCCGAGATCTTTGTCCATTAATTAAATTAAAATTACTGATTTTGCACACCTAATCTAAAAAACCTCATATATGTATATAGGTGTGTGTATATTACAACATAAGAAAAATCAACACAATCGAAAATATTATAAAACAGAAAAGGAAAATGGAGAAGTCACCATCATGTTCATCGTCCACTTTGAAAAATATATGTGAAGAAAACAAAACATCTTTGTGGGAGATAAGGAAGATTTTAACAGAAAAAAGTGATGGTTGGTTAGAATTTGGTAATAACATCGACACTGATAAAAATATTTTGAAAAATTTGGGTGAGTCGATTAATAGAGTGAAGAAAGACGTTATAAAGATCAAGATCGACGATTACGATACCGGAATCCAACATGAAGTAATCTTTGGGTATAATCACAAATCTGATAACTATTATCTTGGAGCGTTACAGAGAATGAAGGATCTTAATGTTGGAGATGAAATTGGACTGTTTTACGATCCTATTGCAAAGAACTTGTGTTTCTCTGTACTCAAACAAGTAAAAATCTGATGATCACAACTTGTTTAATTATGTTTAATATTTATATTACATAGAAGATGTTGCTTTATGAGAAATAATGATGCATGCATAGCATTTTCTCTGGAAAAACTGTCTATTTTCCTACGACAATTTTGACATACATATATATGGAGTCCAATAGTTTGCCTTCACGCCAATGTCTCTGAGTCAAAAGTTAAATGTCTATTTATCCCTCAAATCAATTTTGGTTTCGTTTCAGTGGTTACCTGACACAAAACCGAAAAACATAAAGTACACCAAGAAATCCGAAATTAAACTGAACCAGAAACCCAATTGAAACTCAGACTCCGGTTATCTTCTTTGTCTCCTCCGACGAGACCGCATAGGTTACGCCATTTGTTTTAGTCATTTTGCAATCAACATTCACATAAAAATAATATTTAGAATTGTGATATGATAATTGTTTTGAGTTTGGACTTCTCTATATATGTGTTGAATTTTTATTGTTGGTAGTTTGAAATTTCAATAGGAATCTAAAGAAGATACATTGAGCTCTGAAAGAAGAAGAAGATGATAGCCAGGAGGAGGAAGAACAACAACAACAACATTCGGCTTGATTTTTTTTTTCTTTCTTTATTCGAACGTTGTCGTCTTTTTTTTTTGTTAAGACCTAACATACAAAATAGAAATAAGTGACCACTAGTAAATGTAAATTACATTGAGAAACATAAGAACTTTTACAATAAAAGATTTCGATTCTTGTTAAGATGAAAATTTTGCAACCACTACTAATTAATTAGCTGAGTAAAATGAATAAGAGATCAGAGAAAATGAGTAAATCAGAAGAACGGTGAGGAGAGAGGAACCATCGGTGCTAAACTCTCCGGCGGTTCGATTTTTCTGGGCTTTTGTTTGATTCTTTCTCAATATGCGATAAAGAATTTTTGAGATTAAGATCCAAGTTAACTCCTTTTTTCTGTTTGACGAGTATCGTGAATATAGCTCTGAAGAAGGTTGTAATTGAATAAGCATGATTCCTTGAATTTAATTTTGTTAAGTAGGTCATAAAATTAAACGGTTCAAAAGGTTTAGAATGGTTAAGTAATGATTTCAAAACAGTAAAACCGTCATTATGGATAAATAAGCAAGAAACTTCGATTTGGTAGAGATATATACATTTAACTTTTAGTTGAGGGAGATATACACATTTAACTTTCAATTCAGGGACATTGGTGCAGAGATAAACTATTGGGTTTTATATATGTGTATGTCAAAGTTGTCGTAGGAAAATAAACAAATTTTCCCATTTTCTGTATATTTATATAATATATTTTTTATACTTTATTTAGATACTTTTAAATCTTTTGATAACAGGCACCTATAATTATTTAATTATATCGGACCAAATTATGTTTTGGTTTGATTTGACTCCGGTTTATTATTTGGTTGTGTTAAGTGTTGATTGGTCCTGGTTACAACTAAAATTTGTGACTTTAAAATTGGTAAAAACATGTGTGTCCCTTGGCTCAGTGGTCAAAGGTTTAAAGGCTTCTACACCAGGTCTGGGGTTCGAGTCCTAGATAATACAATTTATTGCAGATTAATGGAGAGACGCTTTTCGGAGGTTCCATCTTCCAAGGAAACCATGTCCATCGTTGGAGATATCGTACTTGCATAGCCGTTCGTCGGGAAGTCTCTCCATCATGAGAGATGTCGTACATGCAGAGCCGTTCATCGGGGAGAGTTTGTCCATCATGGGGATGTCGTACATAGAGAGTTGCATCATAGAGGCATACGTGGAATCTGTTCACTTTAATCGCATAGAATACAAGTTATTGAATATCATAATAGGATTACTCAATTATATCTAATGATGATTGTTCTGGACGATTAAAATTTTTTTTTTGTAAAAACCTGTTGTTTGCTTAACCATCTATGTTTTGTTATGGATTAGTGCATTTTAAACAAAGATTAATATACTACCACTTTATATAATAAGATACGAGTGTTTATTTTTCACACAAGAAAAAAACATTGACGAATGACACAAAGCTAGCGATATACTACTATACAAAGGGTACATTATAAATTATTAGGTGTAATAGGACCCAAGCAAAATCACATTTCTAACCGATTCAATTAAATTGCATTTCACATTTGTATTCTCTTAATTAGAACAGCTTTGTTTCCTCCTAAGTAGACCAACCGACAAAATCATTTATTACATTCACCAAAAAATGTTAAATCATTACTACATGCAATTTTCCCGAGTGTGTATAAAACAAAGAACGAAGAGACTCTGCCAATATAGTGCCGGAGACTAATCTTTATTTATTTATGTTAAACTCCTAATAACTTTGATATATTATAAAAGAACCCTAAAAGCTTTCGTTTTAGATCATGTCCACCATTTTCCTAACATCGATTTTTCTGTCCGCCGCTTTATGCATAACGCTATTTCTTATGCCGCAACAAATAGATGCGGCTAGAGCGTTCTACGTCTTTGGCGACTCACTCGTGGACAGCGGTAATAACAATTACTTAGTCACCACCGCTCGTGCCGATTCGCCACCTTACGGAATCGATTATCCGACCGGTCGACCAACCGGTCGTTTCTCCAATGGCTTGAACCTCCCTGACATCATTAGTACGACGCCGTTTAAATTTGTTGAATATTTAGTTTTTTTTTTTTAATTTCAAGTTTCTAGAGATGTTAGAAGTGATCTTTTCTTGAGTTTTAGGTGAACAAATTGGATCGGAGCCTACATTACCAATCCTTAGCCCTGAGCTTACCGGAGAAAAGCTATTGATCGGAGCTAATTTTGCCTCTGCCGGCATCGGAATTCTCAACGACACCGGCATTCAATTTGTAAGTCATTTATCACATTTTTTTGGTTAATCTCTTAATTTAATTCTTAATCAATTATTTTTATATAAAAATAAGAGATTACATTTTTTCTTCACTGGAAATAAAATATATTGATAATGTGGTACCTACAATCAAAACGTGATTAAGGATCCTGAAATAGCTATTCAACATTTATCTACAAACATATTCTATATACACAAAAAGGTAGCTAGAAGCTATATATACTTTTTGTCATAGAGATTACATTTGTGATTATTTTGTTTTAAAAGATTGTTTAAAGATAAAATAAAAGAAAAGCCAATATAGAAAAGAGGAAAACAATACATTTACTTCTAATTTATAGCAAAAAAAGGTGACATTCTCTCCGACCAATTTAATCATGCGATTCGTTAAGCTGAAAAAGAAGCCGATTTAAGTCTTTGTTCGATTTTGAAAACAAATATGTTTCACGTTAGACAATAATTCCTACTCCAATATATGATACTTTCTTTCGGTGTGGATAACGCAGTTGAATATACTAAGGATCGGTAGGCAATTCGAGCTGTTCCAAGAGTATCAAGAGAGAGTGAGTGAGATTATTGGTTCAGACAAAACACAGCAGCTTGTAAACGGAGCTCTTGTCCTCATGACACTCGGCGGCAACGATTTCGTCAACAACTACTTCATACCCTTCTCTGCTAGAGGCCGCCAGTCCTCTCTCGGCGAATTTAGTCAGCTTCTCATCTCTGAATACAAGAAAATCCTCACGGTATGCATAACGATTTCTTGGGTTACAAGTTGTTTAGGGTTTTGACTCTTATTTGGTGATACAGAGGCTGTATGAGTTGGGAGCAAGGAGGGTGATGGTAACGGGAACTGGACCTTTGGGTTGCGTACCGGCCGAGCTCGCCTCATCCGGAAGCGCAAACGGAGAATGTGCACCTGAGGCGCAAAAGGCTGCAGCGATCTTCAATCCGCTTTTGAATCAAATGCTTCAAGGACTTAACCGTGAGATTGGCTCTGATGTTTTCATTGGGGCTAATGCTTTTGATATGAACGCAGATTTCATCAACAATCCCCAAAGATTTGGTGAGTGCTCCTCAACTGGTTTTTAATTTGGTATAATAATCTACGAAATGGTAGAACATCATAATGATTGCGATTCTACAGCAATTTACTAATCGCATAATTGTGTGGAATTAGATTTGTATTCAGAAATTGTGTGGGATTACCAGTCATAACCTTTGTATCAATCACTTTCAGATCTAATTTAATATTTTTTTCATAGGTTTTGTGACGTCTAAGGTAGCGTGTTGCGGTCAAGGAGCATACAACGGGCAAGGCGTTTGCACCCAGTTGTCGAGCCTATGCCCCGACCGCAACGCCTATGCTTTTTGGGACCCTTTCCACCCGACCGAGAAAGCTATCCGACTCATTGTCCAACAGATCATGACTGGTTCGGCTAAGTACATGAACCCCATGAACCTTAGCACTATCATGGCTTTAGACTCTAGAATATGAATATATTGTGACACACGAATACACGATGTCTAATATGCAAGTGTAATTTAAGTATCTCTGTTTATTTTTGACATTGTTTGGTATTTCCCATTTTTCATATATAATAAAATATATATTGTGAGTAGGGCCGGCCCAAATGATTTGGATGCCTAAATCCAAAAACAAAATTTAAGCCCACTAAAACAAGCAAAAACCCAAAAACACCAATAACCTCATATATTGGCGCTCGATCTCAGGACCTCAGAGTTCTTACTTTCGTCCCAACCACTACACCACATATAATATTTTGATATTGATGCCCCAAATAATATATATTTTGGTGGCGCCTAAAGCACTAGCTTCATGGGTTTTAGCCCAGGGCCGGCTCTGTCTGCGACCATACAATTTTGCCAACAATATATGATGAGGATTGTTTTCGATGTCTTCGTTAAACCATCGAAGACGTCTTCTTCATTTGAGAAGGCAAAGGCTCTCTCTCACTCAACAAGTTCTCATCAACAAGAAGATGGGATTGTCAATAATATTGAAAGAGAGAAATCAAGCTCGAGAGCAAAACTAGAGCTTACGAAAAAAACTCAAAGTTGAACCCGAAAAGGAAGCTTCCTTCTCTTTTTCCTCTCCAACGGCTAAGGGAAGAAGCACATCACACAATGTGTGTGATGATGTCAGCTCATGAGATTTACATGAAAAGCAGAGTTGATGTTCTACGATCACGGGCCATAACATGCTCATGGAGATTTGTCACCTTTTGATTCCTCTATATATAACTTTATGTATATACAATGTCAATGTTATCGAAAAGATTAAACAATGGAATTGATGTTTTGAATCATCTTCTCGGTTGGTCGTCAGCTTTCTGAGCTTTATCTCTTTTTGATTTCATGGTATCAAATGCATCATGGAAGGTTCCTTTAATCATTTTCTGTTTCTTTTTCTTTAAGCAAATTTAATGTTTGGCTCTAAAGCTCATAACTTCAAACTACCTATTATGGAAACGCAATTTGAGTCATTGTTTTTGTTATTGGATGTTCCTCGTTCTCATATACCATTATTATTAAGACTTGTGATGTGTCATGAGGGGACTAATATAGATTTCCTCAAATGGGTTAGAATATCGACTTGTCAAATCCTAGCTTTTTTATCTCTTTTTGAAGATGCTCTGTGTGTGGTATATGTTCTTCAGTCATCATAAGAGATATGGTATATTGTAGCTAAGAGTTTTAATCATGTCTTTGCGTCTTGAAAATTTGATCTTCAAAGGCATTTACAAACTGTTGCCAGTAAAGGAAAGTCTATGGCTGGTTATTAAAGGAAGTTAATATAATTTGTGATTAGCTAGATTGATTCCATAGGACTAGGAGAAAATCTATGGTATCTAGATTACTTCCTTCACCAACCTCCATTTCTCCTAGTTTTGAACAATTTATTTTTAATAATTATATTGATAAATATCGTTTATATAAAAAGACGTTATCTCAACATTATAGAAAAAAAAACTTTACCAACTAAAAAATAGATATAGAGGCTGACGAAAGAAGTAATAATGGATGAAATAGACAAAAGCGGTAAAAAAGAATATTCTATGAGATCAATTACGAGAAAAGCATTGAGAATTTGTCACGATAAGGGAGAAGATGTTTGCAATGTTAAATCAAATTTATCAATGGTCACTGTCGTCATTGAATACATTCCCGTACACTTCATATGATGTCTTTGGTAATACATATTCTCATTATAAATAGTTTTTCTCTGGTTGGTTCATCGAGGAACGTCGCATACTGTAAACACATTATTTAATTAATGTAATCACAAACATAAATACGAAACATCAAAATAATAATTATATATTATTAATATAATATAGATAATCACCTACGTGTAATACTTGGTTGAAGGATCCTTCGATCATATGACAAAACTAATATGCTACTATAAAAACTTATAACTTTGTATTGTACTAACATTTACATTAAATAATAAAAATGATAATCAAGTAAATATCTCCAAAAAATATTATCTATTCGTGAGTATAGACCACAGCTCATTTGAAAAGCTTCATGTATTATATTTTACAGTCGTCGCATAATTATTACTAATTAATAGAAGTTTTATATACCACTAGGTGAAGGACCCGTGCGTTGCACGGGTTTGTTGTTTGAATTATTATTTATCATTAAATTATTGATATGTTTGTTTAATACATAGAATAAAAGTGAAGGTTAAAGTTTATAGATGAGAGATTGTCCAATAAATAGCTATAAACGATAATCGTAGAGTAAAAGATCTTGTTTAAAATATTAAATGAATTGTTATTCAATAATTAATACATACAATGCTTATGGAAACTGATCGATCAAAATTCGGACATGAAAACTCTCTTTATAAAACACGGACATCAAAATGGGAAATTAATAAAATAGGAAAATAGAAAGTATGATATTAATTTTAAGCCCAGTAAGATCTAATATTCGTATGTAACCGAGCCATAAAAACCCAACAGAGAAACAAAACGTAGAGTTCTTGGTCGATGTAACATTTTGCCGACGGGATTATCTATCCATCTCTCGGCCAATCGTCGCGGTGGTGCTAGGGTTTCGATCACTGAAATTGAATGTTTTTCTTTGTTTATTAGGTATGTCTTCAGCTAGGTGACGCCAGCAATGCTCCCACAAAGAAAGAGGGCTACTTAATTCGCAATATAGCATCAATGTCACAAAGAGATGGCGAAGTTGGAAAGGATATGCATAGTGTGCTGCTTCATCCATAGCCTCTTTCCATTCTGAATCACCATTCAACATCCCTCGTGCATAACACGCTGCTTTGAATGAGGTATGTTTTACATTATCTACTGTTAGTATATCATCAAAGCTTGTCGGACCTTCGAGTATATTTACCAACATTTTCAGATAGTATAAGTCTCCTGATCTTGGATGAATGTTCACTACTCTTCCTATGCTGAATCCTTTCTGCCTTCTTGTCCAAATTTTTGCATCTGAATCCCACACATATTTTGTAGGAAACTGACTATATGTAAGTTTTCTTGCTTCAGGGCAGCTTTTGCACATCTCCATGTACTCTGTCAACATTGTTCTATGAATTCCATCTTTTGAGATAATATTTTCAAGATCGCTTTCTTCATTGTAAATGATTGTTTGTTGGTCTGGTAAATGCAACGGTAGCCTTGTTACCGCAGGTTTACGTGCATGAATATCGAAGGCAAAGATTCGCCATGCAGCTTCACATGCAGAGAGGTAACGACATTCCAAATAGTTTTTTATCTCACTGATCTCTTCTTTTGACTTATCTTCTGCATTCTGATCCACTACTTGTAGTTTCTCGATCAACATTGTAGCCATGTCTACTCCTTTTGTGATATATTTGAATAGATACTTTATGGCAGACGATCTATTGCACCATTCGACATTAATGTGAGCTTTGTACTTTTTTAGGAGTGAGAGATTGTGAGGCACTACGTAGCGATTATCAAGCTTAGTGTCTCCTTTCATGACATATTTTGTATCATCAGCTCTCCGACGATAGGTTATATAGCCAGTTTCACTAATACTTGTGGTGTTATTGTACGGTCTTGGAATTTTTTTTGTGCATTTGTTATCATCCATACACTTTCGTCCGCATGGCCCATGCATCATAAGTTGTTCAACCAACTGAAAACCTTCTGGGTCAGCCACTTTATCTGGTAGTTCAGATGTAATGAAACTATCGATATCGTCTGGAGTTGGAATTTGTTTTGAATCTTGCAACCACAAAAGTATATGTGCGTGAGGAAGACCACGTTTCTGAAACTCGATTGTGTGAACAACTGTTTATAAGAAAAGAAAATGATGTGTAAGAAAATGTAAAGATTGATTATATTTTATTATTATAAATGATATTTGTACTTGCTTTAATAGGACCGAAGAAGACACCATCTTGTAGGTCTGTAAGAAGTTCTTCTAACTTCATTTTGAATACACGACATTCAATATCTGGTCTATCATTTGCATTTTCGTTTCCAGCCTTCTTTATATGATCACTGATTTCTTCCCACTTTGGATTTGCAGTAATAGTAATGAAGAGGTCTGGATTTCCATACCATCTGCATATTGCCATTGCATCTCGATAATTTTCTACCATGTATCGCGGTCCACCTGTGAATGAAGATGGAAGAATTACTTTTTTGCCTAGTTTTGTAGAATCTGCGTCCCCCTGTACAACTGCATCACATACATTATTGTAGAGATCTGCTCTAAGCTTTTTTTGATTGTTATGGTAAAAGTTCATACGTTCTTGTTCGATAGCAGTATATGCATCAACAATGTATTGATGGAAAAGGCGACCTGAACGAACTATTGTTCCTAGAGATGTTAATCTCGTATGTATTTGGTATGCATAATACTCTCGCATTGTAACATATGATCTCTTGGTAGCATATCCCCGAGAACTATATGGAATGCTTCTCTCGCTATAACCTTGTTCACCATATGCAAATAACAAAGGATATTGTAGTGGCATGTACGATGGATGTAAAAAGCTAATCCATTGAGGTTTATCCGTTCTAGGATGCACTATTATATCCCTGTCACAATTTGGAATAGACATGTCACCCACAATAAGTCCCGCAATCTCTTCTCCTTGTGGAAGGTCAAACTGTCTGCCACGTTCTTTGTTTTTAATGAGTCTAATTGAGAATTCTTCACTTCTTCCAGTCTCGTATCTATCTCTAGCCATTCTGAATACTTTAGCTAACTCGTTGAACTCGTCAACCATTTGAATCAATCCTCTTAAGATATCTTCATTCAGTTGATGTTCCTTTCCTTTTGTTAGTGCAGTGAGACGGTTTTGTACTTCATGGAGGGTATCATATATGTATAGCTGCGCAAAGCGTGGTATATGTCCTTCTTTTGGTAGTAGGGATTCAAGTTTATGGTAATTCTGACCATGCATACGAAACGTGTAAAGACCATAACCTGAATTGATATCGTTGTCAATTTTTCCTCCCATTGATGTAAATGCAAGCATTGAATTGTATGCTCGTATATTGTTACGAAACGACGTTGATTGTGATAATAAGTACTCTAAGTAATCAGGAGGTTTCCTAGATGGCGGCAACTCAACTCTTCCTTGCTGACAGCATATCGAAAATTTTAATTCTTTCCCATTCAGTTTTAGACTTTCTGATTTCCACACTAAAGCCTCGCAGTACATACACGTCACCAATTTGTTGGCTTTTTCTTGACTGTTTTCATTTATCCCTATACAAAGAATAACACACATTAAAACAATAACGTATTTGAGTTAAGGAAGAACAAATATTCGTAATGAGAAATATTAGTTTGAATTTGTTGGAACTTAATTTATGAGATTCTTACCACGATTGTATTTTCTCTTTTTTCTTAGACATCGCCCTTTTATTCCGGCTATATTTTTTCCCCCGTCTGGATTGCCATCAAAACTGTTGTGGGATTTACATTCTTCTCTAAGATTATCTTGAAAGATATCCGCACTTGAATTTGATGGGCTTGATTGATTGCTAGTGCAAGCTACCTTTGCTTTTTTGTTGTTGATCCTGCAATATATTTTTTTGTTAGATGTGAAAGTAGTAACTGAGATTTACTTATTAGATATATAAAAACGGTTCTTACCAGTTTCTAAGTTGCGCAGTTGAGACAAAAAAACATTGTGTTAAATAAAATAATAGAATGAACCGATATCTTGTAAAGACAAAGTTGTAAAATATTTTTCACCTCTAATTGGTCTAGAACCTTTATAACTGTGAAATTTTGATAGGATGCCTCAAAATCTTTTTTCTTGATTTTAACCTCGAACAAATAAGTTTTTCCTACAATTGACTGCACACTTGAGGGAATATCTTCCAATCCTTGCTCGCTAGAATTATTTTTGATCTGTGTTAACAATGGTTTAAGAGTCAGTAGAAATATAAGTCAGCATCACTAATGTATAGATTAGTTTATTGTGGAGAACTATATATATAAATATAAACAATTCTTACGTCTTCAGCCGTTGTGCCAATGATTTTTGAAGCAGCAGCATCAAATAAAACAAAAGTTGCAGAGTCGTTTCCATCATCTACTATTATTTCAATTCTAAAACTGAAAACAATAGATTTGTTTTAGTTAGTTAGTATTCTTATATATATGGACAATGTAAATTTAAAAATTAAAAGTACAATGAATAATACCTCAAAACTCCTACAGATTGTGATTTACCACATTTGTTGCACCTAAGTGAAGATGTTGACTTTAGCAATTTTGTTGAGCAAGATGAGCATGATATGTAATTCCAACCATTACGTAATACAATATCAATAATGGTTGCTTTACACACAAATATCTTGTCCTGCATTTAAATTTTAGCACATATGTTAGAATTGTGTGAATATTATAAAGATTTAGTAAGAGATATTAGAAAGGAAATTGGTTAAAATAACTAAATAATTAAAAATTAGTTGTTACCTGAGGTTCAGCAGATGTGTAAAATTCCCAAATATCATTAATTGAGTGTTGAATTTCAGGACGGGTATTATTCGGTTCATGATGTTCAATCATGCCGCCAAGATTAATTGAACAACCACCATCGTATTTTAAACTGAATGAATACAATAAATTATTATTAGTGCAATATATTTGTTTAATCTTAATGAGTAAATTGTTAAAGAAAAATTACTAATAGCATACCTTTGTCGAAACGCAACAACGGAATCAAAATCTTGATTTAAATAGAATTTAGTTGCAGAAGATGCTGACAAACAGATTGAACCTCGATACATCTTAATCAAAACACTTGTCATGATTAGAATGATGTCGTCACTTTTAACTCCACGATATTTATCTTCAAATTGTTCTGCTTGTTCAGCCCATATGGTTGCTTGTATTTCAACGCTACTGTTTATTAGTAAAAGAGAATAAATTACTTTATTAAAAGTCATCATGGAAAATAATATATTAATACATGCATCCTACTAATTAATGCATGCATGTAACGTTAGTTTAGAATTCAATAATCATGCTGAAACATGCTAGACAATACATGTAACGACAGAAAGGGACAAAAGAATTGAGTAAAATTATGCTGGAAAAATATGATGCGTAAAATTGAGTAATATGATACCTTTCTAACAACAGAGTCAAAATTACTCTTCGAACAGTTGATGAATTATGCGTACGGACATCCGACTTTTCTATACTTTTAATATAACCGATTGCATCTAAGGAAGAAACCAATGTTAGACATAGATACTCATATATATAAAATTTAAATTTAAAAGTTATGAATATTACCGTATAGATCATCTCGCGTATCTTTGAGTTTAGCAAAATTATCATAATTTTGAAATCGAAACTTTTCTAAAGATATTTGACAAACTTGATGTTCCATGCAAGCAACTGTTGTGCTTTCACTAAATCTTATTAGAAATTTGTGGTCAGACACACGATAACTTTTACTGCAATCTTGCAAATTGAAATTGCAAATTTCAATTAAAGTTCCTTCACATAATTTGTTTCCAAATTTTCCAAGAAGCGAATGATGCACTGAGCCTTGAATAGTATTTTCCTATGTTAAAACAAAACCAAATTGTAGTTAAATATTAATCAAATAATTAATTATGGATGAAGATTTTTAGTGGCATAAAATACAAAAAGACTTACCTTTTCATCAAGTAACAGAAGATCCATTCCTATGAGTTCATTATTTTTATTAAAATTTCTCGCCTCCCACTTTCTGATGAGACGTACCACAATACGACGATAAACACGTTTTTTATTTAACTGGTTTAGGGTTAAATAATTGGTGTTTGTCTTAATTTGAGCAGCCATTGTTTATGTAATGATGGAAAAAGAGTTTTTTGTGAATAGATTATTGAAATTTGAAATTGCTTGGTGAGAAGATTGAGGAATCACAGAAGCACCTTATATAGATAAGATATTGCAATCCTTAAAGAGTTTGGATTTGTAAACCTAAATCTATTTGGACTAAAATAATTTATTAGACATGTATTAATCTTATTTTATTATACGAAGAAGATATAACGTAAGAAAAAAGAAGAATGACAAATTACAAAATAGAAAAGGAAATCACAAAAAGATATAACGTAATTAGGAAATTTTAAAAAGAAGAATGACAAATTACAAAATAGAAAAGAAAATCACAAAAACATATAACGTAATTAGGAAATTTTAAGATAGATACAAAACATAAAATAAAAATTAATAGTTATTAAAAAGTGACACGTGTCAAAATCTCTATCGATCGATTTGACACGTGTCGCGATCTTGTGAATTATTATGTTTGACGCATCAAGCTTTATATAATAAGATGTTTTTAACTTTAACTTGATTAATCATTAACGTTTATAATGTTTTTGCTTTGAACGTTTAGTTGTTAACGCATATAATTAAACATTATCGTTTAATTAATTAAAAAGAGAAATATTTTTTTTCGTTTTCCTCTGATCCTCTTTTAAACTGGATAGTTGGTTACCTACCATGAGATAATAAATATATTTTTCATCTATTTCTATTATGTATTATCCGACTCGAGTTTGATTGGAAGTTTTTACTATCTTTATAATTTTCTTTAAAACATTCACGTGGCTGATGGGTCATAAAAAAAAGTACACATGGTTGATAATTCCGGAAAATATTACATGTGGTTGCTGATTCAGAACATTGCTTGGTTAATGGAGATTACAAATCTATATTATTAATTTGGATATGATAATTTTTAATAGTTCTTTTATAACTTAGCACTGTTTTATTTTTTAGGTATGAGTATTCTCGTTGGAGTTTTCCGGATATAGATTAAAACTTTTCCCAACCAAAAGTAGTAGTAAATGGTTATTGGAAAATAAAGTAAAGATAACTTTTTTTGTTGTCAAAGTAAAGATATTACTATGTTGTTGATAACGGAATAAACTAAAATAGTAGTAAATTATAACTGAAATTAAACCAAATACAAAATTAATTTGCTAATGACAAAATTTCATTCTTCAGGCGATGTAGTGAAATCCTCGTCAAAATCTAGAGAATCATATGTCTTTTGAATGTTGAAAGGTTCTCTTTAACTATCACACGGTTGGTTCAACTAGTAACATTTGGTCGGATGTCAATATGGATTTTAGGGTTTTATCAGTCATGTAAGAGCATTTCGAATGTATTTTTCGACTTTTCATTCTTCTATTTTCGTTTAATGTATGACTTTATTTCAGAGAAATGCTATTTTTCTTGTCTTTTACGATAAGACAAAACAATTCCTCTATTTTTTTCCCCCAAATATAGAGAAAAAAATAGTAATATCTACTCCCTCTGTATTTAAAAGAATGATGTTTTAGATTTTTTTCTTATATTTGAAAGATTGATTTTCTACCTTCAATTAATGTTATTTCAGTTTACGAAGTCCATTAATGCTTTTTTTTGCTGTGCCATTAAATATAATTATTGGGAAACAAAAAAAATAAGTAAAAAATAAATAATAAACACAAATAGTTATTATATCTTAATATGTGTGAAAAACTTAAAACATCAATCTTTTAAATACATAGGGAGTATTTTAGAGGTGGAAATGGATATCAGAGGGGGTAAATTTGACTCTAAACTCTGTTTTAGAGGAAAAATTAGAGATGTGATGGAAAAACATGCAATTTTAAATTAAGATAGTAGGCTAAAAGAGTATTGGGCGAAGCGAATTCAAGAGGAATGCCTATCAACAACTTCAATATGGATCAAAATAAAGATCTAGGTAAAATTTGTTTTTCCTAAGTTACTCTTAGATTTGTCTAGCTTGAATGACTTTAAAAAAAAAATACATTTTTCTCGATGATTTAAAAAGTGACAATATAACAAAACTTCTTTCTAAATGACAATATGCAAGAAAGTGGATCCGTTTGGTGCTTAATCAGTCTGTGAATATGACAATATGCAATATGCAAAAATTTGGTGCATAATTAGTTTTAACAGAATTCTAGTGTGACATATATTGAACATTTTGTCATGATTCTTTATATCGTGAATGATAAATCATGGTTTTTGTTTTGATAACCAGAGGTGATTCATGTTTTTACCACCCGACTGATCTTTTAGGATCATGTTTAAATGATAATATGCAAAAAAACTTTTTTTTTAGATTAAACTACAAAAATATGTATTAATTATAAAAGGGAAAAACTGGGATTTAGTCTAACCTAAATGTTAGTACATTATGCTTTACATGGTGTTAGATAATGAATTATAGGTGAAAATATTAATATAAATGCTAATTTCTCTCTATTTAACTCGTGTAGTTTATTAATTTAGAATGTACATGTGAAATGATTTATTTATTTTTCTTATATTTTTTTTTAGGTTTGTGATGTATATGAAATACACAAATGTTAACAAACAGATATGTTTTCATTTTGTAAGTAAAAACATAGAAATGTAATTGAGTGTTTTTTAATGCGTGAAGAATTGATATCTTAGTAATATCTACTTAGAATTTGATTTTTTAAAAATTTATTAAATATACATTAGCTCTTATATCTCATAATAATGACTTACTAGATGACTCTCCACGTATACGCGGATTATATTTTTTAAAATCATATTATGCTATAAACAATATTATTTTATATTTAAAAATTTCTAATGATGTTCAGTTTATATATTTGGTCTTTAAGATTTTTTTCGAGTTTTACTTTTTGTGACTAATAGTATCTAGAATAAAGCATATAGCAAGACGATGAAATATGCTTTCGACTCCTTTTTAAAATTTGAACAAATCTATTTTCTTCTTAATAAATTTCAGTTTTTGATTAATTTACTTTTCTGATTAAATTCAACATCAAATTTGGTTTGTTAATATATATTAAATAAAGTACATTAGTGTTGCATTGGTATTTTATCACGTATCATAACTTTTAGTTTAAATACATATTTTGAAGATTGACACATCAAAAGTGTTTTTTTTTTAAATTTCGTACTTAAAATATATTAACTATGGTGAATATTGATAGTTTAATTTTGTTTCAAGATATTTTGTTTCTTTTTTTTTTAATTCGTTTTGTAGAACATCATAATTCTATCAAAATAAGTTAGATATATTTGTTTATCTTCGATATATTAAAGGAGATGCATTTTGAGATATTTGCTTAAAGTTAGTGGGCTAATTGAATGAGATTTTTTCCATGTCAAATGTGAAATGTATATTGCTTAATTGTTTAAAGTTAATTGGCTAATTAAATAACATTTTTGTCATGTCACATTTGACATGGTTTTTTTGGTTTAAAATTGAATGAGAAGAAGACACCTAAATTTTTCTTTAGAAATCACCTCCATAATAATATTTAAGGGATTGAATTGACTAAATTAACTATATTATATTTTTGCCCACTCTCCTTAGTCAAACTTTTATCATGTCACTGCAACAAATATGTTATAAATAAGCTAAAATATTTTTGTGAAAAAAAGAAGCTAAAATAATTAAGAAATAATTCGGATATTACTTCAAATAGTATGAACTGAAAAACAAATTACCAACAAAATATGACAGATTTTGACTGATAATTCAATATATCAAGTAGAATTATTGTTCATTAGTTTTGACTGACATAGTCCATGAAAATATTAATTGCTCAAAATTTATTAATGGAAAATTGAAAATTAATACTGAAAGACCGTGCCAGAAATTAGTAATTCCCTAACATTCTATTTTGTTCTATACTACAAGATTCGTAATCAATAGATACATATTGTTTGCAATAATTATATCTTCCACGAGGAATTCTACTTTTGGATAGAGTTTCTACATATATTAGCATAGTTGATATTTTTCTCGTATGTAACAAGGAAGACGTAATATAACCAAATTGTTGATTTCTTGCGATACAAGTTTAAAGAGTGAATTTCTTGCGATACAACGTTCAAGAAAAATTATAAAACAACGAAAAATTTCTAAAGAAATAAATTGGTTACTGATTATTCATGTAAAGTTCTTCCATCTTCACTTTCTTGTAACCATCAACGATCAATGGCAACGACGAGCCTTCATGCTGATTTCTATTGAGAAATCGCCCTGCTACGGTGTCAAATGATGGGCAACCAAATTTGTACGGGTTTTCAAAGGCGGAATGCATAAGAAATCCAACGTCGGTGCCGCAAAGAGTTCAATGAGCTTAGTGTAGATTCCTGAACTATGTTTTGACAATGTGACTAATCTTTCTTTGTCATTTTCTACTTTTTTTAATAACAATCTTTTGTTTTCTTTTGGTTTTTTTCCTAATCATTTTGACAAACAAGGAGAATTTTGAATTTTTAAAAACAAGAATTTATAATAAAAAAAATGTGTGTTTGAGTGAATGCGAGATTTCAGTTTTTAAAGATGAAAAAAAAATAATGGTGGTAGTTTATTGCATGAGAAGTTGTCAATATTCAATGTCAATATTTTATAAATTTTACCTTTATGTTGAGTGACTTAGAATTACGCCATAATATTTGACTAAAATTTATCACATTAAATTAGTCAAATATGTTACCCATGGTAATTACATATTAGACTAATATAATGTGATAAATTTTTAGTCAAATACTAGCATAACTCTAATTAATTCTACAAAAAGAATCAAATTTCCAAAATATTAGTTTTGAATATTGACTAATTCTCATGCAATAAATTACCACCATTATTTTTTCATCTATAAATACTCAAATCTCGCATTCACTCAAGCACATATTCTTTTTTATAAATTCCTGTTTTTAAAATTCAAATTCTCTTTGTTTGTCAAAATGGACACGAAAAAAAACCCAAAGAAAAACAAAAGATTAACATTTAAAAAAGTAGGAAATGACGAAGAGAGATTGGTCACATTACCAAAACGTATATTAGGAATCTACACTAAGCTTAGTGAACTCTCTGTTTTCTACGGCACTGACGTTAGTTTTCTTGATACAATTCACCTATGAGAAATACATTTCTTGTATTTCGACTCTAATTGGTTACTACGTTTAAAGAAGATGATTAAAAAGTTTTTGAACAGTTGTGAGGGAAGGTCGTTGAAGAGTTGTTGAACGGTTATAAAAGACAGAGTATAATAGTTGGTTTACTTGTAACGAACAATTAAAAAAGTTATGATTGGTTACAAACGGTTGAATAGTAAATGTTTTTAATAAAAAATATAATATAAATAATAATTTCAAAATTTCGTTTGATTTTAAAATATTCTATATAAAATAATATAATATATAGACAAATATTTCTTAATGAAAAAATAGTTTAGTTTTTTTATTTAAATCAAATGCTTATTTAATAAATAAGACGGTTGCAAACTCACGTATTTTTTAGCGGTTCACAAATAGTTTGTTTGATCATCTAAATCCTTTCTCAAACCATCTATCTCAACTATTCGTTTCAAACGTTTGTTTGATTGTTATAGCCCTGTACCATTTGATTGAACTTTTGATTAGATTGATCCTTCGATGAAATGACGACAATAAAATGCTACTAAAATATTCATAATTTCTCGATCAATCTCTTTGCCTTGCGTTCTTCGAGAATCCTAAAGAGATTTTTATAAGTTTGAAATTGTTCATGTGGGAAAAAATTATAGCATATTGACATTTAGATTTAAAAAATAAAGATAAAAATCTAGTATATATCTCAAGAAAATATTTTTGTTCTTTAATATAGACATCAAAACATTTTAAACGGCTTAGAGCAATTTCAACGCTCGGAAACTCAATGAATTTCTTATATATATATATATATATATTATAATAACGATAATATTAAAGTTAAATTATTTATTTAAACTTTGATCTATAAAAATGAAGTAGAGCCAATTATACTCAAACAAGTGTTGAGTGAGTCTCTTAACAAAGTGTCATAAGCTCTCGTCTAATAACGTATCTTCTCTTCTCTCACATTTTTAATAATTTTTTGCTTTTTTATTAATGATAAACGTAGGAAGAGGCCCCCGTTAGAGATAATCCTTATATAATATTTTACAGTCGTTGCATCATTATTATTGATAAATTATTTCGATATAAAATAGATATTATCTTCTTAATATTGACTAACCATCTATGCATATTATTAGTGAAAAATTTAGGGAGAGACTCCCGTTGAAGATGTTCTTAGATAATATTCTGTAAACGTCGCATCATTATTATTATTTAATTACTTTTGATAGAAAGTAGGTATTATCTTCTTAATATTGACTAACCATTTACGCATATTACTAACCATTCCACATATTATTTTCTATATTTTTTTTCTATTAATGGACGTCTATCATTTTCTTAAATATTAATATATATATGTAAAAGTAAAACTATATATGAGAGTTTACGTATTCTTGTTATGCAATCTTTAAATTTGAAATCTTTAGATGAAATTGAGTTGAATTATGAGTTTTGCTAATAATTTATTGCAATTAAGCTTTGTTGGTACCTAATATTCACTCGAATATTTGAAATTGTTCAAATTTAAGTTTATAAAATGAATTGGGAAGTTGGAATATGATTGAATTAATGTCATTTCTTCATAAATGTGTTTGGTCATTTATCTACACCATTTGAGCTATCAATTGTTGAACAAAACTTGGAAAATGGTTTAGACTTGTGTTTTAAATGTGCATGGTTCTCATTTGAGAATTACTTTCTTTGTAGGAAGCTATGGCATCAAAACAAAACGAAATAATGTTACGCCTACAAGCGATTTTTGGTACCGGTGACATTTGTGAAGAATTCAACAAGGGTCGTTTAGAGATTTTGAACCGAGCGACATTTGAAGCTACAAGATTTGCGTGGCCCAAGCTACTTGCTAAACTTGGTCTCAAGGAAGATGTCAACGAGCTCTTGAAGGGAATGCACTTGGACAGGTTACTTAAGATGAGCTACGTTACATACCCCGAGCCATCAAGACAACTTCTAGCTACGATAGATTGTGAATGGCACGAGATTTTAGGGACTCACCTCATCGCATTCAAGGTTGATGACATCAAGTACTCTGTAACTTTTTGAGATTTTTGTGAGGTGTACTATTTCCCACCGAGAAAAGATGGTGATAACACCGAGTTTGGCATGGAATCAATGGTGTGGCGTAACATAGCTCCAAACGAGCCTTATTCGCCGGAAACGTCTCACATGACAAGGGTCAAGGACCCCACGATCCGATACGTTCTCCATCTATTAGCCAACACCTTCTATGCAAGACCATCTCCCAACGTTCCCACCGCTAATGAGCTCAAACTACTCTACATTGCTATGAACCTATCCATGCAAGATCAATTCGGGCAAGAAATGGAAGCGGGTCACGATTACTACGGATGCGAGATTGGTCCCATGCTCTTTGACCAACTATACCGCTACCACTTCATTCTAGCTAGCACGGACACACCGCACATATGTCTTGGTGGTATGCTCACGCCTTTGTTCCTACGAGTTGGACTCGATCTTGATGCTTTCCAACCGCTTCGAGCACGGCCATTGTTTACTTCATCGGGAAGAAGACATTGGCGAGAAAATTTGGATCGCGACATTTTGTCTACCGGTATCACGACACTAATGGGGAACCGCTTTGTTTCTATTTGCCTATTAAGGAGTACACAAAAACGTCTAGTACCATGGACCTTCGCTTCAACCTCCCTCGTCGCCTAACCTTCGTTCCACCACCGCCTCTTCTTGATCCGCAATGATCCCAAGGTACCAACTCCATCCCATTATATATACCATTTAGCTTTCATTTATGCGTTTTTAGATTAGTTTTTCTCTTTATCCCTTTTTCGGTTTTGCTTTCTCATCGAGACGATGAGAAGTAAGTCCGGGGGAGGCGTTTGCTAATGCTTATTTTTGTTTTTTTTTGTTTTACATTTCTTATCCTTTGAATCTAATAACATGCATTGCATTATACATATGAGAAAACCTTGAAAAACACTAAATTTTTTTAAAATTTTGAAAAAACCAAAAAGATTTTCCTTTGTCATATAGTTGCATTTCATACATTTGTATGATCATTTAGGTTGCATTGAGCATGTTTTAGTTTTTTTTTTGAGATTTGTGGCTTAGCATTCAATATAATCTTTAGGATAATGCTAGATATGGCTAAGTGAATTATATAAATCTCTTCTTTGCATCTTGATCTCTTCACTCGAAACTCGTGATTAGGTTAACGCATATTAGACTTGAAGCCAATTCTATCAATTTGAACCTAATATTGACTTTAATTTCTTGCTTAGAGACTTGATATGCTTGTTCAAGTAACCATATACACATTTGGACTTTCTTTTAACTTTTTACCACTCTTTGCTAGTCCAAATGGCCTTCCCAATTCACGACATCAAATGTGAATGAGGATGGTTTCAAAGGCTTAGATCACCAAAAGAAAGAAGAGTTTGCAAGCTCATGTGTAGAACTTAGGAGTTTGAATTCATATGGGTTGGGTAGAATGGAAGCACTAATTTGTATGCATCAATTGTTCCATTTTTTCTTCGCTTTTACATGACGTTTTGCATTACTCTTTCTAGAGTGTGAGTCACCTAAAAACGTTGAATAACCGCCTTATCTTTCGCATCTAGCCTTCTTTTACCTAGGCTTGAACATTATTTGATAGTTGATAAGCAAGATCATGCATTAAACCTTAATTAATGTTAAAGAATTGGTGGATAGAATGGTATGTGAATGCTTGATCATTTAGTCTAGAGGCAAAATATTGGAGTAGCGATAGATTGCGAGAAGTTGGATTGAGCGTTAAAGCGCTTAAAAACAGCTTTGTATTATCTTAGGTGATGGTGTTGAATGCTTTGTTTGAATCTATTGATTTATTTTCTTGTTTTCAAACCTCTCCGTCGGTTTTGTTCTCTTTGTTTGCTTGAGGGCGAGCAAAAGGTAAGTCCGGGGGAGTTGATAAGTGCATAATTGACCCATTTTTAGCATGCATTTTAGTAGTATTTTAAGACATTTAGCTTAGGTTTTTACATGTTTTATTGCATATTTTGTTCCCTTTAGATTAGATTGAGTCTAGAGTCCAAGTTCTTATTTTCTTGCATTTGCATGCATATTTGTCTATTCTAGGTGCAAATGGAGTCTTGGATCAATTATGGAACAAATGGAGAGAAGAATCAAGTTAGAGAAGTGGAGAACAAAAAACTGGAGTTAGAGAAGCCTAACAGATCGACCACCTATCCGGTCTCCTGGCCGATCCATCAGGTGCTCCGAATGACAAATTCCTCATCCAAGTTTTCTTCGTTTAGATCGACCACCAACCTGATCGAGTGACCGATCCATAGCATCTCTCCTTTTGCAGTTTTGCAGTTTGACTGGGCTTGACTCGGTTTGTCTCGAGTTGACCCGGGTACACTTAGCTTTTCCTATAAATACTCTTATTATCTTTAAAACCCTAAGTTTTTTGCCTCTTCTCTTATCCATTGTGTAAACTCTAAACCTAATGTGTTCTTGAGTGATTGGAGGTGAAAAGACTTCACTTTTTATGATTTAGCAACGTTTTCTTGTTTATTTCTTTAAGTCTTTTCATTATGCATCTTTATATTCATGCTTTATGTGTTTTAGATATGATTAATGAGTAGTTATCTTAATGGATCTTGACTAGGGAAGATTAAGTTGATTCATGTGAGATTAGTGATGCTAAGTTGTTAGTCTTTCATATTTCATTGATTAGAGAGCATTTAATGATAGATTAGGAAGTAATTACCCCAAATATAGATCATGGTCTTTTCATGCTCGGAAGGTGTTTGTAAAAATGTCTAGATGACTCTAATCATGCATTTCTCATCTTAGCCAATGGAAGTTGATGTCTAAGGAGTTTTGTATGCTAGTATGAACATGTTCATTAATGATTCTTGATTAGTCTTTAGCAAGATGGAAGTTTGTGTTAATCATTGATTAAGAAATAGATTAGTACCAGTTTGTGTTAATCATTGATTAAGAAATGGATTAGTACCATGGAAGTGGATTAATCTAGATTAAATGGATTCATACTTTGAAATTAGCTATCTTTAGTTATTGTGCATCACTATCTTCACTTGTTTCAATCTAAATCTATCACCTTTACTCAAGATCCATGGTTTTATCATATAGATCATCTTTGTTAAATTTGTTGACTTTTGCATTGACTTTTGTTGACTTTTCTTAAATTGCATTTTAATCATGTTTTTAGCTTTACTTATGCATTGCTTTGCTTCATTTTAGTGTTTTACTTTGTCCAAGCTATTGCATTTCACTTATTGCATCATTTCATATTGTCATTTACATTTAATAAGAATCGAAATCCACACTTGAAATTGCATTCACCTAGCTTCATTAGTTTCTTGCATTCCAATTGTTTAGACAATTTTTGTGTGTGGAAGAATGACCCTTGATTACTACATTAATTACACCATGCACTTGTGGTTAGTTGATTGAGGTTTTAGAACTCATATCACTTCTTAAGCATTTGCATTTAGCATTGATCATTTAGTGTGAATCAAGTTTTCGGCGCCGTTGCCGGGAAATAGTTAATTGATTTTTAAGCATTTGGATTTGGAATCTTTTGTAGACTATGTTTTATTTTTGTTTGTTATTCAATCTATCTTGTTTGTCTCTTGTTTTGCTTGGTGTGTAGGTGTATGATAACAAGAAGCAAAAGTTTAGACAACTTTGATCCACACAGCCACATTAGCCAAGTTGAAAAGCAAGCTGGTTTAGCAAGAAAGGAAAGAGAACGTTTAGAAATGGAAGCTAACGTTGGTAATGGTAATGGCGGTAACCGCCATGTTGAAGAAGTTGCTATCATATCAAGTTCACATTAGCAAAATAGAGTATGTCAAACTTGTTTGAAACCAAAAATAATTAAACCACAAAACAAAACAACAAAACGCAGAATAATGCACTACTTAAACCAATCAACCACTAACCCACAAAACAGAAGAATCACAGCCACAATAATGTTCTAACTGAACCAATTACAATACTTAAAAAATGGATATATGGGACTATAATTTTGTAATCACACGACATAATCAATTAAATGTGTCATTTACCAAATGGTATGGCAACATACTAAACTTATGAAAATATATTATGTATACCAAATTGTACGGCAACATACTAAACTAACATATATGATTGTTTGCTAGTACACACATTTTGAAAATATTGGTTTTACTTGAAATTACTGTATTGAAACTGGTGATTACATTTTTTGATGAAAAAACCAAACATCACACAAAAATCTGTAAGGCAGAGACTATGACTTATTAACTAGAACAAAGAACATCAAGAACAACAAACCACATAAATACATTTGTACTTTACTTTCAAACAAAAGATTATGTTAAAAACCAAACTAACAAGCATGGAGGAATCTTTCTTGATTTTCAGGTTAGATGGGACTAACCAGTAGTGTGATTACAACAAGAAGAGAAGCTTCAGTTCCACAATATTGCAATTACCAATAGGTGCAAAACAATAACAGAATTATTATAAGTTTCAAATGAATTTGAAGCATTAAAAGAAATGTGTCAAATTTGATGTATTTGGACAAGACAAACGAACTTAATAGAAATAGAGCTTAGTAGACAATCAAAAATTCAAAATCAAGAGTTGTGTGTCGAATTTGATAGTTTATAGAGTTTAAGAAGACCTATGCAACTAAAATCCAAAATTTCAAAACCAAAATTGTTTCTTTTCTACATCTAAAAATAAACTGACAATGGCAAATAATAGACATATGCTACAAAATCTCAACTTTAAGAAAACATATATATGTAAATAAACCCTAACATCGAATCTTTTCAACGTTGAAGTGATACATAACTTGTCAAAAAAAGATGAAAGGTTGAGAAAAACAATGAGATTTTAAAAGACAGAAGTATGAATAAAAATGAACAACCTTTGATTAAACCTCCCTACTGAATTGAGATGGAACAATAGACGGTGACGGAGGATGAAATTATGGCCGGCAACAAGGTACGACGGTTGCGACAGAGAGATTTGTGGGTCTAAGAGATTTCATTTAGGTCTGAGCTTTTTTCGATAAGTTTGGAGGAAAAGGGAAAAATGAGTAAGTGTGGCGCTTGACTGCATATTTTGGCTAAGTATTGGCGTTTAAATGAATATTTTGGCTAAGTGTTTGGCGGAATAAGCGATTTTAGGTTCCCGCTTATTGATTTTTTTTATCGTAGCATCGTTTAACGCTATTACATAGTAAACAAAATCATAAACTTATCTTTCATAGCACTTACGAAAAACCGTGCTATCTTAATGTGCTATCAATGAGCATTTTTTTGTAGTGATCAATCCATCTTTTCAACACCAGTTGCTTCGATCTTCAACTACATCTCAACACTCGAGCAACCTTCCACAACGTTGATAACCCAAAGATCTACATTGGAGGAATGCTAACTCCAATCTTCAATCGCTTGGAAGTGGATCTTGAAGACTATTTTCCTTTGCTAAAGATGTCTCTTATGAATATGAGTTAATGAAACACAAAATCATCTCAGAAAAGGTTGGCACAACAAGAAAGGGACCAAGCAACTTCCTCTGTGAGTACTAGGATGATGACAGAGAATCCCTATGTTGCTTTCTACCTCAAAGGAGCTATTCCAACACGTCTAGAAACCACGATCTCCGCTTCCACCTACCGCCTCAACAAATTTTTACCCAGGACTAGCTCCAAGGTACCATTGTAAATACCATTTGTTTTCAATTTTACCATTTCTTGCATTTTAGCTTTTATTTTCTCATTTCTTCTCTTTGGTTTTGCTTTCTCTTAAGAACGATGAGAAGTAAGTCTGGGGAAGTAGTTGATAATGCTCATTTTAGATGTTTTGTTTTACATTTTTTATTATTTGAGTCTCATGCATTGTATATATGATAAAAATACTAAAACACTAAAAAATTCAAAAAAGTTCGAAAAACAAAAAGACATTCGCTTTTCACTTAGCTGCATTGCATATACTTGATTATGGGTTATTTTGTCAAGTTTTAAATTTATAACCGTAGATGGACTGCAAGTGCACATCAAACGGGGTAGTACTTAGGGGTCAAACCCAAAGAAATCGATAATGCACAAAGAACCTATATGATGCAGATTAAGATAAGTAAAAGATATGTTTTTGGTTTTTCGGTTTTATGAAAACGTGAAACAAAAGCAAGGGATAGATAATTAGTGATATTAACTAGATGATGGATGCAATCACATGAACATATGCAACATATAAGAACATGAATTAGGGTTTAGATGTAATCTGTTCTAGAACTCAAACCACAAATGTAGAATTTTTCTATTGTCCTGGCTCCGATCCCTATGTTTTAACACCCTAATAGACTCAGTTATCGCAAGTTATTACAAGGTGAAAACACGCATTAACAAGTTAAAGATTTGGTTGTTCACATAACTCCTTAACTAACCTATCGAATGGTTAAGACTGATGGGTGTTGGGGTCAGATCTCACTCCGGTAGAAATCGTCAAGAAAATGGCTAAGTACCAGAGGTAGGCGCGCAGTTATCTGGACCTGCTCTGTCTCAGGGACCAGCTCTGTCTCAGGGACCAGCTCTGTCTCAGGGACCAGATCATACTCTGGGACCGGCTCTCCAGAATAATTGGGACTAGGACCGGCACTTTTCCAGGACGACGTCTATAGTGGTCATTTAGACTCCAGGAGACCGTTGCGACCATTTCACTTCAAGACAGAGAATGGGCCGAGTGTCGGGCCCATAATGGAAAGAATGAGTCGGGAGCCCACGAGTAATAAATCACGCCGACCTCTACTGCAAGACTGGGCCTGGAAGACGAGCTCTCGGATTTGGGCCCATGCCGAGGACAAGGTCGAAACCTAAAGGCGGCGCCGACTATGCTGAGAGAGAATCCCGAAGATTTAAGGATTTGAGCTTATCTCTTTAGGCATAGATTTAGGCCGACTTAGACTTGTATAAATAAACCGAGGATACCTCCAAAAAGGGGATCCGCAATTTTACACAGAAACTATTGCAAAAGCTTAATAACAAACTCTCTTGAGATCTTTGCTAAGTGTTTCTCATCTCAGAGCTTTCAGACCTAGACCATTGACTATTTCAATTGTTCAGGTTTCCACCACCACAGTTTGGCGCTAGAAGGAGGGGGTCATTGAAAGCATCTTACTCCGAAGAACCACCGCGAAGAGATCCAGAACACGATGACTGACGAACGACGTATCGCTGATCCGAAAGACGTCGCGCCGAGAGATCTGGAAGAGGGCGAGATCCAGGCTGAAGGAGATACCAACAAGGACCAAACCGCTCGTGACGATCCGCCACCAGCAGGAACAGCTCACGCCGATCTCCCTGGCGAGAAGTCGAAGGAAACCCCGAGAGCGAGCTCGCTTCTCCCTGAGTTGCTGCAGAAGATGAGCGCGACACTGGATGCATTGCTGGAGAGCGCCGAGCGGCAAAACAGAGCCAACGGGACAATAACCGACGAGCTCAGATCCATAGGAGAAGACGTCCGCGCACGACCCCTCGAGCCAAGTGTGTTCAGAAAACCGGCGGCACGAATCGATCCAGTGGCGCTCAACTTCACCACACCGATAGGATCGTCGAGCCAACCTCGGCGACAGAATCCATCGACCGCTGCAAACGATGAACGGTCCGCTCTTTTAGCCCAGGCACGACGAGAGAAAGCGAAAGTCGACGACGAGTCGATAGACCTCGACAACGACGACGATGACCTGGCTAGAAGAGTCGCCCCTGAAACAATCTTCACTGAGACAACGAGAGATCGGCAGGGAATGGCCAAAGCAAGGAACGATGATCCTCAACACATAGCTTCACAGCAATTCTCCACCGTCAGAGACGATAGCCCCGTGAGGAGAGTCACACGCAACACCGAACTCCCAGAGGAAGAAGTGGCGCGGCGAACCACTACGAGGCAGAAGCATGCCGACCCACAAAGGACGACCCAACGACGTTCCTCCATTTTCAACGATGAGACCGGTCGTGGATATGCCAGACATGTTTCGGAAGGAGAGGAAAACGTTGAGTGGGTAAAACAGGCAGAGGATGCTGAAGCGAAACAAGCTGCGTTTCAAGCTTAACACGACCAGATGGCCGAATTTCGAGCTTCGTTAAGCAAGACTACTGCCGAGTTAAAGACTATACGTTCGCAGATGCATCGTGCCACTAGCAAGGCACCAGAACTCGATCTGATATTGGAGCAAGCCCAACATACTCCTTTCTCGGTACGCATCACCAAAGCTCGAGTATCGGACCCAGGCAAGATTAGGGTGCCAACCTACGACGGGACCGAAGACCCAGCTGACCACCTCAACGAATTCAGTGTGGCTATGACAAGATCGAATTTCAAAGAGGAAGAGATGGACGTCGGGAAGTGCTTGCTTTTCGTAGAAAACCTCAAAGGACCAGCTCTCAAATGGTTTAAAGGGCTCGAAAGTAATTCCATCGATACGTTCGAACAGTTGACAGAGGCCTTCATCAAACACTACTCCATCTTCATTGAGACTCAAACGTCAGGCGCTGATTTATGGTCCATGAACCAAGGACCAACCGAGTCCCTCAAAACTTTCATCGAACGTTTCAAGCTCGTACTATCACAAGTGAAAGGGATAGAGGACTTGGATGCACTCCGAGCGCTGAAAAGAGCCATATGGCACGAATCTGATTTCTGGAAGGAGATGTCTCTCAACGAGCCTTCAACTATCTAGGATGCCCTACATCGAGCAACGAACTACGCCAAAAGCGAAGAAGAAGCAAAGAAACTTGCAAAGAAGTATGAGAAGTCAAAACAGAAGAATGACAGCGACCTCCAGTCGAGTCAGTAGCCAAAAACCCACGGTAGAGGTTATGTCCAGCACGAGGGTGGCTCAAAAGGAGCCCACAATTACCAAGTGGACTCACCCGGCGTTGGCCGAGGTAGAGGCCGCGGTCGTGGCCGAGGAAGAGGTTTTCCTAATGTGTGTACCGGAAACTCAACCTACGACGGGTCGCTATACTGCGATATTCATCGCACCCATGGGCACTCGACAGTAAACTGCCGATCCCTCGGCTCGGCCCTCGCCCAGAGACTGATCGACGACAAGCTTAAGGAGGACCTCAAGCTCGAAGATTTTGAAGTCAAAACAGATCAGGCGCCCGCGTCTGAGCCTGTACCCACCAAGGAGGAACCACCCAAACGCGGTAGACAAAACGAAAACAATACTCAAGGTGGCCCAAGAAGGAAATTATTCGTGATAATGGGAGGGTCCCACTACTACTCAGATACGATTTCCTCGATTAAAGCATTTCAACACCGAGCTGAAGCTAGCGACAACTGGTCTGCCCCGTCTAGTTTCCCTAACGACACAATCACTTTTGAAGAAAGAGAAACGATCGGAATCGACAAACCACATGACGATCCACTTGTCATCGAAATCGCTATCAGCAACATCGACGTGGCCCGGGTCTTAATTGACACGGGAAGCACCGTTGACGTAATTTTCAAAGACACGCTGAGGCGAATGGATATCAGCTTTGACGAAATCAAAGAACAACCAAAACCCCTAACCGGTTTCTCAGGAGAGACCACGATGACTCTCGGAGTAATCAGGTTGCCCGTAGAAGCCGGAGGAATCGTCAAAGTAGTCAAATTTTCAGTAGCGGACCACCCAGCGATATACAACGTCATCCTAGGAACTCCATGGCTTAACGCGATGCGCGCCGTTAATTTGAACATTACAATCAAGAAGATATTAGTCACGTTTCTGAAGCAGAACATAGGCACCTTCGCTTGGGCAGCCGACGACATGCCCGGTATCGATATCAACGTGGCTTGCCACGAATTGAATGTCGATCCGTCATTCAAACCAATTAAGCAGAAACGAGGGAAATTAGAGCCTGAAAGAGCAAAGGCATTTAACGACGAAGTCGAGAGACTCTTGAAAGTTGGATCAATAATGGAAATCAAATACCCCGATTGGCTGGCAAATCCAGTCGTGGTCAAGAAGAAAAACGGCAAGTGGCGGACTTGCGTAGATTTCACAGATCTAAACAAGGCCTGCCCAAAGATAGCTTCCCCCTCCCAAACATCGACCGGCTCGTCGAAGCAACAACAGGCAATAAACTCCTGTCATTCATGGATGCGTTTTCTGGCTACAACAAGATTCTAATGAACCCAACCGACCGCGAGAAGACGGCGTTCATAACGGATCACGGCATATACTGTTACAAAGTCATGCCTTTTGGCTTGAAAAATGCTGGAGCCACTTATCAATGCCTAGTCAACAAGATGTTTGCCGACCAGCTCGGCAAAACCATGGAGGTTTTTATCGACGATATGCTGGTTAAATCATTAGACGAGGAAGACCACGTAGTCCACCTAGAAGACTGTTTCAAGTGCCTGAACAAACATAATATGAAGTTGAATCCATCCAAGTGCAGATTCGGAGTAACCTCCGGCGAGTTCCTCGGATACCTCGTCACCCATCGTGGCATCGAGGCAAATCCAAAACAGATCGACGCACTCATCCAGATGTCCTCACCAAAATCCAAGCGAGAGGTCCAACGACTCACTGGGCGAGTAGCCGCACTTAACAGATTCATCTCAAGGTCCACTGATAAATGTCTTCCGTTCTACGACACGCTACGAAAGAATAAGAATTTTGAGTGGACAAAAAAATGCGAAGACGCCTTCCGACAGTTAAAAAAGTACCTGGCTAGCCCTCCAGTGCTAGCAAAGCCAGTCCATGGCGAACCTCTGTTCTTATACATAGCAGTCTCCGAAACGGCTGTCAGCGGAGTCCTGGTCCGAGAGGAAAGAGGCGAGCAGAAGCCCATCTTCTATATCAGCAAGTCACTGCCAGACGCCGAGACTAGATACCCAGTAATGGAGAAGCTGGCACTATCCGTCCTCACAGCCGCGAGAAAGCTGAGACCCTACTGTCAATCACATCCGATAGTAGTCCTTAGCACTTTCCCGCTGCGGTCGATTTTGCACAGTCCCAGTCAATCAGGACGATTGGCAAAGTGGGCGATAGAGCTGAGCGAATACGACATTGACTATCGAGGCCGCACTAGCGCAAAGTCACAAGTCCTGGCAGACTTCCTTATAGAACTGCCAGACGAAATCAAAGAAGTCGAAGTTCCTAGCATCCCTTGGCTGCTTCACGTAGATGGCGCATCATCAAAAAGCGGTTCAGGCGTAGGGATACGATTAACTTCACCAACAAAAGAAGTACTCGAACAATCTTTCCGCCTGGGATTCGACGCCTCGAACAATGAGGCAGAGTATGAAGCGCTCCTAGCAGGACTAAGACTCGCCAAAGAACTAGAACTCACGAAAGTTTCAGTGTTTTGCGACTCTCAACTAGTCGTAAACCAATTCAACGGAGAATACGCCACCAAAGATGAACGAATGGAGGCTTATCCTCAAGTCGCCAAGGAACTAGCAACGCAGTTCGAGGCATGCATGGTAACACGTATTCCTAGAGAATAGAATACAGACGCCGATGCCCTAGCAGTCGTCGCATCTAAAACAGACGAAGATGTTCGCCGAGTCATCCCCGTCGAGTTTATCAAGAAACCAAGCATTCGCTCGCGCAACTATGTAAATGTGGTAACCCGCTCCCAAGCAGCTAGGCATAAAGCACAAGGAGACTTGACAAAACCTATTCACCTCGAACCCGCTAAGGCAGCCCGTCCAACAAAGAAGGCTAGCGGCACTCAAACAGAGGCGAACAATCCCAAACCAGCCGAGCCAGCTTGCTCTCCTCCGATCGTGACGACTCCTCCGATCGTGACGACTCCTCCCAACACAGCTCACCCTGGAAATCCCTCACCAGAGACGGCTCGGCCTGAACTTAACAAGATGACTAGCACCGGAACTGATACACCATCTCCCCCCGAAGCTCCGGAGTTAACCGACCAAGACCAGAACGCAGCGTCACATCCTGAGTCGACCTCACCAACAGACGTAACTTTACATAGGGAGATTCAACAAACCCAATCTGAAGCGGCTACAACAGCCCCTTCCAAGCCAGATGGTCCACTACCTATGGAGATGAGTACGTCAGATCCTGCCCCATCAGAGACAGTCCATCTTGAGGTTGAAGAAACAGCACGTATTCCACCTTTACCAACATGCCCCTCTACGCCTGCCACAACGACCAATACTCAACCAACAGAAGCGGACGGCCAGCCCGCTCAGAGCGACAAAGAAATTCTAACAAGAGAGAGGCAGAAGAAAAAGAATACGGTTGCGACACACCATGGATGGACCAAATTCGAGGATACATAGCCGACAAGTTACCAAAGGACAAGTGGGCAGCTCGCAAACATCGAGCACAAGCAGCTCGTTACGTTTTACTTGACGGCAATGTCTACAAATGGCGATTTTCCGGGCCTTTACTCGCTTGCGTTGAAGAGAAAAAGGCTAGGCAAGTAATGGAGGAAATTCACAGCGGATCTTGCGGCAACCATTCTGGAGGATGAGCACTAGCAATCTGAATCAAACGCCATGGGTACTTTTGGCCCACTATGATCCAAGATTGCGAGAAGTTCTCCTCACACTGCGAAAAATGCCAGCGACATGCCCCAATGATTCATCAGCCCACAGAGCTGCTCTCATCCATTACTTCGCCTTATCCGTTTATGTGCTGCGCCATGGACATCGTCGGGCCTCTTCACCCTTCGCGACAGAAGCGTTATCTCTTGTTGCTGACAGATTACTTCTCCAAGTGGGTCGAGGCAGAATTATACTCTAGCATCAAAGATCGACAAGTGGAGAAGTTCATCTGGAAGATCATCATTTGCCGGCACGGCGTGCCTTATGAAATCTTCACTGACAACGGCTCGCAGTTCATCTCCGCCAAGTTCGACCTTTTCTGCGATAAGTGGAAGATCCGCCTGAGCAAATCTACGCCACGATGTCCTCAAGGAAACGGACAAGCCGAATCCACTAATAAGACTCTTATTGCAGGACTCAAAAAGCGTTTGGACGAAAAGAAGGGACGCTGGGCAGATGAACTCGAAGGCGTCCTATGGTCCTATTGAACGACTCCAAGGCGAGCTACAGGCGAAACCCCGTTCGCCCTCGTCTACGGAACAGAATGCGTCATCCCACCAGAGGTACACATTCCAGGAGTCCGCCGTAGGCTTCTCCCCGAATAAGAAGGACTCAACCACCTGCTGCTCCTAGATGAGCTGGACCTAGTCAACGAACGGCGTGACCGAGCACTACTTAACATCACTCGCTACCAGTTGGCTGCGTCCAAGTACTACAATTCCAAGGTCCGCACCCGGCGATTTTACGTAGGAGACTTGGTCTTACGCGAAGTCTTCCAGACCACAGCAGAGCGGAACGCCGGTAAACTTGGAGCACATTGGGAAGGACCATACGTCGTCACTAAGGTCGTCCGCCCGGGCGTATATGAACTCGCAAACATGGAAGGAAAAGCTATCCCACGATCGTGGAACGCACGACACCTCAAGAAGTACTACCACTAAACTCCGTCCCGCTATCTCAAAAATCATCATCACACTCAATCATCCATACATCAAACAACTTACCATGAACTACGGGTGACTTGATCCCTGCAAAGGATACGTAGGCAGCCCATTTTCGGATGGGTTCAGTTGCCCCCCTCCCAAAAAGGGGGGGGAGTGGGGTACGTATACTCGTATACTCCCACCTCTCTTTGTAGCAAACCTTTATGAGAATAAACATCTGCTACAAAAACTTATCAAGACAACTATCTCTATTACATCCGTTACGGATAACTCAAGGTCTAACTTAAACGACCATCTCAAATCGCCGCTGCTGGCCACAGCGACGACTTCTCACAAAAACTCTGCAGAATAAATACGACAACATCCACCATCGGATAAAGTGCGCTATATAAATAAAAGTGGTTCATTATAGGAGCAGGTGCGTTTAGAGAGAAGCGCACATGTAACCGAAGTGACCAGTCCAAAACCCAACAACATCGTTGGTCAAAAGCGACGATCGTCACAAGAGCGGTCATGATCGAAAGAGCGAACATGATCGTAAACCAAGTCGTTTGTTCAGGGAACCCAGTTATACTTACACTGGTAACAACCACGATAAAAGGAATGTATGTTCCGTTGGCCAAACATCTACAACAAAGTACGGTTCGTCGTTAGTAAGATTTTCGTTGAAAGACTAAGCATAAATGTTGAAAAGAAGATCATCGATAGGCTAAAAACCGCATTCATTATCATCTTGCAAAAATACAAGGTAAAATCATCCATGGATAAAACCCGTCCAGACGGTAAAACATCAAATCCAGAAAACCTAAAGCCAAAAAACATAAGGCAGCCTCCTAGGCGCAAAATCAAAGTCAACATCTAAAAACATAAGCAATAAAAGCGCTAACAGATGCGCAAAACACGACTAAGGAACGGTCTCCTCGTCCACTCCTGGAGGAGCAACCTGAGTGACAGGCGCCCCCTCGGCCTCCGTCTCTCCGAAGACGTCGTCAAGCCTCAGATCCTCGGTAAGCGCGTCGATCCTCGGCCCCTGGAAATCCTCGTCTGTCCTCATCTCCTCAGGAGCCCCAACAGTTCCAGCACCCTCGGCGACATCGTCGATCCTGCTCTTGGTCACCTCGGCCCCAACTCCGCCGATTAGGGAAAACTTCCCATCTACACCAACCACCGCGGCCTTGCGAGAGCTGGTGCCTCCAAGGAGGGACCCCGAGGGATCGGCTACACCGACGCTCGCCGCGTACGTCTCGAGTGTCTGGTCCTGGGCGGCCGCGATGGGCGCCTTAACCTACAAGAAAATGAGAGAAAGGAGTTTGACTGTGAAAAGGAGAAATAACTGCGTCTACCCGAGGGAGTAACTACGCTTATAAAGGGAAGACCACTAACCCGCGGTTCAAGAACATACAAAAGTCCGTGAAGGTTCTTCATCAACCGTTCGAAATGCTCCTCGTCCCCGGCTTGCTCCGCTACGTCGGCGGTAAGAAAAGTGAGCTCGTCTTCTAGCCTGGGGGGCTCCTGACCGTCAAGAAGGCATAACAACAATCTGGTAAAGTCAAGGTTGGCTACTCTCTGCACCTGGTAGACCATGTTGCCCCGCGGATCGCCCTGGAGCTCATCAAACTTATCCCTGGCACGAGTGAACTTTCTCTGGAGACTCTGGATGTGCTCGTTCGCCTGTCTCAGCTTCTCCGTAACTGCAACAAGCTCGCCACCACGCTTCGTCAAGATGGCGGCCGAGCATTGCTCTCTCTCCTCCGCGGCGGCAAGAGCCATCACAGACCTCTCCGCCTCGGTAAGAAGGGCCTTCGCAGACTTCTTCGCCGCGGCCTTAAGCTGGATTATCTCTCTGGATTTGTCATCAAGCTCGGCATTTTTCTTGTCTATCGATGCCCAGGCCGCAGTACGCTCAGCTAGAAAATCCGCAGCCACGGAACGCGCGGTCTCAGTACGACGCGTCTCGTCCTCCAACTTCCCGTTCAAGTCTTCGATCTTGGCCTCAAGTTCGTGTCCCACCTTGTTCACAAGGGCTAGAAACTGCCAAAAGAAAAAAAAATAGTAAAAGAAAAGAGACAGAAAAGTGTCAAAAATAAGAAAAAACATTAAGTGTTAAAGGACGATAAGCAGAAAGAAAGGGTAACCTACGTTCAGTCCCTGGGGCATCATGTCTCCGGAAGACTTCGTGTTGATCGGAGCCACGTCGTCGTCATGGAAAACCAGAGTAGAGAAGAGGCTTCTAGCGGAAGCCTTGCTCTCAAAGACGCTACCGGACACACGACGGGGAGGCGAGGCGGATCTCGCCCGAGCCCTCTTCGGCTCTCGGTCCACGTCAATCTCGTCGTCCCTGTCAGATGATCTTTTGCGGTTGTCGCCCGCATGATCCTTCCCTTTGGCCGCCTTCTTGGCATCGTAGTCGGAAGGAAGAGGAGCGGGCAGAGCAGGCAGAGCGGCTACAATCTCAGTCCTAGTCGAAGAAGGGAGACGTGATCCCTTAGCAGCAGTGGTGGTCTTCCTGGCAGAAGTGTCACGTGACTCAGAAGGAGACGCAGTAGTCGGCCTAGCGGAAGTGGGCACGGTAGTCGCCTTGGCAGAAGCTGGCGTTGTGGTCGGCGTGACAGAAGGTGTTACAGTAGTCGGCGTGACGGAAGGTGGTGCAGTAGTAGGCACGGCCGGAGCTGGCACAGTAGTCGGCGCCGCAAAAGTGGTCGCAGTAGTCGGCGTCGGAGGCTTGCCACTCCCCGTAGTCCTACGCGCTAAACTCCTGTAAGATCGTGGACGCTCCATCTCTGACTGAATGTCTCCTGAACAATCTGAAAAGCGAAAACTTAAGACCGAAGAACCCCCAAGGAAAGCTCTCGCTTTCTCGACACGTCGCAGTGAGAAGTCTTTCTTCCAATTGCACCCTCGAACGCTGAGCAAATCCCAAACTGCCTTCCAATTGCTCGGAACCTTCATTGTTGGGCCTGTCACTGCAAAAAAGACATAAACGAAAACAAGAGGTTAGAATCAATATAAATAGACAAACGCATCACGAGCAATAAAAGTAAAATTAGTCGACTCCCAAAGATAGACAACGGGGCCGGCTACCCTTTGTAAGCCATTTCGATTGGATTAGGCCTAGTCCATCTCCCAAAGTCTCTTCGCATATCGGCACGAAAAAGAAAAAGTCCATCCATTGCCGGTCTTTGCTGCCAAATCCGTGGATAAGTCTAAGATTCTTCCGGTTTACAGCGAAGTATACAAGCTTGGAGAAGGGAGAGGACCGCCGAATATCCACGAAGCGCATCAGGTGATGAACACTTAAAGTTTCCCCGCACTCATAACTCCGAACGAGGGTTCCTACTAAGTGACTTTGCTAGCAGCTCGAGAATCACATACGGAACGGGAAACCACAGGAAGCACGCCTCGAGAAAGCTCTCGTACAAAGTAAAACACCCCTCTGGAGGATCGTCGGCTCGTTCGTGAGGTTCCGGAACCACCATCTCTATTTCATCAGGGATGTTAAGTTTCTTTCTCAAAAGAGAAAGTGACCTTTCCGTTGATAGAGTGGATCCCGGTGGATCCGGAGGTCTGAATTTTCTAGCACGACGCTTTCCACGAGTCGAAGATGTTTGCTTTCGGAGAAACAAAGGTAAGTCGAATCTTTCGTTTATCTCGTCCTCGTCCTGTTCCACCTTTACATCCGGAGGGTTACGTGTATCAACAATTTGCTCATCGATAAGAGACGGACTCTGTGCATTCGCCGCGTCACTCACATCTGAGACCAGGACTCGAGTCACCTCTCTATCTTTACAAGGATGAAGCCAGGAGCTGGCCTCCGCATCAGAACAGTTTATCTCAAAACTTGGTCCTGGGCTTTCTAAACTACTAGTCCTAAAGTTTGAAATGGATTTTAGAAACTCCTCAAAAGACGATGTCGGGCTTAACATGACCTCGGCGCGGTGATAGCTCGAATCAAAACGCGTAGCGAGCCAAGTTCGAACAATGACTTGCACTCGTGACGTGTCTGCGGACTTCAAAGTCCGGCCTTACAAGAAAAGGAAAGCCGAGCTCGTATCTGTTTTTATTCGACAATTTAAGCCTTCACGAAATTACTTGAATCTGAAACAACCGGCTGAAAGTCACCGTGGCACCGCGTGAGGCAGAGTGTAGTCAATAGTCAAGTAATTTCTTGGTCACCGTGGCACCGTTTTCACTCGTTCACTCCACATTTGGATCTCGCCGGAAAACGCAGGCGACGACGACCGAAGAGGAAAGGAGACGTGAACAGGAACCGGAAAACGCAGGCGGCGACGACCGGAGATGTGAACAGGAACTGGATCTCGCCGGTGACGACGACCAGAGATGAACTTCTTAGACACGACGATGATTGGAAGACTTGACTCGTTGGATCTCAGGCCGACGATGACAGTGGGACCTCACCGGAAACAATGGTGAGCCACGGCGATGATGGAGGAGAAACGATCCCCGTCGAAGACCAAGCTTAATCCTCCAGGCCACGACGGAAACGATGATTCCACCGCAACAGAGGTGTGGAGACGACGCCGTGGAACGGCCGACGGCGACTGGAGCTGGCCGGAAAAACGGGATGCTCGTCGGTGGTGAGGAGAGACGAGCGGTGTTACAAAAAAAAAAGGAAAAAAAAAAAAAATCTTTTTGTTTTCCCAAAACCCTAGATCTAAAACAGAAAATCGAGAGAGAAGAGAGGCTACCTTTCTTTTGGAGGAGTGAAGTTGTGGAGAAAAGAAAAGGGGAAAGAGTATTTATAGTGTTACTGTCAAAACCCTGGAGTGGCACGTTTCGGTAGTCAGCGGGAACAATTTCGATTTCTGAAATGAGTAAAGCGTTTGATTTCCAGCGGAAGTTAACAATTCTAATTTTTAAAGGAAATTTATATTTCCATTTTTCAGTGGGAATTAAATTTTCAGCTTCCGGAAAAACAGTATCTTTACTAAGTCCGGAAAGCAACTAAACAGAGACATAACGTCCAACTCAGCATTAACGTGAACATGTGAGAGGTGGGCAAGATAAACGAGTTTTACGAGCTTTAACGTGAACAAGCTGTACAAACTTTACAGGACCAGTTCATCTAAACTTTATAACACCAATTCAGAAACACAAGTTTATTGAAAATCCTTACTGGGCTATGCGTTAAACATTACCACCTCAAGCTCAGTAGCGTCGACAGATCCTCAAAACAAGTTTTCACAATCTCGTCTCGTCAGACGCAAGTCAAGCAGTACATTTTCTTGAGAGCCTCACTACTACTCTTTTACCTCGGCATCATCATAACTAATACTACCGAGCTGGGGGGCTAACTGTTGGGGTCAGATCTCACTCCGGTAGAGATCGTCAAGAAAATGGCTAAGTACCAGAGGTAGGCGCGCAGTTATCTGGACCTGCTCTGTCTCAGGGACCAGCTTTATCTCAGGGACCAGATCATACTATGGGACCGGCTCTCCAGAATAACTGGGACTAGGACCGGCACTTTTCCAGGACGACGTCTATAGTGGTCATTTAGACTCCAGGAGACCGTTGCGACCATTTCACTTCAAGACAGAGAATGGGCCGAGCGTCGGGCCCACACTGGAAAGAACGAGTCGAGAGCCCACGAGTAACAAGTCACGCCGACCTCTACTGCAAGACTGGGCCTGGAAGACGAGCTCTCGGATTTGGGCCCATGCCGAGGACAAGGTCGAAACCTAAAGGCGGCGCCGACTATGCTGAGAGAGAATCCCGAAGATTTAGGGATTTGAGCTTATCTCTTTAGGCATAGATTTAGGCCGACTTAGACTTGTATAAATAAACCGAGGATACCTCCAAAAAGGGGATCCGCAATTTTACACAGAAACTATTGCAAAAGCTTAATAACAAACTCTCTTGAGATCTTCGCTAAGTGTTTCTCATCTAAGAGCTTTCAGACCTAGACCATTGACTATTTCAACTGTGCAGGTTTCCACCACCACAATGGGGGTTATAGTGTCAAGCTTTAAATTTATAACCCTAGATAGAAGCTGCAAATGCACAGGAAACACAGTGGTACTTAGGGGTCAAACCCATACGAATCGATGATGCACAAAGAACTTATATGATGCAAAATAAGCTAAGCCAAACTACATTTTTGGGTTTTGGGGTTTATGAAAACGAAAATAAAAGTGCAAGGGATAGATAATCAATGTTTAAGTAGATGCAGTCAATGAAACTATGCAACGACCATGACAAACGAATTAGGGTTTAGATGCAAGTTCTTCTAAGAACTCAAACCACGGAGGTAAAATCTTTTCACTATCGTGGCTCCGGTCCCTATGTTTTAACACCCTAATAGACTCAACTATCACATGTTATTATAAGGTGAAAACACGCAATCTAGTACAAGGTTCAATTGTTCATAAAACTCCTTCACTAATTTATCGATTGTTAAGACGCTTAGCTCATCAAATATTAGGTCAAGAGATATAAGGAGCTCTATCGAGACTATGTCAACCTATAATCGATCACTGGTTAACTACTCCAGATCAAGCGTTAAGCATAAATAAAGATGAAGAACAAACTAGAAAAAACCCTAAGATGCAATCATAAACGTAAAAGCATAGAACTTTGAAGGCAAACGAATCTAGCCAAGCTATACTCCAACAAGTTTGTTCAATCTCGTTAGCAGCAGGAGTAAAGCATAAAACATGATGAATTCGTTGATATGAAAGCATATAGAGATCTCTTCTCTCAACCAAGAGAACATCATTGACCTAGCCTTAAAGAACTATTAAAAAGTAGATGTAGATTTTGTGGCTGCCTTCTCTTCCTAGAGAGGCTAAACGCAAGTATATATAGGGCTAGAAAATATCCTAAGTCGGTTAGGGTTTTAAATCTAAGAAAAAAGAAAATTGCCAAAACTGCTCCTTATTGGTCGCCAGTACCGGTCGGATTCTTGGACCGGTATGGGGGCCAAATTGTCGTGTTATGATGAGCTCTAGTGCATCCTGGTGCCGGTCATGTGATCGGACCGGTATGGCTGGTCGGCACCAGGTGTCTTCATCTTCTCGGCAGTTTGACATGTCTTCAGTCTTCTGGTCGTTTCCCCTTAAGTATAGCTCCAAATGCTCCGATTTCATCCATTATGGAGCATTTCATTGGAAAGCTAACTCAAAGAGCTATCTTCACTCCAAGTTTCATCCAATTCCAAGTTTGGTTGCTCCTCCGTTCATTGCTAAACTTCTAGCATATGTAATATCTATTCAACTTGGGAATGTGCTTTATCTTCAAGATATGATGACTTAGGTTGGCTCATTTGGCTTCTTAGATGGTTGTGGCATAGAAAATACTCCTTTTGCTCCTTTTTACATCCTTTTGATGATTTAACCTGTTAAAACCTTAAAACCTATATATAGATCCTTGGTTCAACTGTAAAGTACTCGGCTTGATAGATAAGGGGAGTAAAATCCACAAAATAAGTATGAAAACCGATAGTAAAATGGGTAAAATATAGGGTATATCAAAGACGTTTAGCTCATCAAATATTACGTCAGGAGATATACAAACTTTTGGAGAGTATATCAACCTAAAATCGATCATTGGTTAGCTACTCCAGATCAAGCATTGAGTGCAAATAAAGATGAAGAATCTAGTAGAAAAACCCTAAGATGCAATTCAAATACGTAAAAACATAAAACTTTGAAAGCAAGTAAATCTAATCAAGCTTCTACTCCAACGAGTTTATGCAACACGTTAGCAGGAAGAGTAGACCATAAAACATAGCAAATTTGTTTATCTAAAAGTGTAAGAGATTATATCTCTTCTCTCAAAGAAGAAAGCAAACACGATCTACCCTTAAAGACTCTTAAAATCAAGATATATTATGAAGAACAAAGAGATTAACGAAGTACTTGTTTACGATATTGATAGGTGGCTGCTTATCTTCCTAAAGAGGCTAAAAGCAAATATATAGGGTTAGAAGGGATCCTACGGTTAGGGTTTTAATTCTACGAAAAAAGAAAATTACCAAAAATAGCTAATCACGGTCCCTGGTACCGGTCGGGTTCCTGGGCCATTATGGGGGCCCAAGTGCTTCATTCTGGAATGGTTTAGTGTCTTCTGATCCTAAGTCGGTTATTGGACACTTTCATCATCTCGGCTGTTTGACATGTGTTCAATGTTCAGCTCATATCATCTTAAGTACAACTCCAAATTCTCTGATTCCAACTCCATTGGAAAGCTAATTCAAAGACCTTTCTTCACTCCAAGTTTAATCCAATTCCAAGTTCATTAAATCCTTTGTTTATTGCTAAACTTCTTGCGTATGTATTATGTCCAACTTGGGAATGTGCTTTATCTTCAAGATATGATTACTTGGGTTGGTTCCTTTGGCTACATAGATGGCTGTAACATAGAGAATACTCCTTTTGATAGTTTTTGCATTCTTTTTGATGATTTAACCTGTTAAGACCTTAAAACTTATATATAAAAGAAAACTACCTCTTTTGGTCAATAAGTATGATAAAATCCATAAAATATAAAAACTGATGGTAAAAATGGTAAAATATAGGGTATATCAACATTCGTATGTTCATACAGGTTGCATTGTACATATGAGAACAATAATTGAATTTGCGTAGTAAATATTTTCTTAAACTTAACATTCAATGTGATTCTTTCGATAATGCGTTTTATTGCTAAGTGAATTGTAGAAAGGCTTTCTTCTTTGCATCTTTATCTCTTCGCTTGAAATTCTTGATTTAGTTAAAGCATGCTAGACTTGAAACCAATTCTATCTATTGAACGTGGATCTTGCTTAGAATCTTGATATGCATGTTCATGGCTACCATATACACATTTGGGTTTTCTTATCCGTTATTAGCACTCTTTGCTAACCCAAAAGGCAAGTCCGAGTTAAGTCCATAATTTACTTATTTTAGCATGCATTCTAGTTAGTAGTTTTAGTCACTAAGCTTAGGATTTACACATTTTCTTTCATATTTCTTTCCATTTATTATAAGTAGAGTCTAGAGTCCAAGTTGTATTTTCTTGCATTTTGCATGGATTTTTTTATCTATTTTAGGTACCAAAGAAGTCTTGGATTAAATGAGGAACCAAAGGAAGAAAAAAGCGAGCAAGAAGAGGAAGATCAAAGCACAAGAGTTCATGAACACCCTGGGACTGACCATGTAAGTCGGCCAGGAGAGCCTCAGAAGACGAAGAATCACCTGCAATGGGTCGGGCTCGACCATATAGGTCTGGCAGCAGGGTCGGGCAAGAGCCCCTCTATGCACACCAAAACAGGGTTAGCCCGGTTTGTTGTTGGTTGACCCGTGAACACCATTAAAATCCTAATCTTTTTCCTCTCATCTCTTTATTCTTTCTGTAAACAAGAAACTTCTTGTGGTCTTGAATGTTTTGAGGGTAAAAGTCTTCACTTTTTATGATTTAGCAAAGTTTTTTTGTTTATTTCTCAAGTCTTTTCATTATGTCTTTTTATACTATGGGTTTTGGGTAGAGTTGACTCTGGTTGATTCATGTGGGATTAGTGATGCTAAGTTGTTAGTCTTTACGTTTCCATTGATTAAAGTGTGCTCAATGCTAGATTTAGAAGTAATTACCCTAAATATTGTTCATGGCCTTTTCATGCCCAAAAGGTGTTTGTGAAAATGTCTAGGAGAACTTTAATCATGCTTTTCACATCTAAGCCAATGAAAGTTGATGTTTAAGGGGATTAATAAGCTTATATGAACATGTTAATGAATTCTTCTTGATTAGCTGTTAACAAAATGAAAGTTTTTGTTAATGGTTGATTAAGAAAGGGATTAACACCATGGAAGTGGGTTAGTATAGATTAAATGGATTCATGCGTTGGAGTTACCTTACTTACGTTTTTGTGCATCACTAGTCACATGCGCTTGGACTCATTTGCATTCACATTTGATATACATCAAGTTTTGGTGTCGTTGCCGGGGAGCTTTGCATTAGCATTTGGATTTGGAATCTTTTGTAGTATAGGTTTTTGTTTTCTTTGTTATTCAAACTATCTTGTATCCTTATTTTTTTGGTTATTGTGAAGGTGTATGAGAACAAAGAGCAAGAGTTTACAAGACTTTGATCCATATCTTGATATTAGCCAAGTTGAAAAGCAAGCAAGACTAGCAAGAAAGGAGAAAGAACGCTTGGCAATGGAAGCTAACGCGAGTAATGGAAATGGCGAGAACCGCCAAGTAGAAGAAGTTGTTAGAAATGTTGATTGGTAATGGTAATAGGGTACCGGTACATGCACCTAGAGATGAAAGAAGAATTGAGGCTTTTGATGGGCCACTAACCAATGGAACTAAGACCGGAATCCGTCCTCTACCATGTGCTAACGAGAATTGGGAGATCGAGTCAATCTTGATCAACATGGTACAAAACAACCGTTTCTTTTGTTTACCTTTGGAGCACCCCATTGAGCATTTGGATAATGATGTAGAATCATAACTAACACAAAACTTTAATCCTATATGTCAACCACAAGTGCATGGTAATGTTGGTGTAATATTTAGGGATCGAATCCACAAGAAAATTGATTAGAACAATAAGAATGCATAGAACTTTAGAAGCTAAATTGATTCAAGTGATTGGATTTAGTAACAATCAAGGAACCTAAATAAATGATGCAATTAAACTAAATGCAAAGACTAAATGAAACTAGGGTTAATTAGTGTAATAATAGGTTTGGGCATCTAAATTAATAAAGTAGCATGTGTAATATGAAAATTAAGTAAGTAACAAAGAGAAAATTAAATTTGAATAATTTACCAAAAATAAATTCAATTCAAGTTGTCAAAATTCATCACACTTAATGCTAATTTATTTGTAATAAATAAAGAGATAATAATTTAATCTAGAAATTTGAAATTGACATATAAAGAAAACATTTATTTTTCTTGTTTTTCTACATAATACATTTATTCAAAATAACCATAGTCTTTTACTTATCGGAATAATTAATTATTGTTTGAATAGATAAATTATATAGTGAACTATATCACAAATTAGAAACTATGAATATATTATTTATATAGTTAATTTTCTTACAAAATGTTAACTATACTACTTATATTTATGCATAGGATAATTCACTATTATATACATATATATAACTATATTTAAATGTAGTTAGTTATATATCCATGTGTAGTTAGCTACAAATAGACAATAATTATTTATGTAGTTAATTTTATTCACAAACAACCAACTATACTTGTTATATTCAACAATAGTTCAATATTTTATTAGTTAAATATATTCATAAGTAGTTCACTATTATGCAATTTTAGTTTAAATTTATTATATCAAGCAAGTAGTTAGTTATATTAAAATCAAGTTCACTATTTTTATTTAAATACAATTAATGAAATAGTTCACTATTTATTTTAATAGTTTCTAATTTGTGATATAGTTTATTATATAATTTATCTATTCAAACAATAGTTAATTATTCTGAAAGGTAAAAAAAACTATGCCTATTTTGAGTAATCGTGTAATGTAGAAAAAAAGAAAAAGAAATATATGTTTTTTCAACGAAATGTTTTTCTTTATATGTCAATTTTAAATTTTTTTCTATATGAAATTATTATTTCTTTATTTATTACAAATAAATTAGCATTAAATGTGCTGAAATTTGACAACATTAGCATTAAGTGTGATGAAATTTTACAACATTAATTAAATTTATTTTTGGTAAATTAGTCAAATTTAATTTTTTTCTTTGTTAGTTACCTAATTTTCCAATTACACATGTTACTTTATTAATTTACATGTCAAAACATATTATTCCACCTAATTTCCCATGAAACTAAGAAACTAAGCAATGCATAAGTAAATGGAAATGAAGACAAGAAATGCAATTTATGAAAAGTCAACAAAAGTCAACAAAAGTCGAAGCAAAGTCAACGAAATAAGCAAGATGATCAAGATGATAAAAGTATCGACTATGAGTAGAGATGATAGATCAAAAGTGAAACACAAGTGATAAGGGATACATAACAACTCAATTAAGCTAATTCCAGAGCATAAATCCATTTAATTTAGACTAAACCTTCCATGATGTTAATCCTTTCCTTAATCAAGCATTAACACAAACTTTCATTTTGCTAATCACCAATTAAGAAACTTTAATGTAAATATTCATATTAACTTACAAATCCCCCTAAACATCAGCTTTCATTCGCTAAGATGAGAAATGCATGAGTAAAGTTCTCTTAGACATTTTCACAAACACATTCGAGGAATGAAAAGACCATGATATAGATTTGCGGTAATTACTTTCTAATCTAGCATTGAGCACCTTTTAATCAATGGAATATGAAAGACTAACAACTTAGTATCACTAAATCTTCATGAATCAACCTTAATATACTCTATCCAAGATCCACAAGATGAACTACTCACTAATCATCATAGAATCAACAAAAGCATAAGTATTAAGATGCCTAATGAAAAGACTAACAAGAAAATATTACTAAAACATAAAAAGTAAAGACTATTACTCTCAAATCATTCAAGAACACAAGATGTTTCTTGTTTTAGACAAAGGATAAAGAGATGAGATGCAAAAACTTAAGCATAAATGAAAGAAGACATAATCTAAAAGCTTAAATGTAAATAAAGTGAAACTTTTGCAAACTCTAACAAAACACAAAACTTTGCACAAAGACAACTAAGAACCCTAAGGTTCTTCCTTTGCACAAAGGATAATAGAAAAGAGGCAAAAGCTTAGGGTTTTAATGTCGTTACAAGTATTTATAAGAAAATGGAAGAGTAATCGGCTCAGCCCGGGTTAAATCGGGTCAAACCGGGTCAAACTGCAAACTGTGAGCAGGAGAAGCCTATTGGACCGACCAGATGATCAGCCTCTCTGGTCGGTCTAACCTGGCTTTTTAGGGCAATGAATTTTCGTCTTCGACTGCTGGACCGACCTTTAGTAAATTGACCATAACTTGCAAACCGTAATCCAAATGACATGATTCCAACGCCAACGTGAAGCTAACTCAATTTCCTATTTGACCTTAAAATTTCATATCTATCGGAGTAGTAGAAGGCGTTAGTCCGACATGATTTTCAAGAGGCTTCGAAATGAATACTGCATTTGAGCATAAGAGAGCATGTGCCTTGTTCTTCCTTTTCCTTTCTTTTATCCAAGACCTCTTTGGTCCATAAAATAGATAAAATATGCAAGAAATGCACAAGAAAAGAGATCTAGGTCTCTAAGACTCAATATATGTTTATGAAGCTAAAAGTGTAAGAAACATGTAAAATCTAAGCTAATTTCCTCAAAATACTAACTAAAAGCATGCTGAAAAGGAGTAAATTACGGACTTATCAGATAACTTTAACCGCGGTACGGTAAAGATGAATGGAGTTTCCGAAGACGTGGTTAAGCTTACCGTGTTCCCTTTCTCTTTAGACGACAAGGCTAGTCAATGGGAGAAGAGTGTGGTGACATCTTCTATCACTACTTCAGATGAATGTAAACATTGCTTTCAAACAAAGTTCTTTTCCAACCAAAGGACTACACAGATTAGAAACGATATTACAAGATTCGAACAAGGGTGTAATGAGACATTGTATGAGGCTTGGGAGAGATTGAAGGGTTACACTGGATCGTGCGGTGCCTATGGAAGCCTTACTTGGTATTTTCCATAGATGAATTGAAGAAAAGTACTATCTAGCTCTCAATACCGCTAGTAATGGAAACTTTCATAGCTTAATGATTGAGCAAGGAGAAGCGTTTTTAGATAATATAGCTCAAAGCAACCAAAGCTACAATAAAGAGTTTGATAGATCGTTGAAAGAACCAAGAGTTAAGCCGAAATGGGATGATCAAATGATCAAGGAGTTGAATGATAAACTTGATAGACTCATCTTGGCTAGTAAGAAACAAGTTAATTTTGTTGGTGATTATGACGGGAACAATGAAATGCTTGTTGAAGAATAATCTAGTTCGGATTAAAAAACTGATCAATTTGGTTGTCTCTGCCATATTCATACAATTTGTCTCGACCCTCACTTAAGGAAGTCGAATGTCTTTGAGACAAGTCATGCCCAAAGGTGGTCGTCTAACTATGCATGTAAGACATAAATTCTTTTTCGATATCCTTTTAATGATGGTGTGACTCATGCCGTCAAACCCCCCAAACAATATTAAGAAAGAACGCAAACGAGTTGATACAAAAAGAAGGTGTTGTTTCGTAAGGTAGATACGAAAAATTAAATATGGAGACCACAAAGGAGACGAAAGAGGCGACACTTAGAGTGATGACATCATTTGTAATAGGCGAATACGTCATAGCACGCACACATACACTCACTTGGGTCGGGGAGAGAGAGCTTATCCTCTCGGCTCTGAAGCACGGAATTCGGAGAGATACAACAAGAGTAATAGAAATACGTAGAAGGGAAGTAAGTCATTCAAAGAATCTGACCCCATCACTATTACTATTATTGTCCAAAAACACCAATTTTTATAAACAAAATTCACTTTTCTGTTTTCTGGGTTGTTTCTTGGAGTTTTCTGGGCTTCTTTCTTTCTTTCTTTACCTCTCTTTCTTTTAACACTTGACGAATTTTCCTGATAAAAAAATGTTACAATTCCAATATTTGTTTCTGGCATTCTCTTCTAGATTTTGTTTCTTTTTGTCTCATCAAAGATATATGAAGCATTTTTGTTCGCAACTTGGGAAACCGACGATGATCATATCATTCCAGATTCTTCTTCCTCCTCGCTAAATCTCAATCCAGAAAAAGAGAAAAAAAAGCACATCATGTAAGTTCCTATTTTTTTGCCTTTTCTTGAACTTGAGTTTGATCACAAAACCTGATTTTAGAGTTTGGATTTTGTTAGGGGTGAAGATGATATCATGGAGCTCATATGGAAGAGAGACCAAATCGTTTCAAGCAGCCCGACACAGAGACCCACCTCCGTTCCTCCCATTCTCCGCGGCAGTGGAAGCGGCGGAGACGTCGGAGAAGGAGAAAATGCTCCGGTCCCTCCACCTCCTCCTCCGCGTGAACACCATCAGAATCTTTTTATCCATGAAGACGAAATGGCGGCTTGGCTTCATCATCAAGATGATTTCTTCTCTCATCTTCTCTACTCCGGCGTGGCCGCTTCTCAGCCGCAAAGTTCCATCTCTCTTGCACCACCACCACCTCCTACAAGCCGGGCGGAAAACTTTACCAACTTTGCAAGGCTAAGAGGGAACATACTCACCGGAGCTGGACCGTTGATTCCCGTGTCGAGAGAATCGACGCAGGTGGACTCGAGCGCTACGTCTTCCGTGACTGAATCATGTCAAACACCAGCGACGGCCATTGGCGGAGTCTCACAGACGTTTGCAAAAGAGGTGGCGATTAAGACGGTCTACGAGGTCGCCGGAACTTCATCTTCTGCTGTCTGCAAGGCCGTGACAGAGCCGATTCAGATACAACCTGCGATCGAGACTGATGAAAACAGGAAACGGAAGGAGAGAGAAGAACCCGAGGTGAGTCAGAGCTTCAAATTAAGGTTACGCTTAACCAGCGCGTGTTAGTCATTAGTCGAATTTAGCAGGAAACTGAAGAAGCTGGTGGTTCTAGGAAGAGGTCTCGAGCTGCAGAAATGCATAATAGCGCCGAAAGGGTTCTTTTGATTTCCTTTAGAGATTTCAAGACTCTCTGCTTGCTTTCAACCTCCTCTGTTTTTTTTTTTTTGAATCTTGTTTTCTCTTTTTCGCAAAACAGAGACGGAGAGGAAAGATCAACGAGAGGATGAAAGCTCTACAGGAACTCATTCCTCGCTGCAACAAGGTCTCTCTCTCTTTCTTCTATCTTTTTGTTATTCAAAGGTATGGTTGGTTCCTGTTGAATTTTTTTCCTGCTTTTGTTCTCATCAGTCTGATAAAGCTTCCATGTTGGAGGATGCTATCGAGTACGTGAAATCGCTACAGTTGCAAATACAGGTATGTAGTCAAAAACAATATTAGTCGTCTCTGCAGATTTCCGTTTCTAACCACCCATTTTTAGATTTGTCTTCTTGGAAGGGTTATTAAGTATTAGAAGAATCTTTCTTCAGATCATGACTGAGATTTTAGTATGCCAGATGATGTCGATGGGAGGTGGTGCTATGCCAATGATGTATACACCGGACATGCAAAGATTCATGCTCTCCCAGATGGCGATGGGGATGATGGATATGAACCGCCCTCCATTAATACCTTTCCATGGCACACCGCCTTTTCCTAGACAGGTTCATATGGCGGGTCTATGTCCACCCTACCCTTTTCCAGCCTCTGACCCATCCAGAATCCATATACCAACAAGTCAGCAGCCTGATCCGGTGTCGAACCAGCCTCAGTTTTCGGGTTACTTGAATCCTTATTATACCCAGTTTGCTGGTCTTCAGCAGATGCAACAACCTCCTCCATTGCAGGTAATTCCCTTGTGCTTTTTCCTCTGTTCCTACAATAGCGATGCTCACAAGAACCTTTTTTCTTAATCTTCTTATAGAATCGAACAACATCACAGCCAAGTTTCGGCCAGGCAAGTAGTAGCAGGGAACCTGAGGATCAGGAGAACCAACCAACAGGTTAGTAAGAAAATTCAAGATTCTAGAGTTAGCATCAGTAGCTTTCTTGTGAGATGAGTTAATATTCAAGATTTTGACACAGACATCTCTATCGTATAGTTGCAGATCCAAGCAAATCACAATTTGAAGATAACTAGAGAGCTAAATTGTAAATTCTTGGTCTGTTTTAAGGTTAAGTAGGTTCCCTTTTTCTGTTTCTATAAATGTCAGAACATGGAACTCGAGGGGTCAAGTATATACAGGGTAGACCAGAGAAGATATGTATGTGTATATACCAAGAATTCTATTTCTGGTTTTGCAAAGTTTCCTATCTTAGGAACTTTCAGATTTTGATTCTAAATATTTATATACTCCCTCCGTTCCAAAAAGATAGATGTTTAAGATTATGCACATTTATTAAGAAAATACATTGATTTCTACGACTTACAGTTTCCAATAAAGTTTAACCAATAGTATTTCAGTATTTGTTTTGGAATTTGTAAAAGTGCATAGAAAACCGTAAAAAATCTTTTTGGAACGAAATTTTTTTGTAAATTTTTTAACTTTTAGGAACAGAGAGAGTAAGAAGGATATCACCAAGAATCTAGTTTGGGCTAATCGGTTACTCTCAGTACCCAAGAATCTAGGGTCTAAAATAAACCTGGAAAGCATAAACTGTTCACGTATCATTCAGTGGTTCTCAACACTAAGAAATCAAATTGCATAACAAAGCTCTTCCAAACTCGATAGCATACGTTATTCTTTTACAAACATTATTGTTTCTTAATTAAATTTTGTACTTCGCTTTGATACTTATCTCCACATTTCACAGTAACAAACATAAAAATTCCTATGGAAACTTGTCGACAAAGAAACAAACAAAACTTACTTGGGAAATATTGTTCTCGAGGCCTCCGGTGCTATACAGTCCAGCTGTTTTCGATACTACTAAAATATACTATCAGAAGAAAATAAAATATGCCGAGAGCGTTATATTAAAAAATATATACTTCTTAGATATAAGAAAATAACAAAACAATACATTTGAAAAAGGTTTGATCCAAGATAAGAGGATATTATATATTAAACATGATCTTTTTTCTTCTATAACATTAACAATATTATTTGAGAAGAAGCTATCTCAAATAAATTAATAAACCAAAATACCTGATTATTACTCATGTTCTTCTAACTTTCAATAGTACTAGGCAAGAGAAATGATTTGTGATTGTATTAAGAGTGCAAATATATGGTTTGGAAAAATTTGATGATTCTCAAAGAACTTGATTATCATTCTTTTGCTCGATGTGGAAACAAAAAATGTTAAATGGCAAGAGTAATAAATTGTACACAAGACACAAACACGCGTGGAAATACTTACGAAAAGAGAGGTGAAATATAAGCTAACCACAATCCACAAACCACAATTGACCATAATTATTACAAAACGAGTTTAACATTACCTTCGTGTCACGATTTTGCCTACATGGTGTATACCATGAATTTATTTATCTTTGTTTCAGTCTTTGTATCACTTTATCATCAGCAAGTTTAGTCATTGAGACTCTCGCACAAGGAGCATCTTATGTTATTGTAATCGTTTCAAACTGTAATCGTTTCAAACGCTTAAGTTAATGAAGAAGTTTTGTGTTGTCCAAAAACAAAAAAGCATTGAAAACATCTGATAACCAAATCTCCGTAAGCAAGTGGTAGCTGAACTACTCTAACCTTACGAAAACCAGCCACCACTTGAATGAATTCCAAAACGAATTCAAAATTCATAACTGCTACTCAAAGAAAGGCCTGAATGTTTAAGATTGAATGAGTCCCAAAATAACTCTTTCTGGTGTGCCGTCATGATATACAAACAAATCAAGCTATTAGATACCAACAACATATAAATATGAGTTGGATTTGACAAGGTTATATCCATATCTAGAGCCATTCGAACTTTAAGGTGGAGACCTAAAGAAGGAGAGGACTGTTTAATCGATCAAAAACTTATTCCCATGAGATAATTAGTTGAATTATGCAGAATAGGACTGAAACAAAAATTGTAACTCAAATCCTCTGTTATAAATTACACAAAGAACCATTTGGAATAGAAGAACTGACCGGTTTAGATGTGGTAAATGTGAAGGAGGGTGGAGAGTACAGTTTTAAAGTTTTAATACAGTCTTTTCGTCTCAGTGGATCTATTATCGGCGACCATTAGTCGTGATAAAACTGTAGATTTATGCATATAAATCTAGGCTTTAAAATATAGATTAGACTGTAAAAATCGCATCTCTAATACACGACAAGATTAGCTTACTTCTCCAATGGGGTGCCATCGAAATCTGTGATTTTCATACAAGACAACACTCTATCTAATCCTCTGTGATTTTCTCATAGATCGATGCATTTCCTACAAAGTGCATAGGAACGTAATCTCAGAAGTTATTTCATTCCAGTAGCTATCAACTATTAAAATAATTACAAACATGATTTCTTTCTATACCTTGAAAACAGTTGAATGATTTCACATTGAGAGAGAATAATAAAAAAAATCTTACAATTTACAGAAATATAGTTAATGATAATTTACAACAAGATTGGCCAATGATCCAAAATATCTCAACTGAGCTTCTCTAAGCCATCTACCATTTGCATTCAAGAGAAACTATAACTGAATCGAACTATCACTATGCAGCTAAAGAGGTTTGAGATAGAGTGTATGAATTAAGCTCCTAAGTTGCACGGAAGCTTCGTCCGAAGACCGATTCCTGCTTCGGAATCGGAAGCTCTTGGAAGCTCTCGGAAAGGTTATGGAAGCGCGATTTCAAAAAAAAAAAAATTGGAAGCGTTTTGGAAGTTGCGATTCTGTTTTGGAAGCTTTGGTTCCGTTTTGAAAGTTTTTATTTATTTATTTATTTAGGAAGCTACAAAATAAACAATTAAATAAAAATTAAGAATATATATGATATTTTATTAATTGAACTTAAAAACCTATTTTAAAAACCCTATCAAACATTTAAAATATTGTTTTCATCTTCATTTTCATCAGCTCCATCAAACAGAACCGCTTCCGATTCTGGTTCATCAAAGAAAAATCCTCTAACTCAAGGTTTCCAAAATTAATATCATCCAACGAGTCAAATTGGTCACCTCCAACATCCCATATTTGATTAGGAACTTTTTTGTAAGCGGAACTTCTTTTCAATAAAAGAGTTTTTATATATTCAAAAGTAGAGTTGGAAGCAGTTTTGTTTGACGAAATTGATGAAAATGAAGATGAAAACAATATTCTAAATGTTTGATTTGAATATTATTTCTTTGAATTATTATTTTACTTGATTTGATGTTGTTAAAAACAATTTATTTTTATACTAGATTAGGACCCGCATAATATGCGGGTATTAGATATTAAAATTGATTATCATCTATATAGTTATGATCCTTATAATTATATTTTATACTAAAACTCATATAAGTAGATTCTAAATTGAAACCCATATAATTGTATTTTAAATTGAAACCCGTATAATTATCAATTTATTTATCATTAAATTGTATTTTGTTAGCCTCAAGATAGAAAATAGAAATTAGTTCAAATCAACATAAAATTATGTAAATTAAGAAAATTTATAATTTGTATTGACACATGTCACAATCTAATTTAACAATAACACATGTCGCGATCTCATGAGTTACAAGTTTACTTATGTGTCATGCTCTCATCGAACGAACTCTCATTCCTTTAATAAGATTTTCCTTTTTCTAATTAGTTTTCGGCTATTATAATGTTTTCTTTTTATTATTTGTTATACTTGACAATGATTTTGTTAGTTTTCCATTTTAAAATTTATTTTTATAATTTATTTTAAGTTTTAATACATGTCACGATCTAAATTAGCATTAACACGTGTCGCGATCCCATGAGTTACAATTTTGACAAACTCTACTTTATATAATAAGATAGTTTTGTTACTTTTGTATTTCTTTCCTACACGTACCCGTTTCCTAAAAAAATTGATTCCCCTTTTCCTAATGCTTCGCTTTCGCATATCCGTTTCCGATTCCATGCAACCTAATTAAGAGCTAAGTCTTGTAATTCACTTTGATCATTTCTCTTTGGGTTTCACAATAATAAACAAAAATAAGAACCAAAACTCCTAAGAAACTTGTTACAAAACAACAAAGAAAACTTATTTGCGAAATATTGTTCTGAAGGCCTCCGAAGCTTCGATACTAAAATATATCACAAGAAAATAAATTTCGCCGAGAACGTTATATTAAAAACAATACTTCTTAGATATAAGAAAAATAGCAATACAATACTTATGAAAAAGGTTTAATCCAAATAAGGTGATATAATATATTAAACATGATCTTTTTTATTCTACAATATTAAGAATAATATTTCAGTAAAAAACTATTTCAAAGAAATAAACCAAAATACATTCTTTAATCTCCTTTCAATAGTATTAGGTGATTACCCGCGAGTACGCGCGAGTTTTTCTCAATCACAATCTTTTTTACAAATTCATATTTTATACAATCCAGTCAATTATAATTTGAAAAGTACATACAAATAGCCTTATCGAAGTAGAAACCCAAATCAAGGATGAGTAGGCTTCATGCCTTCATCATACTACATTCGCTTCTTTTAACAAAGATATTTCAGTAGTTATGTTTACACAAATGTAGCTTGTTGCACTTGAATTGATGCTTAGAATACAAAATCAAATTAACATGATTTGAGTCTAAAGGTTTCTTTGTCTTCCAAATAAACCCGAGAAGAATCATCAAGGCATGACACCCGCTATATTATAATTCTTTCCTTACACGTCCACCTTTTGCAATAACGATTTGGGACACATTTCTTTTTGTCCACAAGTCATTATGTTAACAACAATTCATCAAGGTTCATACGGATCAATGGCTCAAATGCCACTTTCTCTTAAAAACTGTTCCCAAATGCCACTTTCTAATAATTATTTTTTATTTTAATTTTTTAAATAGAAAACCCTATATATATATAAGTCCTTCGTATTTCATAATTAATTTGGATTTAGGATATCAATATCTGAGTTTAGGGTTGTTTACATTGGGTTTAGGGTATAGTATTTTAAGGTTTAGGGTTTCAATATATGGGGTTAGGGTTTACTATGTTGGGTTTAGGGTATAGTTTTTTGAGGTTTATGGTTTTAATACATGGGGTTAAGGTTTACTATGTTGGGTTTAGGGTATAGTATTTTGGGATATAGGGTTTCAATATATGGGGTTAGGGTTTACTTTGTTGGGTTTAGGGTATAGTATTTTGGGATTTAGGGTTTCAATTTATGGGGTTAGGGTTTACTATGTTGGGTTTAGGGTATAGTATTTTGGAGTTTAGGGTATCAATATATGTGATTAGGGATTAAAGTGTTGAGTTTAAGGTTTGATTTTGGTTTAGGGTATAGGGTTAATGTTTAGTATTGGGTTTAGGGTTTACAAACCTGGGTAAATGGTTTAATAAGTTTTAGTTACATATAATTGCTAAAAGGTTGTCTACAGAGCAAAGGAGAAAATATAATAATAGACTTGAATTGTTCTTATATTCTTTAAACTATTTGATTTTCGGCTAGTAAATCTTAGAGTTTAACTAAACTCTATGATACAGCGAAGAAAATGGAAGGTATGTTATTATACAATTACGTTAGATATTCACTGAACGAAGAGTGAAATACATGTTTATTGCATTAGAGAACTCTCAAATGGTGACATTGGACGCTGGTTCGGTTCACAGTGGAAGTAAATGGAAGTCCAACATGGACTAATGTCATAGGAGAACACAAAGAGAGGTGAGACTTCCTAGTCTCAGAGATAAATAAAATTCTCAAACCACTGCATATGTATACAAATTCTTTTCATCTTTAGTAGACCAAAAATAATATGAAAAATCCACAAGGAAGACGTGCATAGGTGGTGGTGCATCAGTTCCCTTCAACATCGCTTCTCGTCTCAGCCTCTCTTTCTCCTCCATCTCTCTCTCTCTCTGCCTTTGCTTTACAGCAATTTCATCCAACTTAGCTTTGGGTTCAGCTTCTTCCATTTTGCATTTGTCAGATTTTACATAAGAGTAAAACCAAAATATAAACAGAAAGAAGCGGGTTGTATATCTAGAAAAATTTCAACATCGATGTAAACAAATGCGAAATTATGAAAACATACCCCACCCTTCACGATTGTGAGCTTCCTCTTCTTCCTGCAGCTTGTTGCTTCTTCACATGGCAAATAATATATCTGCTTCGTCTTATTATCTCTTTCTTCCTTCCCTTTATGAATTTTTTGGCTTATACGCTCCTCTTTCTCCGCCCTTATTCTGTCAAATTCAGCTTGTTGACGACTGATCAGTTACGGTTGGAATATTATCCTGGAGAGAAAATATTCGTTTTGAGAGAGTTCCATGTAAAGAATAATTACTACAGGGATAAATGAAGAGTGAAAAGAACATTAAGAAAAATTCGATAAATGAAGAGATACATTTCGAGGTGAACATTCAAAGAAACAAATTGACATGTCAAAACTGACCTTATTATCCAACATTCTGGACGGCTGTTCTACTCCTCCAAGTCACTCTCATGACACTCTATACTGAGCTCAACCTCACGCTGCAAAAGAGGAAATTTTAATAACCTCATATACTTAAACTCATAACTAAATTATCTGAAGAGAAAATATATTGTAACAGTAACGTTTTTAAACCTGTTGCTTTTGCTCATAAAATTCTCTTTCCTCTACCAGTCTTCGCTGATATGCACCTTCAATGAAGGGAGCAGCCTCTTCTCTCTTTGCTCGTTCCAAGTAATCCTTACTTTTGGCAATTTTTTGGAGTTTCTTCTCCATCACAGTTTGCTTCGTCACCTTCTCCTACATTTTATTTAAGCAAATCAATATTAGTAAAAGGGAAAGAAGTGTACAACAAGAGCAGACTAAAAGTGTCTTTTTAACCCTTTTTCATGTTCTCTGTATTTTCCATCAACGCCTGAGCTTCTTCAAGTTCCCTCTCCTCGATCTCCCTAAGAATTCTTTTGCTTCCTTCTCTCCTCAAGTTTCTTTTGTTCTGCCTCCTCAGTTAGCTTCTGAAGCTTAAGCTGTTTCTGTTCCTTTTCACATTCCTTGAAAAGCAAACAAGTCAAGAAATTGTCATTAACCAGCCCAACATTAATGGAGGATTTTGAAAACCACCATAGAGAAATACACTACCATTTCTAATTGTTGAAATTTGATGAAAATTCTCAATATACCCAAAGATCAGAAAATTGAAGAAGACAAGAAGAAACAATAGACGGTGCCTCTAACCCATCATAAACCACAGTTCTTGTTTAAAAAATTATCCCTATGGATTCTATTAACCACGACAGGATAACAAGTGCCATGTAATACTGCAATATAACAAATATTGTGGTGAATGCCGATTCTCCTGATGGATATTTTTTTGGCATAAACCGAAAAGATACATGTAGTGTCTATGAACTACATGAAGATATGTGAGAGGGTATGAACCTTACCGTGAGATTTTGTACACATACATAGAGAGACAGACGTGTGCTCCACAAGTTCCTGTCTTTCAACACATTGGAGGGTGACCTCAGCAACGACTCCAAGTCCACCAAGATCACATCTAGCTAAATGAAAGAGCTCTGGATCGTTATCCTTTGAAAGTTCAATTGTTCCTTGTGCAGGAGTAACCAGCTTCATGCTAATCACCTACGCATCAATAGAGGCAATCTAGCACCTGTCCCATGTGCCCCAACCTGAACATATACAAAAACCTAGAACCTAAGACAAACAATTGAAATCGAAGAAAAGAGTAGCCTTTCGAACAGCCTTGGGTGGATGTTGTTAATTGCATTACAGAGAATCATACCATTTCTCAAGCAACAAATAAAGTCTTTCTACAGATTGCAGGGCTTGAAATCTTCTAGCCGCTGTAACAATTTTCAAATCACCCAAACCCATACCAGGAAAAAACAACTTTTTCAGAATCAAAGAGAAGAGACAATTTTACGAACCGGCTTCTTGGACTCTTCTTGAGGTGGTTACCAGAAATGGAGTCCAATGCAAGCAAGTCGTAATCAGAAACAACACCAACCTGCATGAGAAATCACAGCAGAAGAGTAAGTAAGATCTCAGACAGATAACTCAGCTTCTGTATGTTCAATACATATGTGAACTAAACATGGTTAATCACGAGCTTGGTGTACAAGAATCCATCAAAACACAATCATCATCAATTAAAGGCAATCATGAGAATTGGACAAATAGATCGAACCCATAATCGCTTATCCTCTGTAATACACGAATCCACTGAAAAATCATGAATCTAGAGTTTGGATTTTCGGGTGAAAATAGGAAAGATCAATTCAAAAATCTAGGGTTTGGATTTTCTGGTGAAAATAGGGAAGATGAAGTGATTCCAATGTAAGATCCATGGTAGCAGAGGAAGAGATGGTCGGGAAAAGACAAGGGCAGAGGTTGAATCGAGGAGAGGTTTTGTTTTTTCAGTTATTTTTGATTTTTGAACAGTAAAAGATGTGTAAGAATTTTTAGAGTGTCACGGAGAGACTTAGCTTAGGATTCATATAGGAATTATTCAAAAAGTATTATACCCTTTTTATAGATGGGATACTTTTCTCCAACAAATACCATTAACCCAAACACTTTCAACCTTGTTAAATCTGCTAACATGACAGATAAAAATAAACGAATAACCCAAATACTTTATCTCTCTTTTCGTTTCACATTGTATCCACTTTAACTATTTTTGCTCTCCCTCATAAACTTCACCTCCGTCATTTCCGGGTTAATATTCAAAATATTAATTTCCGACAAATCGCTCAAGATCAGATTGTTGAGAGGCGAATGCAGTCAACGACTTGGGCTTGATATCCATTTTAATGATTACCACCGTCTTGGGCTTTTAATTTAGTAAATGATTATGCTGACTTCACCTCTTCCGATTCTCAAAACTGTAGGCATAAAAGTCTTACGATTCACCTCTTTCACAACGAAATTGAATGTTCTTGAATATCTGGATGGAGGCCTAAAAGTGTTCAAATATCTATGTATTTGAGACAAATTTCACTGTTTATTTGACCACACTATAAGGACATATGGTCAATCAAATATGTGGATATATACTTTGTTAAACATTGAATTCAGAACGTTGGCCATAAAGGTTATAAAATATGGTTAGCAATGGTTGCGAGTTGATCCTCCGTCTGAACAAGATATACAACGAATGGGCCCCAAATATAAACAATGTAGCCCCAAATAGAAACATAGTCATGGAAATCGTACCTGACCACATCTTACATGAGCACATAAAACAACACCTTACTTGTTAGTTGTTACGTGCGTTCTTTTTGTTTTAACCATTTGGTTCTTCAAGCTTTTATCCAATGGCTATTAACCAAAACAAACATACATTGGTCAAAACCTCCTCAAAATACACAGTAGGGTAGTTTTGACTTGGGTTTTCATGAACCACTAAAACATTTTAGTTGAATTCTGAAAAAATCAGTAATTAATTTCCCCCCAAATCACAATTCCCGCCAACATTTTCCCCCAAATACAACATTTCAATTTCCCAATACTTAAAGGACATTAATGACTACAAATCAGACTTTGTTTTAATGACTATATGGACATTCATATGTGGTCAACAACCAAAGTCTTTAATATGCCTAAACCGAGAACCCTATACTCTAAAACCCCAATCAGTACACCATCAACAATAAGAAGGAGAGCAAGCCTTAACCGTCTCCACGCGGGCATGTCAGGAGTTGATTTCATCATTGCCAATATATCGGCCTATAAGCTTATCCCAGTAAGCATAGCTCACAGTCACACTACCAACTTTACATTCTTCTCAGGGTCATAGCCTTTAGGGTACTCATCACAACATAGACCAGTAACAGCACCAAACTCATTCAAATAAAACTTCAAAGGATGACCACCAAAAACTGACCACATTTCATACTTTTTCCGGCTTAGTATTTGTCTGCACATGAGCCCATGAATCAATTTACATGACGTGGAAGTTGACTTATCGGGATATCAAATAGCCCTCCAAACGGTGATTCTCTTATACTCTTAAACTCCTCAGTTCCTTCCATATGTTCCCGGACAAATGAAAGAATATCCGGTCTCGAGTAAATGTTGAGTTTAGAGTCCGGATATTTATTAGTAGCAAACAACCTCGGAGAAAGTCCATGGTTAATCTCAGAAAACTCGGCACTACCAGAATTATCTAACAAGCAACAACAAAAACAAATTGCATGTCAACATAGCTACTACAAAGGAACAATAAACAAAGAAGACACATTTTTAGATAGGTTTGGACACTTACCTTCCATTAAGAACAGTAATTGGACACGTATGTGGGCTGAAGGACGGAGAAACTTCTTCTACAAACGAAAACTTTCTTCCCGAAAACAAAATCCAACGATTTTGAAGGAGATAAAGTAGATCTAAAACTTCCGGCGGTTTTCTGATGTTCATGGCGGTTGAATGATTGAGGTCACCCCATAGTTCAGGAGAAACAATTAAAAGTATCACTTGTAAAAAGCAATCAAAATACGGAACCCTCGACGCCGATTAGGAAGAGCAGATATAGGGTTTTGGAGAGTGATGGTGGTTTCGGAAGATTGACGGTTCCGGAAAAGGTAAAGTAAAAAGTGATAGTACTTTTCATCTGTCTTGGTTAAAGACACTAACCATGGTTAAAGACACTAACCATGGTTAAATCAGAGTTCTGCATGAGTTACTTTTGATTCAATTGATAGTAGTTTTGGTGGTAATTTAGTAATTCGTTATAGAGAAAGTGTGCAAACTTTAAGAAGTGTCTATCTTGATAATAACTTTTGAAAAAGTGCCCGTTTTGAATATTAACCCATTCATATATAGTATGATTTTGCCGAAAGAAACAATATTTCATAACCAAGCTAGCAAATATGAGCATTTGTACTTTCTTTTTTGCATTTAATTATTCTGCATGTAAGAATAGAATAAATTTAGTATTAATTTATATTTATTCTTTTTTTTTATATTTCAAGTTATAGGTCCTTCGATGGGAATTTTATATTACCAAGAACTTGTTCATTGTTCTTTTTAACATCTTTTAGGTTTAAAAGGATATTATATTACTGATGATAGTTTAAAGCTTATCACAAATTCATAATAGTTAGAATTACTTCCACAATAAATTTTAAAAGTGTGTTGGAACACTTTTCCATTACATTTGTATAAACGATAATATTGATGGATTTGATGAAAGTAATAAAAATACTTAAAAGACAATTAAACAAATATGTGTGTTTTCAAGTGAAAATGTTTTATAACAATCAATTATTTGAAAAAAAACATAAAGATGCAAAGATATTTTGGAAGGAAGAAAAAAAACAAAAAAAGTAGGTAAAAATGACGTAATCCAATATATATGGAGATTTTTATCCGTTTATTTGATCCAAGATATGTGGAGATTTGTTTTTTTTGGTCTTTTTTTTATAAATTTTTATAATAAAAATATAAAATTACCATTTTAAAATATTAGAAAGAAAAAGAACAAAACAATTAATTTAAAATGTTTCCATCAGAAACCTTTTAATAGAAAAATGAACATAACTATAAGCGGTGGTTTAGGTGGAAAATATAATCGTTGGATGTTATTGTTTCTTGACTAAGTCTTGTAATTTCACAATAATAAACAAAAACAAGAACCAAAACTCCTACGAAACTTGTCAGTCACTAAACAACAAACAAAACTTACGGAATATTGTTCTCGAGGCTCCGGAAGCTATACAGTATGGCTATTTTCGATATTAAAATATTTCAAAAGAAAATAAATTTGCCGAAAATGCATTAAAAAGGTAAATCGTTAAATATAAAAAATAACAAAAAACAGATTTTAAAAGGGTTTCATTAAAAAATCTTCTAGGAGATAACCAAAATTTCAATTGAAGAGGCTTCGGAATTGATTGATTTAGAAAAATTTTGGTACTTAGAAGCTACCATTAGAATGTCAATCTTCAAAACTCATACTTGTATGGGTACCAAGATGATCCAGAATACCATTAAAGACGAGGTAACAAAGTTTGGGCTTTCAATACTTTCAAATACACTCTCCATTATCAAACACACTGTCCATTTTCTATTCTAGATTATGATCAGACTCGCAATAGATTTCTATCATGCATCTTTAGAGAAAGATTATATAAAATTTTGGAACAATCTAAATCTCTCTTGGACAACATATATACTGGAACAAAAGGAAATAATAATCCTGTTACGTAAACAAAAACATCTCGTGATTCAAATACGAGTTTGCAAGAGGCTGATGAAGCTCGGGAACAAAGTGCTAACTCTTTGACCATCTCAAGTTGTGGAACCAAGCAGTAATCATCTGTCGAGATTATTGCAGTCTTTAAGCTATAACTGTTTTCTAAGATATAAGCGACAAGAGATCTCTATCTTGTGGTCGTCTCGAGCCTGTACCGACCTAAGCACGGCACTGAGTGCACTAAGGTAGATGTGTTTTCTAAGTGGAACATTTTTGCGTTAAATTGTTATAAACGATAATGTTGGTGGATTTTGGTGAAGGTAATAAAAATATTTAAAGACAAATCAATAAATGGGCATGTGTTTTCATTTAAATTATAAAATTTATCATTTAAAATATTAGTGAGAGAAAGAACAAAACAAATAATTTGAAAATTATTTTGAATCACAAATTTTTAATAAAAAAAGGAATAGAGACAATAAGCGTAATATATTTCTCATTTTTCTTAAGGCTTATTATTTTTTCACTATTAAAAAAATTCAAAACACATGATCATGGTAAAGCTTGCTTGTTCCCATTGCGTGGAGCTACCAAAGAGAGCAAAGTGGGGAGTGAGTGAGCCACAAGATGAATCGAGACAAAAAAAAAGTACATGAATAGTGATGATGTCATTGTGACTACTGCGAACGTTAAGGGACATTCACGCACTTCGAGAGAGAGAGAGCTTATCCTCTCTGCTCTTAAACTATTTATGCTAAACCTTAGAGCATGAATATCGGTGGATGGTTGAGGGTGTTATATTATAAATTAATAATAAATATTGACATTAAGAAGAGAGAGAAAGATCAAAAGTTCTATCTAATGAAGTGGTTCTTTTGTTTGAAAGGCAAATGGTTAAACTTTAGTTGGTTAAAATTTATATAAACAATTAAATTATTTAAAATTTAATAACTTAAAAACTCAAAGTGGGTGTTACTGATAAACATGCTCTTAGGGCACAACAAGTCCCCCTGAGGAAAGGATAAAAAAAATATTATAAATGAAAAGATATAAATCGACCCACGACCACTATCAGCCAAAAACATCATTTTACATCGAAAAATTCCCATCTTTTTCTCTCTCTTTTGGAGCTTTCTGCTTAAAAACGAGAGACGACATTTGTTTCTTGTTTTCTTTTAACATTTTTTAATCAGTGTCACCAATTTCCAATACGATGAGTTTCTCTCAAATATTTGTTTATTTTGTTGTCTCATTTCCAGACAACGATTTCTACGACCAGTCTTGAGAGATTCGGCGCAGGTGGGCTCGAGCTCAGCCATTGAATACCCTCTAATACCAGTGACAGAAGGCACCCAGACGCGACCGATGGTCCGAGTCTTGCCGACTTTTGTAGTTCCCAGTCTTGGTCGGAAGGAAAAGGCGGTGGTGAGTGAGACCACAGAGCCGGTGATGGAAACGGCTGACCCAAAAGAGAGAGAGGTAAACCTGCGCACCCTTCTCGGCGCATGTTATCTGTTGACCTGTACAATATAGCAGTCGACGCTTATATTTTATTATCTTCAGGAAACTGAAGAAGCTCGTGGTTCAATGTCTAGGAAGAGGTCACGAATTGCAAAAATGCATAATCTCTACGAACAGGTTCTTTTAAGTTCCATTAGAGATTTCAAGAGTCTGCTTGCGCTGTTTCATTTCTGTCAAAATGTAGTTTTTGGTTTTCAAAACAGAGAAGAAGAGAAAAGATCAAGGAGATGATGAAGGCTATACAAGAACTCATCATTCCTCCTTGCAACAAGGTCTATCTCAGTTTTTTTACATGTTTGTTCTTCAAATATATGGTTTATTCCAATTTAAATTTTCTTCTGCTTTCTCAGTCTAATAAAGCTTCAATGCTGGATGATGCTATCCATTACATGAAATCGCTGCAGATGCATCTACAAGTATGTCCTCAAAAAAAGTTTCTACTTCTTGGAAAGATTATATGGTTTCCTAACTAAGATTTTAATAGCTCAATCGATCTTGCTATGCAGATGATGTCAACGCGAGGCAATATGATGCCGGCGACCTATGCACCGGATATGCAACAATTCATGGCACACATGGCGATGGGAATGAACCGTCCGCCATTCATACCTTACCGTGGCACACCGCCTTTTCCTAGTCAGGCTCACATGGCGGGTGTATGTCCACCCTACCCTTTTCCAGCCCATGGCCCATCCAGAATCCATATACCAACAAGTCAGCAACCTGACCCGGTGTCGAACCAACCTCAGTTTTCGGGTTACTTGAATCCTTATACCCAGTTTGCTGGTATCCAGCAGATGCAACAACCTCCTCCATTGCAGGTAATTCCTTTGAAATATCCATTGTGTTTATTCTTCTGTTTCTCCATTAGTGATGCTCACAAAATCCTTTAAAAACAAAAAAATGTTGTTATAGAATCAAACGATATCACAGCCTAGTCTCAACCAGGCAAGTAGTAGCGAGGTACCTGAGGATCAAGAGAACTGACCAACAAGATAGTAAGAAAATGAGGGAATGGCTTTCTTGTGAGATAAGCTAATGTTCAAGAGTCAATAATCTCTATCGCAAACATGTAATGTTTAAAAGGACCAGTTATCATCTAGGTCCCTTTTTGACGATAACCATACAGAAAATATGTAATATTAAGTCTATTTAAGGTTATAGTAGGTCTCTTTCTCGGTTTATGTTATTACCATACCATGGAATCTTTGGGTTCAATATAGGGTTAATTAGGCTAATAATACTTTTGGTGTTACTAATTAGGAAAATAACATTAGTGGAACCAAATTTAAGTAAGTAACAGAGAGAGAAAAATACATGACGAAAATACCCTTGACATATAAGTGAGAAATTAACAGCTAAATTTTTTGTAATAGTAAAAAACATATGTGGTGTTTTGATTTGGTAGTGTTTTAAGGAAATAAAAATATTTTCACGAAGAAATTGATTCCTCTTGATTTATTATGTTTAGTGCACTACAAGATATTTATTATGTTTAGTGCACTACAACGTATGATAAAATATAGTTGACTTTCCTTTTAACCAAGAAGTAGGAATTCATTATGTTTAGTGCACTATATTGTATGTTAAGATATAGTTGACTTTCCTTCTGTAATAAGTAAGTATTTGAGCTTGATAGTTAAGTAAGAAAGAAACATTCATTACCGTTAATGCACTATAATGTATGTTAAGATATAGATGTCATTATGTTTAGTAAACTAAGAAGTAAGAATTCACTATATAGTGCACTATATGTTAAGAACTGTTTATGAATTTCTTTTGATTTTCACGACCAAAATCGTAATACAAATTGAATGCATAACTATATATGTCTGATTTTTTTTGCATATAGTTAACTAAAAAAAATATATAATCAATATACGTAGTGCACTACATTATATGTAAAGGTATACTTGACTATATTAAACCCAACTATAATGTTATATAAGTTTGCATCCAATATAGTCGATTACAAGCAAACGTCAAACACCATATAGTGCACTAAAATAATAAAATTTCCAATAGGTAAGTGGATTATTACGGGTCAATTTAGAGATCTGATTTGGCTACCTTCTTCGCCTTTTCCCTCTTCCTCTTCTGAATCTGCAACTAATACGCCGTATACCGAACCTTTCTCTCGAGGTATTTAATGTAGTACCGTGTTACTCACTAGTTCGCGATCAAAACGAAACAGTCGTTGAGGTAACCTTCAGATCTTTCATCGCAACAATCGTCGGAAAATGTGGAATGACCAAGGGTGATGAGTGAAATGCGAAATTGTGAATGAGACTAAGAAGATAACAATGAGAAATAAGAAGTAATGAGAATAAAAGAGGGGAACGATGAGATTTGTTCGATTGTGTTGGTGGTTGCGGCGGCTACGAAGTGAGGAAGATGGAGAACAAATCTGATTAGGTTTGTGTTACTTTTATTTTATTTTATTTTTATTAGTAAAACTTGTTTGGGTAAAAAATCAAGAGATTTACCAAAAGGGTATAACTAGAAATCAAGAAGACAAAAATGTTATGAATTAAATTCTAATTTTCTCATTGTTAGATTCTATGTTTTGTATGTTAAGAGTATTATTCATTGGTATTTCCCTTCAATATATATACAACTTGTAATGCATGTGAGCTAAAGAAGTGATGTTTGTGTGTACCAAAACAGCGTCTCTTTTACAGCCAATGAACATTTATCTCGTGCAACTCAAAGTTGTATAGACAACATTCTTCCAGAACTTCTGTTTGGATGTGACTGTAAAGATGAGAATAGAACGGCTTCACCTTTATTAGATGTATAACGTGATATATATATATATATAAAAAAGTGAGAGAACCCTAGGTTATTATATACATTAAGGAAAGCTTAAGAACAATGTAATATTTACATAATACATCCTGTAATACTTTTCAAATTTGTACATGGAGATCACAAATGTCCAACTTGCCACGAAGATACTTGAATGCTTGTAATCCAAGTGCTTTGGTGAATATACCGGCGAGTTGTTGATCAGTGGGAATACAAAGCGTTTGGATGAAACCATTCTGAATTTTGTCTTATATGTAATGGCAATCATGTTTTGTATGTTCGTAAAAAGCGGGATTTACTGCAATGTGTAAAGCCGCCTTATTGTCACAATATAGTTTGATAGGCCCTGACGACGAGACACCAAAATCAGTAAGGGGATTACAAATCCATGACCTCCGAGACAGTAAAAGACATAACCCTCCACGGAATATTTAGAGACAGCACCTTGTTTTTTGGTCTTCCGAGCAATGGAAAAACCTCCAAGCGAGAGAACAGCGTCTGTAGGACAAGTGGACCAATCAGAATCACAATATTCGGATATTTCAAATCACCATCAACCGTGAGTAAGATCCCTTGTCCCAGGTTGCTCCTGAGATACTGGACAACACCCAATGCCGCCCACCAATGTTTCATCCAAGGTTGATGCAAAACTTGAGCAAGAACGTGTATAACATATGTAAGTTTTGGCCTAGTAATCGCCAAATATACCAACATCCCCACCAAACGACGATACTGCTCCGTGAATCAAAACAATCCCGCTCATCTTTTTCTAATTTGTGATTTTGAATACTAGGTGTACAAACTGGTCGCCCACTTAACAAACTACATTCATCAATATATCTAACACATATTTTCTTTGAGACAAGTAGATATCTTTTGAAGATTTTGCCACTTCAATTCCCAAGAAATACTTAAGAGAACCCAAAGCTTTTATATGAAAACATTGATTCAAATAGCCTTTGAATCGACATATTGCTTCTCCATCATTTCCTCTAATAAATAGTTCATTGATGAGAAAATGATTGCGTCCCACTCAAACAAATTAACTCTACTTATTGGAGGCAATGATGAAGAAGCAATATGTCGTTTCAAATTGCAAACAAAGTTCTTCCGATATCATACGTTATTCTTTTTTTTGTCATCTCATAGGTTATTCTTTTACAAACATTATTGTTTCTTGATTAAATTTTGTACTTCACTTTGATACTTATCTTCACATTTTACAATAAGAAACAAACAAATTCCTATAATCGTTATAATGTTCAATAATAATGACAACGAATGAGGGTGAGAGACTCTCCTAGGCACGATCTTCGAGACGGTCCTTACCCGCTAGCTTGGAACAAAAGTCACCTAAAACCTTTGGTTCTTTTCCCTTTTTGGGATCTTTTTTGAAAACTCTACTTTTACACCAACTTTTCTTTGCTTGTTCGGGAAGTAATCCGGCAAACCTCAAGCTTTAGCGGCTGAACCCCACCTCCGGTGCCAGCTCCACGGAGCTTCAGGCTCACAGCAGCCTCAGAGACAGTGTGTCTCCTAGTTTTACACCAATCGAGTTCTCTGTCAAAATTTGTGTAAAAGAAAGCTCCCAATTCACCACTGTTCCCCACCTTTGACCTACTCTTTTGCCTCCTCCTCCTCATTTCCTCTCAATCAAAGAAACTCTGCTTACCATGACAACCAGATTAACCTACCAGGAAAAAGGAAAAGCATTAGCAGCTACAGACAAGGATCCGAGAGTCACTAGAGTGAAAGCGCGAGACTCAGACAACTCGGCCTTGTTATTGCAGCATGCTCTCACCCTAGTTGGAAGGGTAACTCACCAAAAATATCAGAAAGTTTTGTCTCTCATACCTTTCTTCACTAACCGCTGGAAGACCTCTGTGAGACCCGTAGGAGCAGATTGGGGAATGAACTTTTCCAGTTCCAGTTTGCAACCGAAGAAGATCTCCAGCTGGTGCTTGACAACAGACCATACCACTACGCCAAGTGGATGCTAATCATACAAAGATGGGAACCAACAGTCTCTAAAGACTTCCCAAACCAAATCCCGTTCTGGGTGAAGCTGCAAGGATTCCCATCTATTCTAGAATCCGGCCAGGAAAAGCAGAGAGAGCAAAGTACAGAGAGAACTCTGCTTGTAACGAACTAAGAGAAGAACATGTGGAAACCTCTCGTACAAACCGGGCCAAGACTGACTCCCAGGAAAACCCTGTCACACCACCTCCAATGAGAATGTTAGAGGCTGTAGATGAAGCACTGGGAGATATAAGGCAAGTCATGGGAAAATACTCCAACTGCCCTGACCCAGTAGAGAGTGCAGCAAGACTTGAACGCTACAAACAAGCAGAGGAAACATGACGGGTCCTAGAATCATCTGTGCTGTTGGCATAGGCTACCTTAGCCAATGTCAACCAATCACCTCCCCCACCACAGAGAACACCTATTGTAGAGAGATTAGGTCCCATAAACCTAGGAAATGCTCAGCCTGCTGTGGTGACTACTCAACCTGGCATTGCTAATGGCAAGCGCAAACCTGGTAGACCACCAGGTCCAAAAAAGAAGATCCAGGTTAGCCCAAAGGCTTTCAAGGGAACAAGCTCAAAAAAGCGAAAACTAGCCCAAAATTCACCTCGGAGAAACTTGAAAAAACACCAGTAGACAGATGCTGGACCTTCTAATGCCACCCAACACCAACAACCAGTAGGAATGGGGTCTCCACCTACTGCAACCTTTATCCCACATATAAGGAAGAGGAAGATGGATTTTCCCACTCCCTCAAATCCTCTTCCTTAAAAATAGTATCCTGGAACTGTCAAGGGTTGGGGAACCGCTTGACAGTTCGTCGGATCAGGGAATTCCACCGGGAACTATACCCATAAATTTTGTTCCTTTCGGAAACCAAAAACCATGATGAGGTGGTGCTCAAAAAACTCAAGTTCTTGTCTTATGAGCACCATGTCCTGGTTCCCCCACACGGCAGAGGCGGAGGAGGGCTGGCCCTGTTCTGGAAACACAGCCTGGAATTAGAGATACTTGATTCGTGTGAAAATTATATTGAGACAAGACTGAAGTATGAGGGTAAAACTGTTTACATTACCCTGGTTTATGGAGACCCGGATCGGATAAAGCGACGAGCAACCTGGGATCGACTTATCCAACGGGCAATTTTAAGGGAAGCACCATGGTTCCTAACTGGAGATTTCAACGACATACTAAACAATTCGAAGAAGGTAGGAGGACCCGAGAGAGCTGAGGGTACGTTTATCGACCTCAGATCTTTCTAGTCAGAAGGTGACCTCTACGATCTCCAATTCTCGGGAGACCCTCTCTCATGGCGAGGAAACAGGTATGAACACCTGGTACGCAGTCGCCTGGACAGAGCCATGGCAAACAGTGCCTGGGCAGAGTGTTTTCCGGCGGCCAGATCGGAGTACTTACGGTTTGAAGGATCGGACCACCGACCCATCGTGTCCCATTTGACCTCACCAGAAAAAAGCGGAGAGGCCTTTTCCGATACGACCGCCGCCACAGAAACAACTCCGAAATCACTAGTTTGATAAAAGAAACATGGGCCTCGGGGCCTGGAAACATAGCCCATAAGATCACAAAATGCATATGGGCTTTAGTGGACTGGAACAAAGCCCACTATGTAAACTTCCTTGAGCTCATCGGAGATCTCAAACAACGGTTGGAAAGAGCGATGACAAATCCGATACACAACGGTGAGCTTTTAAGCGAGCTGAATGAAAAACTGAGAATTGCTTACGAGGAAGAAGAGGATTTCTGGAGACAAAGAAGCCGAAACCAGTTGTTAAGTCTGGGTGATCGTAACACCGGCTATTTCCACGCAATTACAAAAGGAAGACGAGCTCAGAACAGTTTCTCCGTGATAGAAGATGATGATGGTGTTCCCAAATTTGATCAAAACCAAAATGTAGAGGTTGTAATATCCTATTTCAAAGAACTTTTCACTACGGAAGAGGGAGTAAGCAAACAAACCATAGAAGAAGCGATTTCACCGAAGGTAACCCCTGCGATGAACACCAAGCTCACCGAAGACCCCACGGCGGATGAAATAAAACAGGCAGTGTTTGCCATTCACGCTGATAAAGCGCCTGGCCCTGACGGTTTCTTGGCAATTTTTTTCCACTCCAACTGGAGCACGGTGGGACCTGAGATAGTCCTGGAGATCCAAGATTTTTTCTCTTCTGGTGTGCTCCCAAAACACTGCAATGAAACCTTTATTCGGCTCATACCAAAACTCCCAAGCCCAAAGAAAATGACAGACTATAGACCGATTGCGTTATGCAATGTCTATTTTAAGATTATCTCCAAGCTTCTCACGAGGAGACTCAAACCTCACCTGGACTCCCTGATTTCCGAAAACCAGTCTGCCTTTGTACCTGAGAGGGCGATCTCTGACAATGTACTCATAATGCATGAGGTCTTGCATTGCCTAAAGAAGTCAGGGGCCAAAGTTTGTTGCTCCATGGCCGTTAAAACGGACATGAGCAAGGCTTATGACCGTCTAGAATGGGGCTTTATCAGGTTAGCTTTGTTGAGCTTTGGCTTCCATCAAAAACTAGTCACCTGGAGTTTGCAATGTGTGAGTACTGTGAGCTACTCCTATCTGATAAATGATGAGCCGAAGGGACGAGTAAGACCATCTAGGGGTATTAGACAAGGCGATCCGCTTTCTCCCTACATCTTCATCTTGTGTAGTGAAATCTTATCAGGATTATGTCACAAGGCACAAGCTTCTGGTGAGCTGCAGGGTATTCAAATCGCAAAGAACAGCCCTAGGGTGAATCATCTGCTCTTCGCAGATGACACAATGTTTTTTTGCAGCACCAACAAAGATAGTACAACTGCTCTCAACTGGATACTGAACCTCTATGGAGCAGCCTCAGGACAGAAAATCAACCTGGCTAAATCATCGATTAGCTTCTCTAGAAAAACACCTGCAGCTGTAAGAGAAAGAGTAAAGCACGAGCTACAAATCTCAAAGGAAGGTGGGGTTGGCAAATACCTTGGCCTCCCAGAGCAATTTGGAAGAAAAAAGAGAGACTTGTTCACAAGCATCATTGATAGGATTCGCCAAAAGGCAATCAGTTGGCTATGCTGAAGAGTGTCCTTGCAGCTATGCCCTCATATGCCATGACTTGCTTTAAGCTCCCTGGCTCCCTCTGCAAGAGAATCCAATCTGCTTTTACCAGATTTTGGTGGGACTCCAAGATGGGAAAGAAGAAGATGTGTTGGGTGGCTTGGGAGAAGCTCACCTCACACAAGAGCAAAGGAGGACTTGGTTTCCACGATATAGCCTCTTTCAATGATGCTCTCTTAGCAAAGCTCAGCTGGAGAGTCTTAAACCATCCTTCCTGCCTCCTTGCCCGAGTTCTACTTGGGAAATATTTCCCTGAGTCCAACCTACTTCACAGTGTCTGCCCCAAATGTGCTTCTCATGGTTGGAGAAGCTTACTCTTGGGCAGAGATCTCCTGATCAAACATTTAGGATGGGCCATCGGAAATGGACATTCTATCAATGTGTGGGAAGAAAGTTGGATGTCCACATCGGAGGCTCTAAAACCCTATGGCCCATACAGAGTGGAGGAAGCAAAGACTACTGTGGCTGATCTCCTGAACTTGAATGGAGACTGGAACAAAGAGAAAGTGATGTCCCTCTTCCCTCTTTTGGAAACCACAATCATGAACCTGCAACCAAGCACCCTCAATGAACCTGATAAAAGAATATGGCTAAAGACCAAGAATGGTGTTTACACCACTAAGTCTGGCTACTATGCAGCACAAGACCAACCACCAACACATCCTCTGAATGTGGATTTGGAATGGAACCCTCTCATCTGGAACCTTAACACTGCCCCAAAGATCAAACATTTCCTTTGGAAGTCAGCTATAGGAGCTCTCCCAGTGGGAGAACGTTTAACAGAGAGGATTGTGGAAGCTGACCCTTGCTGTAAGAGATGTGGACTCCCTGAATCTGTCTCTCACCTCCTTTTCAAGTGTAGTTTCTCTGAGCAAGTGTGGGAAATAGCACCAGTCCACAGATCCCTGGAATCCCTGAGATCCACTCATTTCCATGAACTCTGTAAGGAAGCTCAGAGCTTCCAATGCCTGCCTCATACAGGTGTGGAAATAGGAGTGCTCACTCCATGGCTCTGTTGGAACATATGGAAGAGCCGCAATAACCTAGTTTTCGCTGGGAAAGAAGTGACACCGCAGGATGTGGTCACCAAAGCTACTAGAGATGCTAGAGAATGAATCCTGGGACAGATGCGGAAAACCAAGGCAACTAAACTGGTGGAAGTCCCCAAAAACCTCCCTGATGCAGAGGGGATATGTTACACTGACGCAGCTTGGAAGCAAGACTCCCTAATGGCTGGTCTGGGATGGATTCTGCATCACCCTGCGACCAACACTTTCACAAAGTGCTCCGGCCAACTAACAGGTGTGAGCTTCCGACTTCAAGCTGAAGGACTGGCTATTAGGACAACTCTTTCCCAAGCTCTTGAAGACAATATAACGAGTATCTCGGTCAGAACCGACTCTCTCCAAATGGTACAAGCCATAAACTCTGGCTCTGTAATCTCCTCTCTCTATGGAATTGTCTATGACATTTCCTGTTTGTTAGCTCAATTTAAGGTTTCTAGTGTACGTTTTATTCCAAGGGTAGCTAATTGTTTTGTTGATTCCCTTTCAAAATGCGCTTTGTATGAGAATGGAAAACAGTGAATGAAAGAGTAAGATGTTGTTCAAAAAAAAAAAAAAAAAAAAAAACAAATTCCTACGGAAACTTGTTGACAAAGAAAGAAACAAACAAAACTTACTTGCGAAAGATTGTTCTCGAAGCCTCGTGAGCTATCAATCCAGAAGAAAATAAAATTTGCTGAGAGTGTTATATTAAAAAAAAAAATACTTTTTAGATAGAAAAAGAATAATAATAATACATTTAAAAAAGGTTTAATCCGGGATAAGAGGATATAATATATTAAACATGATATTTTCTAGCAATTTCCAAAAATATCACCTTTTTTTTTTTCAAAAATATCATTTTGTTTAAAAAATTCCAAAAATACTTCTTTGTTTCAAAATTTCAAAAATACTACAAAATTAAAATTTATTTTTAACATTCAAAAGTAAACCCTAAACCCCAAAACTTACCCCGTAAAACTGTACCTTAATTTTATAATAGTTAACCCGAACCCAAAAAATTTAAATTCTAAACCTTAAAAATCAACTTTTTATTTTGTGGTATTTTTGAAACTTTGGAATAAAATGGTATTTTTGGAATTTTTCAAAAGAGGCGGTATTTTGGGAATTTTGTTTCAAAATGTAGTATTTTAGGAAATTTCTCATCTTTTTTCTTGTATAGTATTAACAATATTATTTCAGAAAAAAGGAATTTCAAAGAAATATTTATTCTTTCTTTTTCATTTTATGTGTCAAATTCTAGTTCTTCTATGGGAGTTTTATACTACTGAGAACTTGTTCATTAATTTAACTAGGGTTGGACTCGCGCGCTGCACGAGTTTTGTTTCTTTTGATGTTCTTGTGTTATTTACCTATGTTTTGTAACTAGATCATATATATAACGTGTATTGATAAGTATTTATGTTAGTATATATCTTTTACATTTATTAACACATTATAATATCATATGTTCAATCATTAATTTGGATGTGAAAATTTCTTTTCTAATTTTTTTTTCTTCTAATTTAGCATCTGATTTAAAATAAATATTCATTAGTTTTTAAAAACTTAATATTTTATTTTTAATTGTCTCAATCCAATCTTCAATCACTTTAAAAGTATTTTTTCTAACCATAATTGTTTAACGTGTATAACAATATATTTACTTTTTCTTAACCACTTTAAAAGTATTTTTTCTATATTTTTATGTTAAAAGCAGTGATTCAAATACTGAATTATCAAATAGGTAATTTTTTTGGATCATGGTGTAGAACGGTATACACTTTTACATAAAAATTATATATCATTCTCCGTATATTTTGTTGTATTATTCATGCATAACATGACCATTCATTTTTAATTTTATATGTATCAAAACTTAAGATTATTTATTTATTTTAAGTTGTGGTATTACAACTTTTTCAATTTTTTTGTTTTACACTTCCAAAAAACTCAAATATATATAATACAATATTTTCTTTTTTTGTTTTGGACACATCTTATATTCCAAATTTTTACTTTATTTTCTCTTGAGATTTTTCAATATCCTTTAGTGAAATCATATGACGTTGTTTTCTGTAAACCTTGAGCCTTCTAATGTTGAACTTGAATTATGATGCTTTAGTAATTGATATCATTTAATCTATTTTTTCTTTGATGATCTCATGTGGTTCATTTACATTTTTCTTTATCGCTCTTATATATAAATTCATAATGTTTTGATTACTTTTAAATTTAACGACAAAAATTTGATTTCCGTATTGACAATTTTATACTATTTTTAGTAGAATATAATTCATCGTGATACGCGATTTTTTGTTTTATACCAATATAGACCTCTTATCTTTAAAATAATAATATTAACACTTTGGAAAATTTCTTTCATACTTCCATAAAATTCAAATATAAAATAATGAAGAAAACTATATATTTCAAATTTTCATCTTAGTATCTCATCTCTAGTTAGATGGTTCAATATCCTTTTAGTAAAATAATATATATTATTTCTCTTTAAATGAACAGTCTGGTAACAATCATTTGACACTCAAATTATTTACTTTTTTTATTCTTTAATGTTGTTTATAGTTTTAGGCATTTGTTCTTATATGTATATTTGTTTTACATATTTCTAATTTTTGAAATTGAATATATAAACTTGAATTGTTATCATAAGATCATAAAATCAGTTTATAGTTGTAAAACTATATTTACAACAACAAAATACTCAAATATATTTTACATGTACTACTTTAGCTATTTATTGATTTATTTTCGTGTTTTCTAGAGGAAATTCGTAAAAATATTACCAAATTTTTTGTTGTTTTGAAAACTAACCCATCTTTTCAAATCTTTGAAAATAAATTTTTTCATACTTATGATATTTTAATAATAAAAATCAATGATAAAAGGGGAATAAAACAATTAATATTATCTTATTAAAACAATTAACTTAAATAATTAAATCCTAAAATCATATATCCTAAACCTTAAACCCAACATCCTAAAGCCTCAATCCTAAATCTTAAACCCTAAATAATAAATTGGGTTTAGGGTTTATGATTGGGGTTTAGGGTTTAAGATTTAGGGTTTAGGGTCTAGTATTTGTGGTTTAGGGTTTATTATTTTGGTTTTGGGTTTACTATTTGAGATTTAGTATTCAGGATTTAAGGTTAAGATTTAGGGTTAAGGGTTTAGTATTTGGGTTTAGGATTTATTATTTGGGTTTAGAATTTAGTATTTGGGGTTTAGGGTTTAGTATTTTGGTTTAGGGTTCTAAGGAAAAATCAAAACAAATCATTAAAATTAATTTCGAAAAAGGCTTTTTTTATTTTAAATATAAAATCAGGATATTTTTTCTTTTTTCAACAAAAATATCATTTTTCAAAACTTTCAAAACAAGGGTTAGTTTTCAAATTTTATAATTTTTTTGGAATATTAAACCAATCCTCCCTTTTTTCTATTTAATTAGAAATTTTACTACCTATAAATAACAATAAATATACATAAACATGAATTAAATGACACTTAAAATTAAAATTAATCGTTAAATAATGCTTTGTTTATGTGGACACCTTAGATGGAGAGTGAAGTGAGTTATGATGATAGTTTAAAGCTTCTCAAAAATTCATAATAGTTAAAATTAATTTCACAATAATTGTTTTAAATGTGTTTTTAAATGGAACACTTTTTCCATTAAATTTTTATAAAATATTGATGGATTTGGTGAAAGTAGTAAAAATACTTAAAGACAAATTAAACGAACATGATAAGCGAAAATATTTCTTACAAACAACTATTTGAAATAAATATAGAATCAAAAACAGAAAAGTAGGTAAAAATGACGTAATCCAATATATATGGAGATTCTTATCAGTTGGTTTGATCCAAGATATGTGCAGATTTGGTTTTTTGTCTTTTCCAAATAAGTTTTTATAATAAAAATATAAAATTATCATTTTAAAATATTAGAACGAAAAAGAACAAAACCATTAATTTAAAATATTTTAATCAGAAACCTTTTAGGATTCTTGCAAATATAGACCATTTTTTGTGGTCAATGGCAAATCTAGACCCCTTTTTTATCAATTTTCCTATTTTGTTATTTCTTCACAAATCAATCTCTCTATCCTTTAAATAATCACCAAAATGCCATTATTTCTTAATTAATTTTGTTTTTATAAAAAACAGCATAAATGTAAAAGACCAAAAACAAAAATCTGACCTCTTAATTACGAAATTGCCATCATCTTCAATATTTTCATTCACCATCAACAACCAAAATCAAGCTTTCAAAGCTTTTCCATCCGTTTTTTCCTTCTTAAATCCAACATATTTCATGTTAAAACTTCATTATCTTCAATTTCCTCTCCAATTTGATCCTCAAAACTCTATAATTTTTGTATTATAAAAGTTCATTCACAACCTCATGTTCTCTTGTAGCTCTTGCATATAAAATGGTTAGACTTCTTCTTAATTGGTGCAATTCGAAGTTTCCGGTGATTGACGAAGCTCAATAACGAGTTTGGCCTATGAAAAAACCAACTTTACTTGATTTTTCCAAATTTCAGATTTGGATTGCGAATGTAGACTTCATTTGAAGTCTACAAGTCAACTGAGTGGTTAGATTTGCAATTGACTTTTTTTAAAAATATCTGAAGTAGACTTCATTAAAAGTCTACGCTTTCTCATTTGAAAACCAAAAAAAGCATGTGTAGACATAAAATGAAGTCTACGTAAAGTGAGGTTATATTTGCATTTGACCAAAACTTTGACTTTTTAGAGTAGATTTTATGTGAACTCTACTCAAAGAAGACTTCATATGACCTCTACTTTGTAAAAAATTTAGGTCGGTTTTGTATTTGACTAAACTTTGACTTTTAGGTGTAAACTTCATTTGAAGTCTACTTTGAGCGAAAATGTTAGTTTTGCATTTGACCAAAATTTTGAACGTTTGACCACAAAAAAAATTGTTTTGTAGACTTTAAAAGAAGTATACGTGTTGGTAGACTTCAAACAAAGTCTACATCTAGAGATTTTGGTCAACTACAAAAGTAACCTATTTTTCTTTGTAGATTTCAAATAAAGTCTACAACATAAAGTAGACTTCATATGAAGTTTTCTCCTAAAAGTCAAACTTTGGTCAATTGCAAATGTAACCTTGTACTTTTTGCGCAAATTTCATTTGAAGTTTACTTTGTTGTATAGACTTTATATGAAGTCTACGAAATTTTGACGGGTTTCCGCGTCTCATTGTAAACTTCCAATTAAGTCTACAACATAAAGTCAAATATGAGTCAATTGCAAAACTAAACCTCTCAATTTTGTAAACTTCAAATGAAGGTTACATCTAAAAGTCAAAGTTTGGGTCAATTGCAAAACTAACCTCACTTTAGCGGAATAGACTTCCGATGAAGTTTACTTTCCTTGTAGACTTCATATGAAGTATACTTCTGAATTGGCGTAATTGCAAAACTAGACCCCTCACTTTTGTAGACTACTATCGAAGTCTACCGTGTAGACTACATATGAAGTCTACAAACGAAAGAGTAATAAAAATGCATTTAAAACCATTTAGTAATTATTATTTTCAAAAATGTTTGAACTAACATGTGTGGAAGTTAATTTGATTACTTCGGTATGAATTGGACATGTTTAGGTTTAATATTTATTGGATAAATCAATTTTCTTGTTTGGTGAGTACTTAGCTTAATTGTAAAGACTTTATTTGAAGCTTATAAAGAGTAGATTTTTTTGTTCTCACATTTGTGGTAGTTATTGATTTTACTTGTGTGAGTTGGACATATATATGTGGCATATTTATTTAGTAAATTAATTTTCTTGTTTGTGGTGACTTAGGGTGAAATTTGATTCATAATCGAGTGTAAAGTCGTGACAGTCAAAGTATAACGAAATGCAAAAAGTAGTATGTGCTTCTTTTGATAAATCTTGACTTGTTCTCTAAACATTGATGAATTGAGAGAATATTTGGCTACTAGTGTTTAATTCGGTTGGTTTGTCCGAGGGGTTCAACTTTCATACTGATACTAGAGAAGTCTAATTCATGATTCCAAGCTTAAAATTTCTACTGTGAAATTACATAAATAAGTAATTTACATATTTCTCTTTATCAAAAATACCAAACCAAATGTACAAGAATATGGTTTTAGAACAACGATACACAAGAGAACATAATCCATTGCATGCCCTATCAGTTTCATGCTTGTACAGAGAAAAACTTGCACGAGTTCCATTACTCTTGCAACATACATCAGTTTCATTACTCTTTGGATACTCTTCAACTCACCTACAAGGCCATATATACAAAGGGTAAAACGGAGAAAACAGTGTAACTAATTATGTACATTTCGACAATTCTTCAAGCAAGAGAGACAAGGAAGTTGCTACTCATATGAACATTCTGAAAGTTCTGCTTCTCTTCCATGGAAAGGTTACCAACTGAGACTCCGTCGCACAATACTTTCTTGCTGCAATAGCAATAGAGAATAATACATTAATACACATCGAAGGAGAATTGTACTATATAGAAAGACATATGTTAGGATCAATATGTTGATGAGATCATTCACACAAGAAATGCAAGAGAATTTAGTTTATAAGCTTTGAATCAGAGCATAAAATGGCATAGGTAATGTGAATTCATCAAGATATATGGTCCGTTTAACAAAAAAGTCTATATTTGAAGAAAATCCAGCTAAAGGATCAACTTAACCAACCACTGCAACAAACAAAAATCAAAATCAAGGACAATGACATACCACTACGGAAGACGTACGAGAAGATGGGCTTTCTCAAACATATATCCTCTGCGGCAAGAACCCATCGAGCCAACTCTGGATCAAATGAAAGAATACCACATTACTGGATCATCCAAATTGATCACAAATAGATCAACATCAAAATTACAAGCGAATGGAAAGATAATGAGAACAACAAAAGATCAGATTAATAAGGATCTTGTTGAAAATTCATTATCTTCCCCATTTGTACCTCTATTCCCACGAAAATGCAAAGCTTCAAAGTTCCCTCACTTGAACAAAATCACAATATAATCTCAATAAACTGAAATTAAGAACAACAAAAGATCAGAAAATTTCCTCAAATTAAAACACCAAATTCTCAAATTAATCAATTAAAAACAAAAAAACAAATGGGTTTTGTAAGATTTACCGGAACGTGGGAGTCATGTATATTAAAAGACAGAGACGCCATAAATAAATCTGTTCCTGAGATATAAGAGTGACAGTATATCAAGAGAAGAACACAAAAAGGTGAAAACTACCTTGTTATGTTCAACGAAAATGGCAAAGACATAACAGAAATCAAAGTGAAAGTCAAACGCTCAAGGAAAATGGCAAATACATAACAAGAAAAGCAAAGAAAACTACCTTGTTATGTCAAGTGGTTGGTCGGAATAGGCCAATTTTCGTAGATCGGCGGGATCTGCGGAGTCGACGGTTTCTTCGAACTGCTAGAGAAACAGAGAGATTAGAGAGAAAAAGAGGGACTTCGAGATGGAGAGAGAGAAATGTCGGTAACAGATTTATTTGGGACCTTCTCGTCTTCTTCCTCATATTCCAAAAGCTCCTCCTCGTATGCTTCGTTGTCTCTAGCGTTTCTAGACGTCACAAGTTCTACAAACAGAAGAGAAATCTACTAAATATCTACTTAAGAATCAGAGAAATCTTATGAACTAAGAGCGAAGAAATTTACCTGATAACTGAGCAGAGTTGGTTAGATCTCGAAATCGAATTAGAAGGAGAACAAGCGGTGATGGTTGCTAAATGCGGCGGCGAGAGATCGGCCAGCGAGATAGATGAAGGTGGAGAGAGGCGAATGGTTTGCGCCGTTTGATAGAGAGAGATTAAGCGTTTTTCTTAGAAATCTGGTTGAATTTTTCTTTATATACTAGGTTAAAAAATATTTGATTAGGTTAAAAATTCGGTTTGTAGACTTCAAATAAAGTTTACGAAACCCTAAACCCTAAATGAAACCCTAAAAGCTACGTAAACTTTACTTAAAGTCTACACATTCGCGTAGACTAATAATGAAGTCTACTTTCCAAAAACTTAATTTTATAATTTTCAATGGATTATTCAAAACCTTTAATACAAACTTGTATCAAACATTAAAACATTTAATATATTCACAATTTAATATTTTTCTGCAAAATTCACATTATAATTATAAAAATTATAAACCCTAAATCTAACCCTAAATGTTAAAACAACTTTTCTACTTGTAATGTCAAACGATTATACATATTTGAAACTCCTAATTCGGAAAAAATGCCAAATGGCACACATAACTTAAACTTTAGCATCCCTTTATAGCTAACTCAACTATGAAAATCGAACCTTACTGTTTAGTTTATACAAAGTTGTTTACTTTAAACCCAAACCATATATATGAATACCTAATATTTAACCATTACAATCATAAACTCATAAACCATTACAACCATACTCATAAAACTTATAATAACTACAAACATGTGACATTACATCAATATCTAAACAAATGGGTTATATAGTAACTTGTTTGGTATCTCATGTATTTCTTTACTATATTTTTTCTCATTTACAAAATAATTTCTCTTTGTTGGTTTACTTTCTTTCAATTTTATGAAATTTTATTTTCAAAACTTCACATTTGTTTGTAGTATGGTCATCCATAAAAAATTTTAGTCAAAATATTTTTCGTTAATTTATAAATTTAAATTTTGTAAAAAAATATGGAGTAGACTTCGTTTGTCGTCTAATATGTAGACTTCTTATAACGTTATAAACTTCGTAAGGGTTAAAATAGTAATTATGTGCATCATTTTTTTGGTTGGTCATTAAGACTGTTTTAGTCATTTCACTACCCCATTGGGTTAGTTTTGCCAACATCATATAAGAGGTTTAGATTTGCATTAAAAAAAAAGTTGGATCATTTTTAGCAATTTCCCCAACCTTTTAAGTGGTGGTTTCGGTGGAATAATTATATTTATTTGGGTTTCTTGAGTAAGTCTTGTAATTTACTTTGATAATTTCTCTTTGGGTTTCACAATAATAAGCAAAAATAAGAGCCAAAACTCCTACCAAACTCTTTACAAAACAACAAACAAAACTTACTTACTTGCCAACTGTATATAATTATTCCCTCACCCAAAAAAAACTGTATATAAATTTAGTATTAATTTATATTTATTCTTTCTTTTTCGTTTTATATTTCAAATTATTGTCCTTTTATGGGAGTTTTATATCATCAAGAACTTGTTCATTGTTCGAGTCTTAGTATTTAGCTTTTAAATATCTTTTAGATTTAGAAGGAGACTCTATTACTGATGGTAGTTTAAAGCTTCTCAAAAATTCATAATAGTTAAAATTACTTCCACAATAATTTTTTAAAAATAGATCTTAAATGGAACAATTTTCCATTAAATATTTACAAACGATAATATTGATGGATTTGGTGAAAGTAATAAAAATACTTAAAAATACATTAAACAAATTTCTGTGTTGTCACATGAAAATGTTTTACACACAAAGATAGATGTTTTGATAAGAAGAAAGAAACAAAAAAAGTAGGTAAGAATAACGTAATCTAATATATATATAGAAATTTTTATCAATTGAATTGATTCAAGATATGTGGAGATTTGCTTTTTTGTATTTTTAATTAAGTTTTTATAATAAAAATATAAAAGTTTCATTTAATATATTAGAAAGAAAAACAAACAAACAATTAATTTAAACTATTTTAATCAGAAAAACTTTAATAAGCGGTGGTTTCGGTGGAACAAATAATCGTTGGATATTGCTTCTTCATTATTTTTTAATGTTATTTCATTAATCTTGCAAAAATTAGTATAAATTTCAAAAAGGTAATACAACAAATAATGAAACTGAAACTGTCTAATGTATACAAGTTTATTGTTAATGGGCATGATAATGTTGGTGAATTTGGTGGAGGTATTAAAAATATTTAAAGACATTTCAAAGAAATTGGGATGTCCTTTCAAAGCGAAAACAATTTTCTTCCACTAATTACTTAAAAAAATATAAAGATATAATTAAAGATATTTTGGTATAGAGGAAAACTTTTCTTTTAAAATCAAAAATGACGTAATCCAATATATATGAAAAACTTTATCAGTTGATTTGATCCAAGATACGTGGAGATTTGTTTTTTTTGTCTTTTTCAATTAAAATTATGTTATGAAAGCCCTTTAAAATATTAGAGAGACAAAAGAACAAAAACATTAATTTGAAATATATTTAATCATAAATTTTTTAATAAAAAAGGAACAGAAACAATAGGCGTGGTCTATTTTCCTTAACGCTTAAGAATTTTTCGCTCTTAAAAAAATTAAAAATACATGATCATGGTAAGCTTGCTTGTTCCCCATTACGTGGTGTTACCAAAGAGAGCAAAGTGGAGAGCGACTGAGCCACGAGATGAATCGAGACAAAAAGAGTATGAATTATTTATGCGTCAAGGAACACTCGCTTCCAGAGAGAGAACTTATCCTCTCGGCTCTTAAATTATTTATGCTAAACCCTAAGGCACAACAAAATCCCCCTGAGGAAAGGAAAAATCGATAGTAGAGGGGAAAAGATTTAAATTGACCCACGACCACTATCAGCCAAAAACATCATTTTACATCGAAAAATTCCCATCTTTTGGAGCTTTCTGCTTAACTGGTAAAGATCTCAGGCAAAGCCTAGAGGTCGCTGGTTCGAGTGGCTCTTGGGACGAAACTAATATTACATGCTGTGGTTTCGGGCCTGGGGGGATTATGGGCTTCGGCCCGGAACCTCCTGGAAATTCAAAAAAAAAAAAAAAAAAAAAAACTAGAAACGACATTTGTTTCTTGTTTTCTTCTTTATTAAATTTTAATATTTTTTTAATCAATGTCACCAATTTCCAATATGATGAGTTTCTAGGGGTTTCTAGGGTTTCTCTCAAATATTTGTTTATTTTCAGATTTTTTTTTTTGGGTCTCATATCCCGACATTGATTCCTATATTATCCTAGATTCTTTTCCTGTTTCCTCCTTGAATCTCATAGTGATCATCATGTAAGTGTTCCTTTCTCTTATGAGCTTTGAATTCTTCAGTTTTGATGATTTTAGGGTTTTTGTTTTCTGTATGAAACTTAGGAGTGAAGATAATCTCTTATGGAATAGCGGCCAAATGGTTCCAAACAGCCATGCTCAGCAATCCTCCTCGGATCCTCCCATTTTCCGAGGCAGTGGAAGCGGCGGCGACGGAGAATGAGAAAATGCTCCGGTCCCTCCTCCTCCGCCTCAACAAAATCTCTTTATCCAGGAAGACGAAATGGCGTCTTGGTTTTATAATCGTCACCGAGAAGATGATTTCTTCTCTCATCTTCTCTACTTCTGCAACGTGGCCGCTTCTCAGCCGCAAATTTCCATCTCTCTTGCACCACCACCACCTCCGACAAGCCAGGTTCTCGCAAGAGGTTACTTAATCACCGAACCTGGACCGGTCTTGAGAGATTCGACGCTGGTGGGCTCGAGCTCGGCAAATGAATACTCTCTAATACCAGTGACGGAGACGCCACCGATGGTCCGAGTCTCGCCGACTGTTGTTGTTCCAGGTCTTGGTCGGAAGGAAAAGGCGGTGGTGAGTGAGACGGAGGTGGAAACGGCTGATGAAGATAAGGGGAATCAGAGAGAAGAAACCGAGGTAAAGCTGCGCACCCATCTCGGCGCATGTTAGTCACTTGACCCGTACAGTTTATATTTTTTCTTTTTCTTGGTCTTGGTGCACAGAAAACTGAAGAAGGTGGTGCTGGTGGCTCTAGGAAGAGGTCACGAGCTGCAGAAATGCATAATAGAGCCGAAAGGGTTCCTTTAATTTTCTCTACATATTTCAAGACTTATGGTTGGTTTTCAACCTTTGTTAAAATCTTGTTTTTCTCTTTGTGATTTTGCAAAACAGAGACGGAGAGAAAGGATTAACGAGAGGATGAAGGCTCTGCAAGAACTCATTCCTCGTTGCAACAAGGTCTTCTTTTTATCTTTTTGTTATTCAAAGGTATGGTTGGTTCCTATTGAAATTTTGTTCTGCTATGATCTCATCAGTCTGATAAAGCTTCGATGCTGGATGATGCGGTCGAGTACATGAAATCGCTACAGTTGCAAATACAGGTGTGTCCTCACCAAAATACAAAAGACAGTCTCTTTTTCACATTGGTCTTGGAGATTCTTCTTCTTGCACGTGTTATCTTCACATCATGACTCAGATTTTAATATCGCAATCGATGTTGTTATGCAGATGATGTCAATGAGATGTAGCGCCATGCAACAATTCATTGCGATGGGAATGAACCGGCCGCCATTCATACCTTTCCTCGGCACACCGCCTTTTCCATCATATCCACCACCGCACTACCCTTTTCCTAACCCGGTGTGGAACCAGCCTCAGTTTCCCGGTTACATGAATCCTTACAGTCAATTTGCTGGTCTCCAGCAGCAGATGCAACAACCTCCCCCACTGCAGGTAATTCCCTTGTGCTTATTCTTCTGTTTCTACAATGGTGATGCTCACAAAATCCTTCTTTTTTATATAAAAAAAAATGTTGTTATAGAATCAAACAACAGCACAGCCGAGTTTTAGCCAAGCAAGTAGTAGCAGCTGGGAATCTGAGGATGAGAACTGACCAACAAGATAGTAAGAAAATGAGGAAATGGCTTTCTTGTGAGATAAGTTAATGTTCAAGAGTCAATAATCTCTATCGCAAACATGTAATGCTGAAAAGGATCAGTTATAGTTATCGTGTAAGTCCCTTTTTGAAGATAAACATATAGCAAACATGTAAAATTTAGTGTGTTTAAGGTTATAGTAGGTCCCTTTTTTCTGTTTATGTTATTACCAGAATATGGAATCTTTGGGGTCAATATATATATACACAGCTTGTAATGCATGTGAGCTAAAGAAGTGATGTTTGTGTGTACCAAAACAGCGTCGGTTTTACAACCAATGAACATTTATTTCGTGCACCTGAACTTCTGTTTGGATGCGACTACAATCACTGTGATAGCAGTTTCAAAATAGTATAAATGCTCACAAGAGCCTAATGTTATGATAGAGATTGAATATAAAATAGCTCATTTGAGCTTTATTCAAATGCAAAAAAAAAAAACTTTACTTTGTCACCAAGTTTAAGAATAATTTGATGTATATCATATGGATAAAGAAAATGCAATTCTTAAAGTTCATTACAAAGTGCTCATAGTATTTCTGTTTTAACTCATCTACTTGCAATGACCCCTAAACACAATAAATTCATAGTAGTTAAAATTACTTCCACAATATTTTTAAACTTATCTACTTGCAATGACCATTCAATTTATATAAACGATAATACTGTTGGATTTGGTGAAAGTAATAAAAATACGTAAAGACAAATTAAACAAATATGTGTGTTTTCAAGTGAAAACAAATTCTTACAGTCAACTAGTTCAAAAAAATATAAATATGCAAATATATATTGGTAAGAAGAAAAAAACAAAAAAGTAGGTAAAAATGACGTAATCCAATATATATGGAGATCCTTATCTGTTGATTTGATCCAAGATATGTGGAGATTTATTTTCTTTGTCTTTTTCAATTAAATTTTTATAATAAAAATATAAAATTATAATTTAAAATATTAGAAAGAAGTGTATATCCACTGCAAATACCCTTATTATTAATGTGTTTCAATTGAAAAACAATTTTTTACACTAAATTATTTGAAAGTAATAGAAATATTTAAAGATATTTTGGCAAGAAGAAAAGAAAAAAACATAAGAGCACCTCTAATGGAAAGTTCTCACCTAGTTTCTCAACTTAATTTTTCCTATGAGAGATTCATGTGAGAACCTCCATTGGAATTGCTCTATATATGTGGAAATTTGTTTTTTTTTAATTAAAAATTTTAAGATAAGAATATAATATTATCATTTTAAATATTAGCTAAAAAAGAACAAAACAATTATTTTGTGATATTTTAATCAGAAAATCTTTAATAAAATTGTGATCTTTTTTACTTAAGAACTATATTAAAAAACAAAAAATTACCTGATCATGGTTGATATAATAAAAAATCTCGTGGATGATTTTGTTTCACAGATATTAAGGCTCTAACTGGTGACCAATTGAGGAAAAAAATGAATGATGATGAGGAAAAAGAATGAAAAGAATCGAAAGGAACAAAAATTTGAGGAATGAAAAGAAATTGTGAAAAAAATAGTTCTCCTTGTTCCTTATCAAAAACTATCAGACTGATCCGGCCATCGCATCGGGGTTTTGCTGAGACGCGGTTTAGCCCTTAGCGAGGGTCATTACATTCTCTCCCCCTTAAAGGAATTCGTCCCGAATTCCTAAGGTTGAATGTTTCCTCAATATCTCTCTCGCGTCTTTGGGAATCGGTTTATGATGGTTTTTCCTAAGTAACTAAAGCACTAATCAAATCAACTCAACTTGGTTTCTAGGATTGGGTCTCAAATTCTAACTAGACTCAATCAACTTTGAACAGAAAATAAAATCTAGCAATTCTACTATTTACTATAACAACTAAATGCATGCAATGCAATCACACATCAATCACACAAAAAGGAGTTAGAACCCATACTTATCTGTGGTAGGATCCTTCGAAGATCCTAATAACTTAGTTGACGATAAACCTAACTGATAAACTCTTCCTGTTATACATGGTCTCTGTGCCGGGGGTTCTTCTATCTCTTGGGTCACTGGGGGTTGAGCAACTCTCATTGCAGCTACCATTGGGTGAGAGGTGGGACATGTATTCACATAATGACCTTTCTCTCCACATTTAAAACACACCACATTGGTGAGAGCATAAGGTTGCTTTTGTCCTCTGTTAGGACATTCTCGGACTCGATGTCCTGCCTCACCACATGAGTAACATACATATCCTGAATCTGGGGTCGCTCCTGTGCGACCTCCATGATTTCCTCGACCTCTTCCTCGTCCAGTTGACTGTCCCTGACTTGTCGAGTTGAACTGTTTCTGACTTTGATCAGCTCTTAAATCGTTGTTTCCACTTCCTTGTCCTTGGAATACAAATTTCTTTTCCACAGCTAAACTTTCCTCTATATTCACTGCCTTTTCAATCAACTCCTGTAAGTCTGTATGTCCCACAGCTAGAAGTATACTACAAATATCTAGGCGTAGTCCTCTGAGAAACTTTCTAACCATGGTAGGTTCATCATCATGTCCCGAGAAAACATATCTTCGGAGTCTTGTAAATTCGGCCTCATAATCCCTCACGCTTCTTTCTCCTTGTTTCAATGCTAGAAACTCAAGTTCTAACCTATCTCGAGCTTCGGGTGGAAAATACTTCTTTTCGAATTATCTTCGAAATTCCGACCATGATGCCACCTGATGTTGTCTCTCCATTGTACTCCACCAATTCGTTGCATCTTCCTCTAAGTAATACACATCAATATCTTTCTTGTACTCCTCTACGCATCAGATTGCTGCAAAATTCTTTTCCAAGTTTTGCAACCATGTGTGTGCTTTAAAGGTATCCACATCTCCCTTAAAGCTGTTGGTTTTGAGAGTTTGCATCATCAAAACACTTTTAAGGAAATCCGGTGGGGTTGTTGCACCACGATATGCTCTTGTAGTTGCTTGGTTCTGTTGTTGCATATGGGATAACATGTCTCGGAGCATAGACAAGGCTGGATCAGTTCGACGATTATCTGGTTGTCTAGCCCGTTTTGGTGTCTGAACTACATTATGTGAACTGTATGGCTCATCATATCTACGCACTGACATACGTGGCCTACGAGAAGAAGACCTTGGATGGTTGAGACCAGTACTATGTCGCCTTCTTGGTGATGGATTTCCATCCATGTATGGCCCTTCAACAACAAACGGCAAATTCTCATCTGATACTTCCTGAACAACATTCTCATATGGCTCTAAACCCCTTTCTGATTCTGAATACTCTTGAGAACTCCTCGTGTCTGACCCACCAAACCCCAATGAAGAACCCCATGACCCATTTCTGATTAACCTTTCATTTGACATCTGCACCAAACGATCGGGTTAAACCTAATCCATAAACACAAAGAACGGAACGTAACCGGATTCCTAGATGTCTTTTGCGACTCATTTTGACTCGATAAAACCATTGAAAACATAAGTGTTATAGCATGAACAAAACCATGCTCTGATACCACTCTTGTAACGCCCCCGATCAACGTTGACCAGGAACGCCACGGTAGATACCCGTTGACCGGCCGATAAAGGTTACTAGAACGGATCCAGCTTCCCGAATCAACCCGTCTAAGGTATCTTTACCTCTTGACCATGGCCTAAGGCTTTGCAACCCGTTCCATTACCAAGAGTTGTGTTAGTCCGGACGAGACTAATATCAGATTAACACCCACAATTTCTCAAAAACATACTTTTATTTATTTGCAACAATTAAACAAGGTTTACTTTTGGCCAAGGCCTAGAGCCCAAAAGAGTACTAAAAACATATCAAAAACATAGATTTACAAAAGACATCAAAAACCTACTTCCGGTGGTCCTATCGTTCCGCACACCCGCTACTAGTTCCCTCTAAAGGTTTATCTGCAAAACAAATTGGAGTCATGAGTACTAATTACCCAGTGAGCCAAGGCTCCCCTAACATGCATATAAATAATCCCAACCCAAACCCAAAATAACAATCAAGAAGCAATCACAGAAAAAATCAGAGAAATCAGAGAATGCACATGCGGAAACAATGATTAGAACATAACACACACAGAGGACCTCTTACAGCAGTCCTCTTTGAAAGTAACATGTTAGCACACAAAATCCTAAATAAAGCCAATTGACAACTTCCTTTCATTGTCCCTTTTACCTCACTCGGCCCTAACCACCAAGGCTAAAAGACCAGTGATCCGACTAGTGTAATACCACGGCCCAAGGCTGCAATCCCGTCTCTCCGTGGATTACATCGGCAGAGTCACGGCCCAAGGCTGCAATCCCGTCTCTCCGTGACTCCCGATACATGGAAGTGTTAACCGCTCTCTACTAATGTTAGAAAGTTAGAACGTTACATGATCCTCTTGATCACTTGCAACGCTAAACCACAAACACAACACACACAAAAAATACACAAGAAATATGCAACACACAATCACACAAGAAATATGCAACACACAATCACACAAGAGATATGCAACACACAATCACACAATCATGCAAAACAATAAAATCAAACACTTAAACTAAAATCCTAGCATGAACCTCTACGGTTATAAACTTATAAATAAACAAGCACGTGTGTTCTACTCATCTAACACACGACAAACAAAACCAAGACTCACCTTTACTTTATGAACGGTTAGGATTTGGATTCGACTAAAGATCTAGAACGGATCTTCCTTCTCTAAAAACGGCCAGAGCTTAGGCTAGATTATCGACTAATCTTGCTTCTACTCGATGGTCTAAGGTGATAGAAAAGAGTGGATAAAAACGTGGACAAGAACTCGGGTTTTCTATACCGATTTTAACAGAGGTTCGAAGTGGTTTCTATGGAGAAATGGGAGCTGCTTGCCTCCTATTTATAACCTAAGTAAGCAGGCAGGCAAGTAGCTGAGTCAGCAGGGCTTTGTCGTGCTTGCGGATTTATCGTGCTTCCGCTTTGTCGTGCTTCCGCTGACTCGTCCCACACGGTCGCGACACCTCGTGCTTACAGGATTTGTCGTGGTTCCTCTTTGTCGTGCTTTCGCTGACTCGTCCCACACGGTCGCGACACCTCGTGCTTACAGGATTTGTCGTGCTTCCGCTTTGTCGTGCTTCCGCTGACTCGTCCCACACGGTCGCGACACCTCGTGCTTACAGGATTTGTCGTGCTTGGACAAACCCAATCACCTTGAACGTTTCTTCGTCCGAAGGTAAATGACGTTTCTTCATCCGAAGGTAACGCTGGTGACTAACCAACCAGGCAGACACCTAGCTTAGTCACCGAGGTGCTTAACTAGGTTTTGGCCAAAAACTATCAGACTGATCCGGCCATCGCATCGGGGTTTTGCTGAGACGCGGTTTAGCCCTTAGCGAGGGTCATTACAGGCAGTGACGCCGATGTCATTGCTCAGTGACGCCGATGTGCCTGGCCTCATCGGCGTCCAGGCAGTTGGCATCGGCGCCCAAGCCGTTCCCATCGGCTTCAGGCTCTTCAACGTCCGTCAGAACATCAACGAAGGTTCCAGAAGGTTCAACGAGCTAAAGCCCAAATAACGAAGCCCGCATAGGCTCGACCGACATAGACGAAAAAAGGCAATCTGCAAGGGTTTAGGAAAAAGGCTTAGCCGACTTAGGGGGTTATATATAGGAATGCAAAAACACTTGTAAATGGATATTCACAATTTTTATCATACAAGCAATACAAAGCAATTACAAACCCTAATTTCTCTTTGCTCATCATTGTTCTTCATAGCTTATCTTCAGAAATCTCTGCTTCCTTTCGAAACCCTTACAAATCTAATTGTACGAATTCCGGCTTCCACAACATCCAAGAATAAGGGGGTCCTTAGGCTCCTCACAATAATGCAGGATCACAAAATCAATAGGAATCAAGCAGTCTCCAACCTTGATTGGAACGTCTTCCAAAACTCTTTTTGGAACCCTCACTGATCTGTCTGCAAGGATAAGAGAAATCCTTGTTGGCTGGAAATATGTCATCCCAAGGCTTAAAGCAACAGAGATTGGCATCAAGTTGATACAAGAGTCCAAATCACATAAAGACCTTGGGAACTTATCTAACACAAAGCATCCTGATCAGTGAGCTTCTCTGGAACCTTGTTCAGAATGATCGCACTCACTTGTTCTGAGATCATAGCAACTCCCTCTTCAATACACAGACTCTTAGTGACCAATCTCTTCACATACCGTCAAATTACCGGAGAAGTTCTGATTGCCTAAACCAATGGCATCTCAACTGTAAGCATGTCAATGATAGCTTTACACTTAGCTTCCTCTAACTCCTGTTTAGACTTCTTTGGACCCCTAGGATAGGGCACCTTAGGCTTATACACTCTCTCGACAAGTAAATTCAAAGTTTGGTCCATCTGTGGTGTGTGTCGACTGACACACTTAGGCTTTGTGTCAATCGACACATGACGAGAATCCGACTTCTTTGAGGGATGCGTCGACCGACACACTTCAGTTGTGTCGATCGACACATCTTTTGGATTTGCACTCGTGTCGACGACTTTGGGATGCGTCGACCGACACACTTGGGTTATGTCCATCGACACAGAATCCGGAACAAAGAGCTTTTTGTCTTCAACATCACCAAGCTCCTCCAATTGCTCGATTGTAAGCTCATTCCTCTAAACTGGCTTGATAACCTTCCTACTTCTGGTCGTGATAACTGCCACACCGTGCTGCTTAGGATTTGTATCAGTTCTAGCTGGAAGAAACCCCTCCTGTCTTCTCACATTCTCAACAGTTTGAGCAACCTGAGTATCAAGTTTCTTCACATGAATGTTGAGAGCCTCAATCTTCCCATTCAAGTTAGTATAGAGGTTGTCAATCGTCCCATTGAAGTTCACTGTGATCTTTTGTTGACCCTCAAAAATCTGCTGAAGCATAGCCTTCATGTCGCTCTCTGAAGACTTAGCAGGTAATGGCTGATAAGATGAAGAACGGTAGGTTCTCTGGTTGTTGCTGCTGCCATATGGCTTCTGATAATCACCCTTCTGATACTGAGGTTTCTGAGTGTAGTTAGGAGAACTTGGATTTCCTGTGAAAGAACTCCTCTAGTTGTATCCACTGTACCCCTTGTTCTCTGACTGATTCCCATACCTTTAATTCTGGTAGATGTAGTTAACATCTTCATGTTCTCTATCCTCCTCTGGAAAGAAGGTGTCCACTTCTTGAGCAAAATGAACATCTTTCTTTCCCACCAGAATGTTGTGCACAGAATCTTCTTAGCCTTCACTTCAGCAATCTCTGCGCCACCTGTGAGTCCTCCTTCTCTTATTCTCTCCTCATCAATCTTCTTCGTGCGATTGCTGGAAGCCACGTTTTTAATGAGCATGAGACAGTCAACTGGAGATCTAGTCTTCAAATCCCCATTACTAGCAGAATCAAGAGCCATTTGATTTCTCCAATCAATCCCTCTGAAGAAGATGCTCAAAATCTAAACCTCTGTGAACCCGTGGTGAGGACAATCTCTTTGATAACCCTTAAAACGTTCCCAAGAAGTCTTGAACGCTTCGGTTGGACCCTGACCAAAAGAAGAGATCTTCGCTCTCAAATCATCTGAACGCGACGCATCATAGAAATGGCTAAGAAAAGCGTTCTTTGTAGCACTCCATGTAGTCAGTGAGCCTGGCTCTAACTGCTTCAGCCAGTAAGCTCCATCCCCAGCTAGAGAGTATAGGAACAGCTTACAGAAGATATAATCAAGAGACACTCCATTCGCCTTAATGCTAGATGCAATGTCTTCAAACCTCTCAAGATGATCCATGGGGTGTTCTGAAGGATGTCCATGGACCTGATGCTGAGCCACCACTGAGAAGAAAGCGGGCTTCACCTCAAAATCCGTCCTCTGAAATCTAGGAGGCTGGATCGCCGCCATGTTGGCGTAATACTCCTCAGGACGGTTGTAATCCACTAACTATTGATTATTGTCGTCATGGTTTTGCGAGATTGCATACACCTGAAACACCAAAAACAAACGAGTGAAAATTAAAAATTAGTAACAAAAGAAAGAAAAACAGTCTAAATTCTTGAATCAAAACTCTAATGGTGTCTTTGATTTCCCGGCAACGGCGCCAAAAATTGATAAGCTCAAATTTAACCCTGAGCTAGACTTTCTCAAATTAAGAGGTCGTCGTAGTGGGGGTCGAATCACTAGGAATCAAAACACACCATAGAATGTATGAATTTGAATTAAGCTAAGCAAATGATAGAATGTAAATGTAAAAACAATTCGGAACAGAGAAAAATTGTTGTTTTCTTTAAATTCAATTAAACAAAAAACTAGGTTTTCGGGAAATTCTCAGGATGAATCAAAATTGTAGATTTAAAGATACTAGGATTTAATTAAAAACCGTTCTCGAACTTGAAACACTAAGATATAATCAACCAACTTCCATTGCGAAAACTAACTATGCTTAAACTCTAGAAAGCCATATTCCTTTGCGAATTCAATCAATTTAAACAAAATTTAAGTTCAAGTTTCAATTTGTTCACAAAATCCCTAAACCAAATTCCTATACGAATAGGAGATTTTGCTCATCTAAGATCTAGTTCAAGTTAATCAATTACACTTCCGTGTCAATTTATCAACCTCAGATATCTAATTCAGGGTCGCGAATCCTAAACCAGAGTTCAAACAATCTAGATGAAGAACCAATTTGAATAATCCTAACAAGTGAGTTAAATCTAACAATTCATCTTCGATCCTTTCGAATAACCTTAAACCTAACAAGAGAATTACTCAGACATAGATGCAAAAGACAACATAACTGAATAATACTGCATATAAAAGAGATAGAGAAAGTGATACAAAGGGTTCGAAGAATCCCAAGAACAAAGTAGATTTGTCTCCCTAAAGCTCTCAAAAATCTCTCTCAACTTTGTTTAATAGAAAACAAGAGATAAAACTAAAAAAAGAAAAGTATAAATAATGTTCTGAAATCGAAATGGGGTCTTTCTGATAATTTCTGGAAACTTCTGGGGTAAAAAGGCAATTCTTCAAATCTTTAAAATCATGTCGGCGTTTCATCAGAGGTGTGTGTTGACCGACACACATAGGTGGTGTCGATCGACACAGGACCAAAATCTGGGTTCTCAGCGTGTGACTTCGGCTATTCTTCCTTTTATGCTCCAAAATGCACCATAATGACCAATAAAGTTTTCACGTACAATAACATGTTAAGACACTAAAAAGACTCGAAAAACAATGAAAAGACTCGATAAAAAGACTTATATCATAGTCGAAAACCGGCGAAAACCATGATATATCAATACCTGAGTAAAAAACCACTCAGAAAACATGTTATTAACAAGCTTTAAATCACCTTCAAAACCTGTTAAAACCCAACATTAAACTCCACAAGCATTACTACTTATGAGCTTAGTCAATCACACAGTTTCCGCTATGGTTTGCGCTACAACCATTAACTTGTTACAGTGATTGAGAGACAACACTTATCCTTCCGCAATTTGACTTCAATGCTAACCTTTTGATTCTGCTCATGTGCACTGAGTTTAGAATCAATTCTCTCTAGAGTCATTTGCAGGAAACCTGAACCATACATGCTTAAAATCTTTAAGCAATCCTTGATTCGAACCTGTAAAACAATCTCAACCAACAACATGTTAGTAGTTAATGCGTTAATCCTGAGATTGAACTTACAACCTTCTGTTTAAACGTATCAGTCTAGAACGTCACTTGTACTGCCATTATTACTAATGGAACCCACCGCCTAACTTTCACATGCTAGAAAGACTTTCGACACAGTTTCTTGTTCAGACTCTTCTGTTTGAACAGGCCTTTACCAGTAGATTTTATCCACCGTTCGTTATCCTCAACACAGCCTCATATCAACAAAACATGTGATACACCTGAGACTCCTCCTTTTACAACCCTTAACACTTCTTTCTAGAACCTTTGAAGTCATTTCCTTGCTGTAAAGACCACTATGTATCACCTCAAACCAGTATGTAGAATTCCACCAAAACCTTGGTGTTTGCCTCACACTCCATCTACAATCAAAACTCCTTCTGACTCATCGACATTCTTCAACCGTACCTTGAATGATGGTTATCCTCACGTGAGTGTCATTTATCGTTGATCTCTTGAGAATAGTTCCTTCATTCTCTCCTTTTGTGATGCAGCAAAGACACAAGTAGCCCCTACTTGTTCTTCACTTTCAATGCAGCCTGATGTTTCTGCATTCTCATCCTTTTATGGATGTCTTTCAGTTGCGGAAACCACCTGAGATGACCTACTGTTTCTGAATCTTCAGGACTAACAACCATTGAACCCCTTTAAGCATCAATGCATACTATCCTTGCAGACCCTGCAACCAGTCTCGTTCAGTTCTCTTTTCAAGAAACCACTGAACCAGCTCAATGTATCAATCTCAAATACCTTTTCCAAACCTCTTTCTGAAACTTCAAATCTTGAACTCAAACCATATGTTCTAGCAATAACCAAGCATCTCATCAAACCCAAGTTACCTTTTGATGAAACCAAACTGAGCTTGATCATGTTGGCATCTTATTCATGATCTTGGGACCGGTCTTCTTTGTACACTTGTCAGCCATAAACCTTACCCAAAACAGTGAGCTTGTTCCTTCACGTAACTCATTAAATTGAGCCCGTCAGAAGCTTCTCCCTTAATACTTGAGGACCTTATTAACTTAAGAACACGGCTTGATAAAATACTCCACCTGAAATCAAACCACCTAATTTAACTGCATTGCAGTCCCTGTTGCTCCAACGACTCCACCTGGACCTGAATTCTGACTCCAATTGAAAGAACTCCACCTTGATGAGTTACTATATGAATGAATACCCATGACGACTTGCTTGACTTAGGCATTCAGACCATAATGACAAGTTATCCTCTGTACCGTAGCCTTTCCAACAAGTTCCTTATACAAAAAGACCACCAAGACACTAATTTTCGGTTTCCTAGCTTTCAGTTTAGACCATGTCGCTAAATTGAAACAAGCTTTGACTATTTTAACCATTCCCTCTTTGAATGATTGCACCTGTTATAACCTTCGACCTCTTAACACTCCTCAATTTACCCTTCTGAAGTACCAATCAGACATTGCAACTACTGCAGCTACCATAATCACTTTACAGGTTTCCTCATCTTCTTTAGCAGAGTCACTAAATCATTGCACTAGATAATCCTGCAAAATTCCCAAGCTGACCCTATGTATTAATGAGTGACGTTGTCAACAAACCTGAGTCTTGAGTCTTTATGTCCAAACTAGTCAAGCTTCCTGCGTCATTTGACGTTTAGACTGTTATCAAACGACCAGTTTCCTTTCTCTTTGTTTTAATAGCTCCACCAATATGTCTAGTCCTTGCTTATTCTGTAGTCATCACTCAATAACATGTATGATGTTCCCACACAGATCGACTTATTCTAGTAAACCATTGTTGAGGTTTACTCATTGTAACTTTCTTGGTTAACTGACCCTCTAAGTTTTCCTTAGCCCTTTGGTCCTGGTTCTTTATCGGAAAACTCACCATATGTTTGTTTCCTATGAATTGTCCTTCGTGTCAACACATATGTGTCAATCTGCAAATTATCTCAGTTTTCACGAGCCTCTTGTTCTTTTTAATGTCCTGAAGACTTATCCAGCTGTTTTCTATACAGACTCTTTGTAGACGCTAGCCTTCTTACAACCTGAACACTCTCATGAACTCGACGAATCTGATTCCTTCTCTTGAGACTTAAACCTCCTCGAGTCTTCCTCATAACCTAACGTCTTCATCTCTTAATAGTGCCACTTATAAGCAACAACAGACCAGGATTGATCAATTTCGTTTTTGACAATGATTAATCCCACATATGGTTATGTGATTCACATAGACCTATGAGCATCACAGTCTACAAAATCTGTCAAAATCTTAAGAACCTGATAAGAGACAACACCTTCATCCAAAACCTTTACTCAAACTCTCAACAGACTTCAACTTTCCTGAACGCCATGAATCCGTTTTTGTTTCAACAGATTCTAATACGAGTTTAAACCTCATATGTTGTACCCTTTTACCTTTAACCTCAAAACCGTTTTCTCTGATATTACAACCGCCATTAACATATAAATTCTATTCCTAAGGCGTCCCCTAGAGCCTGAATTTATGTGTCCATGTAGTTGTTCTTTCAAGCAATTCTAGAACACCAATCTGAGTTGACTTTATGTGACCATGTAGTTGTTCTTTCAATCAATTCTAGAACAACCAAGAAACAATCCGAACCACAACAATGAAACTTGACCATTCTCACCTTGCAATCAAACTCCATACTTGTGTTCTATCAAGACTTTGATTCCTTAAAATAAGCAGACCTGAGTATCCTGAAACTTCTATGTAAAACCATCACATGTTCCATGTGACTGCAGCGGAAAAGACATTCTTAAAAATTTCAAGTTTCGAGCTCTAGGATGATGCTTCGATTCTTGACTTATATAGGCTTGAGTCAATAACTTGATAAGATCATAAGTGAAGAAGTAGTTGGTTTAGAGTGAACCATTTGGTTTAATAGTTGGTTATGTTAGTTAACCATTTGGATAAGGTTTGTTATTGAAACTTCTTATATATAAAGAAGTATTCAAGAGAGAAAGACATTCATTCACTTTCTGGTACAGATTCTTTCACATTTTGTAATGGGAACTTGATGCAATGAGAGTTTTACAGAGAAATTGTTACTAAATTCCTATCATAGCCTTAACTCATGTCTTCTCAAATCTGAACCGAGTTTATACCGCATAAAACTCCACCTTAAACCAACTTCTAGTTAGTTTGATCTTCACATATCAAGAACACCTTCTCGATCATGTGACTTCTGCATATGTCTCTGAAACTACCTTGTACTTGAAACACTCCAAAACCTGCAGATTCTCTAGACCTTTTTACCAAATTGCAGAGCTCCTAACCATTGTAAGGTTAACTTACCTTCTCCTAAATATCATATCCTTGAAATCAATTTAACCCATTGAGTTATTCACCGAAAGTCTTTCTTCTTACAACTCCTTGTACCATTGGAGGACTTAACTAACAACATTACCTTGAAATCTTCTTGACCATCGTGTTTGTTTCTCCAAGAAAATTACCTCCCTCAAATAAAAGTTTCTTCTTCTCCTTCTGCTTGAGCTTTGGACATGGAAAATTAAACCAACTTCTTCCCATGATCAAAGGTCGCATTCACTGGCTTGTTTCACCACCAGCAATATATCTTCCCTCCATCGATTCCATACAAAACCGATCAAGAACTTAAACTGCAACCTCTAATTCCTGTTCTTGAACCATACCAGTGAGTTCCTTTGCCAAAATCACCCTCTGATTTCCTTTATCTTGAACTCACGAAGCTGTCAAAAAACTCCATGAATCAATTCTTTTCCACGAATCTCATGCCATGTCGATGCATACGGCTGCTTCTTCTTCATTAACTTGGTGGTTACATCACCCAAAATCCTTCAAGTTTTCTTCTCTGATGTTGCGATGATGATAAAACTTAGAAAGAACAAATCCTCGATTCTTCTTTCCTTTTCCAGATGATTCTATAAATAAATGATTCAAGATCAGTCACCGATTCAACTCGCGATGTCGAATCACCAAAACCCAAAGCTGCACCTTTCTTCTTCTTCCTTGTTCTTTCCGAGACTTCATTAAAGTGAAACCTTGAACTTGTCGATTTACCCAACAAGAACATTCACCAATTCACTTCATCTTGAACTCTCGTCGTCAATTGCCATAACCTTCAATTCTTCTTGTGACTTTCTGGATTTCATGAATCGATTAAAACTTAGCTCTTGAAACCACTAGTTAGGAATTGAATCCTCTCAAATTCCTTATCCCGATCGATTGACAAATCTACACAATCAAATAACACAATACTTGAATCTAAGAACACCAAGAATTCACCCGGTTCGCGCTGTTAACGAAGTCGCTACATTTGGTTAGGATCTTTCGATCCCCAACTGCCATAGATAACGTCAGAAAGAACCTCTGACGGGTTTACACAAAGATCTCTCACCCACCGATAACAATCCTATATATTTAGTGATGCTAAGTTGTTAATCTTTCATATTATATTAATCAAAGGGTGCTCAATGTTAGATTGAGAACTAATTACCCCAAATCTAGATCATGGTCTTTTCATGCCCGGAAGATGTTTGTGAAAATGTCTAGGAAAACTTTAATCATGCATTTCTCATCTTAGCCAATGAAAGTTCATGTTTAAGGGGATTTGTAAGTTAATATGAAAATTTGCATTAAAATTTCTTAATTGGTGATAAATCATGGTTTTTACCGGTTTTCGACCATGATATAAGTCCTTTTATCGAGTTCTTTTATTTGTTTTCGAGTCTTTTTAGGGTCTTAACAGGTTATTGTACGTGGGAAGCTCATTTGATGATTATGATGCATTTTGGAGCGTAAATGAGATAGGAGTCGGATTTACAAGTGGAGAAGCATAAATGAAAGCACATGTCGTTCGACACACTCAATGACTGTCGATCGACAGCAACGTCAGTCACCTGTTCGCTCGACACACCATGTGAATGTCGAACGACAGCTACTTTTCAGAAGCCGACATAATACGTTTTAAGAAAGGAAACTTGTTCGTTTCGGGGCAGAAGTTACCAGAAGTCATCAGAAAAGTCCACCACGAGTTATAACTCTATAAATAGTTTACTTTTAGGTTTTTAGATCACTACTTTAGTTTCTATTTAACAAGTTTAGAGAAAGCTTTTGAGAGATTTTAAGGAGACAAGTCTACTTTGTTCTTGAGATTCTTCGAACCCTCTGTACTTCTTCTTACTCTCTTTCTTTATGCAGTATTATTCAGTTATGATTTGCTTTGCTTCTATGTCTGAGTAGTTTGCTTGTTAGGTTTAGGGTGATTCGAAAGGATTGAAGATGAATTGTTAGGTTAAACTCACTTGTTAGGATTATCTATTTGGTTCTTCACCTAGATTGCCTTAACTCCGATTAAGGATTTGCGACCCTGAATTTGGATATCTTAAGTTGATAGATTGACACGAAAGTGTAATTGATTAGCCTGAAATAGATCTTAGGTGAGCAAAATTACTTATTCGCAAAGAAATTTGGTTTAGGAATTTTGTGAACAAATTGGACTTGAATCTAAAGCTTGTTTAAATTGATTGAATTCGCAAAGAAATTTGGCTTTCTAGAGTTTAGGCATAGTTAATTTTCGCAACGACAGTTGGTTAATTATATCTTAGTGTTCCAAGTTCAAGAACGGTTCTTAATTAAATCTTGATTTTGTTTAAACTGCAATTCTGATTCACCCTAAGAATTACCTGAAAACCTAGCTTTTTGTTTAATTGAATTTTAAGAAGTCAACAATCTTGCGTGTTTCGAATTGCTTTTGTCTTTATTTTACTTTATTTTGCTTAGCTCAATTCGAAGTCAATAATCCTATTGTTTGATTTAACTCCCAGTGATTCGACCCCTTACTACAATTGATCTCTTAATTTGAGAGAGTAGCTCAGGATAAATTTGAGTATATCAAATTTTGGTGCCGTTGCCGGGGAGTCAAAATCACCCATAGGATTTTGATTCTAGAATTTTGACTAAGTATTCTTTTTATTTTTTATTTCTTTTCTTTTGTTTTTGGTGTTTCAGGTGTATGCCTTCTAGCAGAACCAAAAGCAACAAAGATCAAAAGTTAGGTTTTCTAGAACGAGAAAACAGAAGACAAGCGAAGTTAGCTAAGATGGTCAATCGTGTTGTAGTTGCTATTCCAAATGCTCAGGGAGAGTTGTTCGACAGAGAAGGCAATCGCTACAACGAGCAGGGGGATCGAATTGACGAAGCTGGTAACATCATCGTTATGGCAGAGGAAGTCGACGATCCAGTTGCAGCTCAGCAAGCTGAGTTTGAGCGTCAAAGGGCTGAGTTGGAGCATCAGCGGGCTGAGGTAGAGCGTCAAGCTCGGGCGAATCGCAGAATTCAGGAGGGTGTGGTTAACCAACGCACTTTGGGAGACTACAACCGTCTTGTAGAATACTACGCCAACAAGGCAGCGATTCGACCTCCTCGATTTCAGAGAAGGGATTTCGAGTTGAAGCCTGCTTACTTCTCCTTAGTAGCTCAACATCAATTCCATGGGCACCCATCTGAGCACCCCATGGATCATCTCGAGATGTTCGAGGATCTGGCGTCTAGCACCAAGGCTAACGACGTTTCTGAAGACTACATCATGTGTAAGCTCTTCCCCTTTTCTCTTGCTGGAGAGGCAGCCTCTTGGCTGAAGCAGTTGGAGCCAGGCTCGCTGACTACTTGGAGTGATACCAAGAAACTTTCCTGAACCACTTTTACGATGAGTCGCGTTCAGAGGATCTACGAGCTAAGATCTCCACATTCGTTCAAGGACCAACATAAGCATTTAAGGCTACGTGGGAAAGGTTCAAAGGATATCAGAGAGATTGTCCACATTATAGGTTTACAGAGGTTCAGCTGATGGGTATCTTCTATAGAGGAATGGATTGGAAGCATCAGCTGGCTTTAGATGCTGCGAGTAATGGGAACTTTAAGACCAGATTCCCGACTGACTGGCTTGAGCTCATCAAGAATGTATCTACTAGTAACAGTACGAAGAATATCGATGAGGAAAGAAAAAGAGAAGCTAGGATGTCAGGTATTGATCAAGAGGGACTTACATTGTGGTTTGTATGGATCAAGGTGAATGGTACGGATTGTACGGACTGTACGGACAAGTACAATCCGTACAATCTTTAAAGAAGCCGTACACTCATCTTTAAAGAAGATCATCAATCATTTGAAAGGAGAAAAGGAAAGGAGAAAGAGCTGGTGCAGTCTTTGTGATGTTACCGTTTGGAGATAAGGTTAAGGTAAGGACAGAAAAGTGGTCCTTACCTTATCCTCTCACCAACCTCTCTTTCACCTACCTTAAAGTGTCTAGATACACTATGTTGTCATTACTCTCCCCTTATATATGTGATGTATCTTGTTTTGATCAAAATAAATCTAATGAAAACAATGTTCACTCTTTTCTCTCTTGAATCTTTAAAACAATCTTTAGAAATCTCTTAAACAATCTATAGCAACATCATTCCGCATACTCATTCTTTCATGGTATCATTGAGCTAGGTTGCGTTTTCTGGGTTTCTATTGTGATTATTCTCTTCATTCTCTTCCATTCTACACAAATCTCCATCAAATCTTCATATCACAATCTTTTGTTCATCTCAAAATTTCATCTCTTCATTCTGTTTTTCTCACAAATCTCTCTCATTTTTCGTTTTTAACCCTTCAAAACAAAGATTCAAGCTTGGGTATAAAGAGAAACTTCACTTTCCATCATCAAGTCTTCATTCTAAACTCTTTGTTCCATTCGGATCTTTTCTGAAATCTTAACAAACCTTTCTTGTTTTTCGTTTTGAACCATTCAAATCATTGAGTCAAGCTGTGTTCTAAAGAGAAGACCATCCTCTTGTGTTTTCTCAAAGTTCTACAACAATCTCAACACTTTTTCATCAAGAAATGGATAACTCTAAGGTTATGGTAATTCCAGTTACTCTCAAAGGACCAAACTATCTTCTTTGGTCAAGAACAACAAAGATAGCTCTTTGTGGTCGTGGATTATGGAATCACATTGAGCTTGTTGCTGAAGAAGAAGAAGAAGACTCAAGTGATGATGAAGAGGCAGTAGCTGCAGCTAAACTTGCAAAGGAGGCTAAATGGTTCCAAGAGGACCAAACCGTTCTTGCCATCATCCAAAACTCTCTTGAAGCTCCACTCCTTGAAGCATACTCGTTTTGTGAAACTGCAAATGAGCTTTGGGAAACTCTCAAGAACGTCTATGGTAACATATCTAATCTCTCTCGTGTGTTTGAAGTGAAAAAGGCTATAAATGAGTTGAATCAAGAGGATTTAGAATTCACTAGACATCTTGGGAAGTATAGAGCACTATGGGCTGAGTTAGAAATGCTTAGACCAAATACCATGGATTTTGTGGTCTTGAATGAGAGGAAGGAACAAGATAAGGTCTTTGGTTTATTGCTCACTTTGAATCCGGTCTTTAATGATCTCATCAAGCACATTCTAAGGGCTGAGAATCTCCCTAGCCTAGATGATGTATGCGCTCAAGTTCAAAGAGAACAAGGGTCACTTGGAATGTTTGGTGGTAAGGGGGAGCTTCCTACTGCCAACAAAGGAGTATTCAAGATTGAAGACCGACGATCAAAGGTGTGTGAGCATTGCAAGAAGAAGGGACACTCCAAAGACAAATGTTGGTTCCTCCATCCACATCTTCGACCAAGTAATGGACCAAGGGAACCAAGAGCTAACATCACTCAAGCTGGTCCATCAAGACAAGAAGAGGAGTTAGCATCCGGTGACTATGTGAGGAAATCGGACCTAGAGGCACTCATCAAATCCATTGCCTCTCTCAAGGATTCCGGTAACAAATTCTTAACCCCAACACCTTTTAGCTACTTAACACATAAACCAACGAGTAAGAGCTCTTTAATTGTTGATTCGGGTGCTTCTCATCATATGATTAGCAATGAATCCTTATTAAGCAATATAGAACCTGCTAGTGGTAATGTGGAGATAGCTAATGGTGATAGAATTCCTATTAAAGGCATTGGTAATTTGAAGCTATTTGATAAAGAATCTAAAGCTCTTTACATGCCTAAGTTCACTTCTAACTTGTTATCCGTTAAGAGAACCACAAATGATCTTAATTGCTATGCTATATTTGGTCCTAATGAGGTTTATTTTCAGGATATTAAAAGTAGTAAAGTGATCGGAGAAGGGGGAAGCAAAGATGATCTATATGTGTTAGAGAATCTTTCACCGACCACTTCACAACATCATTTCAATTTCAGCTCTTGTTTAGATGTTTCCAATAACTTGTGGCATGCTAGATTAGGTCATCCTCATTCTAGAGCTCTTAAACTCATGCTGCCTAGTGTTTCATTTGAATCAAATAATTGTGAAGCTTGTATTCTTGGCAAACATTGCAAAACTGTTTTTCCTACTTCTACTACAATATATGAAAATTGCTTTGATTTGGTTCATTCGGATGTTTGGACTTCACCTTGCATTTCTAGAGATAACAACAAGTATTTTGTTACATTCATTGATGAAAAGTCTAAATACACTTGGATTACATTGCTTCCATCTAAAGATCGTGTGTTTGATGCTTTCATGAATTTTCAAAACTATGTTGTTAACCAATACAATGCCAAGATCAAAGTGTTTAGAACAGATAATGGAGGGGAGTATACAAGCAACAAATTCAAAGAACACCTAGCAAAACATGGAATTCTACATCAAACAAGCTGCTCTTATACACCACAACAAAATGGTGTTGCCGAGAGAAAGAACCGGCATCTAATGGAAGTGGCGAGATCAATGATGTTTCATACTAATGTTCCCAAACGTCTTTGGGGTGATGCGGTGATGACTGCTTGCTATCTCATCAACCGAATACCAACCAAAGTCTTAGAGGACATCTCACCATTTCAGGTATTAAACAAAACAAAACCCTCTCTTGAACATCTTAAAGTGTTTGGATGTGTTTGCTTTGTGATGTTGCCTAGGGATATCAGAAACAAGCTAGAACCAAAGAGTGTCAAGAGTATGTTCCTAGGCTATTCTACCACACAAAAGGGATATAAATGCTTTGATCCCACCAACAACCGGTTGTATGTTTCAAGAGAGGTTAAGTTCTTTGAAGAACAAGGGTACTATGAGAAGAAGGATTGGAATGACTTGAAGGATTTGGCTGCATCAACAGACCGTGCCTCAAGCTTAAGAATGCTTCTCGAGCATCTTGCCGACTCCAACAACAACGACAACCAAGCAAAAGCCAAACCGGACCAAGCACCCAATGTTTCAATCTCAGAAGAAGAAGAACTTGATATTGGCCAAGGAGAACCATCTATGGCAGAAAATGAGGTTACTCAAGAGCCTGTAATAGAAGAACCTACGGCTACTCAAGAGACAACTATAGAAGTGCAAGCACCTATCCTTAGAAGGAGTTCTAGACTTCAAACTACTTGTCCCACACCAAGTGAAGTACCAAGACAAGAGATAAGCCAAGAACCGATTCAAGAACCGCCTATTCAAGAACCAAGTCAACAGCCAAGTCAGCCAGTCCTAAGAAGAAGTGAAAGAGAAAAGAGTGACCCATCTACTTGGAAAGAGAAGAGGGTCTATTACAATTGTGAAGCTGTTGCTCATCCTACTCAAGCTGTGTGTTCTCTTGCCTTTATACCTTCGGATCATCAAGCATTTCTAGTCAAGATTGATCAAGATATGATCCCTAAAAGTTATGAAGAAGCAATGGAGAATGAAGAATGGACAGAGGCAGTTGATGATGAGATAGGAGCAATGATGAAGAATGAGACTTGGTATGAGACTGATTTACCCAAAGGAAAGAAAGCTGTGAGTTCAAAGTGGGTATTCACAATCAAGCATTTGAGCAATGGAGACATAGAAAGATACAAGGCTCGTTTAGTAGCTAGGGGATTCACTCAAACCTATGGAGAAAACTTCACAGACACTTTTGCACCCGTTGCCAAGCTTCATACGGTTAGAGTTGTTCTCTCTATAGCTACTAACCTCTCATGGGATTTGTGGCAAATGGATGTGAAGAATGCTTTCTTACAAGGAGAACTAGAAGAAGAAGTGTATATGACTCCTCCTCCGGGTCTAGAGAAGACGGTTACTCCAGGAAAGGTTTTGAGACTCAAGAAAGCTATCTATGGGCTAAAGCAATCTCCAAGAGCTTGGTATAGAAAACTAAGCATGACTCTAATGGAAAGAGGTTTTGCAAGATCAGAATCTGATCATACTCTCTTTACTCTACACGGATCAAAGGGGCTAGTTGTGGTTTTAGTGTATGTGGATGACTTGATTATAACCGGAGACAACAAAGAAGGAATCCAAGACACTAAAGCCTATCTCAATTCTGTGTTTGACATAAAGGATCTTGGAGAACTCAAGTATTTCCTTGGAATTGAGGTGTGTAGGTTCTCGGATGGACTCTTTATCTCACAAAGGAATTATGTCTTGGATCTACTACGTGAAACAGAAATGATGGAGGCAAAGCCAGCCAAAACTCCTCTGGAAGAAGGTTACAAAACTAGTCGGATTGGAGAGAAGGAAGACGAGCTGTTTGAAGATGCATCTAAGTATAGAAGACTAGTTGGGAAGCTCATCTATCTCACTCTCACTAGACCGGACTTGTGTTTTGCGGTGAATCAAGTCAGCCAACACATGAAAGCTCCCACTATCTATCATTGGAATATGGTTGAAAGGATACTTAGATATCTCAAGGGAAGCTTTGGCCAAGGTATTTGGATGGGAAAGAACAACAACACCGACTTAGTTGGATATTGTGATGCAGATTGGGCTGGTGATAGGAATGATAGGAAGTCTACAACTGGCTATTGCACATTCATTGGAGGCAACTTGGTTACTTGGAAGACTAAGAAACAGAAGATAGTGTCGGACTCAAGTGCAGAAGCTGAATATAGAGCTATGAAGAAGCTCACAAATGAACTTGTTTGGCTCAAGGGACTACTTGAGTGTTTAGGCTTCAAGAATGATGAACCGATCACTATGCATTGTGATAACCAAGCTGCCATTCACATTGCATCCAACTCGGTGTTTCATGAGAGAACAAAGCACATTGAGCTTGATTGTCACAAGGTTAGGCAGAAGGTGGAACAAGGAGTCATTCTGCCGTGTTTCACAAGAAGTGAAGACCAATTGGCGGATATCTTCACTAAGGCCGCAAGTCTTAAGGTTTGCAATCACATCTTTAGCAAACTAGGACTTGTGGACCTTAATAAACCTTGATCAAGTCCCCTTCCATGGACATCACACTCTTTTTCCCTTTGCATAGTTTTATCCCAAGTGGTTTTCTATGTGAATGTTTTTAATGAGGTGATGCTTCATGGACTTCCAAGCTTAAGTCATTTATCATGGACTTAAACTTGAGGGGGAGTATTGATCAAGAGGGACTTACATTGTGGTTTGTATGGATCAAGGTGAATGGTACGGATTGTACGGACTGTACGGACAAGTACAATCCGTACAATCTTTAAAGAAGCCGTACACTCATCTTTAAAGAAGATCATCAATCATTTGAAAGGAGAAAAGGAAAGGAGAAAGAGCTGGTGCAGTCTTTGTGATGTTACCGTTTGGAGATAAGGTTAAGGTAAGGACAGAAAAGTGGTCCTTACCTTATCCTCTCACCAACCTCTCTTTCACCTACCTTAAAGTGTCTAGATACACTATGTTGTCATTACTCTCCCCTTATATATGTGATGTATCTTGTTTTGATCAAAATAAATCTAATGAAAACAATGTTCACTCTTTTCTCTCTTGAATCTTTAAAACAATCTTTAGAAATCTCTTAAACAATCTATAGCAACATCATTCCGCATACTCATTCTTTCATCAGGTTGAGCTGAGATTGCTGAGGTTAAGGCTAAGATAGATTCCATGCATAACCTTCTGATGAACAAGAAGTCAGTTCATTTTGCACAGGAAGTTGACACTTTCTATCAGGATGAAGACAGAGAGCAGGAAGATGTTAATTACATCAACCAGAATGGCTATCAGAATCAGCGTTATGGGAATCAATCAGAGAACAAGGGGTACAACAGTTACAATCAGAGAAGCCCGTTCTCAGGAACTCTTGGCTCTCCAAGCTATGCTCAGAAGTCGCAATTTCATAAACCATTTGGCAGCAACAGCAACCAAAGAAACTATGGATCTTCGTCATATCAATCGATTCCTGCTAAGTCTTCAGAAAGCGACATGAAGGCTATGCTCGAACAGCTTCTTGAGGTGCAACAAACACAAACAGTGAACTTCAATGGGAAGATTGACGGCCTCTACACTGATCTCAATGGGAAGATTGGCAGCCTCTGCACTGATCTTAATGGGAAGATTGAACCCCTCAACCTTCACGTGAAGAAGTTGGATACTCAGGTAGCTCAGACTGCAGAGAATATGAGAAGACAAGATGGATTTCTTCCCGCCAAAACTGATACAAATTTTAAGCAGCATGGTGTAGCAGCTATCACGACCAGAAGTGGTAAAGTTATCAAGCCAGTACTCAAAAAACAACTCACAATCGAATAACTAGACGAGCTTGAAGACGTTGAGGATCAAGAGTTGTTTGTCCCGGATGACCTGTCGATCGACAGACAAAAGGAGTGTCGATCGACAGGGCCAAAAATTATCGACGATCTCAGAAATCCGGAAGACCTGTCGTTCGACACACCCATTGAGTGTCGATCGACAGGCCCATTACAACAGTGTCGTTCGACACACCCAACGGGTGTCGATCGACATGTACCCCAGACGGACCAAAACCAGATTTTGCCTACTGAGAGAGTGTACAAACCAAAGATACCTTATCCTAGAGGTCCTACGAAGTCTAGACAGGAGCTTGAGGAAGGTAAGTGTAAGGTAATCATCGACAAGATCATAGTTGAGATGCCATTGGTTGAGGCGCTTAGAACTTCTCCGGTTATTCGACGGTATGTGAAGAAATTGGTCACTAAGAACTTGTGTGTTGAAGAAGGAGTTGCTATGATCATAGAACAAGTAAGCGCTGTAATTATGAACAAGGTTCCAAAGAAGCTAGCTGATCCGGGAAGCTTTGTGTTGGATTGCTTCATTTTCTCGGATAGGTTTCCGCGGTCCTTGTGTGATTTGGGTTCTAGCATCAACTCGATGCCACTTTCAGTTGCTCAAAGTCTTGGGATGACATATTTCCAGCCTACAAAGATTTCTCTTATCCTTGCCGACCGATCAGTGAGAGTTCCAGAAAGGATATTGGAAGATGTTCCAATCAAGGTTGGAGATTGCCTGATTCCTGCTGATTTCGTGGTTTTACAGTATTGTGAGGAACCTAAGCATCCTCTTATTCTTGGACGTCTGTTCTTAGCTACAGTTGGTGCTATGATAGAAGTAAGAGGAGGAAGAATTACTCTCAGTGTGGGGGATTTGAAAATGAAATTCGATATGGACCAAGTGGTTCAGAAACCCACCATTGATGGCCAGACATTCTATGTGGATACATTGGATGATATCACACAGTAGGTTTTTAACGAAGACAATCCCATTGATCCATTGGAAAGGACATTGGTTAATTCTGTGATTGAGACTGGACAGCTTCAGAATGCTTCTAAAGGGTATGCTAAGATGATGAATGATAGTGAGTTAGTGAAGCAAGTGGTTGCAAATGTGGAGCTGGTTGGGGTTTCTGAGAAATCGGAAAGGGTAAGTGACTGGAGTGAAGAAAAAGCTCCAAAGATCGAACTCAAACAGCTACCAGCAGGACTTAAGTACGCTTTTCTTGGCCCTAATTCTACTTATCTTGTAATTGTTAGTTCTTCTTTGAACAATATTGAGCAAACCTTGTTACTAAGTAAGCTGCGCAAGTATCGCAAAGCTGTTGGCTATTCTCTTGATGATATTGTAGGTATTTCTCCAGACTTATGCATGCACAGGACTCACCTTGAGGAAGGAGCAAAGACGTCAGTTGAGCATCAAAGAAGGCTGAATCCGAATCTTCAGGAAGTGGTAAAGAAAGAGATCATGAAACTACTGGAAGCTGGGATCATCTATCCTATTTCAGATAGTCCTTGGGTTAGTCCGGTTCATGTGGTTCCTAAGAAAGGTGGGGTTACAGTGGTCAAAAACGAGAAGAACGAGCTTATTCCTACAAGGATTGTGACAGAGCACAGAATGAGTATTGATTACAGGAAGCTCAATGCTGCTACGAGGAATGATCATTTCCCTTTGCCTTTCATTGATCTGATGCTGCAAAGACTTGCAAATCATCCCTACTATTGCTTCTTGGACGGTTATTCAGGGTTCTTTCAGTTTCCGATTCATCCGGACGATCAGGAGAATACCACGTTTACATCTCTTTATGGTACTTTTGCATATCGCAGAATGCCATTTGGATTATGTAACGCTCCAGCTACTTTTCAGAGATGCATGATGTCGATTTTCACAGATATGATTGAGGATTACATGGAGGTCTTCATGGATGATTTCTCAGTTTATGGATCTTCTTTCAAGGAATGTTTGGATAAGTTAGAGAAGGTACTTGCTAGATGTGAAGAGAAACACTTAGTGCTGAATTAGGAGAAATGCCATTTCATGGTAAACAGTGGCATTGTGCTTGGCCATAAAGTGTCAGAAGCTGGGATTGAGGTAGATCGTGCCAAGATCAAAGTTATGACAAGTTTACAGCCACCTAATTGTGTAAAGTCTGTTAGGAGCTTTCTTGGTCACACTGTTTTTTACAATAGATTCATCAAGGATTTCTACAAGATTGCCCGCCCGCTTACCTCCCTGCTTTGTAAGGACGTCAAGTTTGTGTTTAGTGTTGATTGCCTTGCTGCTTTCGAACATATTAAGCAAGCCTTAGTGAGTGCTCCAATTGTACAACCTCCAGATTGGACACTTCCTTTTGAAGTCATGTGTGATGCTAGTGATTTCGCGGTTGGGGCTGTTTTGGGTTAGAAGAAGGATAAGAAACTTCATGCCATTTACTATGCTAGTCGGACTCTTGATGATGCACAAAGGAATTATGCTACCACAGAGAAGGAGTTGCTGGCAGTAGTGTTTGCGTTTGAGAAATTTCGTCCATACTTGATTGGTTCTAAGGTGATTGTGCATACGGATCATTCAGCACTTAAATATTTGATTCAGAAAAAGGATGCGACGCCGCGGTTGTTAAGATGGATTCTTCTCCTTCAAGAATTTGACGTTGAGGTTAAGGATAAGAGAGGAGTTGAAAATGGAGTCGCAGATCATCTTTCAAGGATTAGGATCGAGGATCATGTTCATATAGACGATTTCTTCCCAACGGAAGGATGCAACTTCGTTGTGTTGAAAGTGGTTTACAAGCTACAAATCCGCATAGTTCAAGAAAAAGACAGGCACTGTCGTTCGACACTCACATTGAGTGTCGATCGACAGGCCAACTATAGAGCTGTCGTTCGACAGACACTATGAGTGTCGATCGACAGCCTCTGTACAGAGCACTAGATCGCCTTCCACAAGTCATCAACGATGCAGTCCAGGCACATGTCTTCGCCGTTTCTTCTTCTACTCGTCCTTGGTACGCTGACATCGCCAACTACCTTGTTGCAGAGGACATGCCAAGTGATCTCAAAGGATATGAAAAGAAGAAGTTCATACGAGAACTTCGTAGGTACTATTGGAATGAACTTTATCTCTACAAGTTTTGTTCTGATAGTATTTACAGGAGATGCATTGCTGAGCCCGAGACCCAAGAGGTGTTGTTCCATTGTCACGGTTCCGATTATGCAGGGCATTTCGCTACATTCAAGACAGCTTCTAAGGTTCTTCAAGCAGGTTTCTGGTGGCCTATATTGTTCAAAGATGCTCACGCCTTTGTCAAGCAGTGTGATGCGTGTCAACGATGAGGGAAAATCAGAAGGCGACATGAGATGCCTCAGAACTTTATCCTGGAAGTTGAAGTTTTCAATTGTTGGGGCATTGATTTCATGGGTCCTTTCCCATCATCTTATGGGAATTCCTACATATTGGTTGTTGTGGATTATGTATCCAAGTGGGTAGAGGCGATTGCTAGTCCAAAGAACAATTCAGGGGTGGTTATTAAGCTGTTTAAGACCATCATTTTCCCTTGATTTGGAGTGCCTCGAGTTGTCATTAGTGATGGAGGAACGCATTTCATCAACAAGGCCTTTGATCGGTTATTAGCTAAGTATGGAGTTCAGCATCGTGTGGCTAGTCCTTATCATCCTCAGACAAGTGGACAGGTTGAAGTTTCAAATCGACAAATTAAGGAAATTTTGGAGAAAACTGTAAATGCTACAAGGAAGGATTGGTCTGCAAAGCTGGATGACGCACTTTGGGCTTATCGAACTGCATTCAAGACACCATTGGGCACTACTCCTTTCCATTTGCTTTATGGGAAAGCATGTCATCTTCCGGTGGAACTTCAGCATCAAGCAGCATGGGCAGTGAAACAATACAATTTCAACATCAAACATGCTGCAGAGAGACGTATGATTCAGTTGAACGAGTTGGATGAGATTCGACATCACGCTTATGAAAACTCCAAGTTATACACGGAGCGGACTAAAGCGTATCATGATAGGAAGATCATCTCTCGGACTTTCGAACCAAATGATCAGGTACTCCTGTATAACTCTCGTTTAACTTTGTTTCCTGGAAAGTTGCATTCTCGTTGGTCAGGTCCATTCACCATCAAAGAAATTCGACCACATGGAGCTGATGTCCTTATCAGTCAGGAAGGCCAAGAATTTACTGTGAACGGCCAAAGGGTGAAGCATTATTGGGCGAAAGCCGAAATTCCATATGGACACATTGTGTCACTGGATGATGCACCCGCTGTCTAATTTCAGACACAGTCAAGCTAATGACTGAAAACAAGCGCTTAGTGGGAGGCATCCCACTGGTAAGTGTCTGTACAAAATTCGTTTTTCTTTCATTTTCTACCTGACTTTCGTTTAGTTTTGTTTCAAAAAAAAAAGGAAAATCGGGATGGCTGTCGATCGACACACACAAGGAGTGTCGATCGACAGGCCCAGCGGAGCCAACGAGGTAAGTACCCTATAAATTGCTCGACACACATTTTTTTCCATTTGCTCGACACAAAACTTCCAAGAACCCTAAATCTCTCAAATCTTCACCGTTTCGAGTGATTTTTGGTTCTAAATTGTGTTAAATCTCTTCATATTTCCATTACTATCACTCGTTTTCTCGATCTACAAAGGTATGTACCCGAAATCTCTTGTTCTTGGTATCGTTTTTGAAGGAGATTTTAAGTTCAATTTGGGATAGATTTTAATGGTTTCACGGATTGGGTTGACATTAATGATGTTTAGGGAACAATTGTTGTCGTGTTTGAGTAGTGAATTAACGGAATTGCGGGAATTAAAATTTGTTGTCGATTGTCTGATTTTTACGAAGCTGTCGTTCGACAGTCACGATGGGTGTCGATCGACAGGCTAGTTATAGCCCTGTCGTTCGACAAACACTAGGACTGTCGATCGACAGGTACATTTAAATGACCAAAATTCCGTAATTTCGATTGTGTGTTTGTGGTTTTGATTGTTTTGCAGATGTCTAAGAGATCACGATCCAGCGATGCTAACCCATGGCCAAAGAGAGAGGGGGAGAAGATCCCAATTGGTCAAAGATGGCGCGATTGCGCAGAAGTCGTTCTTTATAAACCTGAGGTTGCAAACATGAGGATTTCAGAGACTTGGGATGATTATGACTCCCTGTTCTACAATCAGTGGCTGAGTGTGTCTATGCAGCCTACACGGATTGCAGACCGACCTGCATTGAAGGAATTGGGTATTTTTGATGAGGTTAAGCGTTTGTTGGAACGTGGAGGTTTGGGTAACATCACCACCAAACATCATAACCTGCATCCTGATTTGGTTTGTCAGTTCTTCGCTACAGTGCGGGTATATTACCCCAAGGATGCTTTTCAAACGGGAGGAAATGGGACATTGACTTTTATTATTGAAGGGGTCAGATACAGGGTTAGTCTCACGCAGCTTTGTGATGTATATGGATTTCCACCAGAGAGGGACAACGTCATTTTGCCCAGTGCGTTTTCAGAGATGAAGGCTTTCTGGGGACTGTTTGGAGCTGGCAAATTCGCAGGTGGACGCGCCTCTCATACAGACATTCGCCATCCCGTCCTCCGTTATCTGACTCGTCTACTCTCCAACACAGTTCAGTACAGGAACGAGCCTGGTAAAGTGCGACATGACGAGCTTCTGGCAGTCGTATGATGATCTTCTTGAGGATCTCAACTGGGGAGCTATTCTAGCTGAGCGTTTGGTGGAGCAGAAGACCACCCCGTTCACTCTTAAGATTGGTACCCTATTTCGCGCAGGTAGCCTCATTACTCGTATCTTGGAGTTATGTGGCATTGACTATACTCGTTACGCCGTGATTCACATCCCACACTCTATTGACAGCACGCACATGGTAAGTGCCACATGGATTGGAGGAGATCACCATTGGCTTATCCGCGATGATTCCCGGACACAGTTTCAGGTCCTTCTTCCGTTTCAAGAGTTGACTGACATCAGAGTTAGTACTGCTGCACTTTACTTCCTACCGGATCAGCGCCAACACGTTGTCAGTAGACGTACCACTCGCAGAGCTTCTACTCGCCGCAGGGATTCTTCTTCCTCAGCTCCAGCCGTTGCCGCCTCCACTTCCTCAGCTCGTCGCTTAGCACCTCCTCCTCAGGTTGACATGGATCTAGTTCAGAGATGGATTGTCACGAGCATTCAGACACTATGGGATGCCTTTGCTAATCTATCCTGATGCGGTTGTGTTCGTCCTCGTTCACTGACTCCTCCACCAGCTCGTTCACCACTTGCAGAGGACGACGAAGAGGAGGATTAGCTCGTCTCCATTTTTTCCTGGTTTACTTTTTCCTTTTTTATTTTCATTTGAGTCATTTTTCTTTCTTTGAGTCAGTTTGTTATTTGCTTCCGTGTGACTTTTCAGATTTGTGAACTTGTTGCTTGAGACTATGTGTTGTGTTATTTGATCGTGTTTCGTTTTAGTGATTTACAGTGTTTCTTTAGACTGCTCAAACGACAGAAGCCATAACAGCCATGATCCCATAAATTCGAACAGCCTGTCGATCGACACACACTGTGACTGTCGATCGACAGCCCCACGCAGAACCTGTCGATTGACACACATTGTGACTGTCGATCGACAGCTATATAGTACATGTTAAAGTTTCTCGTTTTCACAAATTTTTCCATCATTTTCTTTTCCTTTTCACCGATCTCAGATTTAATAACACTGGGGACAGTGTTGTTTAAGTCTGGGGAGGTAGTTGCTAACATTGTTTTCTATTTTGGAGTCAAAAATTTGTTTTTATTGAGTCAAAATGTAGGGAACACCGATCTTTCCTAAAGAACAAAGCTTAGTTTTTAAGAATTTTAGTTGTTGCAACGACGCCTTTGGATGGAGCGAATTCAAAACCAGATGATAGTACAGGTTCCCCTTTTATCACGACTTGCAGAACGAAGTAGATCAAACTCTAGACTAGTATACTTGATCTCCATTTCGCTATATTCTCTTTGATGATATCACGATAGTAATCGATCCAACATTCAGGACTCCTTATTCTCTTTACCACTCTTTGTTGATCATGAATGGCCAGCTCCTTTTTAGTTGGTACCTAACCCCTAGCCTTAACCTTCCATTCAAGCCTCATGCGTTTTCTTTCCGTTTTGTTTTATGTGCAAGCATGTGTATAAACACCAGAGAGAAAAAGATCCGACGCAATTTTTCATTCACAAAATTGTACAGGATGAGGATTTGGTTGGAGTACTTTACAACGAGCAACGATGCTAAGCATTCCTTGGGATTTCATACACAATAAATGGTAATTTTCGAGACTAACATCTTTGTAAGATCATTTCCCCTCTTAGAGTTATGAAAAAAAAAAAAAAAAATTCGAAAATTTAGTAAGGGAAAGGGGAATGATCATCTTTATAAGTCTCTAGCTTCTACAAAAATCCCAAAGAATGAAGAGGATGGATGTGGATAGTGGAACATGTTATTGTATGATGGTGTTTGGTTCCTGATGGAGGAGGGAGTGCAATGTGAATGAGAAACTGTGGGCATCAACTCGACCAGTCTCTCTCTTGCATTTATGCATAATGCCTGCATCCACCAAATAAAATCCGGTAACCCTAAACACTTTTAGCTCCACTTAAACACCAAAAGCCTTTTAACATAATACCTAGCCTTTTAACATAATACCTAGCCTTTTACTTGGTTGATATCATTAGAGAGAATTCCATCATCACTTTGATCAAGTGTGCGACAGTTAGGAGAATGTGAAACTAACGGGTTTGCAGGTTAAGATTTGAGGCCCAACCTATGATGGTTGAGATTCGTGACCGCCAAAGGTACTTTGTTTATATGCAGCAAAACAGTCAAGGAGACGAAAGCAATGTTCTCAAGGATAAGTAAGTTCTCGCGATTTTCAAACCTCGACTTCATTCTTAGTCTCTAGTTTGCTTGAGGGCAAGCAAAAGATAAGTCTGGGGAAGTTGATATATCATGGTTTTTACCAGTTTTCGACCATGATATAAGTCCTTTTATTGAGTTTTTTTATTTGTTTTCGAGTCTTTTTAGTGTCTTTACAGGTTATTGTACGTGGGAAGCTCATTTGATGATTATGATGCATTTTGGAGCGTAAACGAGATAGGAGTCAGATTTATAAGTGGAGAAGCAGAAATGAAAGCACATGTCGTTCGACACACTCAATGACTGTCGATCGACAACAACGTTAGTCACTTGTCGTTCGACACACCATGTGAATGTCGAGCGACAACCACTTTTCAGAAGCCGACAGAATACGTTTTAAGAAAGGAAAATTGTTCGTTTCGGGGCAGAAGTTACCATAAGTCATCAGAAAAGCCCACCACGAGCTATAACTCTATACTTTTAGGTTTTTAGATCACTACTTTAGTTTCTATTTAACAAGTTTAGAGAAAGCTTTTGAGAGATTTTAAGGAGACAAGTCTACTTTGTTCTTGAGATTCTTCGAACCCTCGGTACTTCTTCTTACTCTCTTTCTTTATGCAGTATCATTCAGTTATGATTTGCTTTGCTTTTATGTCTGAGTAGTTTGCTTGTTAGGTTTAGGGTGATTCGAAAAGATTGAAGATGAATTGTTAGGTTAAACTCACTTGTTAGGATTATCTATTTGGTTCTTCACCTAGATTGCCTTAACTCTGATTAAGGATTTGCGACCCTTAATTTGGATATCTTAGGTTGATAGATTGACACGAAAGTGTAATTGATTAGCCTGAAATAGATCTTAGGTGAGCAAAATTACTTATTCGCAAAGAAATTTGGTTTAGGAATTTTGTGAACAAATTGGACTTGAATCTAAAGCTTGTTTAAATTGATTGAATTCGCAAAGAAGTTTGGCTTTCTAGAGTTTATGCATAGTTAATTTTCGCAACGACAGTTGGTTAATTATATCTTAGTGTTCCAAGTTCAAGAACGGTTCTTAATTAAATCTTGATTTTGTTTAAACTGCAATTCTGATTCATCCTGAGAATTACCTGGAAGCCTAGCTTTTTGTTTAATTGAATTTTAAGAAGTCAACAATCTTGCCTGTTTCAAATTGCTTTTATCTTTATTTTACTTTATTTTGCTTAGCTCAATTCGAAGTCAATAATCCTATTGTTTGATTTAACTCCCAGTGATTCGACCCCTTACTACAATTGATCTCTTAATTTGAGAGAGTAGCTCAGGGTAAATTTGAGCATATCAATTGGTGATTAGCAAAATGAAAGTTTGTGTTAATGGTTGATTAAGGAAAGGATTAGCACCATGAAAGTAGGTTAGTCTAGATTAATGATATACTCATATATTTACCCTATTTAGGTGGTATTTGTGCATATTTGGTGATATATGGCTTGCTAGAACCTGAATGAGTGCATAGGAGTTAAATATGGGCGCAAAGGAGCAGAAAAGCTTAAAGAGTGAAGCAGAGGAGCAGTTATCGGGCGCTCAAGTATCGGTTGAGACCGATAAACCGTGCAATTGACCGCGGTACGAGAGACATAAGAAGATTTACTGACCGTGGTATGATGGATGGTGTATCGATGAAGACCGATAAAGATGACATCCGATACCCCATGGTATCGCTGAAGACCGATGATCAAGACCGATAGACAGCTCCAACCAGAATATGTACCGGCTACTGACCGCCTGGTTTGAAGATGAATTGTGCAGCTTATCGGTCGCACACCATGTCGGTTATGACCGATATCTTATGATTTTTGTTGACTTTTTTGGACCGCTTTATTTTGTTGACCCGTGTTGACTAGGATTGACTCGGGTACTGTTCACAAGGCGTTATAAATACCACCTTATGGCCTTGTGAAGAACAAGCGGATTCTCTTAGCATTAAGCTTTCTTTTTAGTTTTCTTTAAGAATTTTAGCTTCCTTAGTGCATTTTGTAAACATTGAATGTGCTAAGTACTTCCCTTTTTAGTATTAATATCGTTTAAAGTTTCCATCTTTGCATTTACTTTACTCGTATTTTATGATTTCAAGTTCTCTGCTTTCTTCGAGCTCGGTCATGGCTTCTCCCGTACCCATGAGTGAGTAGTCCGCTTGTTGAGCTCAGGGGTAGTAGATTAGGACTTATAAAGCTTGTTTAAGGTTGCAGGGGGTTCATCGCCATAGATCCTCGAGCTTAGGTGTGCTCAAGCTCTTATCCGAGACTGATCACTCGAATCTTGATCTCAAGTAGTTTCCCGCCCGACAATGTATGTGGAAATGTTTGACCGACCTTTTGCTCGGCATGGTGTTCTTGACCACGACAAAGATGTAGTTGCGCCATGTGGGCTCATTGAACCTTGACCTATAACGCTTGGAGAGTTTCTAAGTGCAGCCACGATAGTGAAGCAGGAACATAGACTCGACAAAGGAGTATTGCGCCATGAAAGTGGGTGTGCTTATCTCCGTGGTTCATGTCCTAGGTGGAGCTTAAAGAAGGAACCTTTAGCTTCCTTAACCTCGCGTTAAGAATCTAAATCAATAGGTACCCCGAAAGCTCAACTGTTTTATCATCACTGCATCTCGAAATCATATCTTTTGTTTTAAAGTTCTTGCATTTTCTTTAGTTTATAACTCTGTTACTTGGAAACAAACCCTGCTATTGATTGCTTTACCTTATTTTGAATGTTCTATGGCCTAGTATTCTGTAACCATGCTTCTTTGTTTTCGATCTCATCTCTGCTACAATTGAGTCGTGAGTTAAGTTGTTAGCATTGCATAGGTTTATTTGTGACATTGAGGCCTACTTGTACTTGCATGCATTAATATGAAAATGACTCAACAATTGATTTTTGCCTGTACTTGCATGCATTGATAAAAATAAATACAAATTAATAGAAAATATGAGCATGTATTCTACATGTAAGAATAGAATAAATTGTTGTCAATATTAATTTGTGTTTATTCTTTCTTTTTCGTTTTATATTTCAAATTATAGTCTTTTTCGAAAGGAGTTGTATATTACCAAGAACTTCTTCATTGATTTAATTTTTTCGAGTTTTATTATTTAGCTTTTTAATCATATATATGAAAGAACAACGATCCCTCTCCAGAGCAATGTAAACAAAACACGCTAAAAAAAATCTTCACCTTTCATCTCCTCCTCTTTAATATTTTCCTCACCTTCACTGTCTACGGTTTCAATTCTCTTCACCAGCTCAATCTCAGCGGATTTTTTCTCATTTCTCCAATCGATTTGATGTCTTTACACATTCTTCTTCCTCCAACAAGTCGGTAACAAAGAGATCCTCAAAGGTTCCATGTAAAGCCCAACAGTGAAATCGAAGAGAAAGGTAATTAAACTATGTAAAATCTCTATGCGCTTTCAAAAGTCTAGGCAATTCCTGAGATTTGTGTTTGTGATTTCACTGTTTTGGAGCTGAGAAAGTAATGGATTTTTAAAATTGTCCTTCTCCCTTGATATCTTTGTTCGTGTTGTTCCATGCGTCTTGGCGATAACTTAGTTTGGTGACTTTTTTGAGAAGCGATGGTTTAAAATGATGATGTGTTCATTCAACAATTCAAATAATTCTAAACTAAGGAATTTTAATTACAAATGCTCTTTAGTTTTGAACACAAATGGAAAAAGAGGATGGATGTGCCATTAGTCACTTCCTTTTCCTTTTATTTGGGTTTTCATAGATATTTAAGGCACTGGTGGCAGCAAAAACCAGTATAAAGTACTTCAAGAAAGAGTCTCTCTTGGTTGCATGTTATGAGGATTGCATTGTTGATCTGAATGATGCATCCCGGATAAAAAGCCTTTTCATCAGCATTAATGTAAAAGCAGAGTAATGTGGCTATACCTCTACCTGATAATCAGTTCATCACAATGCATTGTGACAAGATTTGTGTGTCTTGCAAATGCTTTTTTTCCAAGTGTCATATCATATGGAAGAAAAGGGTGAATTTTTTTTTAGGTTTAGGTTCGTTTTCCAAAAACCTCTGTTACTCAATAACTTGAGTGGAGAGACCTACTTCTCGGGAATCAGAGGCCGAATTGTCACCCGTCAAACCAAGACCTTTTGGATGGTTTAAAAAAAGGAGAACCTTCAGATTTAAGCACTGAGACGATTGCAACATAAGAGAATTGTGTTGCTAGCTCCTCTCCTACAAACTTGGCCAACAAAGTTTTAACTTGATGAAGTAACAAATACAAATTCATGAGCTCAGTTTTATTTTCATCGTATCATCTAAATGTTATTTTTTCAGTCTTCATGTGTTTAAATAGCTAGGTTGAACAAAAATTATACCACTATCTCTAGCATAATTGGCAATGGGAAAGAAAATACAAACCAATCGAACTCTCGTCAAAATCTGATTTAGGGAAAATGGATAAAGGATATTGGGTCTCAAGATCGGCTTCTACGACAGTAGGAAATAAAGAGATACGAAGGAGATCTCCATGGGTTTGATCTACAAACATTTGGTTGTTAATGGGTCAGATAATGCATATCTGCTTATGCGAGAGAGAGAATGATGAATATGTTTGGACAGTGGAGGGTGCAAAACTATGTCAAACCACAATCCATTCAAGCTTCTTTGTCTCGGGTACACTGGTTCTTTATTTTGGATAAAGGGAGGAACCCCACATCATATGTTTGCTACTTGGTTTTACAAAGATTAGACACATCGCTTTGGGAATTCTTATTCACTTGTAATGGCTTCTTTGTAGGTTTTATTTCAAAATGTTTTGATGATTTTTATAGTTGTAATGTGATTGAATATAAACTTTTACTATCTCGTAGTTGATTCAAATGACAAATAATACGATATAAAAGAATTTGGAAAATAGCAAGCAAAACATAAGAGGATATATAAACATGATCCTCTCGCTCTATGTTCTCGATATCATTGGAAAAACTATAAAGACACAAACTTTAAAATTAAGGGGGATTCAAGGGTAAAGACAACGTTTTCCTTAACTAATTTGAAATTTGGTCATGATTAAAATCATGTAGCTATTTTCTTTTTGAAAAATTCTTGAGCTTGTAACCGAAAGAAAACTTAAAGAACAATTTTTGGGTTCAACAATACAACTGAAATGTTACATCGCAAACACAACACAATAATAAATAAGCGTCAAAACTGTATTTATTATAATATAATTTTTGATACATCTAATAGTATCTATCATAACTTCCAACACTCCACAAAAATTATATATATTCTTGTATTGTATTGAGATTTTAATATATCCCTATGTAGCTATGGTTTTCATAGTGTTATCTCCATCGATGTTCGAACTCATCAGTAAATATCTTTGTCTTCTTTTCATTTCTTTCTCTGCGATACGATTTTTAAATTCTCATATTAGTTCTTATTAAAATGTTGAAACACATTTAAGCTAACAATTAAATAAATAAAAATTTTGGGAAGAAAACCTGCGCGTAGGAGTGTCAAAATGGGTCAAAACTCATGGGTTTATCCAACCCAATCCAACCCATTAACCCTAATGGATTGAATATTTGGTTTCAATGGGTTGATGGGTTAAGTGGTTTGATGAGTCAAATAGATTGAGTTAAAATGAATTGAAATAAAATGGGTTATTGGGTTGAAAATGGATAACCCATCAACCCGTCTATAACTAAAAGACATGCTTTCATAATTTTTTTTACTTTGTTACCAAAAATATTATTCCACAAATATTCTCGGTAAAAAGCTTTTTTGACTATTTTTGAATTTTCTAGCAAAAAACGTGATTCGGAAATTTCACACCAAAAATTGATCCGGGAAATAAATTTCGCGTCAAAACCAAGATTATACAAAAAACATAATCTACTAAACCATTTTCCGCCAAAAACGAGATTCATAAAATTTCCGGCCAAAAATATGATTCTGCAAAATTTTCCCGCCAAAAACGTGATCTCACAAAATATTTTCGCCAAAATCGAGATTCATAAAATTTCCCGCCAAAATATGATTTCGTAAAATTTTCCCGCCAAAAAAAGATCTCGTAAAATTTTTCCGCCAAAAACGTGATCTCACAAAATATTTTCCCGCCAAAATATGATCCGCAAAAAAAATTCCCGCCAAAAATATGATCCAGCAAAATTTTCCTACCCAAAACGTGATCTCACAAAACATTTTCGCCAAAATCGAGATTCATAAAATTTCCCGCCAAAAATATGATTCCGCAAAATTTTCCCGCCAAAAACGTGACCCCACAAAACATTTTCGCCAAAATCGAGATTCATAAAATTTCCCGCCAAAATTATGATCCCGCAAAAATTTCCCGCCAAAAATATGATCCATAAAAATTTCCCGCTAAAAACGAGATTTTGCGAAAATATTGTGCCCAAAACACAATTTTGATACAATTTTTTAATAAATATTTATATAATCATTTTATGTATCAAAATAAAATGGATTGAGTCAAAGTCAATCCAACTCATTTATGTTTAATGGGTTCATGAGTTGATCCAACCTAATTGCTAAATAGATTGGGTTAACCCATAAACCATTAACATTCAACCCATATGAGTTATGGGTTGGGTTGAGTTGGATCATCCATTTTGACACCCCTACCTGCGTGTATGCGCGGGTATCGGTCTAATATCTTTTGATTTTAGAAGGCAAATATATATATAGCTTCTCACATATTCATAATAGTTAAAATTACTTCAACAAAAAATTTTGAAAACGGGTTTTTAAGTTGAACACTTTTTCCATTTAAATTTTATACACGATAATATTAATGTATTTGGTGAAAATACTTAAAGACAAATTAAACAAATATGTTTATTTCCAAGTGAAAACAAACTTTTACAATAAATTATTTGGAAAAAATTTATAAATATGCACAAAAGTTTTTGGCAAAAAGAAAGAAACAAAAAAGTAGATAAAAATGACGTAATCCAATATATATGGAGAATCTTCTCAGGTTATTTGATCCAAGGTAAGTGGAGATTTTTTTTTTTTTTTTGCCATTTTCAATTAAATTTTATAAAAGAAATATAAAATTATAATTTTATAATAGAAATATAAAATTATAATTTTTTTAACCATCTGAATCATATAAAATTATAATTTAGAATATTATAAAGGATAGAACAAAACAATTAATTTAAAAAAAAATAATTAGAAATTTTTTAATTGAAAAAGGAACAGAACAATAAGCTGTGGTTTCGGTGGAACAAGTAATAGATGGGTGTTACCATACTTTGGATACGCTGCACATCTTCTACGATGAAATCTCTATCTTAGTTTCAATTATGTTGTATATGTTTAGAGGATGCTTAATTCCCTCTTTTTTGTATTGTTTGAAGATTAATGAATGAAATAAGAATGTGTTGAACCAAAAAAATAGTAATCGATGGGTGTTACTGTTTCTTGAATCATTCTTGTAATTCACTTTGATCATTTATAAAACTCCTACAAACAAAGTAATTGTTGAATAGTGGAGAGTTATAAATACAAAAAAAAGTAAAAGTAAAATTGTTTGATGTGCACAACTTATCGGCAACGGACCAATGGAGTTGAAACATGGTCCGATATACTATATGAACACCTGCAAATCGATTGATCCAATAGAAATATCACCGATTAGATTATATATTGCTTTGTTTGCTTCTTCATTAAATTTTTTTTTTTCACTTTGATAACTTTTTTTTTGTATTTTACAATAATAAATCAAAGAGAACAAATATTTCCTACGAAATTTTGTTGACAAAAAAACAAAAAATTACGAAATACGGTTTTTGGATTCCATGAACTATATTTTATGATTGCTTTTGATATTAAAATATTTCAGAAGAAACTAATTTTTTCGAGAATGTTATAAGAGATATTTTTTTAAGATATAAGAAAAATAATAAAATTAACAACATAATCGAAAAATATTTAATCCAAAATAAAGAGATAATTCACTAAACATAATCTTTTTTCTTTATCGGTTTAGACTTATATGCTAAAATATTTAAAACATCATTTCAGAAAAACTATTTCAAAGAAATAAACCAAAATACATAATCTATTGATGGTAGTTTAAAGCTTCTCACAAATAAATAAGCTTACTATTTGTGAGAAGATGCGTTTGTTAAAATAGTAAGCGTATTTATTTGTTAAAATTACGTAGATAATAAATTCGAAAATGATAAAATATTAATTTAAGGCTATTGCAATTAGGTACATGCGTTTTTAAGTGAAACAGTTTTGCCGTTAACTGTTATATACGATAATGTTGGTGGAATTGGTGAAGGTAATAGAAATATTCAAAAAACAATTAAATAAATAGGGATGTGTTTTCAACATTGAATTATTTGAAAACAATATAAATATGAAAGATATTTTGGCATAGAGAAAAAGAAAACAAAAAGTTAGGGAAAAAATGACGTAATCCAATATATATGGAAAACCTTATATGTTGATTTGATCCAAGATATGTGGAGATTTGTTTTTTATTTTGTCTTTTATTCAATAAGTTTTTAATAATTAAAATATAAAATTATCGAAAATAAAACAATGAATTTGATATATTTTAATCAAAATATTTTTAATCAAAAGAGAAGAATAGAATAATAAACTTGATCCTTTTTTAAGACTAAAGATTTTTACACTAGTGTTAAAAAAATTCACAATACTTATCATGGTTAGCTTGTTTATTCCCCATTACGTTGAACTACTAAAAATACCAAAGTGGAGAGTGACTCTGAACCACAAGATAAATCGAGATAAAAGATTAAAAGAATTGTTTACATGAATAGTGATGACGTCGTTGTGATTACTGCAAACGTTAGGGGCACTCACTTCTAGAGAGAGCTTATCCTCTCCGCTCTTAAACTAACTATTCAAAACCCTAAAGCACAAAATGCCCCCTGAGGAAAGGATAAAATCAAGACACTAGAAGGGAAAAGAAATAAATGGACCCATGACCACTATAGGCCAAAAACATCATTTAACGTCGAAAAGTTGTTAGTTTATATGTATTATGTTATAATTCGTAAGTGTGAGAGTATGTAAAGTATAGGGTGTGTTGAATAGTTGTGACTTGTCGGATAAGAAAGGGTAGTTATTTAGACACAACTCTTCACTTGTGTCTCTTGGTCTTGTATATAAGTGTTTATATTGTGTTCATGTACATTTGTCGAGAATTAAAGAGAATTTCAAATTTGTTCTTTTTATTCTCTTCCAAGATGGTATCATGAGCCTTGTTGATTCAAAGGCCAATAATTCCGCAAAACGTTTCATCCAAAATTCAAATAAAAACAGAGTGTGATTCTCATGTTTGATTGTGTTTAAGATGAAAACCATCTTAAAGTTGGGTGTCGTGATGAACAAAGTTGTTCCAAACCAATCGACAACAACAAAAAAGACACCAAATGGGTGTAATTGAAAAAGCTATGGAAGAAAGCATCAACGATGGAGGAAACCACAGTGTTCGTGAGGAAGTTGATCGCTCTTCCGGCACCAAGCGTTAGTGAAAGACTCAATGTTACAGAAGAATTACTCCGTCAAAAGGCCGTGGTTCGTGGCTGCCGCTAAAGAAGCATCGTTGCACTAGGGAAAATGAAACCAAAATCAGAGTTGTGTGCGGTGATGGATCGGTAGTGTAAAACGGAGTTTCAAAGAGGGAGACTATCGAAAGTTTCTTTCTGGTCTAGTTATAATACATTGATGGGGATAGTTATGCTTTTGTGATGCATAAAGATGAAGACCATCTGGAAAATGTGAATGTTGTGGGCGTGGTGGAAAACAGAGTTCCGAGACGGACATAAAGAACCCGAAGTGGAAAGAAGCGTTGCCTCTTCTAATGATGGCATTGCAAATTCTGTAAAGTCATGTCTGATCAGATCTTCTCTCGATCCCACCGGCGGTTACGTCGAAAGAAGTATGGGATGATTTATGATCTGAATTTCAGGGGCCTCCATAAGTATGATTGATGGAACTTCAATCGTTGAGAAAGAAGTTTGGAAATTTGAAGATAAACGATGGTGATAACATAAATGTTTTCACATAAAACAAATTGATTTGGAAAATCAATTATGGTCTCATGGAGAAGAGAAAGATGGAAACGACAATCAACGTGAGCAGCCGAAAGGGAAAAGAAAAGGTGGTGACAAGAGAGAGCACCATCACACATTCACAAGTTGTACCTTCAAGAAAAAGGCTCCATAAGCGATGAAGAAGATAGGAAATTTTCTCAAAAGGCGATGGAGACAACGGTTGTGGAGATGGAGTTTGTGGAAGGAGAATTCTGAAATTTTCGAAAAAGTTTTGGTGAAGCATAAGGATGCGAAGAAGCCATTAGTCGATGAAGTTGAGTATTCGAGTGGTTCTTCATCTTAAACAAGATGGAGAAAACCGCGGTTGGTGATCAAAGGAAGACACCAAGCAAGGAAAGATATGTTTACCTAAGAGGAAAAAGGAAGCAGGAGAAGACGTGGATGAGAGATTCACGCAAAGAAGATGGTTACACGAATAACCCGAGAAGACGTGAGAAGAGACTCACGCAAAGAAAGCGGTTACACAGATAACCGGAGAAAACGTGGATAAGCGTTTGACGTATGAGACGTCAAGGAGGCGTGAGGAGAGCCCGGGAGAGGCTTGAAGAAAACGTGGAGAGATTCATGCACGAGACGTTAAAGAGACGTCACTGAGACATGGATAAGACTTATGGGTTGGAGACAACCTAGGAGTTCCATTGTCTAACGAAGAAAAATTGACAGGAAGATGTCAATTTGGAAAACAGAGTAAAAGAAAGAGGTAAAAAAAAACTACATGTGTTTGGTGAATCAAAGGTCACCAAAGAAAACAGAGGCTAAGAAGAAGATGTACTGCGACGTGATATTTGAAGACCGAAGAAGAAAGGAGACGGTACTTCACAAATGGTGGAGTATGAAGCTGTGAACATATACTTAGAAGCAATGTTTTCTCGTGTCGGAGGAATCACAGCCATACGATGAAGCTTCTGCAAGAGAACAAATGGAGAGAAGCTGCTGACTTGGAATCTTGTAGAGAAACCGAAGAAGAAAAATAAAAAACATCAAGTATTACTTCGTACATGAGGCGAAACACAAGGGTCTCATACATTCAAGTATTGCCAAGAAGAAATTCAACTTGAAGAACCAAGCAAACTTGGAGTTAGACCGAAACTCAATTAAGAGGGAGTGTTAGTTTATAATTAAGTTTATATGTATTATGTTATAATTCGTAAGTGTGAGAGTATGTAAAGTATAGGGTGTGTTGAATAGCTGTGACTTGTCGGATAAGAAAGGGTAGTTATTTAGACACAACTCTTCACTTGTGTCTCTTGGTCTTGTATATAAGTGTTTATATTGTGTTCATGTACATTTGTCGAGAATTAAAGAGAATTTCAAATTTGTTCTTTTTATTATCTTCCAAGAAAAGTTCCATCTTCTTTCTTTCTCTGTTGGAGCTTTCTGCCTTAAAAACGAGAGACGACAATTGTTTCATGTTTTCTTACATTTTTATCAAATATTTGTTTATTTTTCAGATTTTTTTTGGGTCTCATTTCCCGACAATGATCCCTATTATATCATCCCAGATTCTTTTCTTTTACCTTCCTTGAATCTCATAGTCATCATTATGTAAGTTTTTCTTTCTTTATGAGCTTTGAATTCTGCAGTTTTGATGATTTTAGGGTTTTATTTTTTTGTGTGAAACTTAAGGGTGAAGATGATCTCTTCTGAAAGAGCTGCCAAATGGTTCCAAGCAGCCATGCTCAGAGACCAATCTCTGATCCTCCCATTCTCCGTGGCAATGGAAGTGGCGGAGACGACGGAGAAGGAGAAAATGCTCCGGTCCCTCCTCCGCCTGAACACCATCAGAATCTCTTTATCCAGGAAGACGAAATGGCGGCTTGGCTTCATCATCAAGATGATTTCTTCTCTCATCTTCTCTACTCCGGCGTGGCCACTTGTCAGCCGCAAATATCCATCTCGCTTGCACCACCACCACCACCGGCCAGCCATGTTCTCGCCGCGAGAAGGACGGAGAACTTTACAAACTTCGGGAGGCTAAGCGGGAACTTAATCACCGAAGCTGGACCGTTGATTCCTGTCTCGACGCAGGTGGGCTCGAGCTCGGATTTTGAATACTCTCTAATACCAGTGAGGGAAGGCACCGAGACCCGACCGATGGTCGGAGTCTCGCACAGTTTTGTAGTTCGGGGTCTTGCTCGGACTGAGACCAAGGCCGAAACAGAGGCGGAGATGGAAACGACGATGACAATAAGGGAAAAGAGAGAAGAAACCAAGGTAAACATGCGCACCCATCTCGGCGCATGTTAGTCACTTGACCCGTACAATTTATCACTCGATGCTTATATTTTTTTTCTTCGTCTTGGCGCACAGAAAACTGAAGAAGTTGGTGGTTCAACATCTAGGAAGAGGTCACGAGCTGCAGAAATGCATAATCTCTCCGAAAGGGTTCTTTAAATTTTCTCTACATATTTCAAGACTATGGTTGGTTTAAACCTCTGTATAAATCTAGTTTTCTCTTTTTGATTTTCAAAACAGAGACGGAGAGAAAGGATCAATGAGAGGATGAAAGCTCTGCAAGAACTCATTCCTCGCTGCAACAAGGTCTGTCTCAGTTTCTTTTATCATTTTCTTGTTCAAAGGTAAGGTTGGTTCCTATTGAATTTTTGTTCTGCTTTTGATCTCATCAGTCTGATAAAGCTTCGATGCTGGATGATGCGGCTGAGTATACGAAATCGCTATACGTATGTCCTAAAAAAATACAGAATGTGTGTTAAAAGCAAAAGACAGTTTCTTTTCCACATTGGTCGTAGATGTCTTGTAGAGAGGGCTGTAAATATTACAATTATGCAGATTCTTCTTTTTGGAAGGATCTTTCTTGCTAACGTTATGTAGAAGAATCTTCACATCATGACTTAATATCTCAATCGATGCTGCTATGCAGATGATGTCAATGGGATGTAGTACGATGCTGGCCATGTATACAACGGATATGCAACGGTTCATGCCTCACATGGTGATGGGGATGATGGGTATCAACCAGCCTCCATTCATACCTTTGCTCGGCACACCGCCTTTTCCTAGACCAGCTCATATGGCAGATCTAGGTCCATCATATCCACCACCGCACTACCTTTTTCCAGCCCATGACCCATCCAATATCCATATACCAACAATTCAGCAGCGTAACCCGGTGTCGAACCAGCCTCAGTTTCCGGGTTACTTGAATCCTTATTATACCCAGATTGCTGGTCTCCAGCAGATGCAACAACCTCCTCCATTGCAGGTAATTCTTTCACAGTATTCATTGTGCTTATTTCTCTGTTCCTACAATAGTGATGCTCACAAGATCCTTTTTTTTTAAAATGTTTCTTATAGAATCAAACAACATTACAGTCGAGTTTCAGCGAGGCAAGTAGTAGCAGGGAACCTGAGGATCAGGAGAACTGACCAATATGATAGTAAAAAAATGAGGGAAAGGCTTTCTTGTGATATAAGTTAATGTTCAAGAGTTAATCTCTATCGCAAACATGTAATGTTGAAAAGGATCAGTTATCATGTAGGTCCCTTTTTGAAGGTAAACCATGTAGCAAACATGTAAAATTTAGTCTGTTTAAGGTTATAGTTGGTCCCTTTTTCTGTTTATGTTAATCCCAGAATATGGAATCACTAGGGTCAATATATATATAGATTCTAAGGTGATCTAGAGAAGTGATGTTTGTGTGTACCCAAACGGCGTCGGTTTTACAGCCAATGAACTTTTCTCTATTGCAAATGAAACTTTGTAACGAAAACACTAATCTAGAATAATTTTGGAACTTTTGCTAGGATGCAATCACTGCTCATCATTACTCTTCGAAATGTTTGATAGAATCTGAAAATAATAAAGTGAGCAACTTAGCAGAGGCTCTTCTTTTGCTGGTCATGGATTGATACAAGTTCTTGAAAAGCTGATCAAGGCTTTAAAAGACTGTACCTTATCTGTGATGTGAATAATCGGAAAGCTTCCCCTCCCATGGCAATGTAGATGAGCTTACTTGAAAGGGGTTGAAAGAACTATAAATATTGCAGATGAGTTTTTGAAGTGCTTCGTCGTTTAGAGCTCCACGAATTTCACTAGAAGAAGCTGCAAATAGTTTCCTAGATTTAGAAAAAGAGCGTGGACCTTATGATGTAATTTTTTGCAGACAATATTTGTTAGTATCTCCGACAGTTAAAGCTGGTTTTAAGCAACGAGACTCTAAAAGTAATGAAGGTTGATTCCGATTGATATATTCTTTCTTTTTTTTTGCTAAATCCGATTGATATTTTCGTTCTGCTTTTGATCTGATCAGTCTGATAAAGCTTCCATGTTGGATGATGCTATCGTACGAAATCAGAGAAAATACGTATGTGTTATGTGTATGTACCAAGAGTTCTATTTTTGATTTTGCAAACTTTTAGATTTTGATTCGGACATATTTATATCAGCATATCGCCAACCCTAGTTTGGGCAAGTTGGTTACTTAATGGCCAAGAATCTGCGGTCCAAAATAAACTGTTCAACTATCAATAATTGAACAAAGCCCAGCCCTGGATGAGCCCTATAATTGGGAGAAAGAGTCTTGGATTGAAAAAAGAAGTTCCAAGCATAAATGTCGACTTATCACTTGTTGTAATTTAAAGACGATTGTAATTTGCAAAAGCAAGTTCTTCCGAACTCGATATCATACATTATACTTCTTTTACAAACATTTGTTTTTCTTGATTTTGTTGTGAAATACTACTAATACAAATATAAGTTTGAGGGATTTATCTAAACTAAACTTTGGGTTTGATCTAAGAAAAAGAGTAATAAGAGAACATGATATATAGCATAAAGAGAGTAAAAATGAGTGATTACTTCTTATTTATTCTTCTTCACTAAGTTACGTTTCTTCTTGTACTATATATATAGTAGAAGGTAAATTACATGCATAAGGACACTTAGAAAAACACATGACACTTGGACATAAGCAAAGTTTGATTAGTGTAAATTTGTGTCAAGCTTAGCAAGTAGACACTTGTCTATTGCTTAGATAAGCTTAATGTCAAATGGTGATGAATAATCACCTAATTCTTAACACTCCCCCTTGAGTATTCATCATTTTTTATGTGCCTGGTCTTAGACTGCCTCGTTAGAAACCTTATCATGGTAAAACCCAGTGGGATAAGAACCATGACAAGGGAAAAAGAGTGCAGTCTTCCCATGAAAATGACTGATATATTCTTCTCTTAATATATCCCGAAGATGACACATTCAAATGCCTTGAACGTGTTTCTTGAATATAGTCGTAGGAAGCGCCTTTATAAACAAATCTGCTGTATTATCACTTGAGCGGATGTATTGCACATTGATCTCTTTGTTCTCCACAAGCTCTCGAGTATAGGAGAAAAATCTTAGCGGAATATGTTTCGTTCGGTCGCTCTTGATATATCTTTCTTTGATTTGTGCAACACAAGCAGCATTATCTTCGTATATAATTGTTGGTTCTTTGATTGTGGCAATTCCACTTGCACCTTGAATGTGTTGAGTCATCGATCTCAACCACATACATTCTCTACATGTCTCGTGTAGTGCAATGATCTCCGTATAATTTGATGAAGTGGCAACCAAACTCTGCTTTTGTGAAAGCCACGAGATCCCGGTTCCTCCCACTGTAAAAACATATCCGGTTTGCGATCGAGCTTTATGCGGATCAGATAAATAACCAGCATCTGCAAAACCAACTAGATCACGTTCCAAGTTTCTAGCATAATATAATCCCAAGTCAATCGTACCTTGTAGATAACGGAAGATATGCTTTATTCCATTCCAATGTCGCGTAGGAGCTGAATTGTACCTTTCAAGTAAGTTAGTAGCAAAAACTATATCTGGTCTAGTACAATTTGCAAGATACATCAAAGCACCTATAGCGCTCATATAAGGTACTCCTGGACCTAAACTTGTTTCCTTATCTTCACAAGGTCTAAACGGATCACTTTCAACTTGAAGTGATCTATTGACCATTGGACTACTCAAAGGATTCGCATTATCCATATTAAAGCGTTTTAATACCCTCTTGGTATAATTTGATTGATGCTCAAATATTCCATCTTGGAAATGCTTTATCTGGAGCCTGAGACAAAACTTTGTCTGTCCAAGATCTTTCATTTCGAACTCCTCTTTCGTATTACTTCTTGCATCATCAATATCCTTTTTAGTTCCAAATAAGTTCAGGTCATCAACATAAACAGCAATGATCACAAATCCTGATAAGGATTTCTTTATGAATACACAAGGGCATATCGCATCGTTGATATATCCTCTCATCAACAAGTATTCACTTAAGCGATTATACCACATGCGTCTGGATTGTTTCAATCCATAAAGTGATCGCTATAATTTGACCGAACAAATCCCTTTAGACAATGCCTCTTGCATTTTTAAACTCTTAGATCCTTCCGAGATCTTTAATCCTTCTGGGATTTTCATATAAATGTCGCTATTAAGCGATCCATATAGGTATGCAGTCATAACATCCATCAGGTACATTTCTAAATTCTTTGATGCTGTTAGGCTCATCAAGTACCTGAATGTGATTGCATCCATTACCGGGGAATATGTCTCTTCATAATCAATTTCCGGTCTTTGAGAAAATCCTTGTGTCACGAGTTGTGCCTTATACCTCGTGACTTCATTTTTCTCATTTCTTTTTCTTACAAAGATACATATGTGTATCCGACTGGCATTACATCTTCTGGTGTAATGACAACGGGACCAAAAACATCTCTTTTCTTAAAGGAGATTAATTCATTTCTCATGACCTCTTGCTATTTATCCCAATCAGGTCTTTGTTGGCACTCTTTTACATATTTTGGATCTGTATCATCCCCATGATCAATTTCTTTCGATACAGAGAAAGAGAATATCCCATCAATATCTTTTATTTCATTTCTACCCCGTAATTTTCCACGTTGGGCGTAGCTGATGGATATCTCAAATTTTTCTTTATTCTTAACGTCTTCTGAACGTTTCTTTGTATCGGGTTCATCTAGACCCTTTTCACTTATGTCCTCTAGACATTTTTCATTATGAGATTCCTATTGAATCATTTCACTTTGCTCAACCAATTTTCTTTTATTGCGGGGATGTTTATCTTTTGAGCCCATTGGCCTCCCTCGCTTTAATTGAACCCTTGGTTCATTTACTTTGCTTCCATCTACATGTTATTCAGGAACATCAAATCTTGATGGAGCATTAGCAGCGGATATATACGACTTCATCACTCTTCTTATATCTGTGAACGCATCTGGTAACTCGTTTGCCATATTATTTAGGTGTACAACCTTTTGAACTTCCAACTAGCGTTGTTTTGTTGGGGGATCAAGATAAACCAAAGATGGATTACACCATGTAACATCCTTTGATACTTGATTTATTCCTCCCCCCAACGCAGGGAATTCTTCCTCATTAAAATGAGAATCGACACATCGTGCCGTAAACATATCACCAGTTACCGCTTCAAGATATCAGATTATACTTGATGACGTATACCCGACATATATCCCCAATCTCCGTTGCGGCCCCATTTTTGTTCTTTGCGGTGGCGCTATCGGTACATAGACTGCACATCCAAAAACTCGGGATGGGATATATTTGGTTATTGGCTAGATGCCAAGTGTAATGGGGAATATTTATTATATGCACTTGGCCTTACCTGGACCAATGCTGCCGCATGGAATATAGCATGTCCTCATGCAGAAATTGGGAGCTTTGTTCTCAATACCAATGGCCTTGCAATTAATTGAATCCGTTTTATCAAGCTCTCATCCATTCCATTTTGTGTATGCATATGGAGCACTAAATGTTCAACATTAATCCCCATTGACATACAATATTCATCAAAAGCTTGAGAAGTAAATTCACCCGCATTATCTAGCCTTACTTTCTTTATGGCTAATCGGAGAATTGTACTTTCAACCTGATTATTTGGCAATGAATTTTGCGAAAGCCGTATTTCTTGTGGTCAACAGACTCACATATGACCATCTACTGGATGCGTCAATCAATATCATGAAATACTTAAATGGCCCACACTGTGGATGGATCAGTCCACATATATCACCATGTATTATCTCTAGGAATACAGGGGATTCATTCATAACTTTGGCTGGAGACGGCTTCACTATGAGTTTTCCTTGAGAACATGCTTTACATGAAAACTCTCCCGATTGAAAAAACTTTTGGTCTTTCAATGGGTGGCCATTCAAATTTTGCACAATTCTTCTCATCATGACTGATCCCGGATGTCCTAGTCTCTCATGACAGACTTTAAATGTACTAGTAAACTTCTGGTTTCCAGTAACATAGGACTCAGTCATATTTATTTTTGTGCAATATAATTCGAAGGACATCATTGGTAACTCTTCCAATGCATGTTTCCACTCCGATGTAATGCATAGATATTCAATGCCATTCTTATTCATACTTTCAAAATGATATCCATTTTTCCTGATATCTTTGAAACTCAACAAGTTTCTGTATGAATCGGGGGAGTACAATGCATCGCGTATTTCAATTTTCGTCCTTCCTGGCATTGAAAATCTGGCTCTATCATGGCTTTTAATAATTTTTGCATTACCACTTATGGTGCTCATGCTTCCGGCGGAGACCTTTAATTTGAGATCGGAGAAATACTTTTCATCCTTAAGTATTGTGTGCGTTGTAGCACTGTCCGCTAGATATATATCTCCATCCATGATCTCAAATTGTGACATCTTCTAGTGTCACTCTATATCATAACAAATGATGCATTAAATAACATGAAAACATTAAACATATACAAAAATATAACTAAAAATTTAAAAGCGATACTAAGATGCTTCTTATTCTTTTTATGTCCCATCGATCTTGGTCCTTTTTATTTTCTTGTGATTCATCTAGATCAACAAGAGAATTTACGAGATCGAAATGAGTATCATCACTTAGGCCATTAAAGGAAAAAAAATTTTCATCCATGATGAATTTTATTTCTAACACCATTTCCTTTTGCCTTTAGTGATTCTTGATACGATGGGCTAAATATTTTGGCGTACAACATCTATGTACCCATTATCTTTGCATACCACATTCGTAACAAGTAATCTCATTTTTATTTTCACTACGCAACCAACTTTATTGGTTTTCTTTTGGTTGGAATTATCTGGCTGGAATTCTTATTCCACCTCCTCGTCCACCACCTTATTTATTACCGCGACTACGGTCTCTATCGTGTCCGGATCCACGTCCTTATCAATTAATATTATTATTACTAGATGTTACCACATTCACTTCTGAGAATGGAGCTAATTCTAGTTGGACGATTAATTGTTAAATATCTCTTAACCCATTTTATAAGTGGTGACGGAGAAACATCGTCGCTTTAAGCCTTCAATTTAATTTGATGCCGTTTTCGACCGATCGATGGTTCCAAATTTTAACATGATCACCATATATTTAATAAGTTCAAATTATTAAAATCACAAATTTATTAAACATCTTTAATTTAAACATGCATGATAAAATTAAGCATAATAACAACATAAAATAATTAGGATATATATGCAATTATATACGAGGAGGCAAAACCTACCATTAGATAAAGGAGGAGGCGTAACCTACCACTCCATATATACGATATATATATATATATATATATATATAATCTCAAATAAAACCAACATGCATATAATAAAATTTAGCACAAGTTTAGATATTACCACCCTTCCGTACGTTGATCAGTACGGATTCAGAAACGATCGTGTTGATAACGTGTTGTGAAATACTACTAATACAAATATAAGTTTGAGGGATTTATCTAAACTAAACTTTGTGTTTGATCTAAGAAAAAGAGTAATAAGAGAACATGATATAAAGCATAAAGAGAGTAAAAATGAGTGATTTTCAACTTCTTATTTATTCTTCTTCACTCTTCTATTTCTTACAAACTAATGTTTCTTCTTGTACTATATATAGTAGAAGGTAAATTACATGCATAAGGACACTTAGACCATCTCCAACCCCACTTTATTTCTTCTTCTAAACTCTATTATAGATTAAAATGCTCTCCAACCCCACTCTATATCTCACTCTAAAATAGAGTAATGAATAGTGTTACTCTATATTTGGAGTAACACTATTCATCCCTTTATTTTAGAGTTGAACTTCATTTTTTAAAAAGTAGTCCTTCAACTTTATGTTTTCATTTTTTGTTTAAATACTATTGTAAAACATTTGTTTTCTAACTATTAAGTTGATTTATCTATAATACAATTGTTTTTTCTTACAAAATAAATAAGTTATAAAACAAAATAATAACAAACTAATTTTTGTAATTAAAAATCAAAAATAAAGAAATCCATTTTTTACATTGAAATGAGTTAATTGATCATTTATCAAAACTATACTAAGATTATGATTCAAAATAAAATCTTTATATCTTTGTATTTATTTCTTAATGTTATTTATGAAAATTTTAATTGAAAGAGTCTTATAATTTTGATATGTTATTATTCAAGATAAAATAATTGGATAGAATTTGTAATTTTGATAAATATAGGATGCTATTTAAAATTTAGAATTATATAGAAATGAAATATATATGGAATATTCTTTTATAAAGTAGAAAATAGGGTAATGGGTTGGAAAAAACCTTAACTTTATTTTAGAGTTACTCTATTATAGAGTAAAAAATAGAGTTAAGGGTTGGAGATACTCTTAGAAAAACACATGACACTTAGACATAAGCAAAACTTGATTAGTGTAAATTTGTGTCAAGCTTAGCAAATAGACACTTATCTATTGCTTAGATAAGCTTAATGTCAAATGGTGATGAATAATCATCTAATTCTTAACATATTTAGTCTTGTAACTCACTTTGATAATTTTTCTTTGCATTTCTCAATAAACAATAAGAAGAAGAAACAATTTGATGGAGCGGAAGCTTCTAGGGATAGAATTAGATCCGTTGATTCTGAGAATACCCGGAAACTAGGGTTTGAAAGTCCTCCTCTCAGGGCTTTCGCAAAAGCTCTTAGGGTTTGTGAATACTCTTCACAGTGGTTTATTAAAACCTCTTTGAATCTTTCGATTAATAATTCATCAATAACTTAATACAATAGGAGGCCTAAGAAGGCTATTTATAATAAAGCATAAAACCCTAATATTCCTTAGAATATTCAAAAAGATAAATAATAAATATAAATCTAAATAATGATATTTGGAAATATTCCAAATATCTCGCTGCATCAGGTCTCGCCGGCCAAGAAAAGATTCGTCCTCGAATCTTGTATCTGCGCTGCATCAGCTCCCCCCGTCCAAGAAAGATTCGTCCTCGAATATTCAATAGATTTCTTGACACCAAATATGAATTCTTCAAATCTTCATATAGCTTCTTCAAAGGATTCTTTGTGAGCACCAAATTTGCAAAAATCGGATTTCGCCCGAATTTTGCACGAACTTGATTCTGCATGGATTTTTCAGAAACCTGAAGCTACACAAATTCGCACCGAACGAATTCAACCCTGATTTTGCACAGATCTGATTTCGCCCGGATTTTGCACGAGTCAGATTTTCGAAATCATCTTCTCGAAAGACGAAGTCAAAAACCCTAACATCTTCTTCATAGATATCAAAGATAGGATCACCATGAATCTCTCTATAGATCTCATGGATCTCTTCTCTCTCGACAAAAGGACTTTCGTCCACCAAAGGATAGATGTTACTATCACTCACCATGATCACCATAATTGTTCTCTGATTAAGAAATCAAAGAGGATGACTCTGATACCAACTGATGGAGCGGAAGCTTCTAGGGATAGAACTAGATCCGTTGATTCTGAGAGATCCGTTGATTCTGAGAATACCCGGAAACTAGGGTTTGAGAGTCCTCCTCTCAGGGCTTTCGCAAAAGCTCTTAGGATTTGTGAATACTCTTCACAGTGGTTTATCAAACCTCTTTGAATCTTTCGATTAATAATTCATCAATAACTTAATACAATAGGAGGCCTAAGAAGGCTATTTATAATAAAGCATAAAACCCTAATATTCCTTAGAATATTCTAAAAGATAAATAATAAATATAAATCTAAATAATGATATTTGGAAATATTCCAAATATCTCGCTGCATCACAATTCCACGAAACTTGTTGACAAAAAGACAAGCAAAACTTACAAAATACTGTTTTCGAGTCCCCATAAGCTTATACGGTATAGTTTTTTTTGTTATTAAAATATTTCAGAAGAGAATAAAATTTGCCGAGAATGCTATATTAAAAATATAAATACTTCTTAGATATAAAAAATAATTTAAAAAATACATTTGAAAAAGGTTTAATTCAAAATAAGGAGATAATCTATTAAACATGTTTTTTTTAAAGGTTTTGACTTATACGCTAAAATATTAAGAATCTCATTTCAAAACAACTATTTCAAATAGATAAACTAAGGTTGACAAAAAAAAACCAAAATACATAATCTTTACTTGTGTTCTTCTCTTTTCATTCGTATTTTGAGGATAGAAACAATTAGGGGTGGGTATAGGCGGTTTTGGTTCGGTTTCAGTTCGGTTTTTTGATTTTAGGGGGAAAGAGTCCATATAGGTATCATATTAGTTTCGGTCCGGTATATTTTGGTCGGTTCGGTTTGATAATAATGAACTTCATATAATAATTGAAGTATATTTGGTTCGGTTTGGTTATGAGTATTACCCCAAACCGAAACCAAAACCAAAATGTTACGAACACATTCAATACATTTAAGGTTTCACCTAAGACGTCAACATATTTAATTAAAACTAAAACATTTTTATCTATGAAACTGAAACATAGTACGATAATATCAAACCAAAGTGAAACTGAAACATGACAAATGTATCAAACCAAAGTGAAACCAAAGTCTCGTTTCTAAATATGATCGGTCTAATGTTTATAATGTTGAGATTAAATGTGGCTAATATATATAATGTATATAATGTTTCGGTTTTGATTTCGATTATGGATTATAACCGAAACCGAACCGATACCTATGGACTAATATTCAAAATGACCAATAGGTAGGGTATGTAAGTTATGGACCTAACCGATACCCATAACATCGGTTTAGCTTGGTTCGGTTATTCGGTTATGGATGTTTATGCCCACCCCTAGAAACAATATTTCATAATCAAACTAGTAAATATAAGCATATGTAAAGATAATTTATATTAATTATTTCATTTTCGTTTTATAGTTTTTAAACTATAATCCTTTTATGCAAGTTTCATATTACCAAGAACTTGTTCATTGTTTAATATTCAAGTCTTATTAATTAGCTTTTTATTTTCTTTTGGTTTCAGAAGGAGGTTATATTATAAGTTGATGGTATTAAAACTTCTCACAAATCCAAACTGAATTCTCTATTTAAAACTACTTCAGTAATAAATTTCAAACGATAGAATATTAATTCAAGGCTACTGTAACAAGGTAGATGTGTTCTTAAGTGAGATAATTTTTCCATCAATTGTTTATAAACGATAATATTGATGGATATGCTGAGGTTAATAAAATTGCTTAAAGTAAAATCAAACAAGTAGATGTGTTTTCAAGTGAAATTTTTTTTTTACGTTAAATTATTTTAAAAAGTAAAATACACATGCATAGATATTTTGGCTAAATAAAAAAACAAAAATAGGTGAAAAGTGACGTAATCCAATATATACGGAGAATCTTATCGATTGATTTGATCTAAGATACATGGAACTTTTTTTTTGTCTTTTTCAATTAATTGGTTTTAATAAAAAAATATTAGAAAACAGAACAATTAATTTGAGATATTTTCATAAAAAGGAACAGTAGAATACGCGGTGGTTTTGGGTGGGACAATTAACCGTTGGATGTTTTTTTTTGTTTAGATGTTAATATGTTATTGTAATTCATTTCGCATTTCAAAATAATAAACAAAAAGAAGAACAAAATTTTCCAACGAAATTTGTAGACAAAAAAAAAACAATTTACGAAATATTGTTCTCGAGGCTCCGTGATCTATACCGTATAATTGTTTTTGATATTAAAATATTTCAAAAGAAAATAAAATTTGTCAATATATCATATTAGAATATAAATACTTTATAGATTATAGAAACCATAATAATATAGATTATAGAAACCATAACAAAACAATACATTCAAAAAAGGTTGAATTTAATATAAAGAGATAATTTCGTAAACATAATTTGTTTTCTTTAAAGGTTTAGACTTTGTATGCTAAAATATTAAGAACATCATAACAGAAAAACTATCTCAAAGAAATAAACCAAAATACATATATATAATCTTTAATTATGTTCTTCTACTTTTTTAATTTTCGAGTCTTATTATTTAATGATTTTTTTGGCTTTATAAGGAGATTATATTATTAATGGTAGTTTAAAGGTTCTCACAAATCCGTTTTGAATTTAATACTGAATATTGTGTTTGAAAAACAAATTTTCACATTAAAATTTTGAAAATAGTTATAAATATTTAAAAATATCTTGTCAAGAAGAAAAAACAAAAAACAAATAGATTAAAAATAACGTAATCCAATATATGTGAAGAGTCTTATCAGTTGATTTGATCCCAAATATGTGGAGATTTTTTTGTTTCTTGTCTTTTTTCAATTAAACTTTTACAACAAAAATATATATTTGTCATTTAAAATATTAGGAAAAAAGAACAAAACAATGAATTTGTGATATTTTAATCAGAAAATCTTTGATAAAATCGTGATCTTTTTCTTTTTCTTAAGAACTATTATAAAAAATCAAAATCTGATCATGGTTGATACTTGATAAACAAAAAAAATCTGATGGATGATTTTGTTTCACAGATATTAAAAGAAAATAACATAGTCAGCTTGGTTGTTCCCCATTACGTGGAGCCACCAAAGAAGAAATAAATCGAGACATACGTGATTAGTGATGGATGGCGTCACAGAGACGCTCCCTTCCAGAGAGCGAGAGAGAGCTTATCTTCTCCGCTCTGAAACTATTTATATTCTAAACTCTAAAGCACAAAATACCAAGAAAATTAGACAACCGGAGAAAAAAGATAAAATCATTAGAAGGGAAAAGAAATAAATTGACCACTATTTTCCAAAATATCATCATGCAATGAAAAATCTCATGTTTCTTCTTTCTCTCTTGGAGCTTTCTGTGTAAAAACGAGACACGAAATTTGTTTCTCTTTTTCTTCTTCTTTGTTTTAACATTTCAAGAAAGTAGGTTACAAAAATAAAAACCATTTCAAGAAAATAAATGTCACAAATGTCCAAATGTATACGAGTTTCTCGATTTCTCTCAAACATTAGTTTTTGTTTTCTTGGTTTAAAATATTCGTTTCTTTTTTGGCTCAAGAGTTCCGGACAATGATTCCTATATATCATCCCAAGATTCTTTTCTATTTTTCTTCCTTGAATCTCATCAACATCATCATCATCATGTAAGTTCCTTTCTCTTATGAGCTTTGAAGTTCCTTGAATTTTATGATATCTGATATTTTTGTTTGTTTGAAACGTAGGGGTGAAGATGAGCTTTTATGGAAGAGCGGCCAGGCTGAGGGACCAACCTCCGATCCTCCCATCCTCCGCGGCAGCGGAAGCGGAGGCGAAGGAGAAGGAACTGCTCCGTTTCCTTTTTCTCCCCTATGTCATCAGAGTTTGTTCTTCCATGAACCCGAAATGGCGTCTTCGTCTTCGTCTTGGCTTCACCATCAGAGCTTTTATCCCGGTGTTGCCTATACACCGGCTATGCAGCCGCAAGGTTCCGTCTCTCTAGCACAACCACCACCTAGTGCTCCGTACCATCCGCCCGTGGAGAATTTGACCGGTCAGTTTTTCGCAGCGACAAGGGCGGAGAACTTGATGAACGTGTCGAGCCTAAGAGGGAACATATCTGGACCGTCGATTCCGATGGTGAGAGAATTGACGCAGGTGGGCTCGAGCTCGGCAACTGAATACACACCAGTGACGGAAGGCACCAAGACTCCACCGACGGTTACTGGCGGAGTCTTGCACACTTTTGTAGTTCCGGGTCTTGGTCGGATGGAGAAAGCGGTGGTGATTGAGACCAAGGCCGAAACAGAGCCGGTTCGGATACAACCAGCGACGGAGACGGAATCCGCCGATGACAAGAAGCGAGAAGAGACAGAAGAAACAGAGGTAAACCTGCACACCCATTTCGGCGGATTTTGTTACTCAGTTGAAACCAACGTACAAATATACAAGTGGAGGCTTATTCTTTGTTTTCTTCTTCTTGGCGCACAGGAAACTGAAGAAGCTGCTGGTTCAACACCTAGGAAGAAGTCACGAGCTACAGAAATGCATAAACTCTCCGCAAGGGTTCTTTTGATTTCCTCTAGAAATTTCAAGATTCTGGTTTGGTTTCAACCTCTGTTTCATCTCTTCTAAAATTTAGTTTTCGGTTTTGAAAACAGAGACGGAGAGAAAGGATCAAAGAGAGGATGATAGCTCTGCAAGAACTCATTCCTCATTGCAACGCGGTCTATCTCAGTTTCTTTTCTCTTTGAATATCAAAGATATGGTTGAATCCGATTGCAATTTTGTTTTGCTTTTTTCTCTGATCAGTCTAATACAGCTTTGATGCTGGATGATGCGGCCGAGTACATGAAATCGCTGCAGATGCAAATACAGGTATGTCCATAAATAAATTACACAATGTGTGTTAAAAGCAAAAGACAATTTCTTTTTCTCTTTGGTCGTTGATGTCTTGCAGAACAAGAAAGGCCTGTCTAATAGTTGCACATGGGAAAGAATTTAAATGAATCTAATTTTGTTGGGGTTATTAGAGTTTCCAGCCGCAACCACATATTATGATTCCTGAGCTTCCCTTTCCTACACCTGAGTTTTGTAGATTCTTCTTCTTGGAAGGATCTTGCACGCGTTAAGTAGAAGAATCTTCACATCATGACTCAGATTTTAATATCTCAATGGATGTTAATATGCAGATGATGTCAATGGGATGCAGTTTGATGCCTGCGACGTATACATCACAGTTCATGCCTCGCATGGTGATGGGAATGAACCGGCCGCCATCCACACCTTTCCCCGGCACACCGCCTTTTCCTAGTCAGGCTCATATGGCGAGTCTAGGTCCATCATATCCAGCACCACCCTACCCTTTTCCAGCCTCCGAACCATCCAGAATCCATATACAAACAAGTCAACAGCCTCACCTCGTGTCGAACAGCCTCCATTTCCGGGTTACTTGAATCCTTATTATACCCAGTTTGCTGGTATCCAGCAGATGCAACAACCTTTTCCATTGTAGGTAAATCCTATAATATCCATTGTGCTTATCCCTCTGTGTTCTACAATATAGTGATGCTCACAAAATCCTTTTTTTTTAAATGTTGTTTTAGAATCAAACAACATCACAGCCGAGTTCCATCCAGGCAAGTAGTGACAACGAACCTGAGGATGACCAACAAGATAGTAAAAAAATGAGGGAATGGCTCTAGAGATAGCAGCAATAGCTTTCTTGTGAGATGAGTTGATGTTCAAGAGTTGATATGTGCCGTGTCGTTGCAGGTTGATGTGATCGTTGCATGTAAAAGGATCTTGTTTAATAAGTTTCAAGTAGGTCTCTTTTCTGTTTGTGTTAATATATATACAGGTTGTAAGGTGAGCTAGAGAAGTGATGTTTGTGACCGTGTGTACCAAAACGGCGTCGGTTTTACATCCAATATTGTTTATGCTCATAAGAGCCTAATGAAATGATAGAGATTGAATTCAAAATAGCTCAATTGAGCTTTATTCAAATGCAAGAAAAAGAAAAAAACTTGTCACCAAGTTTAAGAAGATTTTGATCTATATCAGAAAGATAAAGAAAAGGCAACTCTCAAAGTTACCAACAAAGTTCTCATAATATTTCTATTTAAACTCATCTACTTGCAATGAACTTTTTGATATTCCATTACTTGTTGGGACATCATTAAGAAGCGGTTTCATTTAGTTTACGTCTTAAAAATATCATGGGTTCGATTGGTAATACATAGCAGTATAATTTTTTTGATGGTACAAGTAGAAATACAAAGATGTCAGTACAGTTGGGAGCAGTACGTAATGACTACATATGAGAGTACAATAAAATAACAGTGATAATATTTTGTGTAATGTTACTTTACTGATTGGTGTGGTGGTGGAAACCTGCACAGTTGAAATAGTCAATGGTCTAGGTCTGAAAGCTCTGAGATGAGAAACACTTAGCGAAGATTTCAAGAGAGTTTGTTTATTAAGCTTTTTGCAATAGTTTGTGTAAAATTGCGGATCCCCTTTTTGGAGGTATCCTCCGTCTATTTATACAAGTCTAAGTCAGCCTAAATCTATGCCTAAAGAGATAAGCTCAAATCCCTAAATCTTCGGGATTCTCTCTCAGCATAGTCGGCCCCGCCTTTAGGTTTCGACCTTGTCCTCGGCATGGGCCCGAATCCGAGAGCTCGTCTTCCAGGCCCAGTCTTGCAGTAGAGGTCGGCGTGACTTGTTACTCGTGGGCTCCCGACTCGTTCTTTCCAGTGTGGGCCCGGCGCTAGGCCCATTCTCTGTCTTGAAGTGAAATGGTCGCAACGGTCTCCTGGAGTCTAAATGACCACTATAGACGTCTTCCTGGAAAGGTGCCGGTACTAGTCATAGTTATTCTGGAGAGCCGGTCCCAGACACAAATCTGGTCCCTGAGACAGAGCTAGTCCCTGAGACAGAGCGGGTCCAGATAACTGCGCGCCTACCTCTGGTACTTAGTCATTTTCTTGACGATCTCTACCGGAGTGAGATCTGACCCCAACAGTTAGCCCCCTAGCTCGGTAGTATCAGGTATGATGATGTCGAGGTAAAAAAGTCGTAGTGAGGTTCTCAAGAAAATGTACTAAGGACCTGCCGACGTCACCGAGTTTTCGTGTTCATGTTTAACGCATAGCCCAATAAGGATTTTCAATAGACTTGTGTTTCTGCATTGGTGTCACAGAGTTTAGAGGAACTGGTCCTGTAAAGTTTGTACAGCTTGTTCTCGTTTAAACTCGTAAAACTCGTTTATCTTGCCCAACTCTCACATGTTCACGTTAATGCTGAGTTGGACGTTATGTCTCTGTTTAGTTGCTTTCCGGACTTAGTAAAGATACTGTTTTTCCGGAAGTCGAAAATTTAATTCCCGCTGAAAATTGGAAATATAAATTTCCTTTAGAAATTAGAATTGTTAATTTCCGCTGGAAATCAAATGCTTGACTTATTTCAGAAATCGATATTGTTCCCGCTGACTACTGAAACGTGCCACTCCAGGGTTTTGACAGTAACACCATAAATACTCTTTCCCCTTTTTTTCTCTCCACAACTTCACTCCTCCAAAAGAAAGGTAGCTTCTCTTCTCTCTCAATTTTCTGTTTTAGATCTAGGGTTTTGGGAAAACAATTTTTTTTTTTTCCTTTTTTTTTTTGTAACGCCGTCGTCGAAAGTCACCTTCTCCGGCTACTGCCTCTCGTTTTTCGACGAGCTCCTCCTCCGTTTTGCGTTATCCAGCTTCGCCGTGGGCGTCCCAGCCTTTTCCGGCGGGATCTCGTCCCAGTTCAGACCCGTGCCGTCATCGAGCTTCGTCTTCTCTGACCTCTACCTCGTTTTCTCACGAGCTTTTGTCTCTGTCGCCGTCGAAAGGTTCGTGTTTCTCATCTCCGCGTTGTCATCTTCATTCCGTCGATGAGATCTGGGTACACGGTGGTTATGGTCCGTTGGTGAGAAGACACAAGGGAGCAATCGCCGTCGAGCTGAGCCGAGACCCCCGCTCGTCGTCGTTCTCCGCCACTGTGTTTTGGGGGAGTCGTCGCTCCTTGTTCACCGCCATAGATTCCGGCGAGAGCTCGTTCTGCTCAGATCCAGGCTCGCGGCTTCTACGTGACCCGGCCTGACCAGACAGCTTTCCGAGAATCTAGCTCCGTCGTTACATGTGGCTCGGAGAAGGGAAGACTTCTGAAAGCTTCATCAATGGTGAAGTTTTGAGCTTGTAATTGGAGTCGTTCGGCAGAGGAGGGTCGTCGTTCCTGGAGGAGTTTTTCTCGATCTGTTACTAGCGGTCCACCGACGACGACTCTTCCACACCGTCACTATTTTTTTGAAAAGGCGCGGTGGTCACTGTTTTGTCATCGTCCTTGAGCTTGTAACCACCGGGCTTCTTTGGAGGGGAGGAAACTCGTTGTGAGTTTTGAGTACTTTAGTATTCCCGGACGTTGTCTCAATGTTAAGTCCAACGTCGTCCTTCGAGAAGTTTCTGGAATCCATTTCAAACTTTAGGACTAGTAGTTTAGAATGCCTAGGGCCAAGTTTTGAGATAAACTGTTCTGATGCGGAGTCCAGCTTCTGGCTTCGTCCTTGTAAAGATAGAGAGGCGACTCGAGTCATCGTCTCGGATGTAAGCGATGCAGTGAATGCACAGAGTCCACCTCTCGTTAGTGAGCAAGTCGTCCACACTCGCAATTCTCCAGACGTAAAGGTGGAACAGGACGAGGATGAGATAAATGAAAGATTTGACTTAGCTTTGTTTCTTCGAAAGAAAAATCTTCGACTCGCGGAGAGCGTCGTGCCAGAAAGTTCAGACTTCCGGATCCACCGGGATCCACTCTATCAACGGAAAGATCACTTTCGCTTTTGAGAAAGAAACTTAACATCCCTGATGAAATAGAGCTGGTGGTTCCGGACACTCACGAACGAGCCGACGATCCTCCAGAGGGGTACTTTACATTGTATGAGGGATTTCTCGAGGCGTGCTTACTGTGGTTTCCCGTTCCGTATGTGATTCTAGAGCTTTTAGCCAAGTACAGGCTTTCAATTTCACAAATCACCCTTCGAGGAATTCGTTATTTAGTAGGAACCCTCATCCGGAGTTATGAGTGTGGGGAGACTTTAAGTGTTCATCATCTGATGCGCTTCGTAGATATTCGGCGGTCCTCTCCCGTTTCCAAGCTCGTCTACTTTGCTGTAAACCGGAGGAATCTTAGACTTATCCACGGGTTTGGCAGCAAACATCGGCAATGGATTGATTTCTTCTTTTTCGTGCCGATATGCGAAGAGACTTTGGGAGATGGACTAGGCCTAATCCAATCGAAATGGCTTACAAAGGGTAGCCGGCCCCGTTGTCTATCTTTGGGAGTCGGCTAGTTTTACTTTTATTGCTCGTGATGCGTTTGTCTTTTTGTATTGATTCTAACCTCTTGTTTTCGTTTATGTCTTTTTTGCAGTGACAGGCCCAGCACCGAAGGTTCCGAGCAATTGGAAGGCAGTTTGGGATTTGCTCAGCGTTCGAGGGTGCAATTGGAAGAAGGACTTCTCACTGCGACATGTCGAGAAAGCGAGAGCTTTCCTTGGGGGTTCTTCGGTATCAAGTTTTCGCTTTTCAGATTGTTCAGGAGACATTCAGTCAGAGATGGAGCGTCCACGATCTTTCAGGAGTTTAGCGCGTTGGACTACGGGGAGTGGCAAGCCTCCGACGCCGACTACTGCGACCACTTCTGCGGCGCCGACTACTGTGCCAGCTCCGGCCGTGCCTACTACTGCACCACCTTCCGTCATGCCGACTACTGTAACACCTTCTGTCACGCCGACTACCGCGCCAGCTTCTGCCAAGCCGACTACCGTGCCAGCTTCTGCCAAGCCGACTACCGTGCTCGCTTCTGCTAGGTCGACTACTGCGTCTCCTTCTGAGCCACGTGACACTTCTGCCAGGAAGACCACCACTGTAGCTAAGGGATCATGTCTTCCTTCTTCGACTACGACTGAGATTGTAGCCGCTCTGCCTGCTCTGCCCGCTCCTCTTCCTTCCGACTACGATGCCAAGAAGGCGGCCAAAGGGAAGGGTCATGCGGGCGACGACTGCAAGAGATTATCAGATAGGGACGACGTGATCGACGTGGACCGAGAGCCGAAGAGGGCACGGGCGAGATCCGCCTCGCCTCCCCGTCGTGTGTCCAGTAGCGTCTTTGAGAGCAAGGCTTCCGCTAGAAGCCTCTTCTCTACTATGGTTTTCCATGACGACGACGTGGCTCCGATCAACACAAAGTCTTTCGGAGACATGATGCGCCAGGGACTGAACGTAGGTTACCCTTTCTTTCTGCTTATCGTCCTTTAACACTTAGTGTTTTTTTCTTATTTTTGACACTTTTCTGTTTCTTATTATTATTATTTTTATTCTTTTTTTTTTTCTTTTGGCAGTTTCTAGCCCTTGTGAACAAGGTGGGACACGAACTTGAGGCCGAGGTCGAAGACTTGAACAAGGAGCTGGAGGACGAGAAGTGTCGTACTGAGACCGCGCGTTCCGCGGCTGCGGGTTTTCTAGCTGAGCGTGCTGCGGCCTGGACATCGATAGACAAGAAGAATGCCGAGCTTGATGACAAATCCCGAGAGATAGTCCAGCTTAAGGCCGTGGCGAAGAAGTCTGCGAAGGCCCTTCTTACCGAGGCGGAGAGGTCCGTGACGGCTCTTACCGCCGCGGAGGAGAGAGAGCAATGTTCGGCCGCCATCTTGACGAAGCGTAGTGGTGAGCTTGTTGCAGTTACGGAGAAGCTGAGACAGGCGAACGAGCACATCCAGAGTCTCCAGAGAAAGTTCACTCGTGCCAGGGATAAGTTTGATGAGCTCCAAGGCGATCCGCGGGGCAACATGGTCTACCAGGTGCAGAGAGTAGCCAACCTCGACTTTGCCAGATTGTTGCTGGGACTTCTTGACGGTCAGGAGCCCCCCAAGCTAGAGGACGAGCTCACTTTTCTTACCGCCGACGTAGCGGAGCACACCGGGGACGAGGAGCGTTTCGAGCGGTTGATGAAGAACCTTCACGGACTTTTGCACGTTCTCGATCCGCGGGTTAATGCTCTTCCCTTTATAAACGTAGTTACTCCCTCGGGTAGATGCAGTTATTTCTCCTTTTCACAGTCACGCTCCTTTCTCTCTTTTTCTTGTAGGTTAAGACGCCCATCGCGGCCGCCCAGGACCGGACACTCGAGACGTACGCGGCGAGCGTCGGTGTAGCCGATCCCTCGGGGTCCCTCTTTGGAGGCACCAGCTCTTGCAAGGCCGCGGTAGTTGGTGTAGATGGGAAGTTCTCCCTAATCGGCGGAGTTGGGGCCGAGGTGACAAAGAGCAGGATCGACGATGTCGCCGAGGGCGCTGGGACTGTTGGGGCTCCTGAGGAGATGAGGACGGACGAGGATTTCCAGGGGCCGGGAATCGACGCGCTTACCGAGGATCCGAGGCTTGACGATGTCTTTGGAGAGACGGAGGCTGTTAGCGCTTTTATTGCTTATGTTTTAGATATTGACTTTGATTTTGCGCTTAGGAGGCTGCCTTACGTTTTTCGGCTTTATGTTTTCTTGATTTGATGTTTTACCGTATGGACGGGTTTCATCCATGGATGATTTTACCTTGTATTTTTGCAAGATGATAATGAATGCGTTTTTAGTTTATCGATGATCTTCTTTTCAACATTTTTGCTTAGTCTTTTAGAGAAAATCTTAGTAACGACGAACCGTACTTTGTTGTAGATGTTTGACCATCGGAACATACATTCCTTTTATCGTGGTTGTTACCAGTGTAAGTATAACTGGGTTCCCTGAACAAACGACTTGGTTTACGATCATGTTCGCTCTTTCGATCATGACCGCTCCTGTGACGATCATCGCTTTTGACCAACGATGTTGTTGGGTTTTGGACTGGTCACTTCGGTTACATGTGCGCTTCTCTCTAAACGTACCTGCTCCTATAATGAACCACTTTTATTTATATAGCGCGCTTTATCCGATGGTGGATGTTGTCGTATTTATTCTGCAGAGTTTTTGTCAGAAGTCGTCGATGTGGCCAGCATCGGCGGTTTGAGATGTTCGTTTAAGTTAGACCTTGAGTTATCCGTAACGGATGTAATAGAGATAGTTGTTTTGATAAGTTTTTGTAGCAGATGTTTATTCTCATAAAGGTTTGCTACAAAGAGAGGTGGGAGTATACGAGTATACATACCCCACTCCCCCCCCCCTTTTTGGGAGGGGGGCAACTGAACCCGTCCGAAAATGGGCTACCTACGTACCCTTTGCAGGGATCAAGTCACCCGTAGTTCATGGTCGAACTTGGCAGAGATGAACTGCGAGCCGTTGTCAGTGACGATTTCATAAGGCACGCCATGCCGGCAAATGATGTTCTTCCAGATGAACTTCTCCACTTGTCTATCTTTGATGCTAGAGTATGATTCTGCCTCGACCCACTTGGAGAAGTAATCTGTCAGCACCAAGAGATAGCGCTTCTGTCGCGAAGGGTGGAGAGGCCCGACGATGTCCATGGCCCAGCGCATAAACGGATAAGGCGAAGTAATGGATGAGAGCAGCTCTGTGGGCTGATGAATCATTGGGGCGTGTCGCTGGCATTTTTCGCAGTGTGAGGAGAACTTCTCGCAATCTTGGATCATAGTGGGCCAAAAGTAACTATGGCGTTTGATTCGGATTGCTAGTGCTCGTCCTCCAGAGTTGTTGCCGCAAGATCCGCTGTGACTTTCCTCCATTACTTGCTTGGCCTTTTTCTCTTCAACGCAAGCGAGTAAAGGCCCAGAAAATCGCCATTTGTAGACATTGCCGTCAAGTAAAACGTAACGAGCTGCTTGTATTCGTAGTTTGCGAGCTGCCCACTTGTCCTTTGGTAACTCCCCATCGGCTATGTATCCTCGAATTTGGTCCATCCATGGTGTGTCGCAACCGTATTCCTTTTCATCTGCCTCTCTCTTAGTTAGAATTTCTTTGTCGCTCTGAGCGGGCTGGCCGTCCGCTTCTGTTGGTTGAGTAATGGTCGTTGAGGCAGGCGTAGAGGGGCATGTTGGTAAAGGTGGAACACGTGCTGTTTCTTCAACCTCAAGATGGACTGTCTCTGATGGGGCAGGATCTGACGTACTCGTCTCCATAGGTAGTGGATCATCTGGCTTGGAAGGGGTTGTTGTAGCCGTTGTAGATTGGGTTTGTTGAATCTCCCTATGTAAAGTTACGTCTGTTGGTGAGGTCGATTCAGGATTTGACTCTGCGTCCTGGTTTTGGTCGGTTGACTCCGGAGCTTCAAGAGGAGATGGTGTATCAGTTCCGGTGCTAGTCATCCTGTTAAGTTCAGGCCGAGACGTCTCTGGTGAGGGATTTCCAGGGTGAGCTGTCTCAGGAGGAGGAGTCACGATCGGAGGAGAGCAAGCTGGCTCGGCTGGTTCGGGATTGCTCGCCTCTGCTTGAGTGCCACGAGCCTTCTTTGTTGGACGGGCCGCCTTAGCGGGTTCGAGGTGAATAGGTTCTGTCAAGTCTCCTTGTGATTTATGCTTAGCTGCTTGGGAGCGGGTTACCACATTTACCAAGTTGCGCAAGCGAATGCTTGGTTTCTTGATAAACTAGACGGGGATGACTCGGCGAACATCTTCGTCTGTTTTAGATGCGACGACTGCTAAGGCGTCGGCGTCTGTATTCTCTTCTCTAGGAATACGTGTTACCGTGCACTCCTCGAACTGCGCTGCTAGTTCCTTGGCGACTTGAAGATAAGCCTCCATTCGTTCATCTTTGGTGGCGTATTCTCCGTTGAATTGGTTTACGACTAGTTGAGAGTCGCAAAACACTGAAACTTTCGTGATTTCTAGTCCTTTGGCGAGTCTTAGTCCTGCTAAGAGCGCTTCATACTCTGCCTCATTGTTCGAGGCGTCGAATCCCCGGCGGAAAGATTGTTCGAGTACTTCTTTTGTTGGTGAAGTTAACCGTATCCCTACGCCTGAACCGCTTTTTGATGATGCGCCATCTACGTGAAGCAGCCAAGGGAGGCTAGGAACTTTAACTTCTTTGATTTCGTCTGGCAGTTCTATAAGGAAGTCTGCCAGGACTTGTGACTTTGCGCTAGTGCGGCCTCGATAGTCAATGTCGTATTCGCTCAGCTCTATCGCCCACTTTGCCAGTCGTCCTGATTGACTGGGACTGTGCAAAACCGACCGCAGCGGGAAAGTGCTATGGACTACTATCGGATATGATTGAAAGTAGGGTCTCAGCTTTCTCGCGGCTGTGAGGACGGATAGTACCAACTTCTCCATTACTGGGTATTTAGTCTCGGCGTCTGTCAGTGACTTGCTGATATAGAAGATGGGCTTCTGCTCGCCTCTTTCCTCTCGGACCAGGACTCCGCTGACAGCCGTTTCGGAGACTGCTATGTATAAGAACAGAGGTTCGTCATGGACTGGGTTTGCTAGCACTGGAGGGCTGGCCAGGTACTTTTTTAACTGTCGGAAGGCGTCTTCTCATTTTTCTGTCCACTCAAAATTCTTATTCTTTCGTAGCGTGTCGTAGAACAGATGGCATTTATCAGTGGACCTTGAGATGAATCTGTTAAGTGCGGCTACTCGCCCATTGAGTCGTTGGACCTCTCGCTTGGATTTTGGTGAGGACATCTGGATGAGTGCGTCGATCTGTTTTGGATTTGCCTCGATGCCGCGATGGGTGACGAGGTATCCGAGGAACTCGCCAGAGGTTACTCCGAATCTGCACTTGGTTGGATTCAACTTCATATTATGTTTGTTCAGGCACTTGAAACAGTCTTCTAGGTGGCCTACGTGGTCTTCCTCGTCTAATGATTTAACCAGCATATCGTCGATATAAACCTCCATGGTTTTGCCGAGCTGGTCGGCAAACATCTTGTTGACTAGGCGTTGATAAGTGGCTCCAGCATTTTTCAAGCCAAAAGGTATGACTTTGTAACAGTATATGCTGCGATCCGTTATGAACGCCGTCTTCTCGCGGTCGGCTGGGTTCATTAGAATCTGGTTGTAGCCAGAAAACGCATCCATGAATGACAGGAGTTCATTGCCTGCTGTTGCTTCGACGAGCCGGTCGATGTGTGGGAGGGGGAAGCTATATGTGGGGCAGGCCTTGTTTAGATCTGTAAAATCTACGCAAGTCCGCCACTTGCCGTTTTTCTTCTTGACCACGACTGGATTTGCCAGCCAATCGGGGTACTTGACTTCCATTATCGATCCCACTTTCAAGAGTCTCTCGACTTCGTCGTTGACTGCCTTTGCTCTTTCAGGTCCTAGTTTCCTTCGCTTCTGCTTAATTGGTTTGAATAACAGATCGACATTCAATTCGTGGCAGGCCACGTTAATATCGATATCGGGCATGTCGTCGGCTGCCCAAGCGAAGGTGCCTATGTTCTGCTTTAGAAACGTGACTAGTCTCTTCTTGATGGTACTGTTCAAATTAGCGCCGATCTCGACGCGTCGTTCTGGATTCTCGTCGTCGATGCAAACCGATACAACTGGTTCGTAGGTAGGTGCCGCTCTCAACTCGTGGTCCTCCTCAATCTGTAATTGCTACAACTTCTCGGAAATCTCTTTGACGGGGTCTCTGTTAATCTTTATCTTTTTTCGTTCAGCTTTCGAGACCGGGTCAGTAACGGGATTCCGAATTTTGTGTTCGGTAAGGGTGCATACGCGAGACTCCTTCTGACTTCCGTAGATCGTCTTGATGTCTTGCTTTGTTGGAAACTTGACGCATAGGTGGTAAGTGGATGTTACGGCGCGCATCGTGTTAAGCCATGGAGTTCCTAGGATGACGTTGTATATCGCTGGGTGGTCCGCTACTGAAAATTAGACTACTTTGACGATTCCTCCAGCTTCTACGGGTCATCGTGGTCTCTCCTGAGAAACCGGTTAGGGGTTTTCGTTGTTCTTTGATTTCGTCAAAGTTGATGTCCATTCGCCTCAGCGTGTCTTTGAAAATTACGTCGACTATGCTTCCCGTATCAATCAAGACCCGGGACACGTCAATTTTGCTGATAGCGATTTTGATGACAAGTGGATCGCCATGTGGTTTGTCGATTCCGATTGTTTCTCTTTCTTCAAAAGTGATTGTGTCGTTAGGGAAACTAGACGGGGCAGACCAGTTGACGCTAGCTTCAGCTCGGCGTTGAAATGCTTTAATCGAGGAAATCGTATCTGAGCAGTAGTGGGATCTTCCCATTATCATGAATAATTTCCTTCTTGGGCCACCTTGAGTATTGTTTTCGTTTTGTCTAACGCGTTTGGGTGGTTCCTCCTCGGTGTGTGCAGGCTCAGGCGCGGGCGCCTGATCTGTTTTGACTTCAAAATCTTCGAGCTTGAGGTCCTCCTTAAGCTTGCCGTCCAGCAGTCTCTGGGCGAGGGCCGAGCCGAGGGATCGGCAGTTTGCTATCGAGTGCCCATGGGTGCGATGAATGTTGCAGTATAGCGACCCGTCGTAGGTTGAGTTTCCGGTCCACACATTAGGAAAACCTCTTCCTCGGCCACGACCGCGGCCTCTACCTCGGCCAACGCCGGGTGAGTCCACTTGGTAATTGTGGGCTCCTTTTGAGCCCCCCTCGTGCTGGACATAACCTCTACCGTGGGTATTTTGCGACTGACTCGGCTGGAGGTCGCTGTCATTCTTCTGTTTTGACTTCCCATACTTCTTTGCAAGTTTCTTTGCTTCTTCTTCGCTTTTGGCGTAGTTCGTTGCTCGATGTAGGGCATCCTGGATAGTTGAAGGCTCGTTGAGTGACATCTCCTTCCAGAAATCAGATTCCTGCCATATGGCTCTTTTCAGCGCTCGGAGTGCATCCGAGTCCTCTATCCCTTTCACTTGTGATAGTACGAGCTTGAAACGTTCGATGAAAGTTTTGAGGGACTCGGTTGGTCCTTGGTTCATGGACCATAAATCAGCGCCTGACGTTTGAGTCTCAATGAAGATGGAGTAGTGTTTGATGAAGGCCTCTGTCAACTGTTTGAACGTATCGATGGAATTACTTTCGAGCCCTTTAAACCATTTGAGAGCTGGTCCTTTGAGGTTTTCTACGAAAAGCAAGCACTTCCCGACGTCCATCTCTTCCTCTTTGAAATTTTATCTTGTCATAGCCACACTGAATTCGTTGAGGTGGTCAGCTGGGTCTTCGGTCCCGTCGAAGGTTGGCACCCTAATCTTGCCTGGGTCCGATACTCAGGCAAGATCAGATCGAGTTCTGGTGCCTTGCTAGTGACACGATGCATCTGCGAACGAATAGTCTTCAACTCGGCAGTAGTCTTGCTTAACGAAGCTCGAAATTCGGCCATCTGGTCATGCTGGGCTTGAAACGCAGCTTGTTTCGCTTCAGCATCGTCTGCCTGTTTTACCCACTCAACGTTTTCCTCTTCTTCCGAAACATGTCTGGCATATCCGTGACCGGTCTCATCGTTGAAAACGGAAGAACGTTGTTGGGTCGTCCTTTGTGGGTCGACATGCTTCTGCCTTGTAGTGGTTCGCCGCGCCACTTCTTCCTCTGGGAGTTCGGTGTTGCGTGTGACTCTCCTCACGGGGCCATCGTCTCTGATGGTGGAGAATTGCTGTGAAGCTATGTGTTGAGGATCATCGTTCGTTGCTTTGGCCGTTCACTGCCGATCTCTCGCTGTCTCAGTGAAGATGGTTTCAGGAACGACTCTTCTAGCCAGGTCCTCGTTGTCGTTGTCGAGGTCTATCGGCTCGTCGCCGACTTTCGGTGTCTCTCGTCGTGCTTGGGCAAAAAGAGCGGACCGTCCATCGTTTGCAGCGGTTGATGGATTCTGTTGCCGAGGTTGGCTCGACGATCCTATCGGTGTGGTGAAGTTGAGCGCCACTGGATCGATTCGTGCCGCCGGTCTTTTGAACAGACTTGGCTCGAGGGGTCGTGCGCAGACGTCTGCTCCTATGGATCTGAGCTCGTCGGTTATTGTCCTGTTGGCTCTGTTTTGCCGCTCGGCGCTTTCCAGCAATGCGTCCAGTGTCACGCTCATCTTCTGCAACAACTCAGGAAGAAGCGAGCTCGCTCTCGGGGTTTCCCTCGACTGCTCGCCCTGCAGATCGGCTCGAGCTGCACCTGCTGGTGGCGGATCGTCACGAGCGGCCTGGTCCTCGTTGGTACCTCCTTCAGCCTGGATCTCGCCCTCTTCCAGATCTCTCGGCGCGGCGTCCTTCGGATCAGCGATACGTCGTTCGTCAGTCATCGTGTTCTGGATCTCTTCGCGGTAGTTCTTCGGAGTAAGAAGCTTTCAATACCCTCCTTCTAGCGCCAAACTGTGGTGGTGGAAACCTGCACAGTTGAAATAGTCAATGGTCTAGGTCTGAAAGCTCTGAGATGAGAAACACTTAGCGAAGATTTCAAGAGAGTTTGTTTATTAAGCTTTTTGCAATAGTTTCTGTGTAAAATTGCGGATCCCCTTTTTGGAGGTATCCTCCGTCTATTTATACAAGTCTAAGTCGGCCTAAATCTATGCCTAAAGAGATAAGCTCAAATCCCTAAATCTTCGGGATTCTCTCTCAGCATAGTCGGCGCCGCCTTTAGGTTTCGACCTTGTCCTCGGCATGGGCCCGAATCCGAGAGCTCGTCTTCCAGGCCCAGTCTTGCAGTAGAGGTCGGCGTGACTTGTTACTCGTGGGCTCCCGACTCGTTCTTTCCAGTGTGGGCCCGGCGCTAGGCCCATTCTCTGTCTTGAAGTGAAATGGTCGCAACGGTCTCCTGGAGTCTAAATGACCACTATAGACGTCTTCCTGGAAAGGTGCCGGTACTAGTCATAGTTATTCTGGAGAGCCGGTCCCAGACACAGATCTGGTCCCTGAGACAGAGCTAGTCCCTGAGACAGAGCGGGTCCAGATAACTACGCGCCTACCTCTGGTACTTAGTCATTTTCTTGACGATCTCTACCGGAGTGAGATCTGACCCCAACAATTGGTTACAAAAGCGTTAGTACAAATTTGTAACTCATCAGTAAAAAAACAAACCAGTCACCAATCAAAGCCCATATTTCAAAGTTTGTAAAAGATGGATTGTCTTTTCAAATACACTTTTTAGGCTTATTTTCACAAATTTCTTTAATAACAAGCTACGAAGGAGGTAGGTTCAACGTGAATGAAGGATTTTGGTGGGAATATTTTATTAACCGTAACGTTTGGAATGATTATTTGAGGGAATATTTTTAGATATTTCCCATTCTAACATAACTACTGATCAGTCATAATTCTTCGGTGATGAAAATAGGATTTTAGTGATTAACGTGAGGTTTTGGAATGTAAATAACTAAAGTGGCCTTACTTATGCGAGAGTTGCTAAGTTTGGTGGTGAAAGAAAAGAAGGAGTAGAAATTAAGAGGTACATATAATTTTTTTAACTATCTAAATTAAGAGGTACATATAAATTTCACTATCTAATAATAATGATAATTTTTTTTAACTTCAAGCAAAATATAGGTAACTAAGTGACTTGCCTGCACCTTGTGCGGAAATGCATGTTATATAAAAAATTTCTACGTAAAAATAATAAAGACATTACAAATGATGAATTATGTAAAGCAAAAATTTCATAATATGGAGAAAAGAAAGAAAATGGTTTACATTGCTAATATCAATGAAATGTTGAATAATGAAAGAAGTTAAGTAACATAAATCTTTTTTATTAAATTCTAATAAAACGAAAGATAAAACCTGAAAAGCTACTGAATGTTTTGAAACACTTCCTTATAGACGACAACATTCATAGTTTTCTTCTGCATTTTTCCATCTTTGTCGGTGATTAAGGTTTTCCACCCGCTCCTAAATTTTACCCTCGATAGGGCAACATACAACTGTCCATGAGATAATACGGGTTATGTAGAAACAAACCAACGTTTTTGAGTGTTTGTCTTGACTTTTATTTATGTTGATTGAACATGCTAAATTCACTGGATATTGCATACGCCACATTTTGAAAGGTAACTTTGTTTCTGGTGCGTCACAAACATCTTAGGGATTAAAACTTTTTTGCGTGGTGTATCATTTCCTGTAATGATTCTACCTTCCATCACATGACGTGCCAATTGAGTAACTATAAGCGTAGTCCCATTGCATAAACCTCCTTTAGGATCAATGTTACGAAGACACATGATAGGAGCACCGACCTTTAATCTCAAAGAGTGTTTAGGCATTCCAGACAATTTGATGTTGTTTAGAAACTTTGTGGGGTCCACAAAATCATGGTCTGGGTCAATATCTGAAGGAACAATGCTATCAGAGCTTAGATTGACTTTTTCTTCACATGAGTTAATGCTTAAAAGGATATGAGCGCTTTTACATTTTGAAATTATAATGATTCTTTTATAAAATAGCCTAAACTCAATATAGTCATAAAACTATTTACCTGATAATCTTGAAACCATATCGTCATTCGTAGGACTCAATATCGCCATGTGTTTGTAAAAATCAGTATCACCTGATTTTCTAAATGACTTTTCGTAAACTTTCGTCACTATATTTTCGATCAGATCTCCGCAATTAGTTATCAACAAATCCTCAGGGATGTCAATCTCCATTATCTATATGAAAAACAACATCGAAAAAATATTATTTGGAAACAATGTATTAAATAGATTCCATAGATTTAGTTAATGTATTTGAATTTGTATTATAATTCAGTAATACGTGACTTGACGACTACGGTAGGCGTCAGTAATGTCTAGGATTTTTGTTACTCATAAATATACATATTGTTTAGGACACTTATAAAATTGTTGCTTAATAATCACTTATACGGATAAAATAAATCAAACTTAACTCTGTACCATAATTTTATCATAATTTGGATTAAAAATCAATAATACGTAAAACTAATAAAATAATAATTTTATTTAATTAAAGAAATATTTCATACAAAAATTCCTTCCATTGTTTGTGTCACTACTTCTTCAGTACTTAAAAATTTGTATTAATGATTATTTGAATTTGTATGTACTGTTTAAAATGTTTATGCTTTTCTATCTTTATTGGGTAAATAAATTCTTTAATTAAGCAAAATTATATCGTGGATTAAATAACCCTATTATGCAAAATTATAATTTAGATTAAAGTAAAAATTATTTAGTGATTCAAATAACTAACCTCTTCATTAACCAAAACCATCTCAATGGAATTTTCTGCAGACTGAAAGAATTTTCACAAGAAAATGATATAGGCTTTGATTCTTTGTTTTTCCAAAGATGACAAAAGATTGTTAAAGAGTACAAAATGGAGAGTTTTGTTTTAGTATGATAGGCACTATGGTAGTAGATGAGAAGGTAAGGAATGTTGTTTGGATCTATGAATTAGCAGAAAGATGAATCATTTATATAGAAAGTTAAAATGACTTAACAAACATAATCTTTTAAGATATTATATGGGAATATATTTTAGAATATGCCATTTCGTTTTGGAAAAACAAATGTAATCTTATTGAATAATTTGGAGATCTTAGTGATTTTGTGATATTCGTTAGATTTTAAAGAAACCAAATATGCAATCTTCTAAAATGATTTTGTGATGTTTGTGTTTCATAATTCTTCTAAAAATCAGGAGAATCATATCTAAATCTCGGTTAGCATAGTTAAATACGGGAGATTAATAAACAATGTTAAATCGGAGTATGAAACATTTTTCGTGATTTCTAGGGAATCAATTAAAGATTTTAAAGAGATATTGAGGATTTTGTGATGTTTTATTTAAAAGATTTAGTTTGTTAGAACAAATAATATATTTAAATAAATTTTGTGTGCAATGAAAAAGATATATGAATTCTTACGTAACACAAAAATGGATTGATCCTTTGTGTTATAGTGGGAGGCAACGTAGTTCAACTAATCATTTGTGTATATAATTCTATATAAGAACAACGTAGTGCAAGTAACCAGATTAATCCTTCAAGTGCAAGAATATTTACTTCATCAAGAAATGTGCACAATTACTAACGAAACAAAAAAAATTCAATAAGTACTTCATCAGAAATAAATCGATCTTCAAGTGCGAAAACATAAATTGATCCATTTAGAATATACCCAACATCTTTCCATAATTATTTATGATTATTTATTCAAAATAGTGGAACTAACCGGATTACTAATTGTGCACGTTAATAACCGTATTCAAAACAAGCACAATTTTTAATAGAATTTTTTTAATTAATTTACTTATCCATATTATTTAATTATCCAATGAATTAAGAACATTAAGCCATGTCATATTTTTAGCCATCCATGTCATCATTTTTTTTCTTAGTCATCACTTTTTACTTGGCTTTTAATAGGAAAGGAATTTCTTAAAAAGATTTGGTTCCAAAAGAATTCTATACAAAAAGAATAGTTTGTAGAAAGTGTGAGGGAAAAGAGTAAGAGACCAAACAACACAAAGAACTTGGAACCAATGCTTTTCTTGTGGGTCAGTTGTAACCAAGAATTGCAATACTGCATGACCAGATTTTGCAAAAGCCTTCCCTACTGATGAGATCCTCCCAATGATAGGTATTCTAGAGTCGGTAAATGATAGGCTTTGCAGCAAAGAAACCGTAAAGTCTCAAAGGTCAAAGGATGTGAAGCGAATGGTCGCACAAGAGTTGCGGAAGGCTCTTGATTTACCGACTGATCCATCGGATATGACGCACCAAGACGGATCAGGTTATGATTGTAATTGACATTTGATTAATGGATATTACACACCATTAACCGAATCAATCGACGGATATTACACACCATCGAAAGAAATGAAAATCATTCTCAAAATGTTTCCAAAAATTATACTCAAAGGCTTGTTTTTTTATTCATGAAAGGAGCCTCGTTATATAGAGGAAATACATAAAAAAACGTGCATAATTAAAGCTCAACATGCACAACATCTAGGTAAACAAAGCTCAACCATAAATTGCATGTAAGAGAGAGATAAGCACTTAAATAAATGCCAATTTGAATATGCACGAAACTCTCTTTTCTCTTGTTGTTTTTGGGTTGAATCCAATCTCATGGGCTTCCTTGAGGAAATACATAAAAAACGTGCATAATTAAAGCTCAACATGCACAACATCTAGGTCATTCATTTATGAAGACTTGACATGGCCCACAGAAGGCCATTCATTTCAGCATGTAAGGAGGACCAAACTCGCCGCATACCTCTTAATCCCAATATGTCTGTTGTCCCATCCTGAAGCTGTAGAATCCATCTCACCCCACTCGTGTTATCCTTTTCTTTCCAAGAGCCATCAATGAAACAGCGGAACACCTCATGCATGTCGTCCATCAGCACAATCGATTCGGGAGACGGAATGGACACCTCCTTCTTATCCTGCGCCAAGCTTCTATTGCAATTATGTCTTTCAAGAGATGGAAAAAAAGGTCATCAAGCTTCTCTTTTCTTTTGTGGTGTCTGTTAGAAAACTCAAAACCAAGATAGATAATGCTCAAATGAGCTTAATAGAAGATGCAAAAGACATAGAAATTGAAGTAGCTTGTTAAAGCTTTATTCTAATGTAAGAAACTAAAGAGAAAGGAAAGATCTTTAGATTTGTCTTCAAGAACACAAAAGCTTTAGATTGATATATGAAATGATAAAGGTGGAGAGTTGTTTTCCAACTCTCAAAGGTTACAATCCACAATAACATAAGGACATATTTATATGAATCTTCTTGTTTGGTTGCCCTACTTTCATGGGCTAATGAGTCTCTTGAGAACTCATTGTTGGGCCTTCTATGGATCCTCTAATACTCCCCCGCAAACTTAGCGTGGATGGAACATATACACGAAGTTTGAAACCGCAAACTTGTTGACTTGATAGGAGCTTGAGTCTTCAAATGATCTCTTGAAGATGTAGACATATATCCCAATTCGCTTTAGAGATAGCAACACAATGAACTTAGAACCACATGAGATCTCTTGGTCTATACTTAGAGATCTAACATTGCTCTCAGGTATTCTTTTGATACTTGGAGAGCTTAGAAGTAGTCACTCAGAGGTATTTTTGACCACTTTTTTCTCACAAAAATTCTTGGGTTTTCTTTTGTGCCATCACTTAATCAAACGAGGAGTTGCCCACAATCTGCTAAAATCCTTCTAACTCTCTGAAATTTATATCCATAAGCCAACTAAATGCATCTTTAACAATCTGATTTTTTCTCTTAGGCATATTACCGAACACCTTGTGTGCATTATGTGAATGTTTCTCTTAGGCATATTAGAGGATCCATAGAAGGCCCAACAATGAGTTCTCAAGAGACTCATTAGCCCATGAAAGTAGGGCAACCAAACAAGAAGATTCATATAAATATGTCCTTATGTTATTGTGGATTGTAACCTTTGAGAGTTGGAAAACAACTCTCCACCTTTATCATTTCATATATCAATCTAAAGCTTTTGTGTTCTTGAAGACAAATCTAAAGATCTTTCCTTTGTTCTGTCTCATAAGAAGAGTACAAAGAGATTACCACGAATTTAATGATGAATAGGCATGATTTTGCAGCCTCCTCTTGCTCCTTTCTCTGGCTTCATTGAATGGTGTAAAAGCTAGAATCTTTTTCACTTCACTCAAATATTATATCTCCCAGAACTATTGTTGAACCTCCTGTTTCTATTAAGCCTTCTTCTTCTCTTGTCATTTCCCTCTTCTTCTCTTCTTTGAATGTTGTCGTTGAGTGACATACTTGCTCAAAGCAAAGACCTTTTCACGAGAAACTTATTTGGCTTTGAAACCATTTTCTCTAATGCTTATGAGCGTAGGCTTCAAGAAAACAGAATGAAATTCGTAGGTAAAGTCAGCAAGGCTAGAAGACAGTGAGAGTAAAGCCCATGAATCACCGGAGGTTTCTTCACCAATCAACAGAATGAGCTAAAGCTTGAACCTTTAAGCTGAGATGCGTAAAGGTGTCGACTTTTTGTAGAGGAAAAACAAAAATCGTTTGAAGATTCTTCAACACAATGAGCATGAACGGAAGTTAAACTTTGTGATATTAGGAACCCAAAGAACCTAATGGCTCTGATACCATGTTAGAAAACTCAAAACCAAGATAGATAATGCTCAAATGAGCTTAATAGAAGATGCAAAAGACATAGAAATTGAAGTAGCTTGTTAAAGCTTTATTCTAATGTAAGAAACTAAAGAGAAAGGAAAGATCTTTAGATTTGTCTTCAAGAACACAAAAGCTTTAGATTGATATATGAAATGATAAAGGTGGAGAGTTGTTTTCCAACTCTCAAAGGTTACAATCCACAATAACATAAGGACATATTTATATGAATCTTCTTGTTTGGTTGCCCTACTTTCATGGGCTAATGAGTCTCTTGAGAACTCATTGTTGGGCCTTCTATGGATCCTCTAATAGTGTCGTGGGATTTCAATTTCTCTACATTGATTGTATCAAGGCAAAAGTAAGCATGGAGTCTCTTTATTATCAACGTTGAATAGGATGGGGTGTCCTTCCTCTACGAAAGTGAAGATCCTAGATTCGACTTTATGTTTTGTCGGTAAATGTCATTTTTTCCTTGTCTTTTCTTTTTTTTTCTTCAACTTATCCTACTTTTATTTTATCTCCAATCACGAACAATTAAAAACACCACGCAAATAATTTCGCTGCAAAAAATTTCAAACTAATTTCGGTTAACAGTTTCCATATTTCAAGCTGTGCCATAACATGCGATTCTTGGTGATGTGAAGAAGCCAATGCGGAACACATTGTTTCTTACTGAAATGTTTATGAATCACTACACCATTGGCAATACGAATGTCTCCTCTGTTGAGGTATTTAGAGATGAGTTTTCCCACAATCGTTATGAAATCGACAAAGAGACGGCCTCTGAGGACGAAGATGGTTTCGGGGTGAAAACAGCTACGCCCATGGAGGTGTTGCTGGTGGCGTATAACAATTTTGGAGATAACCATAGAGCAAACATGTAAAAATCTAGTCTGTTTAAGGTTATGGTAAGTCCCTTTTTCTGTTTATGTTAATACCAGAACATGGAATCTCTGGGGTCAATATGTATACAGCTTGCAAGGTGAGCCAGAGAAGTGATGTTTGTCAAATACCAAAAAACGCTGTCTTTTTTACACCCAAATGAACATTATATAGCTCTAGTGCAACGTAAACTTTGTAAAGAAACACTAATCAAGAATACATCTGTTCGGATGCCACTATGATCATTGCTCATCATTACTCTTGCAAATGTTTGATAGAATCTGAAAACAATAAAGTGAGAAACTTAAGCAGAGGCTCTTCTTTTGCTGGTCATGGACTGATGCAAGTTCTTGAAAAAAGATAAAAGCTTTAGAAGACTGTACCTTATCTGTGAATACACGGAAAGCTTCCCCTCCCATGGCTTCATCCAGTTCCTGACAAATAACAGACAGTTCTTTAAATAACAGCAAAAGAGCATGAATCTTTGATAAACCCGTGGCAGTGTAGAAGAACTTACTTGTATAGGGTTGGAAGAACTATCAATACTGCATATGAGTTTCTTAAGGGCTTCGTCCTTTAGAGCTTCACGGATTTCGCTATAAGAAGCTGCAAATAGTTTCAAGATTTAGAAATGGCCAATAGATTAAGAACCGAAGAGTGGACCTAATGATGTAATTTTGTGGAGACAAAGTTATATTCTGGTTTTAAGCAACAAGACTCTAAGAGTAGTGAAAAGATATTCTGTGCATCCTTTAATGCATATAAAGCTATAGTCAATCTTTTGGAAATAATTTGTATGAGAAAAGGTTGGAAGAACATTACCGATAGCCTCGAGCTGTGTCTTCTCTACAACATACTTTTCTTCCTCTATATTAATTGGTCTTGCCACCTGAACTTCATTTGCCGAAGAAGCTGATAAAAACCACAGATTAACTTCTTACGTAGCCAGAGATGCTAGCAACAGTCAACAAAGTGGAAGAACCGTACCATTAGCCTTGAGCTGTGTCTTTTCAACACCATCATTTGCTTCCTCAACAAGAACCGATCTTTCCACCGGGACTTCCTTTGTTGGACTAGCCGCTACAAAAGCAGATTATGACTCAAACCATGATTCACATTGAGCAACTTACCAAAGGGGAATATGTTATGCTATTAAACAAACAAACCTATCAAAGATACGCAGAACGAGACAAAGTAATAGTAATCAAGAATAAATGCACTAACCAGGCTTTTCCTCGGTTGAAGAAGGCTTAGCACATGGGGTTTCTGCATCATTGGTCAGATTAAATAGTTAGAATCACACCAAAATAAACATAAACTGAATCAATACTCTCTAACTAAAAAGCCTAAAACTTATTTGAAACCATCAAAATTGTTCCTCTAATGAAATTAGCAATTCAAGGGTCAGAGTTGTTAAAGCTAAATAAGAAAAAAAAGGAGAGACATTCATCGAATTGAATCACAAAATCGAACACTTTAGGGAGCTGAATCCGATTTCAAGTGTTAGGAATTCAGAAAGAAGACAAAAGACTTGCCTTTGTGTATCTTGAAACAAGCCAAGGAGCAGCTGCAAGGCACAGAAGGAAGTAAAGATGAATGACTTGACAAAGTAAAACCTAAACATGAGACGAAGAAGAAGAAGACTTACTAAGGAATCAGACAAGAAGGACACTTGTATTTGGATACAACTTTGTCGCAGATTTCGCATGTTTGAGCAACTCGAGGACACATCTCTTTCTCACTCTGTTTCTCTCGACGAAACGGCGACTCAAGAGGCAGTGGTCAAGGAGGGAGAGAAAGCTTAATGGGCCCTAATATAGGCCCATTATTTGTTTTTCTTTGCCTTTTTTTCTATTTTCGCGGAGGCTTCGTGAATTCAGTGGCGCCGGAGAAGATGAAGCTGAAGCAATTAGAAGGCTTGTTGGGTGATCTTGATCAATTCTCCAATCCTATAGTATGTCAAAAGTTTTAGTCTTTTTCTTCTTCTGGTAAATTCGTTGCTGATTTTGTTTGCTTCTTGTTTTGTGGTAGGTGGAATTGGAGCAATACCCAACTGGTCCTCACATTGCTTCTCGCATGCTTTTCACTGTAAATTCCTTCCTCCTCTGCTCTAACTTTCATGCCTTTTCTGAATTGGGTCTTTCGTTTTGCTCGACTCTTATGCTTAAATGGGTGTAAGAGGGGAATTCATAAGAGGCTAGTAATGATTGACATGTGTGGATTTCAGATTCTTTAGTCTGAGTTGTTATTGGCTTGGCTTTCTTCTTGAATAAGCCTCTCAAGTGTTTCTTGTGTTGAATATGTCCCTGGTTTAGGCAGAGAATTCATATGGAGATATAAGCGATAAAGTCGTTGCGGATTTTGGTTGTGGCTGTGGTACTTTAAGTGTTGCTGCTGCTCTTTTAGATGCATCGTGAGTTCAACCATCATCTTTACTCTATTCTTCTCTTATCATTGCATCTTTTCATTCTCTCTGGTTATTGCTTCAAAACCAGGTGTGTGATGGGATTCGATATCGACCCACATTCTCTTGAAACAGCAACACTAAATGCAGAGGAACTTGAGGTTTCTTCTTCATCTGAATGACTCTTCTTTTGGTTGTAGCCATGATAACATGGTTAGTTTCGCGCAGGTGGAGATAGATTTCATTCAGTGTGACATTACAAAATTTGAGTTAAAAGGTAAAAGATATCCTTTCATTTTAATTCATTCAACATGCGGTAACATTTTTGTGTCTCCATGAATTCTTTTAGGCCAGATTGTGGATACTGTTGTAATGAACCCTCCATTTGGCACACGCAAGAAAGGAGCTGACATGGAGTTTCTCTCTGCGGCAATGAAGGTGAACACAGATACGAAAATCTCTTCTACGGTTTTCTGAATTGATTTTATGTTTTATATTCGGTATTTTGTTACGCAGGTCGCATCTCAAGCTGTCTATTCCTTGCATAAGACATCTACCAGAGAAGTAAGCAGGAGCCTCTCTTCTTCCTGACTACTTACTATTTACCCTGCGCTTTACTATATATTTTGTTAGTAACAACCGTTACATTTGGCAGCACATTAAAAGGGCGGCATTCCGTGATTTTAATGCGAAAAGTGCTGAAGTTTTGTGTGAGGTGGGATCAAAGATTTGAATTACATTATGTAAAGTGAAGCTCTCTGATGTGAATGAAGTCTGAACACTATCTGATCATCTATATTGTTCCCCTTGCAGCTCCGGTATGACTTGCCAAAACTCTACAAGTTCCACAAGCGAAAAGAAGTTGATATTGCTGTTGATCTCTGGCGTTTTGAGCCTAGACAGAACTAGACCGTCACAATTATGTAATGTTTCGCTTTGAGTTAAGATTGAGATTCATGATAGGAACTCATGTTTTATAAAATCAACCTCATCTTCATGAACAAAAATACAGCTTTTCATTGAAAAGAGGTGTCATGTCTACAAGAAAGGGAAGATTTTGCTTTAATCTTAACAAAAGCAAACCAAGTTCTCCAAGAGTAGCCACCATTTCCTTAACAAGATCCTTAATGAGAACACTATCGTCTTTAATGTAAGGCTTCTCCTTTATGTTCTCTGGTTTTGACAAAAGATCCTCTCTTTGCATCTAAAGCTCTTTTTCTTTCTGTTTTATCTCCTCTGGAATATCGTCTATCGAAACATATTGCACCTGAGTGTACACATTTGAAATTAGAGACCAAGCAACCGGTTTAATAAGCCATTGTTTCAGCTGAGAAATTTCCTTACCTTTGGGATTAACCTAAAACGCATTGCAAGATCATCAACCTGAATTTTTCGCTTCTTACGATAAATTCAGTCTCACAGTTTACTTCTATCAGAACTCCAATCCGTGAATCGTGGATGTATGACCCGGTTCTCCCTTCCTCTGCAAGATGGCTTGAAATTTTATCCGCTGTTGAAAGACCCTTCGTTCTGAGGCATTCTTGTACTTTCTCCGAGAGTGCCTTCTTGCAATCCTTCATTCCGGCTCCTGTTTCTTCACGCTGCAGTGACATTTCCCAAAAATTACAAATTTCTCACCTTGCACCAGCTTCCTTGGCCTCTTCAGCCTTTGGTTGTTCTTTCTATTGTTCTCTTACAGACAATATCCAGCGGAAGAAAAGAGTCAGACTAATAATCTAAGTCAAACAATGTGGTTTAAATTGGTGTTTTCAACATGTTAAGGTGAATACGAATAAAGGCATCTTAAAAGGAGAATGCAGAAGCAAATAAAGCACCATATTGTAAACAGTGAATTTACTGATCCCACTCTAATCAGTTTCGTCAGATCAAATTATAAAAGCTTCCATGGTTATTCGCAGTGTTTTAAAACCGGACCGGATCGGCGGTCGAACCGGGTTAAACCGCGATTGGGTCATCATCAAAAACCGGAATTGATAAAAACCGTCAACCCCGGATAAAAGCCGGTTAAAACAGGCAAACCGGAACGAACCGAATTGTACACAAAACTCAGTTCTTAGATTTTGAAAGCTTCGACCTATGGTTTTCAGCAATTTTTCATATTAATATATTCTTCTTCTTTTTTGTCGACATCAGTTTGATTTTATCAATTCGTTTATAAATCGATTGAAGAATATAAGAAAAACGGAAACAACATATGCTAGGAAAATGACAAGATTCAGATTTAAGGTTGTAAACACAAAAAAGAGAGAGAGACGAGGTGGGCGGCGATATGAGAGAGAGAGGAGTTAGATGAGTAGATATTAGGATACACATGTGCTTTTATTTTAGTAATTTTTTTTTTTTGTTTGTCATCAATATAATAAACCAGCTTACCACGGCCCGGTAATCCAAGCTGGTAATAAAGGGCTTACAAAGAAAAGCTCTGAACTAGCTAATCGAATACCATTCGCGAGTCTATCAGCTTTTGAATTAAGTGTGCACGGAATATTATCTAAGAAAAAAAAAAAGAACTTCATCTTCAATATCTGCAATTCTTCTAAATAGGCTTCATCTTCAATCTTTGGGTTTATATTGTTGGCCACTATATCCGTGTTGACTCCATCTTCAATCTTTGGGTTTATATTGTTGGCCACTATATCCGTGTTGACTCCATCTTCACCAACACCAAGCAGTCTGTTGCGAAAGCTACCTCCGTCTTTTGCATTTCGAGCATGCACACCATGGCCCAGCTTAAGGCTTCAAACTTTGCATGTAAAGGAGAGACTCCGTCGACAATTTGTAGCCCCCATCATGATCCGTGTCCCTATATCCTAGAACGCATACCAACCACGACCTGAAAATTGATCAGATTCTTTCCAAGAACCATTTATAGAGCACTTCAATCCAGGGTAATCCGGGTGACCCAGAGAATGTTCCTGATCATTTTGCGTTGGTGTGGACTCGTCCGTTTGAGCAGATCCCATAGCAAAGCCTTTGTTTCCGCAAAACTACAAGGGGATCTCTATCCAAACCTCGAAATATCTTATCATTTTGAGCTTTCTATATATCCCACATTATCCATGGAAACCGGAAATCTTGATTTCCCGTTGGCATCCTCCAGTATAGATAGTCGAGATTTGTAAAAATGGATGGTGTTGGGAAAATTCCTGGAGCCATTGGGATACCTAAAGAGCCCATGTTTGGAGTGCCGGCATGCATTCAAAAGGGCATGATTAATAGTTTTATCCAATCCACATCGTAAACACTGTGTATCACACCGTATTCCCCAATTATTCAAATTCACACTAACCGATAAACAACCCATTACTACTTGCCATAAGAAATGTTTTAACTTTGGCGGACAAACAACCTTCCATGCATGTGCCTGCAAAGGTCGTATAGTTGGGCCGATGAGGGGGTCTACTTTCCTCTGTAGAATTTGTTATTCAAGTTGATATCCTGATTTAACCGAATATTTACCCGACTTAGTGAAATTTCACCATAGAGTATCGGGTTTCACTAATCCCGAAATCGGAATTCCTTGAATAATCCTTACATCTTCCGGAGTAAAAATTTATGTTAGCAAATCCCATTTCCAAGTTCGTAACGACGGATCAATCAAACTGTTAACCATCATATTTGAATCATAAAGATTGTTTTGCTGAAATTGCTGATCTCGGGGATGAAGCTGGAATCCAAGGATCCCGCCATACTGAAATGGTAGTTCCTGATCCGACTCTTTTGATGAGCCCTTTTATAACCAGAGATCGAGCTGATATAATACTCTTCCATCCATAGGAAGGAGAGTATGATTTGCCAGAATCCAAAGCATTGGATTTCCGAAAATAACGTCCTTCGAAGACTTTTGCAAATAACCAGTCTGGATTGTCTATTAATCTATAGAGCTGCTTTCCTAGTAATGCCGTATTAAAAGCTTCAATCGTTCTAAAGCCTAGTCCTCCGTCTTGCTTACTTTGACACAACTTTTGCCAGGCTAACCAATGCATACCTCGTTGATTCCCATTCGAACTCCACCAAAATTGTGCCACCGCATTCGTTAACTTAGTAGTAATCATTTTTGGTAATCTAAAACTAGACATAACATAAGTCGGCAATGCCGCCGCTACCGATTTAATAAGAACCTCTTTTCCTCCCTTGGACAGAAACTTCGAAGTCCATCCGTTGATTCTATCATTTAGTCCATCCCTTACAAACGCAAAAACTTTTGTTTTTGCACCGCCCAAACTTTCTGGTATACTGTTGCACACTAAATGATCAATGCTAAAAGCAAATGTTCAAGAAGTGCTATGAGTTCTAAAACCTTAATCAACTAACCACAAATGCATGGTGCAATCAATGTAGTACAAAGCCATTCAAAGACTTAGTCAACAAAACGAGTACCATTACTCTTCAAGTTCTTATATGATCTATCAAAGAACAAAATGAGAATCCAGACCGGACGACTAATGCTCCGATGAACAAAACGAGTACCATTACTCGTCAGCCTTGTCTCCCCTTAGTCGGCGCCAAATTGTGGAAGCTAATACTCGCACAATTAGATTTGTAAGGGTTTCATAAAGGAAGCAGAGATTTCTAGGTTTAGCTATGAGAGAGAAACGATGAGCAAAGAGAAAAAGTGTTTGTTATTGCTGGGAATGCTTTTGTGAATAAAGTTACGGATGCCTTTTACAAGTGCTTGTACATTGATATATATATATAATGCGCACAAAACGACCAATGTTAAATGCATGTGCTCAAGATGTGCTATGAGTTCTAATACCTCAATCAACTAACCATAAGTGCATGGTGAAATCAATGTAGTAATCAATGGTCATCCTTCCACAAGGATTAAGTAGGATTAAGTAATTGGAATGAGAGAAACTAATGAAGCTAGGTGAATACAAATTCAAAGGAGGATTCGATTTTACTAAGTGTAAATGACAATATGAAATGATGCAATAAGTGAAATGCAAAGCTTAAACAAAGTAAAACACTAAAATAAAGTAAAACAATGCATAAGTAAAGGTGAAACAAGATTAAAATGCAATTTAAGAAAAGTCAAGAAAAAATCAACGAAAGTCAATGCAAAAATCAACAAAATTAAACAAGATGATCAATAAGATTAAAGCATAGGTCTTGAGTAAAGGTGGTTGATTTAGGTTGAGACAAGCTAAGATAGTGATGCACAACAACTAAAGATAGCTAATTTCAAAGCATGAATCCATTTAATCTAGACTAATCCACTTTCATGGTATTAATCCATTTCTTAATCAATAATTAACACAAGCTTCCATTTTGTTAAAGACTAATCAAGAATCATTAAAGAACATGTTCATAGAAGCTTACAAAGCTCCTTAGACATCAACTTCCATTGGCTAAAATGAGAAATGCATGATTAAAGTCTCTTAGACATTTTCACAAACACCTTCCGGGCATGCAAAGACCATGATCTAGATTAGAGGTAATTACTTCCTAATCTAGCATTAAAAGCTCTTTAATCAATAAAATATGAAAGACTAACAACCTAGCATCACTAATCTAACATGAATCAACCTTACTCATCCCTACTCAAGATCCATTAGGGAAACTACTCACTAATCATATTTAAAACACATAAAGCATGAATATAAAGATGCATAAGGAAAAGACTTAAAGAAATAAATAAGAAAACTTTGCTAAATCATAAAAAGTGAAGTCTTTTCACCTCAAATCACTCAAGAACACATTAGGTTTACAGTTTACACAATTGATAAGAGGAGAGGCAAAGAGCTTAGGGTTTTAATGCTAATAAGAGTATTTATAAGAAAAGTATAAGTGTATCCGGGTCAAACCCGGTCAAACTGCAAACTTGACGTTGGAGAGGGCTGACGGATCGGGATGGTGACCGGCTTGCTAGCCGGTCAAAGAGCTGATTTTTGGGCAGTGACTTTTGGCACTTCGTAGCACCCTATGGATCGGCTAGGAAACCGGATTGCTAGCCGATCCATAGCCTTCTTCAGTCTTCAACTTCTTATTCTTCATTCTTCCATCTTGATTATTGTCTCCATTTGTTCCACAATTGTTCCAAGACTCCATTTTCACTTAAAATAGACAAAATATGCATGCAAATGCATGAAAACAAGAACTTGGACTCTAAACTCAATTTAATCTAAAAGGAACAAAATATGCATTAAAACATGTAAAAACCTAAGCTAAATGTCTCAAAATATTACTAAAATGCATGTTAAGAAAGGGCAATTTATGCACTTATCAATATAGCTCCCTAAGTCGGTTAAGCCTTTCCATAAAGATAATGCTAACTTTCCTAAGTCTTCGCGGATTCCTTTTTCTTTACGTCGGTCGCTCCTATGTGGGCTTCGTAACTGGATTAGGCCTTAGTGCAGGGAAATTTTCGGAGTCTTCGTCGTCACTCTAGCAAACACTTCATTGTCCAGACACATAGGTGTCTAGACACATAAGTGTCTAAACACATCAGTGTCCAGGCATATAGGCGTCCAGATACATCGGCGTCCAGACACATAGGCGTCTAGACACATAGGCGTCCAGACACATAGGCGTCCAGACACATATGAGTCCAGACACATAGGCGTCCAGACACATATGCGTCCAAACATATAGGCTTCCAGACACATAGGCGTCACTATGTCATCGTCGGCACAGTGTCCTCGCTGGCTCTGGGACTCCGCTGATACAACTTATGCTGCGAGGTGAGCGAAGACAAGGTCTTTCGTACGAGACAAAGAAAAGGTCCTTCATGCGAGGCGAAGACAAGGTTTTTCCTGCAAGGCGAAGATAGGGTCTTCGGTGACCATTTCTGACAGTGTCTTTGGTGGCCACTATGATGACGCTTTCTTCTGCAAGAAGGTAAGACTCAGAAGACTTCGCCTCGCAAGCGGAGAAGACTTAGGACCTTAGAAGATTCCCTCGTTGGCGGATGCAATGCAAAGAAGACTTTCCTTGTAGATTCCCTCACATAGGGCAACGCATAGAAGACTTAAGGCGGAGAAGACTTGTTTCATTGTTGGAAACGACTTAGGGGACATATAATCTTTGCACGTCAAATTATATTTGTTGTTAATCATAACTTTGAACACCGAAGTTGAGCGGGTGAAATCCGACCCCAACACTTAGCCCCCAGCTCGGTTGTGTTAGTGATAATGGTATCGAGTTAAGGACCATTTTGTGTCGATGTTTGCTGTTCAAAGTTATGATGTAGGCTTGAGGGAAAAACTATCTATTTTTCCACGATAACTTTGGCATACACATATATGGAACCCAATAGTTTACCTCCGCACCAATGTACATGAGTCGAAAGTTAAATGTCTATATATCCCTCAAATCAAATTTAAATATATATACATCCACAAATTTCAACTTCAATTAAACCAAAATATCGGTTTTCTTGGTTTATGGTCAAAACCAAACCAAACCATTATAAACCAATACCTAACCACTTTAAACCCATCATCTTCCCCAAACCCATCTTCTTCTCTCGTTATCTTCTCAAATCTCTCCGACTCTCCGTCGATCCTTATACCCTCTCTCTCTCATTCTTCTTTGAAAATGGCCGATACACATAATCCTAATTCATCTCCAATTTCATCTCTCAACAAACCTGAATCAAATTAATCTCTCAAATTTCACATGGGCTCATCGTCGATCTGATCAAATCGTCACCGCAACAAGCGTTGAGAGGTTCGTGAATGTCTACATTTGGTTGTCACTGCAACTTGCCGTCCGATGCAACCTGTCTCAGGAGACAAATTCTTGTCAATGGTGACATTCAAGGAGCTGAGACATCGCGGAGGATACTTGGTTACTTTGCCGTGTTTATATGCCCGGCGGAGAGTGAGATTGTGATGCTTGAGTGGTTGATTGATCGGAAGACAGAGAGTCATAAAAGTCCTTTCTTTTATACAAGGTGTTTCATTTCACCAATGGGCATGAGAAATCTCAAGTTTTTTATCGAAACCAATTCGAATTTCATCATGTACACGCTCATGTAAATCGTTTTTCCGAAACCAATTTCATCTATATAGGGAAAATTTAATTAACCCATCCTCTGCATTTAAATTCTGATAAAAATCCAATTAAACACCAAAAAACAAAATTAACTCCAAAACCCAGAATTTCTCATCAAAACATAAGATTATCGAGTAAAGTAATACACAATCTTTGAGCAGATTCTCGGACGGCAAAATCCTCTTCGTAAACAACACTGAATAAAACAGTGACGAGATTTTTCTTCCACAAAATCAACAAAAACTGTGTTTATTTTCTGGGTTTAAAAGTAAGTTTATCACACAAAACACCACGATCGATCGAAGAAATGGGGTCTAGGGTTATGGGTCGGGGTTTGAGTTTCAATTGGGTCTTTGGTTCGGTTTAATTCTGGGATTTTCGGTTTACTTTCTGTTTTTTGGTTTTGTGTCGGATAACCAATATAACCAAACCAAAATTGATTTGAGGGATATGTAGGGGTCGGATTTCCCCCTATGATATCGATATAACGACAAGGTCAATTCAGCTTCAAAGCGACATAATCAGAGCGAGCCTACAAAGGCCCAGTTGAAATCTAGGTCCAAAATGACATTAAACCATATGTAAAATGGGCTTAACAAGAATATGGGCCTAAATTTAATATATTCCTTAATGGGTCAGGTCCATTCTATTAGTTGACATAGGTTAACTAGTGAGACTATATATAGTTCATTGTATTCACCCAGAAAAAGGATCACAACTTTTAGCAGAGAGACTATCTTGTAACGAGGCTTAAGCCATAACAGCAATAAAGATATTTTTTTTATACATTTGTCTTGTGCTAAGTAACTCCGCTTACTAGAGATCTCCATCTCTTCTACAACCCTTGACAAATTTAACTGTGCAGGTTCACGCCCTCACAGTTTGGCACCGACTAAGGGGACGGAGAATTCTCTGACACTAAGGAATTACTACGCTCACCGGATCCAAAAAGACGACCATCAGCAGTAGAGGCAGAAGCAACAGAGGTAGAAGCAGCAGCGGCAGCAGCAGAGGCAGAAGCAGTAGAGGCAGAAGCAGCAGAGGCAGAAGCAGCAGCAGCAGAGGCAGAAGCAGCAGCGTCATCAGCAGTAGCCTCAGCAGCAGCGAGGAATCTTTGGCGTCACCACCAGACAACATGACTAGCATTGGCAGCAGCAGCGAGGACTCCTCAGCATCGCATCCAAACGCATCTACCAAGAGAAACCAGGAACGTGACGCCGCGATGAATCTAGAAGCCCAGATCGAGTTGAAGGATACGCTAAAGACGCTCCTCGAGAAGTCAAAGGAGCTGGAAAAGCTAAACAACACTATGACATGCACGCTAAATGTTCTCGTGACAGCCTCTAGGGAACACATGAAGAGTGTCAGGATCGGCGGAACGCAACAGTCACTTGGGCAATTCAATCCATACACCATCAATTTATCGACGCCTCGTGCTGCATAGAGAACCCGAGGTGACCTACCACCACCGCCACCATTGCGAATGATGGACGCAACTCCAGAGCGGGTCGATAAAGCGACACGCAAAGACCCACAATGTTCGAGAGGAATCGCACAGACGAACAACGTCGGCAACAACCCACACATGACACGCACGTCGAAAAGTCGCTACACATGTTCGAGAAGAATTGCGCAGACAAATAACATTGCCAACAACACACCGCACACCGATAATCGTCCTTTTGAAAAAAGAACAACACTGGTTTTGGCTCCATCCAGCACGAAGGTGGCTTCGAAGGAACTCACAACTACCAACTGGAGCTATAACATCTTATTGTCAGTATCACCGTACCTACGACACGCATACCAAAGGACAAAACACCTATGACAAAACATCTTATTGTCAGTATCACCGTAGCTCCGTACATTCCACAGCAAACTGTCGTACCTTGGGACAAAAACTCGCTTCCAAGCTCGTAACTGGAACACTCAAAGGTGACTTCTGTCTTGAAGATTTTCGAGATGAAGGAAAACGCAGAGTAACTTGGGCTCCATATAAACGAACTACGTGGCGACTTGATCCCTGCAAAGGGTACGTAGGCAGCTCATCTTCGGATGGGTTCAGTTGCCCTCCTCCTCAAACAGGGAGAGTCAATGCTTCAACGAACTACGTGGCGACTTGATCCCTGCAAAGGGTACGTAGGCAGCTCATCGTTGGATGGGTTCAGTTGCCCTCCTCCTCAAACAGGAGGGGAGTTTATGCTTCAACGAACTACGGGGCGACCTGATCCCTCTAAAGGGTACGTAGGCAGCTCATCTTCTGATGAGTTCGGTCGCCCTCCTCCATAAAAAGGGAGGGGAGTGGGTACGTATTCTCATATACTCTCATTTTTTGAAACAAACTCTACGATTAATTAAGATCAAAGATTTGTTCATATTTCTCTTACATCCTTCCTGGATTACTCAAGTAAAAAAAAAAAAAAAAAAAAACAAAAAAGACTAGTGACGAAATCAAATCTGACTATTACACCCACTGCGGTAAACAACGCGCTATACAAATAAATGAATGATCATTATCGAGCGGAGGTGTTCAAGGAGTAACACCTGCGTCATCCAAAATGATCATTCTAAACCCAGTTAACCATAACACTGGTACCATCGCAAAGTGTTCATTATATGAACGGCTGCGTTTTTGAATACAAAGCCATAAACCGAAATGTTCACTCAAAAAACCCAACTACACTTAATCGTTGGTACTTACGCGATAGGATGGTCATTTTTGGAGCGGGCGTGTCAATAAAGACTTGCCCGTAAACCAAGATGATCATTAGAAAACCCAGTTAACTCGACATTGGTCTTAAACAACATAACATGTTCACTCTTGGAGCGGGCGTGTTAATGCGAACTCGCCCGTAAACAAAGAGGATCATCAGAAAACCCAGTTAACTCAACACTGGTCTCAAACAACATAACATGATCACTCTTGGCAACACGGACTCGCCCGGAAGCCAAGAAGATCATCATCAAACGCAGCTAACGCATCGCTGGTCGCAACAACATAACATGTTCGTCTTTATGAGCGAAACAGTCAGCAACGATAGTCTCGCAAACTAGGACGACCATCGTTCAAACTTAAAGCGAGAACATAGTTCGAGCAAACTTGCCACTAGCGGCTCGCCACAATATGTGAGAACTCAGTAAAGACAAACTGGTCGCAACACCTCTTGAGCAAAACACAAGACACACATCGTCTCCAATGCATCAACGTCGGGTTAAAGCATAACCAAGAATCCACAGAGTCATTCTCTACCACATTGGTGGTCAAGCTTTACTTCAATCAAGCATCAAATCAATCTCACCAAGTCAAACTTTGAGATCCCATCTCACCAAAACAACTTCGCTCGTGCACGCAAGGCTTCACTTGATCGCGACAAGGCTTCAGCAAAACGACCTCATTCATGCACGCCTGCTTGCTGTTTTATCACGATCTCTTCTCTACTTTTGCCTCATCATGAAGACACCGGCCTCGAAACGGTCTCTCGCATCACCGCAGAAGATAGCCTCGTTATGCATAATTGATCGAGATTCACCGCATCACCACGTACAACGAACGGAAGGAAATCCGAGAGCCTCTCTGAGTTTTCTTCATCACGATATCTTCTTCAGGAACACCTCGTCAGCTACAACCAAAGTAGTACAAGAAGCGGGTCTCATCGAACAGATTCTAAAGAAATAACCATTCCCCTGCCGAGAAGAAAAGGGCCTGCAGACATATCTCCAGAATCGTCTAAGTCTGAAACAGTTTCTGAACCATCCTCGTCTTGCTTGCGATCAAGCCAAGAATCCGCGGAGTTAAAAGTCATTCTCTTCGGTTCACTTTCTCCGTTGCGATGAGAATTCAACACTTAGTCAAACTCGTGGTCAAAGTCAGTCCCAGTCAAACCTGGTCAAACCAAGTCAAACCTAGTCAAACTAGTCAAACCAAGTCAAACCAGTCTAACCAGTCAAACCGGAGCAGACAAGATTAAACCGGATCAAACCAGATTAAACCGGATCAGACCAGGTCAAACCGGATCAGACCAGTCAAACCGGATCAGACCAGTCAAACCGGATGAGACCAGTCAAACCGGATGAGACCAGTCAAACCGGATCAGACCGGTCAAACTGGGTCAGACCGGTCAAACCCGAGTTGACCCGGTTCAACTCAGTTGACCGAGTTGACCCGGTTCAACCGAGTTGACCGAGTTGACTCGTTACAACTCGGATCCAGCCGGTTTTCTCTCCACTCGGTCTTCTCCGACGCGTTTCACAAACCACCACGAGCTCAACCCCGTCTCGTTTTGTGCTTCTCAAACCACCGCACCGATCCAAACAAACCACCGCACGATCTCTCTTAACCACCACACGAACAAACCACAAACAAGATCCATCTTAATATCTAGACCAGAGGCAACGACGACGTAAGGTGGAGGCTCAATGGCGATCGGATCCGACAATGGAGGAGATCGACGGCGACGGCATGGTGGTGAAGAAGAAGGCAGAAAAAGACGAAACAGACTTGAAGACAAAAAAAAACCAGAAAAATAGTAATTAAAAAAGGGTCTTTTAGCAAAATAACAAAGTAAAATTAATTTGTGTAATAGGTATGTAATAATTATAATTACAAGACTAGCAATAGGACAAAAATTTCAGTGGTGTTTTTACATTTTTAACCCCAAATCCCAAACTCAAATCCTACCCCATAAAACTATACCCTAAACCCCAAACTTAAATCTTACCCCTTAAAACTATACCCTAATTTTAGAATAGTTAACCCAAACCCAAAACCCAAACCCTACCCCCTAAAAATATACCCTAATTTTGGAATAGTTAACCCAAACCCAAAAATTTCACATTCAAAACTAAACCCTAAACCCCAAACCCAAACCCTACCCCCTAAAACTATAACCTAATTTTGGAATAGTTAACCCAAACTCAAAAATTTAACATTCAAAACTAAACCCTAAACCCCAAACCCAAACCCTAAACCCCAAACCCAAACCCTACCCCCTAAAGCTGAACCTGGCAGTAAGGGTAAAATTGTCCATATACATATTATATACAGACACTGTTCATAGCACAGTAATTTGTGTTAGTAATTTAATTATTAAATTTTTTTTGGTTATATAGTCATATATCCCATTAAAAAATCGTACGAAAGAGAAAGGAGAGAACAATTTTTTTAACTATTACACGGGAAAGAAGAGGTAAATTGGTAAAAATCAATGGGAAGGAAGCAGTTTATTTATAATTGGAGAATTTCCTAAAATCAATCTAGTGTTTTGGAAAAAGTTACAGAAACTTCCGAATAGGCCTCAAGACCCACTAACAAAGCAAAACCATCAACTTCATCATAGTCCACTAAGTAAAAAAAAACAACACACATGAGTCTAGGAAAACAAGGTGACACGAGCTCAACATGGAATAACTAAAACTTCTCGAGTATGGTGACAAAACGTTCACGGCTAGAAAATGCGCAGTCCATCATATCGATCTTAGTCTTCAGCAGCGACTACCTTGGCATCATCATCACTTGATACTACCAAGCTGGGGGGCTATCTGTAGGGGTCGGATTTCCCCCTATGAGATCGATATAACGACAAGATCAATTCAGCTTCAAAGCGATAGAATCGGAGCGAGCCTACAAAGGCCTAGTTGAAATATAGGCCCAAAATGATATTAAACCCATATGTGAAATGAGCTTAATAAGTATATGGGCCTAAATTTAATATATTACTTAATGGGCCAGACCCATTCTATTAGTTGACCTAGGTTCCTTAGTGAGACTATATAGTTCATTGTATTCACCCAGAAAAGGGATCACAACTTTTAGCAGAGAAACTCTCTTGTAACGAGGCTTAAGCCATAACAGCAATAAAGAGATTTCTTTTTATACATCTGTCTTGTGCTAAGTGACTCCGCTTACTAGAGATCTCGATCTTTTCTACAACCCTTGACAAATTTAACTATGCAGGTTCACGCCCCCACAGGATATATAGACATTTAACTTCAATTCAGGGATATTTGTGTGGAGGTAAACTATTGGGTTCCATATATGTGTATGTTAAAGTTATCGTGGAGAAATTGACAGTTTTTCCAGGCTTGAGCCATTAGTGTTGATAACATTGTAAGTGTTTTGCTTTCTTTCTTCGAAGGTTTTTAGACTTCGCGCTCCGCTTGCTAGTGTTGATAGCGTTGTCGCTGATAGTGGTTTTTGCGTCAAAGATTTTAAGACCGCGTTTTATGAAGATTTTCAGACTTCATGTTTTTGTGGAGATTTTAAGACTTTATGTTTTAAGTTTCAAGGAGAAGATTTAGAATTACATTCGTTGATGGAAAGGACTTAGGGTCCCTTTCGTTGATTTGAAGACTTTGTTCTTTGACTTTTATGCTTGTAGTTGAGAGTTGAGTTATGGATCCGAAACTTCATGTTTGGAAGACGAATTCAACATTGACGACTGCGGAGCCGACATCAGGGAGTTTATTGCCGTTGACTAAAGCACTACCATCGTCTTCGAGAATCCGGAGCAGACGACTAGTGCTCCGATGACTCGTCTTATAAACGATGACCCAAAGGCTTTGGTGGCTAGCGTCGGAGCTCTGATGACTCAACTTGGGGGCAACGATCTGAAGACTTTGGTGATTAGGGCTGGAGTCTCGATGACTCCACTTGCGAACGATGAAGACCCGATGACTATGGCGTGTCACGGAGGTGAGGATCCGAAGACTTCATCGTCGCGTAAAGGCGAGGATCCGAAGAACTCGTCATTGCGTAATGAAGACCTGATGTCGATGGCGCGCCCTGAATCCTCTAGGTTGGTCGTACCGAGGACCCGACAAGGTTCTATGACGATGAAAGCCGAAGGCTTCTGCCAGGTGGCGCCCATGACCCGATATCATCGTCGTCTTCTCATTCAATTGACTTGGCGTCCTTCGACGATAAAGGGGATGATGACGGATCATCTCTGAAGTTGATGGAGTCTTGAGTTTGTTAAGATTCTCCAAGGAGAGAAATCACCGAAGCTTGAGGATGAAGTCACTCGTCTATCAGGGCAGCAAGATGAGATTTATGATGCCCACGATGTGTTCAAGGACCTCCTTGATGATGTGAAGGAGGTGTTGGGGATTCTTGACGTCGCATATGATACCTCTGTTGCGCAGGTCGAGCAGGTGAACGAGGTTGATGGACCTGCTGCTGAGACTACTCCAACAGAGTCTTTGGCTAGAGCAGACGTTGATGTGGAGAGAGTTGTTCTCGAGGAGAGAGCGGATGATGATGTCGCGTGACTGCTTTCTCTCGTTTAGTCTTTGCTTCAGACTTAGCTTATTTCTTGCTTTCGCTTATGACTTTTGGAATGGTGTTTATCCATGACTTTTAGCAGCGGCAGTTGGATAGTTTGTATCCGCGTCATGATGACTTTTTACCTTGCATCGTGGTAGATGAGAGATGATAATGAAAGCAGCTTTTGTTTTTTGCCTTTCTTATGAGCTATGCTCGTTTTTGTTCTTGAAAGATCATAAGAACTTAAGAGTAATGGTACTCGTTTTGTTGACTAAGTCTTAGGATAAATTCACAAGTTGGTGGTGGTTTACACTCAAGATGTCTTTTGCATCTTAGAATGCTCCATATTGTGATTACAAGGTAGCGAAATCGCAAATGCGTTTACGCTCTGCTTTTACCAACGTTGTTGTTGGGTTTGTGCTTCTATCAATGTTGTTGTTGGGTTTTCTGGAATGGTGCTTCTCTCTGAACACGTCTGTCTGAGAGCAAACACACCTTTTGCTTTTACCAATGTGTTGTTGGGTTTTCAGAATGATTGTTTGGTCTACAAACCGAATAACCATTGGCAGCTGCTTTTTACCAATGATGTTGTAGGATTTTCGAATGATCAGCCAGGCTCAACCGCCCTGATACTGTACATTAGTACTTATATAGCGTGCTTGGAATCCGATGATGAATGTCTTTGTGTTCAGGTTCACACATTGTTGTTGTGGCTAGTAGCAACGGTTTGTGGAATGAACTTGCTTCTTTGGTAAAAGCTTTGAAAAATCCGTAAAGGATGTATGTGATGGAGTGAATGAGATTTGTAACATGTGTTAACTTTCCTATGGCAAATTTTGTTATAGTAGAAGATGGGAGTATACGAGTATCTGTATCCCACTCCCCCCCCTTTTGACGGAGGAGGGCAACTGAACTCGTCCGGAGACAAGCTGCCTACGTACCCTTTGTAGGGATCAAGTCGCCCCGTAGTTCGTTATGTCGTCGTGCTAAATTACTCTTGGCTTTCCTCAGTCTCGAAATCTTCGAGACTGAAGTCGCCGTTGAGTCTTCCGGCTACCAACGTGGAAGCAGGGGTAGTGGTATGTGGTCGGTCGTTTGTCTGTTTGGTCTTTCCAGCCTTTTTTAACGCGGACTTCCTCTTCGCTTCGAGCAAAGTCTGTAGCGTGGTAGAGAGCGTCATGAATGGTTGTTGGTGGGTTGATAGTTAACTTTTGCCAGAAAAGAGACGGGCATCGGAGCGCTCCTCTCAATGCTTCTAGCGCAGACGCGTTGCTAATGCCGTCCACCTTTGACAGCGTGTGTTTAAATTTTGTCATGAAAGATCGTAGACTTTCATTCTCGCCTTGACGAGTATTCCATAACTCAGCATCGTAGATTCTTCGTTCCACGAAGATGTTGTAATGCTGCACGAACATCTCGAAGAGCTGGAGGAAGTTGTGAACCGAATTCTTCTCCAGCTTGTAGAACCATTGGAGGTTAGGCCCCTTGAGGCTTTCCACGAATAACTTGCAGTAGCCGATGTCTTTTTCAGCTTCTTTAAAGTTTGCTCTCCCTAGAGCTACTTCAAACTCCATCAAATGGTCTGAAGGGTCTTTGGTTCCTTCGTAGATTGGTAACTTGATTCTTCTGGGATCCGAGATTTTGTCCTCGCGATCTGTTCAGCGAAGGGCGTGTTCCGCGCCTTCTCTAGCACATGGGTGATTTCAGGAGCCTTCCCAGTTCCATGGTGTATCTGTGATTGAGTATTTTTCAGGTCGGAGGCGACTCTCTCCATCTGAGCCCGTATATGAGCTCCATATAAGATAGACTTGTGTACCTCATCAATTAATGTAGTAATCAAGGGTCATTCTTCCACAAGGAAAAGTTGTCTAAACAATTGGAATGCAAGAAACTAATGAAGGTAGGTGAATGCAATTTCAAGTGTAGATTTCGATTTTACTAAATGTAAATGACAATATGAAATGATGCAATAAGTGAAATGTAATAACTTAAACAAAGTAAAACACTAAAATAAAACAAAACAATGCATAAGTAAAGGTAAAACAATATTAAAATGCAATTTTAGAAAAGTCAACAAAAAGTCAACGAAATTAAGCAAGGATGATCAATATGATAAAAGCATGGACCTTGACTAAAGATGATAGATTTGGGTTGAAACAAGTGAAGATAGTGAAGCACAGGGTTTAGGTTTTCTAAATCATAAAAAGTGAAGACTTTTCACCTCAAATCATTCAAGAACACGTTAGGTTTTAGGTTTACACAAAGGGTAAAGAGATGAGGCAAAAAGCTTAGGGCTTTAGAGGAAATAAGAGTATGGATAGGAAAAGCTAAGTGTACCCAGGTCAACCCGGGTCAAACCTGGTCAAACTGGGAAACTGACGCAGGAGAAGGCTTTCCGCCCGACCAGACGCGCGAGTTGTGGTCGGGCCAGTTACCACCAGAGAGTTTTTCGAGCTACGCTCGACTTCTTGTTCGACTTGAGCCTCGACAGAAAGTGCTCCACATCTCTTATTTCTTGTTCTTCATCTACTTACTTGATTCCGTCTTCCTTTGGTTCCACCATTGATCCAAGACTCCTTTTACACCTAAAATACATGAAATATGCATGCAAATGCAACAAAACAAGAACTTGGACTCTAGACTCAATCTATATTTAAAGGAACCAAAAACGGAAAGAAAACGAATAAAACCTAAGCTAAATGTCTCAAAATACTACTAAAATATATGCTAAGAAAGGGTAAATTATGCAAATATCATATACCTAAATAAGTATCCATCCCACCAATCGTTGATATTCCCAAGGTTTCCTGTATTTTTTGTTTGACAACTGGATCCACTGAATGACCGAGTTGAAGTGACGATTTTGAGAAATTTATTTGTTGACCGGATGCACTCTCGTATGTTTGAAGCCTTACAAAAGAAGAGGCTATCATCCGCAAAGAGTAAATGCGATATTGCCGGACCTGCCCTTGCGACTTTTAACACCGTTAGTGTTTTTCCCCGCTCCGCTTTACATATATTAGCAATGAAGACCTCAGTACACAAAATAAATAAATACGGAGATAACAAGTCTCCTTGCCGTAAACTGCGTTGTGGTCGTCTATGCCCTTTCGGTCATCCATTAATAAGTACTTTATATTGTACTGAACTAATACACCACATCATCCAACCTATCCATTTATCAGCAAAGCCCATTTTCCTTATAATTGTTCCTATGAAAGACCATTCCAAACAATCATATGCTTTACTCATATCCGTTTTAACAACCATAACTTTACTCTTGCATGACTTATTAGTGTGTAGACCATGAAACATCTCCTTAGCAATCAAAGTATTATCAGTAATTAATCGTCCCGCAACAAAAGCCGATTGTGTCTCGGAGATAAGAGTAGGTAACACCCTTTTCAACCGTTGATATAAAACCTTGGATATAATGTTATATCACACATTACAAAGACTTATGGGTTGCAACTTTGTCATCCGTGTGGGTCGTTCTGTTTTGGGGATTAAACATATTTGTCATATTTAATCTCCGATCAAATTTTCATGTCCGTAGGAATCCGTTGACTAAATCTAGAATATCTAGTTTAATAATATTCCAAGATTGTTGAAAAAGAGTGATGTCATTCCATCAGGTCCAGGTGCCTTCTCTGGATACATCATAAATAGTGCTCGTCTAACTTCCTCCTCAGTTGCCTCCGCTATTAAGGCCAAATTAATTTGATCAGTAATCATTGTGGCTACCTCCTTTAAAGTATTATCAATATCTGCAGGTTGTATTGTCTCGAATAAATCTGCAAAATAATTAACCGCAACTTGCTCCACCTCCTTATCGGAGCTAACCCATCCTCCAGCAGGGTTGTATAAGCCAATGATCCTATTTCGTGCCCGCCGTTGTTTAGTTTATGCTTGGAAATTTTTTGGAATTGGTATCCCGGACCTTTGCCCATGTATTTTGACTTTTTTGATGCCAATATTTCTCTTCATCCGTATATGCCTCATTTAACTGTTTAGTGAGCTCTAACAGCTTTTATATTGACCGATTGTCATCGTTATAACATTCTTCCACCGCATTTTGGAGTTATGAGATTTTCTCTTGTCCATACGGCGGGTTGTCCTTACGCCATTTAGCAATCTCATGCCGACAACCAATGATCTTATCTACAAAATTGTCATTTCCACCGCCTCTCACATTTCCCCATCCTGCCGATATAGATTCCATGAGTCCTTCTTGACCGATCCATCTTTTATCAAAACGAAAATGCCCTTTGCGTCTAATTATTTTGTTATCTATATTAGCCAAAATGGGTCTACGGTCACATCCAATCATAGGCAAATATTCTACTAGCGAGTGAGTAAAAATCTCATGCCAATCTCATTGGCTAGAGCCCGGTCGTGACGACACCATATAGTGCCAAATTTTGTCTTACGTCTCCATGATAGTTTATGTCTCAAACATGGGAATTCCAATATTCCACAATTTTGAATCATGGTATTAAAGGAGATAAATGATGTAGCACTTCTCAAATTTCCCCCTTTTTCTCATGATTTCCCGTTATTTCATTTAAATCCCCAATCATCATCCACAGATCCGTTCGAGTTAGTGTTTCCCATACTTGCTCCCGAAATTTTAAAACTGGATCACCGTATATGAAAAAAATAAACACTTTGTTACCATCAATCGTCGCTTCGACATCAATAATTTGATTATTAGAAAATAAAATGGAAACATTAAAATCATTATTATTAAACAATGCTAAACCTCCTCTAGCACCGCACGGGTCAACCGTGTACAATATATTATAACAAGATGAAATTGAAAATTTTGCATAAACACAAAGTCTTGCTTTGTTTCCGAAAGAAATAGAAAATCAGGCTTATTTTTCTTCCAAAGATCCCTTGGATATCTAATCGTCAAACGGTTGCCGAGGCCTTGACAATTCCAACTCAATATCCGCATCACTACTTAGACGGTTGATGGGGGTGTAATGTTTTACCCAATTAAACAACTGCAAGTGCACAGCAAACACAATAGTATAGATGGGATCAAATCCACAAGGACCTAGAGTTGTACTACAAGTTTCTAAGAATCGAATCAAGTTAAAACTAAGAATATTGGTTGTGGGTTCTTATGGAACTTAAGGAACGAAATTGCTAAGTAAAGAGAGTTGTAATTCAGGTTAAACAAACGTTAGGCAATAGGTTCATCGTAGAGATTCATAAATCATCAATAATACCGAATAATTTAGAGAATTGAGAAGGGGTTGTTCTAGAACTCAAACCACGGCTATATGATCGTTCCACTATCGTGGCTTCGATGAACTATGCCTTGCTTCCTAATGTATATATAGGTCTAGGGTCTTCTAGGATTTAGTTATATGGGCAAAAACGTCAAAACACTTGAAACTGCTCAGTATGGGGCCGTGGCACCGATCGTGGTATTGGGTCGGTATGGGGGACAAGTTTGGCCACGTCCGAAAGCGTCCTGATGGTCCCAGTGCCGATCGGGGAACGGGGTCGGTATCGGGCAGCTTTGTCTTCTGGGCCGTTTGACATGTCTTCAGTCTTTTGGGTATAACTCTATTTACATAAATCCAAATGATGCAATTCCAACTCCATTGAAAAGATGACTCAAAGGGCTATCTTTAATCCATGTTTCATCCAATTCCAAACTCATTTGCTTCTCCGTCCGTCGCTAAACTTCCGGCATATGTGATATGTCCAGTTTGGTAGAATGTGTAAACTTGGAAATTCCTTGGTTCCAATGGGTTCTTTGGCTTGCGTGAGTTGCTGTAGCTTGGTTTATACCTCATTATTCTCCTTTTGATCATTTTTGATTGATTTCCGTGTAAAAGACTTTAAAGCTACAAATACGAGAAAACTACCTTTATAAGCGTAAAACCTTATTAAAATGCTTAGAAAGCATATGAAAATATATAGTACAAGTTGTAAAATATGATGTTTATCAACGGTTTGGACTTAGCTTTATCCGGATACAAACCTTTCCCAATTTGCACCTTATTCTTCGATAGTACCTTCTTCCGTGGTGAGACCAATGTTTGTACATTCATCTTCCTCGAGCAAGGTCCTTTTGAGGTGGAGCATTATCCACCGTACCCATCCTAGTCTCCATCTCCTTCCCCGGCTCATCACTCTCTTCTGTACCGGGTGAGACCAAAGACATATCCTCATTATCTTCTTTCCCTTTTAACCCCATCAATGTCCGCTTTCTCCATCATCTCATCTTGATCTTCTAAAACCTGAGAAACCACATTAATATAAGACAACTCAATCAAAATCGCATTGTATGCGATATCATCGATTGCCACCGTTTGTTCTCCCAAACTACCTTTCTCAATTTCATGAGAAGCTTCCAAACCAGAGACTTGTCCCACCTCTTCTTGATCAGAACTAGTTATCTCTCCCATCTCAGCATCATTAACCATCTCCCTTATCTCCATACTAACCTCTTCTGTTGTATTCTCTTCAGAACCAAGGTTTATTCTTGTGAAGTAGGCTGAAAAATGAGTGCTTTACGGACATTTTTTCCGGATTCCGAAAGTTGCCTATGAGACCCTACATGAGCTCTTTTAGACATCTTCATCTTCTTTTCCGATATAACTTCTTTCTCTATCTTTCCCAGAGAAGTTGTTAACATGAGTTGTTCTTGATCCGACAGATGAGAACCCACACGAGCAGTAGCCTTTTGCAAAGCTTCGGCTGAAACCGCAACACGCTTCTTATACTTCATTTTGCCCACTTGTCCCTGAGTTTTTCCACACCAAGAAGAATCACCAACATACCTTTGACCGCTAGTGTATTTGGTGGCCTATGTTTTGGTCCATATCGCTGAGACTCCATGTCTTCTTGCTGCTCATGGACGGGCCGCTTACCCTTACTCTTCCCAACAATATCTTGATTGGATCCCGATGTTGTGCCCTTAGACGCACCCATAACCACACCCCTATAGCTTAGGTTCAACTACTCAGTCCCACCGTTTCTTTGTGATAGTTGCACCTGCATGATTCCATTCTCTTCACTGTTTCCATTACCATGACACAGGCTAAAACACCGCCGGCAAAAACCAAACAAGCGTTCATATCTTAATGTCACCATTGTCTCCTCACTACTATGAAACTCCACCATAGTTTTAAAAACAAGGGGTTTAAGGTAACACTTGCATCTCGGAGTATGAATCCAGACCCAAGTGTCAGTCAAATAAACGGTATCTTCATTACTCAAAAATTTCTCAATACATTGTTTGGTAAAGTTACAACATATGGGTACTAGATTCACAACGCCTTGGGAAAGTCTTCCTCCATCGCATGTTGCTCCCTCCTTCCTTATCAATACCCAGTAAGACTGTATACTCTGCCTCACGACCTAACTACCCTTAACCCCTACAACCTCCACACAGTACTCTTGATACTATGTGCCGAGTTACCTCCTCCTCAACCTCAACCTCAACCTCACATGTTCCCTAGGACAGTATCTGACTGCCCTAGGTACTCGCGACACTAGGAAGCATCCGGTCTCCCTAATACCTTCCTCATACCAAGGCTGACTTTCAGCACATGGCACATCCTTCGGTAACTAGCAATCCTCGGTACACTGACCATATGCATAGCACATTCCTCTAAATCGGTTCGTCGGGCGGACTTCCTCCGAGATCGTTCCAAAGAATAGAGGAATTATGTTTAAGCGTAAATTCACCAAGAAAATAAGAGCTCAAAAGCGTGTGTATATAATTCTCTATACAAGTCCTCCTTCATTTCATAGATATAAACTATGGGAAGATTTATATGTTATAGCTGTGCCCTGTGAGAGGCTGCCTATGTACTCTTTAGGAATAGGGATCAAGCCATTCGTAGTTCATATTCATAACATTCATTACTACTCGTTTACCGAGTTAGGTCTTTATAACATTCGTTATTACTCGTTTACCGAGTTAGGTCTTTATAACATTCGTTATTACTCGTTTACCGAGTAAGGTCATCTACCTAGATAGCTTGGCGAGCTACACAGATAGTCAGGTAGGCAGATAAACAACTAGGCAGATAAACAACCAGGCGGATAAACAGCCAGGCGTATAAACAGCTAGGCAGATAAACAGCTAGGCAGTTAAACAGGTAGGTAGGTAGGCAGGTAGGCAGGTAGGCATCTAGGCAGCTAGGTCACCAAAGGTGATGAATTAAGCCTTCATAGGCATGTCACGAAGGTGATGAGTTATGCCTTTATAGGCAAGTCACATACGTGATGAGTTTAGTTCTTAGAGAACGTGCGTTACTGGAAACGCAACTGAGGATGCTACAGACCTCGGATGTACGATCTGTATCATGTTCTCGAAACTAGAGCGAGAGATCTTTCAAACAGTATGTAAATCGTTTCCTGGTTCGTTGTGGTTCGTCGTGGACAAAGGTACGAAGTTGGCTCTTCAGAACAGCGTATCCTTCTTCTTTGGTCTCAGGAAACTAAGCATAACTTTTGAACCGTAATATCAAATTACGTTTTGGTTACGCCTGTAGCTTCGTATGGCTGTATTCTATTTGTGTACCAAATAAAAAGACCTTCGGGTGGATCTACTACGTCGTCTGCGTCGTCTACTAGAACAGGACGAATCTATCTTGAGAGGTGTTTCTAGGTCTTGAATCCAATTCTAGACCCACGGTGGAGGTGGATTTCTGAATGAATGTGAATGTGGAGGTGAATGTCCCCTCTAGGGGAAGAACATCAAGTCTTTATACATGATGTTAAGATGGTGGAATCAACTCTAAGAGATAAGGGAAATCTCCTAAAAGATAAAAGGAAAATATATTTAATTCTAAGTATTTCCTTATATCCGAGCTAACTCTTTCTTTTTCCTTGGATTCACCAAGGTCAGCCACTTATAATCGTGGGCTGAATTACTAATAGGCCCTTGCTGGGCTATTCTTCACACTTCTTGATGGAGCTCCGAGTTGGTCCATGATCCAGGTCGGACCATGGTACGGGTGCTAAACCCAGTACCACCAACTAGTCCCCCCCTCAGTTCGTTGAATCTTGGTCAAGTTCAATGAATTCAGAAGATAAGTATCAACTCGGAGCTGACTGAGAACGGGCTCGTTGAGAAGATGAAACTCTGTTGCAAAGTTTCGAATCTGAGACGTTGAGCGCGTTTGAACGCGAGATGATTTAGGTCATCTTGTTTCGAGCATTACGATTTGCGAGTATCTGAGGCGGACTCAGCTTAAGTAAGTACGGGTGTTCACTCGAATTTTGTTCGACAATTTAGTCGGTGAGCTCCTTAGTGACGATCTATTCAGCCCGACGATCTGACGAGCCATAAAAGGATGAGTTGACGAACAGTTTAGTTCGAGGAGCTGAGAAGCTGTAAAGAGAAGAGCTGGCAAACAGTTTAGTTCAAGGAGCTGAGAAGCTGTAAAGAGATGAGCTGGCGAACAATTTAGTTCGAGGAGCTGAGAAGCTGTGAAGAGCTGAGCTAGCAAACAGTTTAGTTCGAGGAGCTGAGAAGCTGTAGAGAGATGAGCTAGCGAACAATTTAGTTCGAGGAGCTTAGAAGCTGTAGAGAGATGCGCTGGCGAATAGTTCAATTCGACGAGTTGATAAGCGACGAGCTAATGAACAGTTTAATTCAACGAGCTGTATACCGATGCAATACTGAGGTTTTGGCTTACACATATTTCGTATGAGTTTAAACTCATTGGCGCGAACTTGGTGTTCGACGTTTGTATTATTGGCCTTTAGGACACTTAGGTTTTTAAGCAACCTTTTTTGTTTTACTCTTTCGAAAGAGTTAGGATTTATAGAGAATCCTTTATGGTTGCGAGCTACAAAACTCAGTAGAAATAACACTTAGTGTTTCTTTCATAAGAACTCTTAATTGTTATGAACTATGGTGCTCGGCTTGATCTAGTATTTTAAAATACTTAAAGTTTTCTTTGCGATCTTATGGAAGATCAGTTTTTAGTATTTCATAATACTTAAAAGTTTCTTTTGCGAACTTATGGAAGATCGACTTTAAGTATTTCATAATACTTACAAGTTTCTTTTCCTATCTTATGGAAGATTTGCTTAAAGTATTTCATAATACTTTTAATTCCTTTTGCGATCTTATGGAATATCGGCTTTAAGTATTTCATAATACTTTAAAGTTTTTTTTGCGATCCTATGGAAGATCGGCTTTAAGTATTTCATAATACTTTAAAGTTTCTTTAGCGATCTTCCATAAGATCGGCTTTAAGTATTTTCTTTGCGATCTTATGGAAGATCGGCTTTAAGTATTTCATAATACTTTGAAGTTTTCTTTGCGATCTTATGGAAGATCGGCTTTAAGTATTTCATAATACTTTGAAGTTTTCTTTTGCGATCTTATGGAAGATCGGCTTTAAGTATTTCATAATACTTTTAATTTCTTTTGCGATCTTATGGAAGATCGGCTTTAAGTATTTCATAATACTTTTAATTTCTTTTACGAACTTTATGGAAGATCGACTTTATTTAGTATTTTAAAATACTTAGGTTTTTATTTTGTAAAAAATCTTCTTCGTATATACGAGCCATAAACTCGACCTTATTAGCACCTATCGCTTCTTAAGAAACTTCAGTGATCACGAGCTTATGGTGGTCAGCTTATTTTGATACTTTAGAGTTACTTTCGTAAGACTCTTAGCTGTTGCATGCTATGAAACTCGGCTAATTAGAAGCAAGATTCCTCATTCCGCTGCTTACTAGCTCGGTGACGGTTCTTAGAATCTGTACGTAGATACGAGGCAGGCTTGGTTTGGGGTCTAAGAGTGCAAAGGACTAGTGTTTTGGCTTAACTCAACTTTTGCCTTAGGACGAGAATTCAGTATGCGATCGAGAGTCGGCATGTAATTTACTTGGTTGTCCTAAGAGCGGGGTGCGGTGTAACACCCGCATCTCGGACTATGAATCCAGACCCAAGTGTTAGACAAATAATGGTATCTTCATTACTCTAAAATTTCTCAATACATTGTTCGGTAAAATTACAATGTATGGGTACTAGATTCCCAACACCTTGGGAAAGTCTTCCTCCACTGCCTGCTGCTCCCTCCTGCCTTGCCGTCCTATGGTCCACCTGACCAGAGGTCCTATCCTGCGTACTGCTAAGAGGGTGAGTATTGAATACTCAGTAAGACGGTATTCTCCGTCTCACCACCTAACACTACCAAGCTATTCTAAACCCCTACAACCCCACATAGCACTACGTGCCAGGTACTATGTCTCACGGTCAACCATTTGGCGGTGATACAACTCCTCAACTCTTGCCGGCACGCTGGCAGCCCTAACTGAACACCAGCAAGCTGGTAACTACAAACTCCGGACCAGTAAAATTGGTATCCTGGTACGCTGGCAGCCATTCCTCCTAGTCGACCCGTCGGCGGACTTTCATGTTTTTGGACTTTGGCCCTTCTAGCGGACAACTGAACGCTAGGTCTTCGTGCCACTTTTTCAGGCCAAACACAAACAAACAGGACGTATGTATCTACATACTACGGATGCGGTATTTAGAGCTAATGGCATTGTGAACCCACTATCCTATCCGGTTTAATATGCTCTAAAACTACTAGACTCTCCTAAGGTTCACAATCAAGTTATCTACTCCGGTTAATCCTAGTCCTTTATACCTCTACGTTCTCAAGCAATAGCCGAAGCATTTTAATCAATACCTTTGCCCCGTATGGTCGGCCCCAGGTAAGCATGGCTATCCCAATACGTTACCCATGACACATCAATGGCCATACGGCGACCGTCCCTGCAAAAATACTAAAATAAAACTATCCGTTAATATTGGAAGACTCACGATCCAGCCTTGACCATTACTGCCTAAGCGTTCACCTGGCCTTGCCTCTAACCCTGGAGTCGTATGCGGCCATACGAGTTTGCTAAGCCTGCTTAGCGCTTCTCTTGTTGACATACACCGTCTAGACTCTATATCAGGTTGACTAAGGCATGGCCAAATAACTTGAGTTACCCGATCATTACATGTCTGGCCTACGACATTCTCTAGTAGCCTGCAGAGTCCAACAAACAAGCGAACCATCAAGTATCATTACTGCCTTGCGACGGTAACTCTACCATAGCTCTATTTCGTGGTTTAATGATCGGTTAGTATCAGACCTTTCAGTCTGCCAAGCTAATCCTCACATTTGGCCCACCAGCTCCCTTGGCAGGGTATAGCTGGCCTATGCTTCTTATGCGGTACGAGTCAGAGCTAGGCATGATCCTGCCATGGCTAGCCTCCAGTACGCCAAACAACGAGTCACTCTTGGGCCTGCTTATGCCGAGCCAAGTTTCCTCGAGATACAAGGCTGAGTCCCACGGCCGGTACGCCTAGGTCCGTGTACCCTCGCCAAGATCCATCGTGATAACCGAGTTACTTAGCAAGCTGTGTTAGCCTTGCCATGCTCCTCTACTGCCTCACCTACGAGTCCATAGCCAGATCGCCATGATCTGACCGGATGCTCTACCACTGTCGATAAGCCAAGCGTGCTTTTGCTTACCCGGTGTGATTCCGAACCGAGGTGGTATCAATCTCTATCGAGGCCTTATCGGTCCGCGGTTTAGTGGTTGACACTGCCCGTTTAGCTTTCTCTCCGATCATCGATGCCTTCACCGATGATTATCGGTTTGTTCATCGCAAACGAACAAGGTATCGTACTGATACACCGAGGCCTACACGAGGCTTACCAATGCCAGTCAGCGATCACATCACGGACTGCCCTTGCGGACTGCTCAGTTATCCCCGATGGCCAGTGGTAGATCGATCGTAGGCCTCCCCGAGGGCCTATCGATGCATCCCCATGGTCCGATCGTAGATACTACCTGATAGCCACTCCTGGCACGGTCGGATCATCGAGTGTCCGTACCAATGATCGTCTCACCGATACGTCCATCGAGGAATGATCCGAGGCTCTCTCATCCTGATCATCGATCAGTCTTACTTCCTCACGATACCTCCCCGAGGCACGTCCTCTAAGTTACCCGGGCCATGTCGAAGCGTCATCGTGCCCTCTCGAGGCGTCACCAGTACCTCGTACCGATGTCTTGTCGAGGCGTCTCCGATGCCCTCTTGAGGCGTCACCGAGGGCGTCGGTACCTTGTCGTACTATCATCGTGGCACCCGAGGCCATGCCGATGCCAGCACTAGGCATTACCGAACCTGCTGGGCCATGAACGGATCTCTATCTGTCCAAGGCTGCTACTACTACCAGGCCATGTACAGATCTCTATCCGTGCAAGGCAGCTACTACTACTACCGGGCCATGTACGGATCTCTATCCGTGCAAAGCTACTACTACTACTACTCCTAGTTCTACCCAAACCCGTACTACTAAGACTACCGTATGAAAGCTATAAAGGAAAAGAATAGAAGGGAGTATTAGATACGGATCGCGCCTTACCTTATACCGCTGCTCCTTAAGGTGGGGTGCCGAGTTCCTTCTCGAGCTCCTCCTTTTCTTTCTCTCCTAAGCGTTTATCTTTGGCTCTGGAGAGAAGAGAAATGTTTGGTGTGTAAATAATGAGCTCCCTTGCCCCCTATTTATACTAATCCCAAAACCCTAAGGAGAATATTCTCTTTCCTTATTCCTTTCCACCTCCTCACTTTATGGGCCAAGCCCGATTACTTTCCCTCTCCTCCACGTTTTTCCCTCCTTTCTTTTTCGCCGACCTCCTAGCTTTCCCCTACCTCCGTGGGCCACGTCCCAATTATCTAGGTTACCATTCCCTAAATAATTACAAATTGATCTCTGATTTGTAGAAATAACGAATTCCTCTCTATTTATTCTGCTAAGTTACAATTTTAAACCTCCCGTTGGTTTTGGGATGTTACATGCGGACCTGGCTCTGGCTTATTAACCGTTGTGGATTATTTCACCATGAAACTTATGAGAAGCGCGTTGATCAAATACCTGGCCAGGGCACTGATGTGTAGGACTGGATGAACGGATCGTACCGAGTTTATTTTTGGGGTAGATCATCTATGTAAACCATGAGCTGATCAGACTCAGTTTAAATAGACGATTATGTTGACGAGGTTAGGTCTTCCTCTGGCAGGACATCCCTGCTTGTTTCTTTGTTTTGTTGGACTGATCCAACATGATTCCTTTTTTCGGAGGAGCCTCTTATATTCATAAGGGCTTAGGTTTGTAAGATAAAATCGTTGTTTTCAACGAAGCCACTTATATTTATAATGGCTTTGGTTTGTCTTACATTTGTAAGATAGGATCGTTGTTTTCAACGAAGCCTCTTATATTCATAAGGGGCTTGGTTCATCTTACCTTTGTAAGATAGAATCGTTGTTTACAACGAAGCCTGTTATATTCATAAGGGGTTTTATTAATCTTACATTTGTAAGATAGAATCGTTGTTTACAACAAAGCCTCTAATATTCATAAGGGCTTTTGTGGTCTTACCTTTGTAAGAGAGAAGCGTTGTTTACAACGAAGCCTCGTAAATTCATAAGGGCTTTTGTGGTCTTACCTTTATAAGATAGAATCTTTGTTTATAACGAAGCCTCTTATATTCATAAGGGCTTTTGTTTATCTTACCTTTGTAACCATTTTTTATGTGCAGCAATGAGCTGGGCTGTGACAAGCTGAGCAGAGCTACGACGAGCAGAGCTGCTACGAGAAGAGCTACGAAAAGCTGAGATGAACGAGCTGAGCTGAGCTACGACGAGCTGTGATTTGACGAGCTGAGCTGAGCTACGACGAGCTAAGCTGCTTTGAGCTGAGATCTGATAAGCCGAGCTGTTACGAGCTGAGCTGCTTTGAGCTGAGATCTGACGAGCTGAGCTGTTATGATCTGAGCTGTTACGAGCTGTGTAGTCAGGTCATCTGAATGACGAGCTACTAGCCAAGTCATCTGAATGATGAGCTGCAAAATGAGAGAACTGCAAGCCAAGTCATATGAATGACGAGCTGCGAGCCGGGAGAGCTGCGAGGCAGGTCATTTGAATGACGAGTTACGAGCAGGGAGAGCTGCGAGGCAGGTCACTTGAATGACGAGCTGCGAGCCGGGAGAGCTACGAGGCAGGTCACTTGAATGACGAGCTGCGAGTCGGGAGAGCTGTGAGGCAGGTCACTTGAATGACGAGCTGCGAGCCGGGAGAGCTGTGAGGCATGTCATTTGAATGACGAGCTGCCAGCAGGGAGAGCTACGAGGCAGGTCACTTGAATGATGAGCTGCGAGCCGGGAGAGCTGAGAGCTGCAAGCTAGGTCATTTGAATGACGAGCTACGAGCCGGGAGAGCTGCAAGGCAGGTCACTTGAATGAAGAGATGCGAGCTGGGAGAGCTGTGAGCTAGGTCATATGAATGACGAGCTGCGAGCTGGGACAGCTGTGAGCTAGGTCATATGAATGACAAGCTGCTAGCTAGGTCATATGAATGACGGTCTCCTCCTTAAAGATACTTTAGACAAACGTTCTTTATCAAGATTTCATCTTCTGGACTTGATACAACAAGTTTACCTAGCTCCCAGTTTCAGTTAACACACGATTGACTTTGCAATCATTAACAATAGGTTTGATCACGAGCAGGTCGTTATGTGGTTGGCTTAAGCCTTCCATGTCTTTCTCCAATCCGTTCACGTTCGTGGTGGATGAAGTATGACCTTCGATTTCGGTCACGCTCATGACAGATGGTGTTTGATCTTTGGTTCCAAAGATCTTATGAGAGATTTTCCGGTGGGTTTTGATGCAGTAAACCTAATCGGTCCCCTTAGCCGGCGCCAATTTGGTGATGTCGGATTGACCAACTGGTGGTACCGGGTTTGATACCCTTTACTATACCCGACCCATATCCGATTCAACATGGAGCTTCGAAGACCCATGAAGACAACTCAGCCCCTTAAGGAGCATCTGCCGACCTAGACAAATACAAGCGAATTGGAAGACTTAACTCGGATAAAAGGAAATACTTAGAATTACTATAACTTCCTTTTATCTTTTAGGAGATTTTCCATTTATCTTTTAGGGTTATTTCGACCGACTTTGTACTTGTATAAATACTTGATGTATTCCTCCAAAACGGGGACATCTCCTTCAATAGAGAATTCTATACACATCTTTTTACTTGATCTTTTCTTTGTGATTTTACGCTTAAACCTAGTTCCTCTATTCTTTCGACTGATCTCGGATTGGTGCTCAATCCGGTATCACCAAATTGGCGCCGTCTAAAGGGACCGATTAAGTTTACTGCGTAACTTTCACGAGAGAAATCCATTAAAGATGTTAGGAGACAAAATTCTAACTCCACCTGTTACGAACTTAGCCGGAACGGAAAATAATCCAATTGATGGAAGCAATCCTGAAGGGGCATTGAAAGCCTCAGAAAAACATGGTCCTACTCCATAGATACCTATTCAGGAGAAAGATCAACAACTGGAGGCCCGAGCAGAGAAGTCGAACCCCCAGGTGATCCTGATCCAAGATACGGAACTTGACGTTCCAGCCGAGCTAAAATCGTTACAAGAAAAGTACGATAAACAGCAGAGCGATCAGGAAAAATTCTGCGAGGAGATTACTCTCCTCATGGGACGAACCGATCAGAGTTCCCGGAACCGGACGACTCAAATCGATCGAAATCTGTTTCCAACCGAGATAACGCCTAGAGTTTTATCGGTGGGAGGCCAATCTGCCACTCATGTCACACCACTCATGTCACACCCCCTTCACGAAGTTTGGAGGAAAGAGACGATAAGATAGCAGCCATGAGGGAAACTATCCGTTTAATGTACTCAAGGATGCATCGCGTAGTAAGCTCGGCTCGCGAGCTCGATAAAGTTCTTGAGGGAACGAAACAGACCCCCTTCACCACCCAGATTGTAAACACTCCAGTCAAACAAAACACTAAGATTCGGATCGCGCTGTACGAAGGAAAGACTGATCCCACTCAGCATCTCACGGCGTTTAACATCTCTATGGGTCGAGCTCACTTCCCTCCCAAGGAAAAAAAGGCCGGTTACTGTCAGCTGTTTGTAGAACACCTCGCTGCCGATGCTCTAGACAGGTTCTCTCAGCTCGACCAAAATTCAATCGATAACTTCCATCAGTTGTCGGCGGCTCTCTTGAAGCACTACTCGATGCATATCGAGAAAAAGACCTCAACTACCAATCTGTGGGCCCTCCAACAGAAACCGGAAGAGCCTCTGAGAAAGTTCATGGGAAGGTTCAAAGGAACCATTTCCAAATTGATTATGGCAGACGATGCCGCGATCGATGCGCTTCAGAAAGCATTATTCTTGAAAAAGTCCGTTCCGAAACGAACTGACTGTTAACCGACCTGTTACCTTGGAAGACGCCTTGCAGAAAGAATCGAGCTTTATGGAGTTAGAAGAGGATCAGTTGGAGGTCAAAGAGAGTGATAAACCAAGCCGCGGAAGAAAGGGACAGAGTTTCCAAATCAGCAAAGACGCTGAAGGACCCGCGCAGAAGCAGTGGTCTAGAAATAGCCGACCGATGGAGGAAAGTAACGCCCGGAGCTGGTGTGACTTTCACCAAACATCAGAACATTCAACGGCTCAATGCCGTCACCTCTTGGACGTCTTGAGGAAACGCTACTAAGCCGGGAGAGTTCCTAATATCGAATTTTAGAAGAACTTTCCCGGGAAAGAAAACCCGACCGAACAGGAAGACGATCAGGACCAGCCAAAGCAGTTGCCACCTGGGGTCTACCCCATAAGCGGGATCGAGACGACTTGCAAGGGGATAAGAATCCTTTGGCACCTCAGAAGAAGCTATATATGATTATGGGCGGGCTTGAAGAATGTAATGATTCTGTAAGATCGATACATCAACACGAAAGGAAGGCCGAGACTGCAAGGAAGTGGCCAGAACCGGGCGAGAAAGACTTTTTCGTTACATTCGACGAGCAAGATACTAAGGGTTTGGATTGACCCCACAACGATCCTCTGGTAATTTAGCTCGTTATCAAAGATTGCGAATTAGGTCGTGTAATGATTCATACCGAAAGCTCGGTAGATCTTATCTATCGAAACACCCTCGAGAGGATGGGAGTAACTCACGAAGACATCAAGTTCGGGAACAGACCACTCACTGGTTTTGCCAATGATACCACCTTGACAGTCGGTACGATCAAGCTTCCAGTTTACGTGGCCGGAGTTACTCACTTCGTCAAATTAGTCATCGTAGATACACCTTCAGTCTACAATGCGATCTTGGGAACACCCTGGCTTTACGCCATGAAAGCATTGACATCAACCTATCATCAATGTGTCAAGTTTCCTACTGATAGCGGAACATACAAAATAAGGGGCAACCAAAAGGAGGCTCACAATTGCTTTGCCATCAAAATAAAAAATCGACTCAAAGCCGGGTCCAAAGCTCGGTAAAAGAACGGTGAGGTCGACATTCCGAAGGAAAAGGAAGTCAAGAGAGCCCGAGCCATTACGAAGAGTCAAGCATGAAAACCGATCTGATTACTTCAGACGGACAAAAAAAAAAAAAAAATTCTCGTTATACACGAGCCCATAGAAAAGTATGAACTACGAGTGACTTGATTCCTCTTTGAGGGTACGTAGGCAGCTCCTTGCAAAAGCGCAGTCACACCCTTAGTAAAAACTTTAAGTTTTTAAAGAAAATAATTTTTTTCTAATTAATCCGACCTTACAAAGTCAGACGGATCCAAGAACGCATGCCCTTACAAAATCCGAACTTACCTTGTTCGGACTGTGATTACTCACATTGGTGCCCTGGCCAGGTATCCGACATTCAACGCGCTTCTCATAAGTGCCGTGGTGAAATAATCCACACACTCTAATTAGCCGGAGCCAGGTCCGCACCTCGCACTTAGGACAACCAAGTAAATTACACGCCGGCTCTCAATCGCATACTGAAGTTTCGTCCTAAGGCAAAAGTTGAGCTTAGCCAAAGCACTAGTCCTTTGCACTCTCAGACCCCAAACCGAGCCCGCCTCGTACCTAAGTGCAGATTCTAAGAACCATTACCGAGCTGGTAAGCAGCGGAGTCTTGGAGGAATCTTACTTCTAATAAGCCGAATTACATAGTTTCGCATCCACTAAAGAGTCTTCTAAAGGTAATCTTAGTGTTTAAAGCCGAGTTTCCTAGCTCGCAATCACTTAAGGGTTCTTACGAAAGCAACCCTAAATTGCAAAGAATAAGCCAAACTCCTTAAAGCTTGCCATCACTTAAGCTTATTTAGAAGCGAAACGTGTTAATACAGTCTGGCCAAGTGATTTGCATCAAAGTATTATGAAATACTTGAAGCCGACCTTCCTTAAAGTCGCAAAAAGAAAATCAAAGTATTATGAAATACTTGAAGCCGACCTTCCTTAAATTCGCAAAAAGAAAATCAAAATATTATGAAATACTTAAAGCCGATCTTCCTAAAAGATCGCAAAAGAAAGATACTATAAAATCCTTGAAGCTGACCTTCCTTAAGGTCGCAAAAAGAATCAAAGTATTATGAATTACTTGAAGCCGACCTTCCTTAATGTCGCAAAAAGAGAATCAAAGTATTATGAAATACTTGGAGCCGACCTTTCTTAGGATCCCAAAAGGAAAAGAAGAGTATTAAAAATACTTAGACCGATCTCCTATGAAATCATCAGAAAAGAAAAATTTCCTAAGTATTTATGAAATACTAAAAAAGCCAGTTTCCTAAAAGAGATTGCAAGAAAAGAAAACCCCTGCAAAAAGGGCAATGTTTACAAAAGTAAATTAAAACCCACAAAAGGGGGCATCATGTTCGGAAAGCAACATAAAATAGAATTACGAGCCACACGAGGCTCAAACTTGGTCACCATCTTAATTATCTTGGGGAGAGAGGAACGACTCGTGTTCGTTGATTCCTTCCGGAACATTGGATGCAACATCACGAGGAAGACCAGCAGGATGAGGCGGCAGAGTCGGAAACAGAGTATCATCGCCAAATGAGTCAAAGGATTTGACCTTAGCAAGATACTCTTTCTCCTCTTTGATGTAATTCTCAAGAAGACCAGGAGGGAGTTCATACTCAGCCTCCACCATCTTCTCCAAGCTTATTCGGGGCCCGCACCTGTAACAGAGTTGAGCCTTTACCTCTTCTTGAGCGTGAAGAGCAATGAGATACAAACGTATCCGCTCTAAACAAGACTAATGTCTCGCAGCTCGGGCAGAACTGCCACTTGCGATCTCATCAGCTCGGCGGCGTGCTTCATGGCGCTCCTTCCTGAGACGATCCTCTGTAAAGCGAGACTTCTCCAGATTAGCTCGAAGTCCAGCTATCTCGGCAGAAGCCGCCTCGAGATGAACTTCTCTTTTCTTCACTTCATCCTCTTGCCTCTGTTTCTCTCCCTTTAACACCTCGACTTAAGCCGCGTAGTCATCCGCACTTTGTCGATTGACGTTAGCAGAAACCTCCCAAGATTCAGCACGAGCTTTTTGACGATCCAGCTCTTTCCGGGTTGCATCGACGTCAGTACAAGCCAGCATGGACTTGATTTGTTCCTCCTTCTCAGCAACCACCGCTTCATATGCACTAACAATACGACTTCTCGAGTTTATTATCTGCAGAAAAAGGATATCGAATAATGCCACGAAACCATATGATTCGAGAAAGATTTAAGTGGGGGACGAACGTTAAGCAGGTCTCGTGACCAGACCTAAAAGCGATCAGGTACGAGAAGGTCCTCGAGATTTTCGGGAAACTTGACTCCGGTCCCACCAATTTTCCTTATCAGCTCGGCCCCAACCTTGGTGTCCAAAGAAACCAATGGCAACTTCATCTGTATGGGAGAATGACCAACGATTGTCATGACGAGGAGGAACCCGAATTGATGAGTTTCCCAAAGGATCGGAGGCCCCTTGACAGGTTACTTCGGTAATGCATCTTCTCTTCGAAAGAGAAGACTCGGACGAAAGTTCCGAGGCTAATCTAGGCAACGGAGTGAGAGAAGGAGCACGGGGAGGAGGAGTCTGAGAAACATTAATAGTTGTTTGAACAGCTGGACTCAGCGGAATCGCCGTACTGTCAGAATTAACAGGAAAAGAGACATGAGGTATGACACCCAAACTTTGAGCAACGGGTGCATCGGGCGGAAGAACTTCACAAGTTCCACCAATCCGGAAGGTTGGAATCCTTCCCACTTCGAGGTCCGCTTTAGCCTTAGCCGTTATCCTCTTCTTCTCTGCCTTCTTATCTACGGGATCAACTTTCCCTTTTCTCTTTGAACGGAAAGCATCGCCAGGACCCTTTGGCTCGTTAAGCTCGTCAAGGACTGACTGTAACACCCGCATCTCGGACTATGAATCCAGACCCAAGTGTTAGACAAAAATTGGTATCTTCATTACTCTAAAATTTCTTGGGTACATTGTGTGGTAAATTACAACATATGGGTACTATATTCATTACGCCTTGGGAAAGTCTTCCTCCGTTGCCTGTTGCTCCCTCCTGCCTTGCCGTCCTATGGTCCACCTGACCGGATGTCCTATTCTGTACACTGGTAAGGGGGTGAGTATTGAATACTCAGTAAGACGGTCTACTCCGTCTCACCACCTAACACTACCTAACCTATCTTAAACCTTATAACCCCACACAACACCCTTAGCACTACTTGCCAGGTATTGTGTCTCACGGCCAACCCTTTGGCGGTAATACAAAACTACTCAACCTCAACCTCAACCTCATGCCGGGCACGCTGGCCTCAACCTCAACTCTGGTGAACCCTAGTCCAGATTCCTGGCACCCTAGGCATTCTACCGCGGTGAGTCCTAAGTAAGCCCTCGGCTCCTTATTAGGTACTCAACTCATGGTAAGCATATACTTACCACTACTCCTCTAGACACCAAGGCTGCCTTGCAGCACATGGCGCCACTATCCGGGGTGGCATCTAGAGATTATCGGCGCCCCGACTCTCTCCTAGATGCCTGCGGTTGGTAATAAGGATTGTCACTCTCGGACAGTCCCTAGTACCACAACTCTAGTCAGCCCGTCCACTGACTCCTACCGGGTCTTCCAGCGAGCAGCGGAACGCTGGGTCTTCGTGCCATCTTTCAGGCCAAACACAAACAAGGCAGAACGCATGCCCATACATGCGCCCTATGCAATATTTAAATTGGTGGCGTTTTGAACCTACTATCCTACCGGTTTAACATGTCCTAAACTACTAGACTCTCCTAAGGTTCACAATCAAGCTATCTACTCCGGTTAATCCTATTCCTTTATACCTCTACGTTCTCAAGCAATAGCCAAAGCATTTCAAGCAATACCTTTTGCCCCGTATGGTCTGCCCAAGGTAAGCATGTCTATCCCAATACGTTACCCATGACACATCTATGGCCATACGGTGACCGTCCCTGCAGAAATACAAACAAAACACTATCCGTTAATTGTGGAAGACTCACGGTCCAGCCTTTCCCATCACTGGCCTAAGCGTTTCCGTGGCCTTACCTCTAACCCTGGAGTCGTATGCGGCCGTACGAGTTTGCTAAGCCTCCTTAGCGCTTCTCTTGTTTGCATGCATCGTCTAGACTATCTACCAGGTTGAGGAAAGACTCGATGCAAGGTGCGGATCAGTCCAATAGTCCCTTAGATTTTGGCCAAAACCTAGTTAAGCACCTCGGTGACTAAGCTAGGTGTCTGCCTGGTTGGTTAGTCACCAGCGTTACTTTCGAATGAAGAAACGTCACTTACCTTCGGACGAAGAAACGTCCAAGGTGATTAGGTTTGTCCAAGCACGACTAAGCGGAAGCACGACAAATCCTGTAAGCACGAGGTGTCGCGACCGTGTGGGACGAGTCAGCGGAAGCACGACAAATCCTGCAAGCACGAGGTGTCGCGACCATGTGCAACGAGTCAGCGGAAGCAAGACAAATCGGAAGCACGACAAATCTCGCAAGCACGAGGTGTCGCGACCATGTGCAACGAGTCAGTGGAAGTACGACAAATCGGAAGCACGACAAATCTCGCAAGCACGAGGTGTCGCGACCATGTGCAACGAGTCAGCGGAAGCACGACAAATCGGAAGCACGACAAATCCGCAAGCACGACAAAGCCCTGCTGACTCAGCTCCCTGCCTGCCTGCTTGCTTAGGGTTATAAATAGGAGGCAAGCAGCTCCCATTTCTCCATAGAAACCACTTCGAACCTCTGTTAAAATCGGTCTAGAAAACCCGAGTTTTTGTCCGAACATTTCTAAACCACCGCGGATACTTTGTCCGAACCAAAATCTTGTCCGATCACCTTGATCAGATCAGTTTATCTAAGCGATACTCTGTCCAATCAGTCCGAAATCTTTAGCCACCGCGAACCGTTCTAGAGCAATTTCGGGAAAAACTTAGGGATCAGTTTCGGTTTGATTCCAGACAATCACCGAAGACCCTTGAAACCATTCTGTTCCGATCTAGGTAATGTCCGAATAATTTCCATAAGTTTCCTTAAGAAAACTCTAAGTGTTGCCTTAGTAATGTTCGTGTGATCTAATGGAACAGATCATCACTCCGAAAGATCATCAGTTTGATCGTAAGGCAGTCGAGAGTAGGATTCATTGAGTGAATCGAATCTCATACTTTCACCAAGTAATCGGTGAGTTCTTTGGTTATGTTTGTTGTTTTACTGCAAACAATTGTGTGAGTTTCGTGTTTGCTTGCTTGATCATTTGAATTTATAATCGTAGAGGTTCAAGCACGAAATCTAGAATTATGCTAAGTATTGTTGAATATTATTTGATTGAGGTTCTTGTTGCGTTGTTAAGTATTTTACTAAGTGAAGAAAATACTTAATGAATGCTAAGTATGAATAGTGCATTGTTAAGTATTTTCCTAAGTGAAGAAAATACTTAATGAATGCTAAGTATGAATCGTATAAGTTTACTTGTAACCTAAGTGTTAGTAAAACTTATAAAAACTATTGAACGTGGAAATATATTCCCTTTAGCCGTGTTTTGACCGATAAAGATTTCGGTTAAGTTCACGAGTACACGGAGAGACGGGGTTGCAGCCTAGGGCCGTGTCATGCATGACGATGCATATTCCAGATGTGGTTTCCTTATGTTTAAGGCCACAGGAATGATTAAGGATTCTAGGTCTTTAGCCTTTGTGGTTATGGACCGAGGGATGCCTTTGGTTACATGTGATGGGAATAGTCTACACGTAGGCCTTATGAACTAAAAACGATAATAACCGTTCGTTGCATTGTTTTGCTTGCTTGTGTGTTGATTGTTATTTTGGGTTTGGATGGGAAATGAAATTGTTTAGGGAAATCCTAGACTCACTGAGCAATTAGTGCTCACGACTCAACTTGTTTTGCAGGTAACCTTTAGCGGGTAGACCTTTGGGGAGCACACGAAGGAACGTTAGGATAATCAGTGGTAGATTGCTTTGCCTTTTGGTAAATGATTAGTATTTATTATGTACATGATCATTTTGGAGTATTAGACTCGTAACGTTTATACTTTGTAAACTGTTGGAAATCTTATGTAAAAGATATTTAAAAGTAAGTTTTTAAAATATCTCGGGTTTCATAAGATATTAGTCCTTGTCTGGACGAACAAACCATCGGGTATGTCTCGGGTTGGCAAGCCTTGAGGTGTATCCGACGGGGGTGAACACTTGGGAGTATAGTCTAGGGATTTTGGATGTGTTCCGGGAACCTCTGATCGGATGCTTGAGCGTTCATCAGTGGCGTTCCGGTTTAGATAATGAACGGGGGCGTTACAAAAAGTGGTATCAGAGCATTGTTTTTACGATGCTTGAATGGGACTTGGTTTTCAAACGTTTTATCGAGTCAAAATGTCGCTAAAAGGCAATTATGATTAACTGATTACATTCTTGTTCTATTGGGTTATATAAGATAGGATTAGACTTACCGTGTTATTTGTGGCAGATGGGTACTCCACCGCACCGTCGTATTCCTGTGTATAGAGATTGGTCTGTGATGCCACATAACGAGGACTATCCGGGACGACACAGTGGATCTCCTATGGTTTGATATATTTCGGATTCAGAGCCGTCAGAGGATGTGTCGGAGTATATGCCGCGGATTCGGTACCGCGACTATACCGATGAAAACTCCCCACATTCTATGGCGGAGTTAGGACTCCGTGACATTAGTGATCCTGGACTCGAGGGATCACATGTTGGAGGATGGATATCCCCCTCACATGGTGGATGGTTATCCACCGAGTCATCAGAGTCATGGCCCAATGATCATCGGGAAGACACAAGCTTTGAAGGGCCCAGTAGATCGGGTTATAGAGGATCACCATTAGAGAGTCCTGGCTGATCGGTTACCTCCCGTCGTAGGTATCCAGGACATGATGAACCGGTTGAACCGGGAAGTCATGGACGGAATCGTCCTAACCGTCCTAATCCTGAGGGAGCTGGACCAAGTAGGACGAGGCCCACTGGACCGAGACGTGAAGGGAGAGGTACCGAGGATCAACTAATGAGTGTGATCCATGATTTAGTGGGACGTCTAGGAGATCGGCGACGAACTCCTCGGGGACATCAACAGAATCCTCCACCATCACCACCAGATTTTCTGAAAATTGTGATGATGATGAAGAACCTAGGAACCAGAAGGTTCTTTGGTAACCCAGATCCATTTGATGCGGACTCATGGATGCAGCATATCGAGAGGAACTTTGCTGCAATCCGATGTTCAGAAGATTTTAAGTCCGACGTAGCCGCACACTATTTGATGGCAGATGCGAACAACTGGTGGAGTAGTGTGAAAGATCACTACATGAGTGTGGAACTCTCATGGGATACTTTCCGACGGGAATTTGAGAGGAAGTATTTCCCACCAAAAGCTAAGGATAGACTAGAGAGGAAGTTCCTGGAGTTGAACCAGGGACAGTCTTCGGTGCGTCAGTATGAAGCTGAGTTTACTCGGGTTCGACGTTACGCACATTTTGGTGTACATAGTGAGGCAGCGGTTATTAGAAAGTTTTTGCGTGGGTTGAGACCGAATATAATGAACCGGTTGTTGGCAGTAGAGTATCATAGCCTGTTCCAGCTTGTGGAGCGGGCAGTGAATGTTGAAGAAGGCATTGAGATTGAACGAGCCTTCTACGACAAACCGCCAACACCGCAAGTACCACAGCAACAAGCACAGAGGCCAGGGCCAACTAACCAAGTGGCACGACCTGGGAATGTAGGCCGAGGGCAAGGTCGAGGCTGTGGAGCCTTTGGTCGGGGTCGCGGTAGGGGACCCGCTGGTAGAGGGACACCAGCGATAGAAACCCTACCCGAATGCTATAAGTGTGGCCGACGTGGCCATTACTCAAGAGCATGCCCCAACAAGGGAAAACCACGACCTGTGCCAGCCAATGTTGTGTGTTTTATCTGTAACCAACCCGGGCACTACTCAACCTCCTGCCTAGTTAGGACCAACCGACCAGCGGCTGCCCATGCATTAGAGGTTCAGCCAGCAATTGAGGCACCACCCAAGCGTCAAGGTATCGCAGGACGCGTGTATTCCTTATATAAACCTGAACCATCTCGACCTTCTAAAGGTCCGATTTCAGGTAAATAAGGGTTTTAACTTGAATTTTTGTTTTTGTATTGTTAATGGTGTGGTATAGTGTAAAACTTTGTTTAATATATACATGAAAGTTTTTGAACAAGAGTTTATTGCACTTATATCTAGGAACAATACAAGTTTGTGGTGTTCCCACACACGTATTGTTTGACACGGGAGCGACGCATAGTTTTGCATCACCCGAGGTCACCTCTCGTTTTAAGGGGACCTTTACGATAGTAAAGGTTCACGTTCCTATCCTTACACCTGGTGATCAGATCCTTATAGCAACGAGTTGTTATATAGGAATTCCGATTATCATTGAAAACAACACATTCCTAACCAATCTTCTAGTCACACCCTCAGACCATTCTGAGATCATTGTAGGAATGGACTGGTTATCCGCGTACATGGCGCATCTAGATTGTGGTCGAGGAAGAGTAACCTTTGAGATAGTCGAAAAACCTTCCTTAACCTATCATGGAATTCAAACCAACCCCACCGTATCCTTCGTAACGGCCTTAAGAGCAGAAAAGGACCTTAATGAAGGTGAGGTTTACCTTGTCACCCTTAGTATCAAGGGTGATAGTGCATCGGAGGAACCTAAGCTAGAGGAGATTCCGGTAGTCCAAGGATACGATGATGTGTTTAAACCTTTGGAAGGGTTACCACCATCTCGTAATGATCCTTTCTCAATTTCTTTGGAACCGGGAGCAGCTCCAATAGCTAAGGCACCTTACCGGATGGCTCCAGCAGAACTAGCTGAATTAAAGAAACAATTAGAGGATCTAATGGAAAAAGGATTCATTAGACCCAGTTCATCGCCATGGGGAGCACCGGTATTATTTGTTAAGAAGAAGGATGGTAGCATGAGATTGTGTATAGATTATCGAGGAATCAACAACGTTACCATCAAGGATAAGTACCCACTACCGAGGATAGATGAATTGCTAGATCAACTACAAGGAGCTAGTTGGTTTTCGAAGATTGATTTAGCATCAGGCTATCATCAAATTCGAATCTCTGAGAAGGATGTCGTAAAGACCGCATTTAGGACACGATATGGCCATTATGAATTTGTGGTCATGCCATTTGGCCTAACTAATGCTCCAGCAGCATTTATGCGGTTGATGAATGAAGTCTTTCGTGACTATCTAGATGAGTTTGTTATCATATTCATTGATGACATACTTATCTACTCTAAGAGCGCTGAGGAGCATGAAATACACTTGAGAAAAGTGTTAGAGCCTTTAAGGAGTCAAAAGCTCTTTGCTAAGTTTAGCAAGTGTAGCTTTTGGAAACGAGAGATAGGATTCTTAGGACATCGGGTATCGGAACAAGGAGTTTCGGTTGACCCAGAGAAGATCGTGGCTATACAAGATTGGCCACAACCGATAAACGCTACATAGGTCCGCAGTTTCTTAGGACTAGCGGGATACTATAGGAAATTTGTAAAAGGATTTTCTAGCATATCCAAGCCAATGACTCGTCTGACCGGAAAGGGCGTAGTCTTTGTGTGGACCGAAGAAGCGGAGAAGGCGTTTAATCTATTAAAGAAGGCTTTGACCACCGCACCGGTCTTAGCCTTACCTGAGCCAAACCAGCCATATACAGTTTATGCGGATGCATGTGGAACAAGATTAGGATGTGTTTTGATGCAAGGCAAGAAGGTGATTGCCTATGCATCACGGCAGTTGAGGAAACACGAGGAGAATTACCGCGTGCACGATTTGGAATTGGCTGCAGTTGTACATGCCCTTAAGATTTGGCGATCTTATCTCTACGGGGAGACGGTAGAAATGATGAAAGGATCGGTGAGAGGCGATCTAGATTTTTGAAGGGACGAGAAATCTTTCAGATTAAAGTTATTAGAAGAAAACAACATAGAGATGTTGTCTCGTAGGAAGATGAAGCAAGACTTCGGAAGTCTAACCCATAACTCTTCCTAGAAACTGATAGAACTCAGGAAGCCGGACCATCTAACCCTTGAGAATTCGGGACGAATTCTTTTAAGGGAGAGGGAATGTAATGACCCTCTCTTAAGGGTAAACCGCGCTCGAGGAAAGACTCGATGCAAGGTGCGGATCAGTCCATTAGTCCCTTAGATTTTGGCCAAAACCTAGTTAAGCACCTCGGTGACTAAGCTAGGTGTATGCCTGGTTGGTTAGTCACCAGCGTTACTTTCGAATGAAGAAACGTCACTTACCTTCGGACGAACAAACGTCCAAGGTGATTAGGTTTGTCCAAGCACGACTAAGCGGAAGCACGACAAATCCTGTAAGCACGAGGTAGTCGCGACCGTGTGGGACGAGTCAGCGGAAGCACAAGGTGTATCCCACGGGGGTGAACACTTGGGAGTCTAGTCTAGGGATTTTGGATGTGTTCCGGGAACCTCTGATCGGATGCCTGAGCGTTCATCAGTGGCGCTCCGGTTTAGATAATGAACGGGGGCGTTACAAACGCTCATCCTCACATTTGGCCCACTGGCTCCCTTTTTAGAGTATAGCCGGCCTATGCATGACTTTATCTAATTTCCTAAACTACATGCGGTGCGAGTCGTAGCTAGGCATGATCCTGCCATGGCTAGCCTCCAGTCCGCCAAACAACGAGTCACTTTTGGGCCAGCTTATGCCGAGCCAAATTTCCTCGAGATATAAGGCTGAGTCTGACGGCGGGACTACTTCACCGTGCACCCTTACCAAGATCCATTGTGATAGCCGAGTTACTTGGCAAGCTGTGTTAGCCTTGCCTTGCTCCTCTACTCTCTCACCTACGAGTCCATAGCCAGATCGCCATGATCTGACTGGATGCTCTGCCACTGTCGGTAAGCCAAGCATGCTTTTGCTTACCAGGCTTGATTCCAAACCGAGGCCGTATCGATCACTATCGAGGCCTTACCGGTACGCGGCAAAGTGGTTGGCACTGCCCATCTAGCTCTCTCTCCGATCACCGATGCCTTCACCGATGATTACCGGTTTGTTCATCGCGGACGAACAAGGTATCGTACCGATAAACCGAGACCTACGCGAGGCTCACCGATGCCAGTCACCGATCGCATCGCGGACTGCCCTTGCTGACTGCTCAGTTATCCCCGATGGCTAGTGGTAGATCGATCGTAGGCCTCCCCGAGGGCCTATAGACGCGTCCCCATGGTCCGATCGTAGATACTACCTGATAGCCACTATTGGCACTGTCGGATCGTCGAGTGTCCGTACTGGTTTCTTACCGATACGTCGATCGCGGAATGATCCGAGGCTCACTCCTCCTGATCATCGATCAACCTTACTTCTCGCGGTGCCTGGTCAAGGCGTCACCGGGCCCTGGTCAAGGCGTCACCGGGCCCTGGTCAAGGCGTCACCGGGCCCTGTCGAGGCGCCACCAATGCCTCGCATTGATGCCCTCTCGAGGCGTCACCGATGCCCTATCGAGGCGTCCTCAACTTAGCTTTAGGACACTCGGTACCCAGTCGTGTTGTCACCGGTATATGACCGATGCAAACCCTTGGCGCTACCGAGGCCTACCGTCGGCACCCTAGCGTACTGTCATCGAGGCACCCCGAGGCCATACCAATGTCAGCACTAGGCGTTGCCGACCCTGCCGGTCCATGTACGGATCCTCGATCCGTCCACGGATGCTACTACTACTACTGGTGCCGTGTATGGATATCTATCCATACAAGAGTACTACTACTACCTCTACTACTACTACTACTACTACTACTCTACCCTACCCCGTACTACTAAGACTACTGCATGAAAGCTATAAAGGAGAAGAATAGAAAAGGGAGTATTAGGTACGGATTGCGCCTTACCTTATACCGCTGCTCCTTAGGTGGGGAGCCGTATTCCTTCTCGAGCTCCTCCTTTTCTCTTCCTCTTAAGTGTGTATATTTGGCTCTAGAGAGAAGAGAAATATTTTGTTATGTAAATAATGAGCTCTCTAGCTCTCTATTTACACCAAAAACCCTAAGGAGAATATCCACTTTCCTTATTTTTCTCCACCTCCTTACTATATGGGCCGAAAGCCCATTTCTTCTCCTTTCTTTCCATACCTCATTTTCTCTTCTGCCTCGTGTGGCTTAATTACCATTCATAAGGCCCGCGTCACTTGTTTTTCTTCTAAGTTTTCCCCCAAGTGTCACCTCTCCGGTTTGGGATGTTACACCGACCCCCGAGCTGACGCATCATTGGCCCTTTGCATATCGACCGCATCGGTCGCAGAAGGAATCTTCTGGGAACCATCTTTGACAACTGGGGTCTCTGTAACACCCGCATTTCGGACTGTGAATATCCAGACCCAAGTGTTAGACAAAAATTGGTATCTTCATTACTCTAAAAATTTCTCATTACATTGTCTGGTAAAATTACACCGTAGGGTACTAGATTCACAACGCCTTGGGAAAGTCTTTCTCCATTGCCTGCTGCTCCCTCCTGCCTTGCCGTCCTATGGTCCACCTGACCGGATGTCCTATCCTGTGCACTGGTAAGGGGGTGAGTATTGAATACTCAGTAAGACGGTCTACTCCATCTCACAACCTAACACTACCTAGCTATTCTAAACCCCTATAACCCCACACAACACCCTTAGCACTACTTCCCAGGTACTGTGTCTCACGGCCAACCCTTTGGCGGTGATACAAACTCCTCAACTCATGCCGGGCACGTTGGCAGCCTATCCTCAGCACCAGCAAGCTGGTACCTATGTGAACCAGTAAACTGGTATGCCTGGCACGCTGGCGGCCAATCCTCTAGTCGGCCCGTCGGCGGATTCCTACCGGTTCTTCCAGCGAACAACTAAACGCTAGGTCTTCGTGCCACTTTTTCAGGCCAAACACAAACAACGGGTTGTATGTATCTACATACGACTGATACAATAATTAAACTACTGGAATTGTGAACCTACTATCCTACCGGTTTAATATGCCCTAATCTACTAGACTCTCCTAAGGTTCACAATCAAATTATCTAATCCGGTTAATCCTAGTCCTTTATACCTCTAAGTTCTCAAGCAATAGCCGAAGCATTTCAAACAATATCTTTGCCCGTATGGTCGGCCCCAGGTAAGCATGGCTATCCCAATACGTTACCCATGACACATCTATGGCCATACGGCGACCGTCCCTGGAGAAATACACACAGAAAACTATCCGTTAATTGTGGAAGACTCACGATCCAGCCTTACCATGCTTAGGCCATAAATGGTCAAGGCTGGATCGTGAGTCTTCCACAATTAACAGATAGTTTTATGTGTGTATTTCTGCAGGGGCGATCGCCGTATGGTCATAGATGTGTCATGGGTAACGTATTGGGATAACCATGCTTACATGGGGCCGACCATACGGGGCAAAAGGTATTGATTAAAATGCTTCGGCTATTGCTTGAGAATGTAGAGGTATAAAGGACTAGGATTAACCAGAGTAGATAACTTGATTGTGAACCTTAAGAGAGTCTAGTAGTTTAGGGCATGTTAAACCGGATAGGATAGTAGGTTCACAATGCCAGTAGTTTTAAATACCGCATCAGTCGTATGTAGTGTTTGGCCTGAAAAAGTGGCACGAAGACCTAGCGTTCAGTTGTTCGCTGGATGACCCGGTAGGAAGTCCGTTGACGGGCCGACTAAGAGGATTGGCCGCCAGCGTGCCAGGCAAATGAGTTTACTGGTGAGGAGGTTGTAGGTACCAGCTTGCTGGTGTTGAGGTAGGGCTGCCAGCGTGCCCGGCATACCAGTTTACTGGTCAGGAGGTTGTAGGTACCAGTTTGCTGGTGATGAGTTAAGGCTGTTAGCGTGCCGGCAAGAGTTGAGGAGATGTATCACCGCCAAAGGATTTGCCGTGAGACATAGTACCTGGCACGTAGTGCTAAGGGTGTTGTGTGGGGTTGTAGGGGTTTAAAATAGCTAGGTAGTGTTAGGTTGTGAGACGGAGAAGACCGTCTTACTAAGTATTCAATACTCACCCCCTTACCAGTGCGCAAGATAGGACATCCGGTCAGGTGGACCATAGGACGGCAAGGCAGGAGGGAGCAGCAGGCAATGGAGGAAGACTTTCCCAAGGCGTTGTGAATCTAGTACCCATACGTTGTAATTTTACCGAACAATGTATTGAGAAATTTTAGAGTAACGAAGATACCAATTTTTGTCTAACACTTGGGTATGGATTCATAGTCCGAGATGCGGGTGTTGCACTTGACCCTCCTTCATTATGGAATTTGTTCATACTTTTCGACGGAAAAGTTAATGTCGAGCTCGGCACCAAGCATTAGAAGTGGCACGAGATTGCATGTCCTGGCCATCGTCATCTGTGAGAAACAAATGTTCCTATTCTCGTAATACATTACAAAGGCATAAGGCAACGGGAACCACCTGAAACAGTTGGTAAACATCTGCTCATGAAGACAAATGTAACCTGCAAGACAATCCCATGGACGTTCATGGGACATCGTGGCAAGGAATTCTAATTCCTCCGACATGCGACAGACCCTCCTCATCAAATCAAACGACCTCTCATCTGATAGCGAAGGAGAGATCTTGTAAATGTCAAACTAAACAGCCAAGATCTCTTGGACAATCTGTTCTTTAGCGACCTGTTCTTTAGCGACCTATTCTTGGCCGATGTGTTCGTCTGGATATTGTTCACCAGATCCACCTCCCGTACGATCACTCGTACCAAAGAACGGAGTTGAAGCTTCGAGATTCCCACCGGCTTGCTCTGAAGTGTTAGCATAGATCAATGGGAATCTTGACGACGATGCTTCGATCTCCGTCCAAAAAGCAGAAAGGTCAGAATTGACCAGAGGAGTCTCGTGGTCAACATCGAGACTGACGTTTCTTTCCGGAGTAAAAGAAGTAGATAAAGATTCGAAAGTCTTGGTCATGATCGAAGTCGTACGGAGCAAAAGATAAACCCTAAAAATGCAGATGAGAAAGGAAAAAGGATGAGAGAGAAGGGAGAAAGAACATTTTACCTTGTTCGGACGACGAATAAATACGGAAAATCTAAGGAAGATTCGACATTTATACTATAAGGCCCAAAAGTCTAGGGTAATCATTCAACCTTAGCGGCAGACGCGAGCGAGCCGAGGCGTCTCTTCAGTGTCCTTTCAAGAACGAGCGGTCCAGAGTGTACCGCGTGTAAAGGCAAAATGACGTGTCGAATCAAGATCTGAGTTGGGCAAATCTTCCTTAGTACGTTTCGGCCGAGCTTGCTGACGTAATACTCGCCGAACTCAGGGGGGACTAATTGGTGGTACCGTGTTTGATACCGTTTACCATACCTGACCCATATCCAATTCGACGTGGAGCTTCGGGAAACACCTCGAGGACCCATGAAGACAACTCGGCCCGTTAAGGAGCCTCTGCCAACCTAGACAAATACAAGCGAATTGGAAGACTTAGCTCGGATAAAAAGAAATACTTAGAATTAGTATAACTTCTTTTTATCTTTTAGGAGATTTTCTATTTATCTTTTAGGGTTATTTCGACCGACTTTGTACTTGTATAAATACTTGATGTATTCCTCCAAAACAGGGACATCTCCTTCAACAGAGAATTATATACACATCTTTTTACTTGATCTTTTCTTTGTGATTTTACGCTTAAACCTAGTTCCTCTATTCTTTGGACCGATCTCGGATTGTTGCTCAATCCGGTATCACCAATAACACTCCGAGATAGTTCCAAAGAATAGAGGGATTATGTTTAAGCGTAAAATCACCTAGAAAATAAGAGCTCAAAAACGTGTGTATAGAATTCTCTATACAAGTCCTCCTTCATATCATAAATTTATATGTTATAGTTGTACCCTGTGAGAGGCTGCCTATGTAACCTTTAGGAATAGGGATCAAGCCATTCGTAGTTCATGTTCATAACATTCGTTACTACTCGTTTACCGAGTTAGGTCTTTATAACATTCGTTATTACTCGTTTAGCGAGTTAGGTCCTTATAACATTCGTTATTACTCGTTCACCGAGTTAGGTCTTTATAACATTCGTTATTACTCGTTTACCGAGTTAAGTCATCAACCTAGATAGCTTGGCGAGCTACACAGATATTCAGCTAGGCAGATAAATAGCTAGGCAGATAAACAGCCAGGCGGATAAACAGCTAGGCAAATAAACAGCTAGGCAGCTACGTAGCTAGGCAGGTAGGTAGGTAGGCAGCTACGCAGCTAGGTCACCAAAGGTGATGAATTAAGCCTTCATAGGCATGTCACGAAGGTGATGAGTTATGCTTTCATAGGCAAGTCACATACGTGATTAGTTTAGTTCTTAGAGAACGTGCGTTACTGGAAATGCGACTGAGGATGCTACAAATCCTGTTCTGGAAACTAGAGAGAGATCTTTCCAACAGTATGTATATCGTTACCTGGTTCGTTGTAATTTGTCGTGGACAAAGGTACGAAGTTGGCTCTTTGGAACTTCGTATCCTTCTTCTTTGATCTCACGAAATTGAGCATAACTTTCGAATCATATTATCAAATTACGTTATGGTTTTGCCTGTAGCTTCATATGGCTGTCTTCCATTTGTGTACAAATTACGTTATGGTTATGTCGTTTGCGTCCTCTATTAGAACAGGACGAATCTATCTTGAGAGGTGTTTGTAGGTCTTGAATCCAATTCTGGACCCAAGGTGGAGGTGGATTTCTGAATGAATGTGAATGTGGAGGTGAATGTCCCCTCTAGGGGAAGAACATCAAGTATTTATACATGATGTTAAGACGGTGGAATCAACTTTAAGAGATAAGGAAAATCTCCTAAAAGATAAAAAGAAAATATACTTAATTCTAAGTAGTTCCTTTTATCCGAGCTAACTCTTCCTTTTTCCTTGGATTCACCAAGGTCGGCCACTTATGTTCTTGGGCTGAATTACTGATAGGCCCTTGCTGGGCTATTCTTCATACTTCTTCATGGAGCTCTGAGTTGGTCCATGATCCGGGTCGGATCATGGTACGGGTGCTAAACCCGGTACCACCACTATCCCATAACGTTACCCATGACTCATCTATGGCCATACGGTGACCGTCCTTGGAGAAATACAAGCATAAAACTATCCTTCAATTGTGGAAGACTCACGATCATGCCTCTACCGTTGTCGGCCTAAGCGTTCACCTACCCTTGGCTTTAGCCCTGGAGTCGTATGCGGCCGGTACGAGTTTGCTAAGCCTCCTTAAGGCTTCTCGTTGTTGGCACGCACCTTTAGACTCTATATGAGGTTGACTAGGGCATGGCCGAACATTTATCGAGTTGCCCGAAGCAGTTTCTGTATGGCCTACAACATTCTCTAATAGTCTCCCGAGTCCGTCAAATAGTCGAGCCATCGAGTATTGTCATCGCCTAGTGGTGGTAACCCAACCTTAACTCTATTTCATGGTCCTCCAAGCTAATTCTCACATTTGGCCACCAGCTCCCTTGGCAGGGTATAGTCGGCCTATGCATGAGTCTATCAGATTCTCGAGTAAACTCAGTCCTCCTGACTTCCTACACTACATGGGGTGCGAGTTGGAGCTAGACATGAATCTGCCATAGCCTAGCCTTCGGTCCGCCAAACAACGAGTCACTCTTGGGCCAGCTTAGGCTGAGCCAAGTTTCCTCGAGATGCAAGGCTAGGTCTCACGACCAGACTACATGGTACGTGCACCTTCGCTAAGATGCATCGTGATAGCCGAGTTCCTCGTCAAGCCCTGTTGGCCTTGCCGGGTTCCTCTACTAGTCTCACCTATGAGTCCATAGCCATATCACCATGATTTGTCCCGATACTCTGCCACTATCGGTAAGCCGATCACGCTCTTGCTTATCGAACGTGATTCCAAACCGAGGCCGTATCGATCACTATCGAGGCCTTACCGATCCGCGGTATAGTTGTTGGCACTGCCTGTCTAGCCTTCTCCTTTGATCATGAATGTCTTCACCGATGATTACCAGTTCGTCATCGGTACCTGACAAGGAGTTGTACTGATACACCGATGGCCTCTCCGAGGCTTACTGGTGCCATTTGCGATCGTATCGCGGACTACCCTTGCAGACTAATCAGTTATCATCGATAGCCAGCAGTAGATCGGTCTTAGGCCTCCTCGAGGGCCTATCGACGTGTCCCCGTGGTCCGATCGCGAATACTACCTGATTGCCACTCTTGATCGATACGTCGCTGATGATCGATCCGAGGCTATCTCGTCATGATCATCAATCAACCTTACTTCCTCGCGGTACCTTGTCGCGGTACGTCCTCTAGGTTACCCGGGCCTTGTCGAAGCGTCATCGTGCCTCTCGAGGCGTCACCAGTGCCTGTCACTGATGCCCTGTCGGAGCGTCTCTGATGCCTTCTTGAGGCGTCATCGAGGCCCATCGTCGATACTTTGTCGTACCATCATTAAGGCACCTCGAGGCCATACCTATGCTGGTACTAAGCGTTACCGAACCTGCCAACCTCTTGGTCTCGTCCGAATATCTATCCGTCTGAGGCCGCTCCTATACTACTACTTGATCCCGTCTGGATATCTATCCGTCTGTGGCCGCTACTTCTACTTGATAAGTCCCATATTTTACCTATTATACTATGGTTTTCTAAACATATTTATTGCATTTATGTATGGTTATACGCCTTAAGAGGTAGGTTTCTCGTATTTGTATTTCAGGAGTCTTTATTAATAAAATTAGTAAAAAATGACCAAAAAGAGCATTATGGAGTATACACCAATCTACAGCAACTCACGTGAGCCTAAGAACCCAGTGGAGCTAAGGAAATCCCAAGTTTACACATTTCATCAAGATAGACATATTACATATGCTAGAAGTTTAGCTACGGATGGAAGACCAAATGGATTTGTATTAGATGACTTGGAGTGAAGATAGCCCTTTGAGTCAGATTTCCAATGGAGGTGAAATCGCAGCATTTGGAATTGTGTGGAGAGAGTTATACCCTGAAGACTAAAGACATGTCAAACTGCCTAGAGATGAAGAAGGAGGAGAACCAATCCCCCATACCGACCGGATCACACGATCGGTATCCAGACCATCATGACGCATAAGGACGTGGCAAATTGATCCCCCATACCGACCTAAAGACACCATCGGTGCCACGGCTCCCAGTGGAGCTGTTTCGATTGTTTTAACGTTTTTGCCCTTTTCGAAGCCCTAGAAGACTCAAGATCCTATATATACTTGTTGTTAGCCTCTTGTTAGGTGTGTGCCAAAAATTAGACATAGGTTACATCACAAAAAACGCAGCCCCATTGTTCTTTCATAGATTTGTGTTTCAAGAGCTCTAAGGAGGAGATCTCGTTTTGTACCTCGTTATATAGAAGAATTTTCTAACCCTTTTTCTTTTAATCAAGTTTATTCATGATCAATTCATCATTACCTTGTTGTTTTTCATGCACCATGCTTGAGTAGTCCACTAGTTAGGATATAGGGTTTTAAATGAGTCTTATGTTTCAATAGAATCAATGACTGTTTAGGGATAAAATCTAGTCTTCATCTTTGCTTGTTCTTAAAGCTTATTGCTTTACCGCGCATCTAGCAATTCGATCATAGGTAGGTGTATCCACGACAGTGTTCTTAATACCTCTGGATCTAGTATTCGATGAGATAAGCGTCTTAACAATCATACCAATTAGTTAAGGAGTTTAGTGAACTCTATCAGGACTTAATTATACAGCGTGTTCTCAGTTTTTAATAACCATGCAACAACTGAGTCTATTAGGGTGTAGAGCATAGAAGGTTGGAGCCACGACAGTGGAAAAATCTTATAATCGTGTTCTGAGTTCTAGACATCCCAATCATTATCCTTAGCCCTAGGCTTTCATTCGATCTTTATTGTTACATAATTCTCTGCGAATTTTTCGAGTCCTATCGCTTTTCTCCCATTGATTTACAACTTACAATTCACGTTTCACTTGCTCACAATTAATTCAATCACAATCGACATCATATTCTGTTCTAGCTTAGTTTTATTCATTACAAATTGAAGTGTGGTTAAGAAGTCCATGTGGATTCGATTCCTTTACTATACTAACCGTGATTGATGTGCACTTACATGAAGTTGGTTAAGAGGTTAAAACTCGATAGAGGAAACCTATCACATCACTACTACTGCCTAAACCCATACTACTAAGACTACTATATGAAAGCTAGAAAGGAAAAGAATAGAAAGGGAGTATTAGGTAGGGATCGCGCCTTACCTTATACCGCTGCTCCTTAGGGCTGGGGTGCTGAGTTCCTTCTCAAGCTCCTCCTTTTTCCCTTTCTCTTAAGCGTTTATCTTTGGCTCTAAAGAGAAGAGAAATGTTTTGGTGTGTAAATAATGAGCTCCATCGTCTCTTATTTATACTAACCCAAAAACCGTACGGAGAATATTCACTTTCCTTATTTTTCTCCAGGTCCTCAACAAACGGGTCAAGGGCCGCATTAAACCCTCCTCTCCACGTCATCAACTACTGCCTTAACAAAAATCTTGGGTTTCCATTCCCACGATCCAACCTCCACGGACGGCCTAAATCTAACGGTAACTTATCCTAAAACTTTGGTGTCCTCGCAACTTGCCACTCGTCCTGCTGAACCTCTATTGTTTTCTTCTAAGTATACTCAATTGTCTTCAGACCTGGTTTAGGGATGTTACATCTAAACCCATCAATCGTCACCCGGACCATTCCTATAACCGCATCAACCTCAGCAGCTCCCTCCTCCACTCTTCTTAGACCTTCACCACTAGCACAGAAATGCAAAGGCACTCCTATCATATGAATCCAGAACCGAATCTCAGATGGATAAGCTGGATCCACCTTTGGCTCCCACCTCACAAGCGCCAACATCCAATAATCAAAATGGAAAGGTTCTATTTTCATTACCTCAACAATGTCATCCTCATGGTCGAAATCATATTGAAATCTGCCCAAACCAAGATCTGCTCCTGCAACCCGTTTCTCCATTTTCCAGATGCGAGGTAACATGTAGAGAAGATTCTTCATGTTTTGTGCCCTCAGATTCATACACCGACCAATAAGGGTCCTCGCATACCCTTCAATTCAAGACTTGTTATCAAAGTGTGGTACTTTGATTCGCAGCTTCGTGGTCACCGTAGCTAGAGACTTCTCAATCGTCTCTGGCTTCAATAGATCACTTTGCACCATTGTTAACCGAGAAAAAACTGAGAATAATAAGTGTATTATTCGAACTGGATTTTTTTGAACTACAGCAAGAGATGTATCTTTCGTAGTTCGAAAGCAACCCTTTTATACCTCCTCTGGTGAAATCTCGTCATAATTCCAGACCCTAATCGAAGATCACAATCAAGGGATTTTTGAATCTCATATTGCACATCTCCTAGTAGGACTTGCCTTAACAACATCAATGTCAAGGATTTCCAAATAACCATCTTCTGGGTCCACTTTCTTTCCCTCTTCTTCAAGATATCTTCTTCCTTTATCCGAATTTCTCTTTGTGATTGACAGATTGATCTTGAACAAAGAAGAGACGAGACCCTCTTTATTACCCAAATCCGCAATCTTCTCATTGATTATGATGAAATCCGATTTCTCATCAATAGCCCCGAACCAGATCTCGTCCGATATACTTTTAATAATAGAGATCTTGCCAAGAGATCAAGGCTTAATTTCATATCTTCTTTGTAAGCGCCACACATACCAAGATCCAAACCGTATGATCCTTCTCCATAAATAGAACCACTCAATCGCTCTGATTGTGATTGCTAAATAGTATCCAAAGAGATCGATTGTGATCTCTTCGAACCCGTATAACATCCAAACCGAGAACCAGAAACCGCATTGATATGACTGTAGATCATGTCGTCATTCCCACATGAAACCGAAAACCTAATTTAGAAAATCGCCATCGCCGTCATCTTTTTTCTCTCGATAGCAAACCATTAAGACTTATAAAATTATGTTTTAAATTTCTTTGTAGAAATATATTATTCTCGATATTTTACGTACATTTACTTTATTTTGAAAAACAATTAATATAATCAAAAATAATAAAATTTTAGTAAATATTATATTAATTGTTTTTCAAAATGAAGTAAATGTACGTAAAATATCTAATTCGGAGTGTTTTGAAAAACAGACCGGACCGGGGGTCGGACCGTTCAATCGTGAACCGGCCAGCTAGCCGGATTGGGTTGACCCGAGTTTGAGTTTTCTTTTGTTTTTTATAAATTTCATTTTTTTATATTTTTCATATTTAATTTTTTTAGATTAAAATTTATAGAAACAAATACTAGTTTTGAATTTAGTTAATTTTTGTTATTGTTTAATGTTTTTAATTTTTTTTACATATAAACTTAACTATTTGTCATTAAACTTTGTCTTTCAATAGTTTTTTTTGTTATTAAAATGATTTTCCCCATGACTAATTTTTAGAAATTTGTTTATTTAAAGGCTATATTATATATTTTATAGTTACAAAAAATCTATTTATATTATTATTTTTTAAAACTATTAAACCCTGTTCGACCTGATCGTACCACATTGACCCAAAAGCTTTTCTGGTTCGGTCGCCGATCCGGTTTTAAAAACATTATTTATTCTCAAGATGATTCTACTTTCAAGAGTCTGAATGTTATAATAATTATAATGTAGTTTTTTTGTCTATTAATATGTATTAAATATTCAATTTTAGTTATCACTTTGGAATGATTTAGCGAGATGACATATTTCTAAGTAAAAATCTCCAAAAAGTAAGTGGAAAATCGTAACTAAGGGAATGTTTGTTTTTTCCTGATAATTTAAACAAATATCATGAATCTGGTTGGAACTTGGTACATACAAATGGTGAAGAAACCATGGAAGTGGAGTTCGTCGCCGATAACATGGAGCTGGTACAAATGGTGAAAAGACGATGAAATGACTAATTAATAGTTGCTTACTTAATAAACTTTTACCACTGCAAGCAAGTTTTTTTTTCATCTTTTTCTCCATCTTACATTTCTCATCCTAGTAATTTAAAAGCTGATTTGTTGGCAGGCAAAGCTTGAAAACAACAGCGTGATATTTTGTATGTCAAAGTTGTTTTCCGTTTGAGTTTTAAAATCGATATTAACTGTTGACAAATAACCCCATGAATCATGTATATAAACACATTGACAAAAATATTTATCTATCTATTCAAATATAATGTGTTAAAAAAACATAAAAATGTGTCATTAAAATAAATTTGTAAAACAAAATATGACTTGGAATGTGTCTTTAATTTGCAAATAGATATCACATCATATTCAACAAGGCATAATGTATATTTATGTTCTAGTCCAATAACAATAATTTTGATTTGAACAAACTAAAAAAATTGAATACCATAAATTAACTTAAAACCCGTGATGTCCCTCGTGATAGAACATATTCCCGAACACGTCACAAATTTTCGAATTAAGAAAGGAAACAATTCCTAAACTTTGTATTAACGACTGAATGGTCAAGGGTTTAAAAGCTTTTACACCAGGTTTGGGGTTCGAATTTCAGATAATACAGTTTCTTGCATATTAATGGCGAAAAAAGCTTTTCGGAGATTCCATCGTCCAGAGAGATTATGTCCATCATGAGAGATGTCGTACATGGAGAGCATTTGCATCATAGAGGCATTGTGGAAGCTGTGTTCACTCTATTCGCATTGGCCGCAAGTAGATCGAATATATCTAGGGATGATGTAATAAACTAACTAATAATCAAGTGTATAAAAAAAAAACTCTGCATTATTTAGTAAATACATTTACTAAAAAACAAAACGTAAAATATTAATTAATTGCAGAAACAGCATGTCTGCCAACTTAATTAACTAATAAATAATTAGCCAAAGGATCAAATCTTTACTATCTAAAAGATTGTATTAGATAAAAGATTGTTATAAAGAAGTAATCATCATTCAGAAAGGTAAGAAGAACAAGTTGGAGAGGTATTAGAGTATTAGTTAATCTGTGATTAATTTATAATATTTGTATGGTTATTGGTTAATGGTGCAGGAAGCTTCATCGAACAAATATGCGATACTCTGTTAATTTATTTGCTTAGAGCTAATAAAGATTCATCGGTTCTCATGATTTAATTATGATCTTCTCCCACGTGGGGACGAACATTTCGTACTCTTATTGTATACATACTTAGTTATTAATATATATATATATATATATATATAGTTTGCCCAAAAAGAAAAAATATATATACATATATATAATACACAAATTTTTTTTTTTGAAACTTAATACACAAAGTTAACTCAATTTCTTACTTTTCTAATTATATCATTTATGGGTTTGACTCATATTGATTTTGGAATCGTATACTAGAGGGATCTTGCATTAGCCACAAAGTACAATTTGCTTGAAGCAAAATGGAAGAACCTAAAAAAGAGGCAAAAAATAGTATTATTACCCTAGTCCTAAGTCCTAACTATAGCTTCGAACTCTGAACCATCATCTCGCTAGGAGATTGCTTTTCAATTTTGACGAGCTTAGACCATCTCCAATGTGTTTCAAATTTCATTTTTTTCTTCAAAATAAACATTTCTTCAATGGTGTTTCATTTTTATCTTCAAAATGAAGGAATGAATAGTGCTGCTTCATATTTGAAGATTTACTATTCATTTCTTCAAATTTTGAAAGTGAGCTTTTTATTTGCAAATTGGTCATTTGATTTTTTAATACGTTTATATTTCATGCTATAAACAAAATTATGTATTATATTTTATTCAAATAATATTAATTTTTAAACTAAAATACAATACTAAATTATATAAAATAGAAATAAATCTTCATACAACAAAAATTGTGATTTAGTAATCCGCTAAACCGTTTTCGGATGCACTAAAAATATCATTAAATGCGTTAATTGATCATTTATAAGATAAATATATGTCTTATATATAACAAATATCCTTTTCTTTCTTATTTATGTTATGAAATGTATGTAATAAATTTATGATTTCGTAATTTTTATTCAACTAATTGTAAAAAATAAAATAAGTGGGTAAAATTGTATAGTTAAAAAGTAAAGAGTATTTTAGCAATTAATAATAAAATGGAGATGAAAGATGCTTAAAATATTTTTTTGAGGTGGGAAATAAAGCAAATGATTGGAGAAAATATACTCCATATTTTTTTTCATTTTTGAAGAAATGTATTTTTTGAAAGAAAAAAATGAAGCCAACCATTAGAGATGCTCTTAAAACAATCGTTGTAGTACAAAGCAACACTAGAACAAAACTACCACTTTGTCTTTTCATCAGCCAATGTCAATTATTGTAAATTTGATAAAATACCATTTTTTGTGTTGAATTATACGATTCTTGTCCTTGTCACGAACGATTTGTTTATACATGGTTCTTTTTAGCCGTTGTTTAGGAATGCAAACAAATGGATAGTACACCTTTAAGTGGTTCCATAAGTATATATATATAATCTCACAACTTGTTATATAAAATTTAGCTCCAACATGTAGTGAACCTATAAAACCTATATATAATTGTTTTTTTAATAATACTTTGTTTATTCTCCTTTTCTAGTAATCTTTTACAAAGGTACCATTTTGTTTATTTGTTTTATCCGATGGAAGAACTTACTTTTTAAATTCGACCGCACAATCAAACCATCAACAATTAAACGCGAATATATAATGCCATTTACCAAGAGCAAGATCATAACATTACATTAGAATAAAAAGAAATATAATGAGCTCAATAATTTTGGCATAACCTTTAAAATAAACTAATGTATGTCCATAAGCCCATATCCAAGGATAGATCACGCACCACAACTAGGGATGTCGTTTTAGCTACAAAATTTATCTTTTTTTCTTTTCAATTTTCAGATATATACCCAAGTACCCATTTTGCAATAGGGTTAATTTGTGGAATAGCAAAAAAACAAATTAAACCTAAACACCTAGCAAAAAAAACCCTAAATTTAATGGCCATGAATTTGCCACATTAATCATTTTGTGTTAGTTATTTAGTTTTGTTTTTTCTTTGCTATTTCACAAATTTAACCCTTTTGCAATATTACAGTTATTACGAACAAGAATCTTGAGAGAGAAGAAGAAGATAAGAAAAGTTTGTTAAAATGATACGATTCTCATTAAGCATTAATGAGCTGTACACTTTAGCTTATATAGCCGTTAATTACATCTAAAACATACACTAACCAGCTATACACTAAACCAACTATTTACAATTGAATCATATAATGTAATATCCCCCCTCAAGATGTGCCGTAGATGTTGTGAAGGCTCATCTTCGACTTAAGGTGTTCAAATTGAGCTGGAAACAATGGTTTAGTGAGGATATCTGCAATCTGATCCTCAGTATCCACATGTAAAATCTTAAGAAGACCTCGAACCAATCTCTCACGAATCGAGTGGCAATCGTTTTCGACATGCTTGGTTCGTTCATGGAAGACAGAGTTATTTGCAATGTTAATAGCAGCTTGACTATCAGAGTAGAGCACCGGAGTTGGAGAATGAACCTGAAAATCAACCAAAAGTTTATTCATCCAAGTAATTTCCCTTGAGGCATGAGATAATGCTCTGTATTCAGCTTCTGTGGAAGAGTGAGAGACCACATCTTGTTTCTTAGAACGCCAAGATATCATAGATGAACCAAGAAAAGTGCAATAACCAGAAGTGGAACGCCTATCATCGGGGCAAGAAGACCAATCTGAATCAGCAAAACCCTTTAAATGCAGCTCATCATGAGCAAAATAAAATAGACCTTGGCCAACAATTCCTTTTATATACTGTAACACTCTATACACAACCTGGAGATGTGCAGTGCGAGGAGCAGAAGTGAATTGACACAATTTATTCACCGCAAAGGTAAGATCAGGGCGAGTAAAAGTCAAATACATCAACTTTCCAACAACACTTCGATAAACATCCTTATCCGGAAGCAACTCACCATCAGACTTAGACAACTTCAAGTTCGGAATCATATGAGTAGAAGTAGGTTTACAACCTATCATGCCAGTGGCAGTGAGTAATTCCAAAGCATACTTGCGTTGACAGAAGGAAATACCAGCCTCTGTTCTAGCGACTTCCAAACCCAAGAAATATTTGAGGGGACCTAGAACCCGCAAACGAAAATGAGACTGTAATGCTGCCGTTAAAACAACAGCTTCTTCTTCAGTGGTGCTAGCTATGATGATATCATCGACATAAACCAAAACAGCCACATAAGAAGCACCACTATTGCGCACAAACAAAGTCGAATCTCCAGTCCCTTGAGCAAAACCCAATTCCAACAGAACCATAGAAAACTTAAGAAACCATTGCCTAGAAGCTTGTTTAAGGCCATAAATAGATTTGTGAAGGCGTAAAACAGCATTCTTAGGCAATGAGTATCCCTTTCTCTCTGCATAACCTTCAGGCAGACGCATATAAATCTCTTCTTCTAATTCTCCATTTAGAAAAGCATTGGAAATATCCAATTGATTAAGAAACCATTTCCTTGTAGCAGAAACTTTGAGAAGAAACTTAACTGTAGCCAATTTAGCAACAGGGGAGAAGGTTTCATTATAATCCAGACCCTCTTTCTCAGTATATCCCTTAGCAACCAAACGTGCCTTATACCTTTCCAAACTTCCATCAGTAAGAAACTTCAAAGTGAAAAACCATCTACAGCCAACAGCCTTCTTTCCTGGAGGTAAAGTAGTAACATCCCAAGTCTTGGTGAATTCCATATTAGCAATCTCAGTATCGACTGCTTTAATCCATTCTTTGGAATCTTTAGCCTCAGTATAAGATTGTGGAATGAGAATTTTGGTAATGGCATTGATAAAAGAATGAAAATCAGGTGATAGTTTGGAGTAAGAAAGGAATGATGAAATGGGATAGGATATAGTGGAATCTACAGAATAACAATGATAATCCCGTAGATGCAATTGAATTTTCTTTGGTCTGGTAGTAGGAAGATGGGTGATAGTATCAGAAGATGGATGATTAGAAGATGGAGTGAATGAAAGAGGACCATTTGATGTGAGAATATCAGATGGTGAAGTATATGGAGTGGAATATAAAGATGGTGATGGTGATAAAACATGAGGTAAAGATTCCAAAGAAGAGAAGAAATCATAGCGTACCTTTGTATTACCATCAGGAACGTTAGGAAAAGTGTCTTCATAAAAGACAACATGACGAGATATAAACACAGTATGAGTTTCCAAGTCAAGAAGCTTGTAACCTTTATAACCAAATGAATATCCAAGGAACAAGCAAGCCTTTGATCGAGCTTCAAATTTAGACCTCTGATGTGGAGAAGTAGAGACATAACAGAGACAACCAAAAGTCTTGAGTTGAGAATAATTTGGAGCCTTACCAGTCAAAATTTCAGTGGGAGTTTTGTTATTCAAAACTTGAGATGGTGTTCTGTTGATAAGAAACACAGCAGTCAGAATAACATCACCCCAATAAGACAGAGGAACATGTGACTGAAACATAAGGGCTCGGGCAACGTTCAAGATGTGTTGATGTTTGCGTTCAACTACAGAATTCTGTTCAGGAGTTTCTGTGCAAGAATGAAACGCAATAATGCCTTTGTGTTTGAAGAAATTTGTGAACCTCAACTCTGGAGCATTGTCTGATCGGACTGACTTCACAGTGACTTGATATTGAGTCTCAATCATTTTGACGAAATCAGGAAATACTGTTAAAACCTCACTCTTGGTTTTAAGCAAATACACCCAAGTAGCACGAGAATGATCATCAACAATCGTTAAGAAGTACATGTGACCATCAACTGTTTCAACAGAGAAAGGACCCCAAATGTCAATATGCAATTGATCAAAGACGTTATTACAAATATTGTTTAGAGAAGGAAATGGGAGTTTCCTCTGTTTAGCTAACTGACAAGTATGACAAAAATTCAGTTTCTTATTTCTGTGTTTAGTAATCCCTAAAACATCAGAGATTACATCCAAACGAGAAAGAGATGGATGACCAAGCCTTCTATGCCAAACTCCAACATCCACAATTATCATATAAAGATTAGCAATCCGGCTACCCTTCCCAATCAGTAACTCCCTGGAAATGTCCTGGATTTCACAAGAAGAAACATCAAATATCACTCTTGAATGCATATCAGACGTCAAAGAGCTAATACTGATCAAGTTCATACGGAATTCAAGAATAAACAAAACATTTCGAAGAGTAATGTTGTCATTTATCCTGACCACACCAATTCCACTGATCTTAACCATTGGTCCAGTAGGAAGATTCACTGCACTAGTAAAGGTAGTGTCAAGAGAAGTAAAGAGAGATTGATCATAAGACACATGATGTGTAGCGCCTGAATCAATCACCCATTTACAATTTGACAAACTAGCTTGAGAAACAGTCAAAATCCCAATAAATATGTAGGTAGAGGCAGAGAAATCAATACCAGAAGGAACTGCAGGCTTAGATGAAGATGGAGAACCAGTATCAGATGGAGGAGTACTCAAACTCTGATTCTGGAGATGAGAACTGAAATAAGCAATGAAACTCTGGATCTGATCCTTGGACATGTTACCAACCAAAGAGGCTAGACCTGATTGTTTAGGTTCAACAGGAGAAAGAGCAACATGAGCAGTCACAGAACTAGGAGCAGAGACAAGTGATTGCTGAAATTTCTGAGCAGGTTTTCCCTTAGAAACAAAACCAGGCGGGAAACCATGCTTCTTGTAACACCTATCAGCAACATGACCAGCACGATGACAATAAGTGCAGATAGGTCTCCCTTTAGATGGACCATTCTGAGCATAACAAGCAATCGGAAGAGCCTCTTCAGAAACATTATGCTCAGAAACCTGAAAAGCAACAGCAGGAACACTAACAGAAAAATTCTTTTGACTATCATCCTGATCAAGAATATTATAGACCTCAGGAAGAGAAGGAAGAACTTTCTGTGCTATGATCTGACGACGAATCATAGCATAAGAATCATTAAGACCTGCAAGGAACTTAACAATTTTAGCTCTCTCAGCTTTAAGCAAAAGGAGCTCACCTTTACCACAAATACAAGGACCAATAGGTTCATCGGAGCTCTCAAGCTGATCCCACAATGTTTTGAGTTGGGTATAGTAATCAGAAAGAGTCAAAGAACCTTGACGTAAGTCCTGTATCTGCTGAGTAAGGTTAAATGTGCGTGGAAGATTAGTCATATGAAAACGACTAAGAAGATCACGCCAAATATCGGAAGCATCATTCATACGCAACATACTACGATAAATCTGTGGGGAAACCGAGTTTAAAAGCCACGATTTAACCATAGAGTTACATCTAGACCAGAGACGAAATTGTGGGTCTACGTCTAAAGGACGAGAAATGGATCCATCAATAAAACCAGTCTTATTCTTAGCATCCAAAGCAATCAACATAGCAGCATTCCAGTCATCATAATTTGTGCCATCAAGACGAAGAGAGATGATAGTGGAACCTGGATGATCAGCGCTATGAAGATGTAAAGGAGATTGAGTCGGATCAGAGTAAAATGGAAACGGAACATCACGCGAAGCTCCAGAATCCTTAGATACAGTAGCGGAAGGAGCGATCGGAGAGGAAACGATGACCGGAGTTGATCGCGACGGATTACGAGCTGATCGAGACGGAGTAGCCTCAGATTGAGTCGAAACTCGAAGACGAGCTGATCTACGCGGAAGATTCTTCGCCGACACCATTTGAGTATGAAATCGGTTAATCAGAACACAAAACCGAGATCAGAAATGGCAAAATCGAAGAGAAAATTGAAGAAATCAAGCTCAGATGGCTCTGATACCATATTACGAACAAGAATCTTGAGAAAGAAGAAGAAGATAAGAAAAGTTTGTTAAAATGATAAGATTCTCATTAAACATTAATGAGTTGTACACTTTAGCTTCAATAGCCGTTAATTACATCTAAAACATACACTAACCAGCTATACAATAAACCAACTATTTACAATTGAATCATATAATGTAATAACAGTCTTCCTTAAAAAAAAAAAAAACTTATTGAGTAGATTTTGGAGAGTACGATTTCGACAAAGTTACTTATATTGTTAATTTATTAATAGACATCGATATACTTGTATATTTGTGTTTCTAAGTAAACTACGTACAATATATTACTAGAATTAGTAATGCGAATAGTAAGTTTGTGAAAAAAAATGAATAACATAAGTGTGGCGATACTCTATAAAATGACTAACGAATAATTTTGAGAATATTGTACAAGATTGCGTTTTTTATTGACTATTATATTTAAAAAAACGCATGATTATTTACCGGTGTGGCATGAATTATCAATCTTGGCATAAATATAGATTGCTTACAAGTTTCTGGTCAACAATTGTGATCATTTAGAATTTTTAAAGATTGTTCGAGTTTAAACGAAATTAATGTAATTAACAACGAAAAAATTAGTAAAACTACCATAATTTTTATATATGGCATACAAAAAATACCACAATTAATTTTTTTTTTTCAAAACTATTATATTTTTGTCTTTTTTTCTCTTTCTCTTACACACAGAAGATAATTTTTGCCCCTCTTTCACTTTTTCTTCTTCTCCAATGCATGTTTCTCTCTCTATCACCTCCACATTTCTCTTTCTCTTCCATATTGTTTAATGGTGGTAATGGTGTGGTCAGAGAAGAAAATAGCAACGGACGGTCGCTGGAGGACAAAATAAAGACAACAGTGAACAAAATGAATGCAAGATAACAAAAGACAATATGACAATTTTGTGGACAAGGTGGCAGAGGACAAGATGAAGACGGCGGATGAACAAGATGGCAACGTCGTGGACAATATGGCGGGGCAATATGAAGACGGTGATAGTGGTCGAAAGATAAGATGGCGACGGTGACCGGAAGACAAGATGCAAGCGGCGGTGGAAAATATTGGCGGTGGACAAGATGACGACGGTGACCGGAAGACAAGATGCAGACAGCAGTGGACAATAATGACGGTGGACAAGATGGCGATAGTCACCAGAAGACAAGATGCAGGCGGCGGTGGACAATATTGGCGGTGGAAAAATAGTGACGGTGGTCGGAGGACAAGATAGCGACGAAGACGGTAGTCGGAGGACAAGATGAAGACGGAGACGAAGATTGGAAGACAAGATGGTGAAATAGTCTACTAGATGGACAAACGAACTTTCTTGTGCCTGAGGGTAGTTTGATTTTGTAACCTCAGATCAACAGTGAAATGTGGTAGTTTCAAAAATACATTTATGCTTTGAGAAATTCCCTCAAAGACCATATTTTGAAGTTTTTTTCCTCAAAAGGCCACTTTTTAAAAGAAGTTTCAAAATATCAATTTTTGCAAAAGTTCCAAAAATACCACAAAATTAAAAGTTGATTTTTAAGGTTTATAATTTACATTTTTTGGATTTGGATTAACTATTCAAAAATTAGGGTATAGTTTTAGGCGATAGAGTTTGGGTTTGGGGTTTAAGGTTTAGTTTTGAATGTTAAAAGTAACATTTAATTTTGTGCTATTTTTGAAAAGAAATGGTATTTTTGAAATTTTTGAAAAATGTGATATTATAGAAAAAAAAACTTAAAAATATGGTATTTTTGGAATTGGTTGGAATAGAATTTCCCAACAAATTGTATTTTTTAGCAATAACCTCGTTAACTACTAGAGTATATATATATATATTTTTGTCGTAGAGTAGTATATATTTAAAAATGATCATTTAGACAAATCAGACAAATCATGTATCACTACAAATAATCGTATAATATAATCTGAAGTGAAATGGATAGACAACTAGATAGAGATGACCTTGGAAACTGCGATATGAGCTTCCTGAATTTGCAGCTCTTGCATGTGGAGAGATGCTCTTCTTTTGTCAACCACTTCGCCCTTTATTTGTTTGTTTGTTTATTTGTTTCCTAAAGTTTATATATAATTTAGGAAGTCTTACTAAAACAACTTTTTTAAATTTTGGGTTGACTCAAACAACATTTTTAAATTTTAATTATTGAGGCTATTTTTGAATCTGTTTTACCCTTTTTTCTTTGATAACAAATAACATATTTACGAAAATATCATTAATGAAATGAGACACGTAAACGGGAAAAGTTCCCGCCTAAAAATAAAAAGTCTACCACTCAACGATGGTAAACTTATAATCGATTTGGTAGACTTACTTTTGAATCCGCATACTTATTTGATGAGCGATAGATTTATATTTGAACGGTAGACTTATTGTGTCACTTTCGGTGGTAGATTTGTTTCCGAACGGTAGACTTATTTTTTGAGTGATAGACTTAAATTCATCCAATGGTAGACTTTTTAGAGCGGTAGACTTATTAGTCGAACGGTAGATTTATCTCCGTAGACTTATTTTGAACGGTAGATTTATTTTTCTTCGATGGTAGATTTTATTTTGACTGGTAGATTTGTCTTTTTCGTTGGTAGATTTTTAGTCATAGCAGCGGTAGATTTACAATTGTGGATACTGACGGTAGACTTATTTTAGTAGCGGTAGAGTTATAGTTAGTAGTAGACCTATTTAGGGCAGTTGTAGATTTATATGGTGTATACTTGTGGTTGCCTTATTGTAGTAGTGGTAGAGTTATAATGAGCGGTAGACTTATTCAGTATTTTCGGTCTACCAAACCAACCTTCGACTGGTAGACTTATTTTTTTAGGACCAACAGTGGTAGACTTATTCGTTGGTAGCGATTGCAGTGGTAGATTTTTTGCCTAAGACGACTGATGGTAGACATGTTATCCAACCTAGTTACGGTAAATTTGTTATGTTCGGTGGTAGACTTTTTTCTCATTAGATATTTGGTAGGCTTATTGTGATAGCGGTAGATTTGTAGTGATTGGTGGTAGACTTATCTCATGTTTTGGAAACTATAGTTGTGGTAGACTTATTTGGTAGGTGGTAGAATTATTTCGGTCAACGCAAAATGTCGGTTTTACCCTTAATAGAGATACTAATTTCCACGACAAAACCTGCAACAATGGTGAAGAACTAAGGTTTGCCGCCGCATAGCTCAGCTCTGTGATTGATCTCTCTTTGTGTTCTCTAGTGATTTTTGAACAAAAGGAGGTTAATTGGGAACTGAACAAATCATTCTTGTTTGTGGTAGTCAGAGTTTTGAGAAGAATCGATGGGTGTTCTTGGTTGGCAATTCAAAAGGTGATACAGTTCTAGGGGGCAGATCATGCAAGTGATGATAGATTTATATACATGTGATGGTACATTTAGTAATTACTGTTGGTAGATTTTTTACTTGTGGGCTAATGCTTCTCACGTGTCGCAACTTTTTAAAAACAAGACATGGTTGAGAATGCTAAGCTATTGACTACACAAGAGAAAAATAACCAACAAATACAACTAAGATGCGGGTCATCATTACTACTTGTACAGTGGTTACTCAAAAATTGCTATGCCAAGACTCTCACGGATAAAAAATGCTATGGAAATTACCATGGAGCGGATGCGACCCAAGAAAGAACACAAGTGTTTAAAATATTTTTAACACGGTCATAATCCTACTATTTGCAAAGCTTAAATGTATGGGTATACTCTATCATTCCATATGTACTATATATTTTCATATATTTTCTATCTTTTCGTATGAACTTGTACTCGTGTTTTAAGGATATTGTAATGGTTACAAAGACACTTCAGAATTCATGTTTTAACCATACATAAATGTTGTCAATTCATTCATTACACTACAAAAAAATGTTCATAGAAGTCTACCATAATGTTTGAATCTCTTAGCAAAAAGTCTACCATAACAATTGTATCTTATAGAAATAAATCTACCATAACGTATATTACAAATCAGAACGTCTATGTCTCATAAAAATAAATCTACCATCAAAGGAAAATACATCTCATCCGAATCACGACGGATAATTGAACAATCATTGGATTCATCACGAGGGTTTGACTCTGATAACTGAACAATCTCATCAAGTGGTAACCATCCATGATATCAGCTGCACGTTTGAGGCGAATAACATGCATATTGGAATCACAGAAGTCTTTCATACTATGCCAAAAAAATCTCATTCATTAGCAGTTTCAGAGTCAAAAATCTACCATTGAATAGAATAAATTTACCATTACACAAAAATAAATCTACCACTAAGGACTTACCTGTCATATATACGGGTGAGGTTGAGGACTTGATGCTACATAACCATAAGGCCGTTTAGGAGAATAAGCATGTTAAACAATACAAAGATCAACTAAATACTACCTAAATACAACAAGAAACAATGGTTCATAGACCATCTTCATGATCTTTTGGATGTTCTTTACAATCTTCATGCGGTTACGCATTGCACGTACAAAGAATACTTGTAAAGAAATTCATGGAAATTAGAACATCTTAGGCTGAAAAACAATCCTAACTAGCAAAAAAAAATTTCATTCATTAGCACCTCCAGAGTCGAAATGTCTACCATAATGTTTGTATCTCTTTGAAAAAGTCTACCATAATGTTTGTATCTCTTTGCAAAAGTCTACCACAACGTCTGCATCTCATAGAAATAAGTCTACCACAACGTCTGCATCTCATAAAAATAAGTATACCGTAACGTCTATTATAAATTTACCATAACGTACGTATCTCACATAAATTAGTCTACTAGAAATAAGTCTACCATAACGTCGGAATCTGAATCTGAGAAAAATCCAGATTTGAGAAAAATCCAGATGTGGACCAGAACGTGATTTTACAAACTTCAACACACCCAAACAAAACCGGTTAGAATCAAGAGATTACCTCTATGCAACGTACGAAACCGAAACCCCAACACTCGCCAGAACTTTCCTTTGCCGGAAATTTTGAAACCTATAAACAAACTAATTTGACTTGATAAATCCGAACCCAAAACACTCCTCATGGTTACAAAGAAAGAAAACTCATGAAAGGTTTGAAATCTTACCGTGGAATGCAACAAAACTCGTCGGAGTCGCTTCTAAATTCGCCGGAAACGAAATGGAGAAGAAGAAGAGAGAGGTGTTTTTGTTTTCTGTGTACAAAAAAATTAGGTTTTGTCTTTTATATATATATATATATATTTACTAAAGGATAATTGTATTTTCGTTAATAAACGATTTGGGGGTATTTTTAATGTCTTTGTAATTTTTTTTATCTCAAATTTTTGAGATAAAAAAATAAAAGGTTATTTGAGTAAAAATGGTATCTAAAAAGATTGTTTGAGTAATTATCTCTATAATTTATTAGACAACGCTTTATTGCCTCCACGAATTAAAGCACAATTTGTAAATGATAAGATCTTTAGATTTAGATATGAACACTTGACCGTTATTATTATGCATGATGCTTGTTCAGAGCATAAGTCAACAAAGTTTTACCTTGTCAAATATTTAGAGCATGTTTATCGGTAGGGTTATTAGGGTGTTATTCATTTAATAATTATATTTTATGAAAGTTTTGAGATGAAGCGGATCAGGGGAGTAATGTTTTTGAACCAGTTCATTTAGGGTCACGTGTCAGTCAGAGATGGTTTATTTTTATTTTTTTGTGACCCGAAACAACTTTTCCTCTTCTTTCTCTCTTCTCCTCCTCTTCTGATGGTAACAATTCTGAAGGTGATACTGTCGTCGTGCGTCTCCGTCTCCGTCTCCGTCTCTTCTCCATCAAGTCGGAGAAATCATGGGAAGCGAACGGAGCTCGAAGGAGAAGAAGAGAAGTAGAGATCGAAGTGAAGATCCTTCTTCTTCCGGTACTATGTTCTTCTCTCTCTCTCTGATTATACTTTCTCTTCCGTTTTCCCGAGACAATCTGGTTTATTCGTGTTTCCAGTTTTGAATTTGTTGTTCGAATCGGATTGAAGCTTGAAATTGGAATTTGTTAATGGATTTGTATGTTGAAATTGTGGTTTATAAATGTGCAGAGGAAGAGAAAGTTAAGAGGCATCGAGGAACAGAGAAAGACGAGGAAAGGAGAAGTATGAGAAGTGAAAAGAAAGATAAGAAGAAGGAAAAGGAAAAGAAATCTCACAAGCATCACCGTTTAAGTTCATGTAAGATGATGTTTCTTAATCCATTACAAATTTGTTACTTGATGTTTTTGTAGCAAATAGCAAGAAACTAGTTTATTTGTCGACTCAAGTTTAAGCTTGTGGTATGTTTAAAACTGCTTCATCTTGTTGATTTGAGCTCAAACTTCGTTGTTGTTGTTGTTGTTATGTAGTGGAATGTTCATAGTTCATAGTTCTATGCAATTCACGAAGCATCCGTATAGCTTTGTTCTCCAAGAGAGGAAAGAGATTGTAGTGGAAACCTGTTGATTAGGGAGATAATAGGCAGAAATTAAGTATCTTATTTTGGTATCAGCTAAAAATGTTGTGTATCTTTCATCATATTGTTCTTCGTTGATGTTTTAAGCATCAGTTGTATCTTGTGTCTTTGCTTTTTTAGTATGATCTTCATTTCTCGGTTGTCATGGGCAAATGGTTCCTTCATGCTAACATTGTTTTATCTGGTCAGCAAAGAAGTCGAAGGATGATAAGGACAAAAAGAAACACGCAGAAGGCGAACATAGGCTAGTGAGCTCTCTCTCTCTCTTACTCTTTATATATTCACTCAATATAGGTTGCTTTGGAAACTCTTTATGTGTGGTTCTTCATTTAGCTTGTATGCTCTAATAGTCTAATGTAAGATCTGATGCATCATCTACATGAGGTTCTGATAATTTCTTTTTCTTTTTCTTTTAGAAAGAGGGGATCCCAGAGCTATCAAGTGAGGACTACTTCTCTAAGAACAAAGAGTTTGCGACATGGCTGAAAGAAAAAAAAGCGCACTTACTTTAATGATCTCAGGGCCGAAGCTGCACGGGAATGGTTTATGCTGTTTGTCAAGGCATGTAACAGAGGAAAACTCGAGTCCCGATACTACGAGGGAATCTCTACTGCCCCACGAACAGCTCACAAGTGGAAGATCGAGCAGGTTGATGATGATACAAGTAATACCTTCTAGTTGTTTTTACTTAAGGGCTCTTGTTGCGGAACTTGTTGAGAGACGTGTTTTGTAGTCAGTTTTTAGAGGAAGAAGAAACTTATATTATTTTACGTTTTCGACATAGCCATATAGCTTTGGCTGTAGTAATTTGTGTGCATGAATTTTGATTCAATGAAATGGATTCTCACAAAAGGTAACAGATTCTAAATGAGTGAAAGATTACAGCTACTTAATCGGGTCACGAAGTCTTAACAAGTCCTTGAAGTTTTACAGAAATAGGAACCATCAACTTTGTGCAACCAACCAGAAATTAATTATTAACCCAAATGTCTATAACCGATTTTATGTTTCAGTTTGTTTTTACGGATTTTAATAATCGTGTACAATTTTAATAATTGATTCCAATGGAAAAAACTATCACTATGATTTAAACTGTTTTAAAAATTTGTTTAGATTTCATATCAACAATTCTAAGTTGAGTACACCATTTTTAATAATTTATTTTTTATAACATTTATCTTTCTATTTCTATAAATTTCAAGATTAAAAAAATTATCACCAAATACAAAGAAAATGACTTTTATCTCTCCAAAAAGTCTTACTCACTAATAGAATATCAACTATATTATTTTTCTTCCACATATTTGCATTCAATCCGATGCGTTTTTCATTTTTGGCTATCACCATTAGCGTAAACTATCAGACACCAATTCTCTTTATTGTATTACATTGGCTAACTTCCGAATAAGATATATAAATATTTTTCGATTAAAAACCCAATATACTGATTTTATCTAAAGAAATTAACATTCAAACTGCCATTTTTCAATGATTATATAAATATCGCTACACAGTAAAGAGAATGTACTTTCATGTCCGATTCGCCATATACATGATTTTCGGAGGTCTCATATACGCCGACCAAGGCACCAAAATATTCTTCAAAATTTATATTTAATCCTTTCACATGAATGGTATCGAATAAATTAGTTTTCATGAAGGGTTACAAAACCCATCATAGAGATATCGAATTCGACTTGAGTAAAACCATAGCATCAATCCACTATGATAAACCATAAATAAACAATCTCCAATGTTGGATAAACATGCCAACGTAATCATTTCCAATCATTATCGTTTTTAACCGAATCTGGATACATTAGATTTGTCGTCAATACCGCTTGATTTCAAAAGTAGGCCAAGGGGGACTTTGGATCCGATTAGCCATCGTTGTCTGTGTCAACACCATCGTTGTCAGTGCCAACTCCATTGCTACCATCATTATTAAAAAGAGGAAGAGAATAAGAAAGATGTAATATGAAGCACCACAAGAAAAATAAAACCAATCGCCGTAAACATCTATTCAACGCTTCAACACCACCATATCAACAATAATTTCTCTTTGTCATGAAAGTAGAACCGCTATGCCTTTTCGATTGCCTTTCCAATCTCCCACGAAGGGAAGCAGTTACGTTCTTTCATGGTCTCTATACTCTTTGATATATGTTCTATTTTTAATAATTTATACGCTAAAAAAGGAAATAAACTCTCATTTAAGATATGATTTCACAATTTGAACAAATAGACAAATAAAGGGCGATGCGTTCTATCATGGATTAGTTTAATTAATGGTGATAAAATGCTGAAAGTAGAATATGTTTGTGTTAAAAAAGTTATTATTGATTCTCCTCAAAATAAAGTTAGAAATACTATTCGTTTCATAAAAAGCGTCATTTATAAAAAAAATTGTTTCACAAAAGGAATGTCTGTTGAAATTTTTTACTTTTCAAATACAATTTTTTTCCCCTCCTTAAAGCTAACTGATTTGTTATTTTTAAAATACAATTTCAAATAAAAATTTATCTATCGTTATTTAATGAAAAGATATTAAATATGAATATTTTGGTATATTTAAAAGTTTTTTAATGTACATAAAATATATTATAATGATATTTTTTTCTGAGATTGAGGAGTTATTAATAGCACAAATAACATTATTTGTTTATTTGGATGATTTAACGGGGCATAAAAGATACTTTACCCTAATTATCTGTACAAAAAAATATTTTATAATCACAAAGTATTAATCACATAAATATTGAATTATCGTAGTTTCAAAATTAAATTCAAAGGTAAATAGGGTACATGCATTATTTTTACTTTCTTTTTATCATCCATTATTTTCAATTCCGTTTTACTGTTTACATTTGTGTGTGTTTCCAAGGTCTTTTGCCGTGATGAAATACCACTGGAGAGATTCACTCCTACAAAGTTACCAAAAACGTGATGGCCGCGAAAAATACAATGGGAGGTGTTTTCTAATGACGCTCAAGTTAGAATGGTGGTCAACGAGAGAGAAGGGAAAGTGAAAGACAATGGTGAGTCGCGGAGAATCAAAGAAGAAGAGTCGGGTCCGCAAGAAAGTGGATCCACGGAGTATCCGCTCTTTTAGTAAGAAATTGAGTGGTGCAGAGAGAGAATGGAGTAAGAAAATAGAAAGAGAGGTACATAAAGGTCCTGGTCAAAGACTGATCGGAACTGGAGAAGAAAAGAGTGGAAGTAAGAAGATTTTGATAGTGGAATGGTCTAAGCAGCCGGAAGTTTGGAGGTTCAAGATTATAGGTCTCTTGCTCCGAATATAGCTCTTCATGTATAGAGATAGTGTAAAAAAACTAAGCCCCTCAATATGGAGCAAATAGCGGGCATTTATAGAGATTTACGTACCTACATGGGTTCAGATACCAGGTACAATGTTTTGTATCTGCCTTGGGTATGGATACTTGGGTTCCGATGGGAATGTGATAAGTCCCATATTTTATCTATAATACTATGGTTTTCTATACATATTTATTGCATTTATGCATGGTTATACGCCTTTAGAGGTGAGTTTTAGAGTCTTTATCATAAAAATCAATCAAAAAGGACGAAAAGCAGCATAATGAGGTATAGTACAAGCTACAACAACTCACGCGAGCCAAAGAACCCATTGGAGCCAAGGAATTCCCAAGTTTACATACACCAGAAGTTTAGCAATAAACGGAGGACCAAATGGATTTGGAATTAGATTAAACTTGGAGTGAAGATATCCCTTTGGTGGAATCGCATCATTTGAAATTGTGTAAAGAGAGTTATACCCATAAGACTGAAGACATGTCATGAAGCAGAAGGAAAGCGGTCCCCACACCGGACCCGTTCTACGACCGTACCCAGACCTTCACAACGCACCAAGACAAGGCCAAAAGTTCCCCATACCGACCCAACATCATGATCGGCGGCCTGGCCCATTATGGAGCAGTTTCAACTGGTTTGACGTTTTTGCCCTTTATCGAAGTCCTAGAAGACTCAGGACCTATATATACTTGCTTTTAGCCTCTTGGTAGGTGTGTGCCAAAATTTAGACTTAGGTTTTACCACAAAAATACAGCCACCATTGCTTCTTCATAGATTTGTGTTTCAAGACCTCTAACGAAGAGATCTCGCTTTGTACTTGCTATAGAGAAGAATCTTCTAACCCTTTCTCCTTTAATCAAATTTATTCATCATGAATTCATAATCACCTTGTTATTTTTCGTGCACTATGTCTGAGTAGTTCCATAGTTAGGATTTAGGGTTTTCAATGAGTCTTATGCTTCAATTGAATCGATGATCGTTTAGGGATAAATCTAGTCTTCATCTTTACTTGTTCCTAATGCTGATTGCTTTACCGCACATTGAGTGATCCGATTTTCGGTTGATGTATCCATGATAGTGTTCATAATATCTCTTGATCTAGTATTTGATGAGCTAAGCGTCTTAGTAATCGATAGATTAGTTAAGGTGTTTAGTGAACTCTATCAGAACTTATTCATACAGCGTGTTCTTACCTTTTAATAACCATGCGATGGCATAGTCTATTAGGGTATAGAGCATAGAAGGTTGGAGCCACGATAGTGGGAAAATCTTACTTCCGTGTTCTGAGTTCTACACATCCCAAATCATATCCCTAGGCTTTCATTCGATCTTTGTTGCTGCATAATTCTCTGCAAATTTTCTGAGTCCTAGGCTTTTTTCCCATTGATTTACAACTTACAATTCACAATTCATTTAGGGGTTTAGAGAAAAGAGATTCATTACCTTCCTCGGTCTCGTGATAAGGAAATAGGGTTTAGTACTTACCTTCGGGGTGCTTTACACCTTGTTGATAGATTTCATATCTACTCCCGGATCGGTTATCCCTGAACAGCTTAACTACCCAGAGGTTGCGCCTGACTGAGTTTTTGCTGGACCATTTTAAAAAGCCCAAGTGGATGTAAGTCATTATGGCAACGATAAATTCCAACCCACAGTTGGAAAATCATAAGTGGCACATGACTAAGGGTGTTTTGTCCAGTCCTCAGGAGAATATATTATGTCCAACAGTGTGAAACCAGAAATTCGACATAATTAAATTGTTAAATTATATAACACGTTTTCAGATTACTATTAGGATAAATAAATTCATTACTTGGTTAATCGTGGTAAACCTCGACCTGTCTATATTACGACGTAAGGCCTGACAATATGTCATCTACGTCAGGTAAAGCGAGGTAATAACATGCGGTTACCTAATGATACATCATCTACGTCAAGTAAAGCGAGGTAATAACTTGCCATTTTCTGACAATACATCGGCTACGTAAGGTAAAACGAGGTAATAACTCAATACTAGTTGACACTATATTGTCTACATTATGGAATACATGGAAATACCTTGTCACTAACAAGTGAGATATTGCTATTACGACGTCTACAAGTCGTTATTATCGTTACGACATTGCTTACCACAAGTTATTTGATAATTAATAAAACATGACTATTAAGATAACTTCGCATAGACTTCACGATATCAGGTATTGTGAGGTTTGTCATTATCTAGACCTCATAATAAGGAAATACAAGATTTGGATACACCAAGAATCTTGATGACTAAAGAGAGAAATTTGGCAGATTGATATGCCAATTTTCATCCTCATCCAAAAAGGGGTGGATCAAGTCCTATAAATAGAGACATCTCAGAGAAAAGAAGAACATCACAAAACACACACACAAATCTTCATCCCAAAGTTAGCAATCAGAGATCTAGTCCTTGTTTTTGACATCTAACAAATTTTTTTGTAACGCTTTAGATACCTAAACGTTGTAATAGAATCTCGTGACAAGCTAACTTTGTTAATTAATAAAAAATATACTTCTCTTTGTAATTCCGTAGATCTGGGTATTTGCGAACTTGGTTAAAATTTGCCCAAAATACATCACATGTATGAAAATCTTCTAAATGTTATATTTATATATGTGATATATATAGTTTTAGAAATTTGAACAACCGAATGGTTTTGGTACGTTAGAGCATCTTCAATGATACTCTATTTTTTTCTTCTTAGCTCTATTTTTAAACTAAAACCATTTTCAATTGTATTATATATCTCATTTTTAAAATAGAGAAATGAATAGTGTATCTCTATATTTGGAAGAACACTATTAATTCTTCTATTTGTAGAGTAAAACTTTGTTTTTATTTAAGTGATCTCTCAATTTCAATATGCTTTCATTTATACCTAAAAAATATTATATGTTTTAGTTTCATATTTAAATAAAATCATATTAACAAAATTAGTTTTGTAATTAATTAAAATTTTAAAATACAACTATGAAAATCATTTTTACTTTAAAAACGTCAATTTTTTTTTTTGTAATAAATGTCTGTTTTTAATCAAATAGTATTTTGTGTTGGTCTATGGTTATAAATTATTCCACTAATATAATTTTTTTCAACGAAATTTGCGAAGCGACTCGAATTGTTTGATTACGTATAATTGGTCTTATGAAAAAATAGTTTAATAAGTGATAAATGATAAGATTATATTTCAAAATGTTCTCATTTGATCATCATTCGGTCCAGTTTTGTTTCAGATCTGGCATGGTTTGGTTAGCATTGTATGTTAACTTAGTGTAATCATTCGAAAATCTAGTTAGCTATTTTGGATCTAAGAAAAAAAAATTTAATTTGCAAGAACACCAACAAGATTGATGATATATCCTCCTTTTCAGAACAAATTTTCTCGTCCATTTTCTTACAATAATGTAATTTGTAATGTTTCTTTGAATTTATTCTATTGCTATGTGTAAGTAGTTTGATATCATCTTTATGATCAGGCCTACGATTGTTGGATAATTTCAAGAAGCTATAAGAAGATTTTAGAAGACATAAAAATAAGGAAATAAATAAGAAGATTCTAGAAGAGATATAAATAAGAAAATATATAAGAATAAAGAAAGATAGAAATAAGAAAATTGTGTATAAGTTAAGGAGAAGCTTAATCCTATAAATAGAAGGGTCTATGGAGAGATGTTCCACAAGACTAAAACTAAGACTAAGACTTAGAGAGATGTTCTATGGAGAGATATTCCATAAGAACTAGAGAACAAAGATTTAGTTTTTGAGAGAGTTTCTAAATCTAATAAACAAGAGTAGTTCTTTAATCTTTAAGTTCTTGTTGTTTTAACGACTTTAATTGGTATCAGAGCTAGGTTTGTATACCTAATCACAAAGAACAACAAGTATGGCGGACGATGTAGTTCCACCACCACAACGAGCGAAGGACATTGGATCTCAATCGATCTATTGGCCAATGCTAACAACAACAAACTACACGGTTTGGGCGATGCGAATGAATATCACCCTTAGAGTAAGTGAAGTTTGGAATACAATTGATCCACGATCTACAGATCAAAAGAAGAACGATGTGGCGACAACACTATTGTTCCAATCTAACCCCGAGGCACTCATACTACAAGTTGGAGAGCAGAATTCCGCAAAGAGTCTATGGGACGCGATCAAGGCTCGTCATTAGGGAGCAGACCGGGTGAAAGAGGCGAGACTATAAACGTTAATGGCGGAGCTAGATATACTCAAGATGAGTGATAACAACACGATTGATGAGTTTGCTGGGAAGATTTCAGGGCTAGCAGTGCAATATGCTTCCCACGGAGAGATCATTGATGAAACAAAACTTGTGAAGAAGTTTTTGAAAGGACTCCCAAGACACAAGTACATACAAATTGTAGCTTCCTTTGAACAAGTCTTAGACTTGAAGAATATGGGATTTGAAGACATAGTTGGAAGAATAAAATCCTTTGAGGAACGTGTAGGGGAAATTGATGTTTTCCAACTCTAGTAACAAGCGTGGAAGCTACACTCAAGGAGGAGCTCGAGGAGATTTTAGAGGAGGATACAATCAAGGAGGCTATGGACCTGGAAGTCACAGTACTCTGAGCTTTGGTAGAGACAGGGGGAGAGGTAGATACAACGGCCAAAACAGAGGAGGAGGCCACACTGAGTACCACCAGCGAGAGAAGAAAGATAGGTCCAAGATGATATGCTGGAGATCTGATAAGCCTGGTCACTACGTATCTACGTGCCCCAAAAGACCAGCCAAACACCAAGAGACAAACTTAAACGAAACTCAAGAAGCCGAAGCTCTTTACGTTCATGAGGTGGTGTTTTTAAATGAAGATAAAGTGTTTCCCAAGATGTATAATGCCAATAACGATAGTATATGATACCTTGACAATGGTGCTAGCAATCATATGACGGGGAACAGAGAATTCTTCTCAAGTTTAGATGAAAACACAAGAGGAAAAGTAAAATTTGGTGATGGTTCGAATGTAGATATTGTGGGAGAGGGTACCATTGTCTTTGTTGGCAAGACAAGAGAAAAGAGAGCCCTTAAAGACATCTACTATATACCTGAACTGAAACACAACATCATCTGTCTCAGTCAAGCAACAGAGCACGAATGCGAGGTAAACATGAAAGGTGATTCATTGATACTAAGAGACCAACGCGGAAGGTTATTGGTACGTATCATACGATCACCAAATCGGCTCTACAAAACACCAATGGAAGTGAGTCTCCCAAAATGTCTACACCTTCAAGAAGACGATGCAACAATGACCTAGCATGCACGGTTAGGATATATAAGCTTTGAGGTTATGAACAACATGGTAAGAAAGAAGATGGTCTATGGTATGCCACAAGAATTGCATGAAAAGAGATTCTGCAACACTTGTTTGGTCATGAAACAATCGAGAAACTCGTTTCCCATCAAGACAACATACCGTGCAACACAAGTCTTGGAACTCATTCACGGTGACTTGTGTGGACTGATTTCACCACCAACACCAGCACGCAAATAGTATGATTTTATCTTGGTAGATGACTTCTCAAGGTATATGGACCATGTTACTAAAGGAGAAAAGTGAGACTTTCGATCGGTTCAAAAGGTTCAAGGATTTTGTTGAACAACAAACGGGAAAATCAATCAAAACCTATCCCACTGATAGAGGAGGAGAGTTTACATCAGCTGAGTTAAATTAGTTTTGAGAAGAAAACAAAATGGTGTAGTCGAAAGGAGAAATCGGACCGTGATGGAGATGACAAGAAGCTTGCTTAAAGCCATGAGAATTTTGAATGATATGTGGGGAGAAGCTGTGCGACATTCAACGTATCTCATAAATCGAATTCCCACAAAAGCCTTACTAGGTAAGACTCCATACGAAAGATTAATGGCTAATAAACCAAACATAGAGCATTTAAGAGTCTTTGGATGTGTTGCTTATGCCAAGAAAACTAAACCTCACCTTAAGAAGCTTGATGATAGATCAATGAACGTGATCAACCTTGGAACAGAACCGGGTTTCAAAGCACATCGTCTCTATAACCCAAACACGAGGAAGGTGATTGTAAGTAGGGATGTGATATATGACGAAGGTAAGAGTTGAGATTGGTAAAAAGAAACAAAGCGAAACCAAGAAGAACCGAGGACGTTTAGAGTAACCAACGGAAACCTTTTAGAAGAAGGAGTTGATGTTAACCAAGATAACAATGAGGACATTCAAGATCCAGAAACCCCGAAACCAATAAATCAGAATGAGGAAGAAGAAGCTGAGGTTAATGATGACATAAATGATGAAGAAGATCAAGTATCCGTGACTAGATATGGTCGTGCCATCAGCAAACCAAGGTATCTCGAGGACTATGTATTACTTGCAGAGATAGAAGGTGGAAAACTCTTACTCACGGTTGATGGAGAACCGGAAAACTATCTTGAGGTTATGAGTCATCAATAATGGATTGAAGCATGAAAGTTGAGTTGGATTCAATCATAAGAAATAAAACTTGGGTACTAGTTGATAAGCCGAATGGAGTAAACCCTATAGGACTGAAGTGGCTTTACAAGATAAAGAAGAAGGCAGATGGTTCAGTAAGTAAGTATTAAGCAAGACTTGTTGCAAAAGGCTATGTGCAGCAACATGGTATAGATTTCGACGAAGTGTTCACACCAATAGCTCGAATCGACACTATACGCTTTCTCATAGCACCTGCAGCAACTAAAGGTTGGGAGATACATCACTTAGACGTCAAAACTGCATTCCTAAACGGAGACCTCAATGAGCTAGTGTATGTGTCTCAGCCGGAAGAGTTTGTAAAGAAAAGAGAAGAAAATCGAGTTTACAAACTTTACAAAGCTTTATATGGTCTACGACAAGTCCCGAGAGCATGGAATGTGAAGCTCAATCATGTCTTGAAGGAGATGGGCTTCAAGAGATGTGTGAAAGAACCAACAGTATATCCAAAGAACGATGGGATAGATCTTCTAATTGTGTTGATATACGTGGATAATTTGTTTGTTACAGGTTCTTCACGGAGAATTATTAATCAGTTTAAGGAGGATATGTCAAGAGAAATTGAGATACCAGATCTTGAAAAGTTGAGATATTATCTTGGTATAGAAGTGTTTCAAGGAGCTGATGGAATTCAAATAAAACAAGGAGGTTATGCTCAAGGAATTCTAGTTGACACCAAGATGAAAGCATGTAACTTAACTCATGTTCCAATGGATGCAAACACAAAGAAATCAAAGGCAGAGAGTGAACAAGAGATCAACGCCACGGAGTATAGACGACGAGCTATTGGTTGTCTAAGGTACCTACTTCATACTAGACCAGATTTGGCATACGCAGTTGGAGTCTTAAGTCGATATATGCAGAGTCCAAGAGAGAGTCATGGACAAGCTCTCAAACACGTGCTAAGGTATGTAAGAGGAACAACCAATATGGGTCTGTTTTTTAAGAGAGATGGATCAAGAAAGATCACCGGATATATTGATAGTAGCCATAACATAGATGTCGACGATGGGAAGAGCACCTCAGGTCATGTGTTCTACCGTGGTTCATCACCACTGACGTGGACCTCACAGAAGCAGCCCATCGTTGCCTTATCTTCGTGCAAAGCAGAATTTATGGCCGCCACGGAAGCAACAAAGCAAGCTATATGGCTTAAAGAGTTAATGAAATAAATATTGAGCATAGACGAGAAGGTCACGCTAAGGATAGACAACAAGTCAGCTATATCTCTTACGAAGAATCCGTTGTTTCATGGAAGAAGTAAACATATACTCAAGAACTATCATTTCATTCGTGAGTGTATGGAGAACGAACAAGTTGAAGTTGAACATGTTCCATGCGTGGAACAAAAGGCAGACATTCTTACTAAAGTGTTAGCTCGAATCAAGTTCAAAGAGATGAGGAGCTTAATTGGAGTTCAAGCAATCGAGGTTCAAGCAGCCAGAGTTCCCAAAATTCAAGTTGGAATTAATTGGGGGAGAATGTTGGATAATTCCACGAAGCTATAAGAATATTTTAGAAGACATAAAAATAAATAAATAGATAAGAAGATTCTAGAAGAGATAGAAATAAGGAAATATATAAGAAATAAGGAAGGATAGAAATAAGGAAATTGTGTATAGGTTAAGGAGAAGCTTAATCTTATAAATAGAGGGGTCTATGGAGAGATGTTCCATAAGACTAAGACTAAGACTTAGAGAATAAGACTTAGAGAGATGTTCCATAAGAACTAGAGAAGAGAGATTTAGTTTTTAAGAGAGTTTCTAAATCTAATAAAGAAAAGTAGTTCTTTAATCTTTGAGTTCTTGTTGTTTTAACGACTTTAACGATTAACATGATTTAGTGACTAATTTTTTTTTTGGGTCGGGACGGGGAACAAAAGGTCCCCCGTTGTTATTCAACTATAAATTTAAAAACTACAAAACAACTTGTCGTGGGAACGCAGTCCCACAAGCATCCTCTGACAAAATCAAAACAATCGAATCAATCCTATCAGGTACAAACTCAAGCAAAAGAAAACCTAACGGTAAAGTAAACACATGATTGACTAATCCATCTGTAAGACGATTAGCCTTCCTATGCACGTGATAAATTCGGACTATCCAGTCCCTTGATATAAAGCCATGGCACAAGCGTACCAAGAACGACAAAGGATTCAACTCACTAATCCCCGTCTTAAGAACCCCAACTACTACTTCCGAATCCACCTCAATCTCCAACCTCGTAACATGACGCTCCCATGCAATATATAACGCATAGTACACCCCCCATAGTTCAGCTAGCGAAGCAGAGCATATACCGATGTTCAGAGCAAAACCTCTATACCACTTTCATTCTCGTCCCTCATAACGCCTCATGCGGCTGCGAGTCCTGGATTTCCTTTCGAAGCACCGTCCATATTTAACTTAATCCAGCCCATCCTCGGTTTCTTACAAGCTATCATCCTCTCCACTCTCATCACCAGACTGTGGTTCCTCTCGACAATCTGGGAATGAGCACGACTTACCTCATTAGCTAGGTTCTTTAGGAACTTTATCCGATCTCGACACTTACCATTAACTCCAAAGATATCTCCACTACGCCACTTCCAACCCCACCAAACATATATTGCAAAAAGCGTAGACCATATACTATCTCCCACTGTAGCATCATTTCCCAAATTCGCATACAACCATTCGATCAATGACTGTTAAAAAAATACCCTTTGCTGGCCATGGGGGACCAACCGAATCCAAATACCTTTCATCGCAGGACAATCCCGAAATATATGAATAATAGTCTCCTCTCCACCTTTGCAAATCTGACACACCCCTGAGTCCGAAAGATGTCCTCTTCTCCTTTCCACATTAGTCATTATAACTTGATTCATACCCAACCACAAGAAGACCCGTACTCTTTCTAAAACAATACGCCATACACGTTGAAACAATCGAGTTAAATCCTGTCTTGGTCTACAATCTTCTGTCAGCATCAAGTATGCTGATTTGACCGTGAACTCACCCTTTGAACTACCACTTCACGAAATTCTATGGCTTGCACCCGTGACATTGTCCACGATAACTGACCAGAGCTGCAACACTCTCTCATTAGATACATATGGCACGATATTTCTCCAAAACCAACCTTCACCATTCCGCCATAAATCCCCTACGCGGAGCTCACCAAAACCCGCAGGTAGGTCTACCCTTGTATCTTACGATAATGCTCCATTACCTAACCACTTATCATCCAAAAACCGAATAGATTTCCCATCACCAATCACCCAACTCAGCCCCGGAATAACTATCTCTCGTAACCCAATTCCCACGCATCGCCATGTCGACAACCAAGTGCTCTTAGGGATCAGGCATGAGGGATCATGGATCTCTTTCACCTTGTATTTGCACCGCAACACTCTTTCCCAATGGCTTTTGTGATCTCGTATTAACCGCCATCCAATTTTAGCTGGTAATGCTTTGTTCATAGCCTTTGCTGATTTAATACCTATCCCTCCTCCACTCTTAGGGGCACAAACACGTTCCCAACTAATTTAATGGAGCTTCCTCTGTTCATTATTACTGCCCAAAAGAAACGATCTCGCCATTCGTTCCAAACTCGTTATCGTTGATGCTGGTAAAGCAATAGTATTCATTGCATGAATTGGTAATGCAGAGATAATCGACCAGCCATGCTCAAACACCGCCCCTTCCAGCCGGCTAATCGAGACGAAACCCTTTCTAAAATCTCACCAAAAGTGTCTTTATATATCCGTTTCTGCAACACTAGCATTCCTAAGTACTTGCCCAACTCCCGTGTTGATTGAATTCCACTTGCACTGCTTATCATACCCTCTAGCTCCCGACTTACATTACTTGAGAAGAAGATTTTAGACTTTTCCAAACTCACTTTTTGTCCAGAGGCATTACAAAACCTCTCTAACACCTTTCGAATCACTCTTATCTGCGAAATCGATGCCTCCGCGAATAAAATTAGATCATCAGCAAAGAAAATATGAGATAGTTTAGGACCTTCTCGTGACAAACTTATCGGTTTCCAATCTCCCATAGCAATTGAATTGTCGATTAAATGACATAATCTTTCCAGATATAGTACAAACATGTATGGCGATAACGGATCACCTTGTCGCAATCCTCTTGATGGTTTAAATCCATCTGAATTCTCTCCATTCCATAGCAAATTCATAGACAGGCCAGTGACGCATCTCATAATCTAAGTAACCCACTTATCCGGAAAATTCGCTGCCTGGAGAGTATCCTCAAGAAAATCCCATCCTATCCTGTTATAGGCTTTCTCAAGATCAAGTTTGAGTAACATCCATCCTTTTCTTCTTTTCTTCCGTATCATAGAATGAACCGCTTCCTGAACTACTACAATATTTTCCGCACTCAAACGACCCGGAATGAAGCTAGATTGTATCGGTCCAATAAGGTTTGGCATCATACACTTCATTCGTAAAACCATCAACTTAGTAATAGTTTTAAACAATACGTTACAAAGACTGATTGGTCTAAATTGGGTCATCTTCTCTGGCTTAACAACTTTCGAGATCAAAACCAATAACTCATCATTCATCCCTTTAGGCAGTATACTAGTTTCGAAGAATTCCAAAACAAAACGTTGCACCGAACTCCCAACACTTATGATATAAAACCGGCTGAAAACCATCAGGACCCATGGCTTTAAAGCTTCCCGTATTTCTAATTGCTTGTTCCACCTCCAACACTGAAATTGGTTTGCGCAATCTTAGAAGTTCTTCATTGGCTAGCTTTGTAAACCCTTCCTTTGGCAGTTGAGCAACAATTGAGTCAACATCATCCATAGAGTATAACCTTTTATAGAACCCAATTGCTAACTGTTCAAGCTGCACCGGGTCTGAAATCCATTGATTAGTATCATCCTTGAGTGAATCAATACGGTTGCGGCTTCTTCGAATAATAGTCGAGGTGTGAAAAAATTTGATGTTTCGATCTCCCATGGCGATATGTTTCTCCCATGATTTCTGAAACCAAATAGCCTCTTCCTGTTCTAGCACCTCATCAAAATTCCTTAATCAAACTGGCTTCCTTGTCCAACAAATTTGTCGTTTGGTTTGAGTCCAAAAGATCCTGGACCGTTTTAATCTCATTCAGTAGCTTCTCCTTTCTCTTTTAAACGTCCCCAAAAACGTCTATATTCCATTTTTTCAACCTATCTTGGAGTCTTTCCACCGCTTGTGGAGTTGTGACCTCACCATTCCAAGACGTTTTCAGTAAATCTTGAAAGCTATCATGCTGTAACCGAGCAGCCTCAAATCGGAATGGTCTTCTCTTCGGATTTCCTATGGGTTTCAGACACATTTGAACCCATAAAGGAGTATGATCTGAAGATAAGAACGGGGGATGCGAGACCGACGCCTCCTGCCACTTCAATCTTGTAGTGGCATTGCAAAAGACTCGATCTAGTCTCTTCGCAATATATGTGCTCTCCATTCGACCCCTCTTCCATGTGAATCTATTACCTTTGAAGCCCATGTCAATAACGCTAGCTCCTGAACCCATTCCCCGAATGTTAACGAGTCAAGTGAAAGCCTACCATTTCCACCAGTCCGTTCATCTACTCTGATAATAGTGTTGAAATTGCCTCCCACCATCATCGGTTCGTCAATACCCGGTATCACTCTCTTTATCTTCTCCCACAACCCACTCCTCCGACCAACTGTTGGAGCTGCATATACCACCACCAGATGTACTCTCTGCAATCCCTTTCCCACTATCGCATAGATATATTGATCCTATGCTTCAACACCAGCAACTTTGCCAACACCCGTCCTGCATAAGAGACAAATGCCTCCGCTTTGCCCTACTGCATCAACTCGGAATGCATTATCAAATCCCAGACCTTGACAAATCTCCCCAGCTTGATCTCCACTTGAATGTGTTTCAAACAGAGCTAGAATGCCAGTCTTAAATTTCTTCACCATATATCGAATAGAACGTCTGAAGTTGGGTTTATTCGCCCCCGACAGTTCCATAATAAGAGATTCATCATCTTGTTCTGATAGTTACTGCACCAGACTACCGGGGACACCCGTTATGCCACCACCAGCTCCATCTCATCAATCGGAGGAGCTGACTGCCTAACCGTATCCTTTTGTGCCAAATTATCTCCCAAAGCCGAGCTCACCGTCTCTGATGCAGCACTTCTTTCCGGCCCCGACAATTCATTCCCCACCAACTCGTGCTTTCCATTGACAAAGACACCGCCTGCCCGACTAATCCCTTCTTTCTCCACCCTCAGACGTTTACCTAATGAAGATAATTCAGTATCCATCGTAACTGGACCAAATACAAGGCCTCTAGTGGGTTTCATTTGTTTCTTTCTAACTAGAGGCCCATTAGCTTCTCCAATATTTTTGGCCCGTCTATCTCTAGTCCCACTTTTAGCGTCATTCTTATGCTTCAAAATTTGATTTTCTCTCCCATCATTCACGCTAGGAATATTCTCCTGAGTAAATACTCTAGACCCAATATCTTCATTTTCCTTATTCTCCCCGTGGTCAATCTCAACTTCCCTTGATTCCGGCGTGAGAAGATTCTCTCCCAATCGACCAAAACATTAGATATGGCAATATCTCTTATCTCCGCATTTTTTGGGATTACCCTTTGATTCTTTCCCAAACCAGCTTTCTCACCCCTTCCCGCGAACGCAAATCGCCTAGCCGGTGCCCATGAGCTTCTCCTTGACCGATTCACCGTCGTAAAACCATCTTGGCCCTGCGGTGGATCTATTAGTCGCGTAACCTCAGGTTGTATCACCTCCTTACCACCACTCACATGCGATTTCATTGGAAAATTATGGACTAGGTGACCATAAACCCCACACTGAGAACAAATACTATTGAGTCCTTCATATGACACATAATACCTTTCCCCATTAACATAATTGATCCTTTCAACGGCTTCTTAAGATCTATTTCCACACAAACCCTTGCAAATCTTGCTCTCTCCAAGTTTAAAGTTGTAGCATTCACTCTCAACGGCTTCCCCAAACCTTTTGCTATACTCATTAGGATAGTCTTATGGTAAAAGTTCACCTGTAAATTGGATAGCCGAACCCAAACTGGCGTGGTATTGATCTCATCCTTCGCTGGATCAAACTCCGGTGACCACTCTCGGATCATGAGATAACTCCCAAACGCCCTCTGTCAACGCCGCCAAATACTCATCGTCCTCCCCAAATCGAATAATAAAGAATTGTCGAGGTAGATCAATCACATACATCGTCCCACGTGGTTTCCACAACTCTCGTAGCTTACGAGCCAAAACCGCAATCGGAACATTCCTTCCCAAAACCTTCACGAACATATATTGTTTCCATAGCCCGTTCATCGCTGTCAACACCTCCTTTCCGATCATAATAACAGGTTCACCATCTTCCCCATTCAAAAACGTAACATCACCCTTTCAGCCACGAAACCCTCATCCACCAACATCTCTGGCACCAACCGGCCTCCAACACTTGTACTCGTTACCTTCGTCACCCAAGAACTCCTTCGATCTGGTGGATCTCCCGGTGGCCTTCCTGTCTCACCGCTCTCGATCATCATCGCATTCTGGTTTTTGGAAACCTTAGAGTTATCCGCACCGCTCTCCATATTTTAATTCCTACTTTACTTTGATGTCTGTTTTTAGTGACTAATTATTGATGTTAAGGGTTTAAATCTCTATCAACCATTTATATAGGATGTGTTCAAGTGCACAATGTTAGGATAAACTTTATTATATATTCTATAAGTAGAATATATAATAAAGTGAATAGAAATTATGAGTTTATTGGACTTATTAATTCTTAATGCATGTTAACCACTTTATTTTCAAATGTTAGGTTAGCAACTATATGTGCTTAGAAAAGGAAATGAAGCCTCGAAGAAAATTAATCTCAAATTAGTGATTCTGACTCTAGAACTCTGCTTCAAATATACTATTAAATCTTAATCAAATAATTATGCTTAGTTATAATTAATTCATAAGATTCAAACTTTTATCTTATTGCCTACTGGTTTTTCATTTCTCCTTTGTTTAATTTGCTTAGTTTTTTAAACTATAGTTAGCGTTGCATGTAAGTACTTGTTAAGTTTAATCACTTTAACCAAGAGCCAATATCTCAACTGGTAAAAATTTCAGACAAAATTTAGATATTACTGGTTAAATGACATTTGGGACGAAATTAATATCACATGTTGTCGTTTTAGGTTTGGAAAGATTACGGGGTTCGACTTAGAATTTCCTGGTAATTAAAAATATATATTATTTAATCACCTTATTTAACATTCCATGTTAGTTGTTCTCTTAAAACCTTCTAAAACCCCACTACAAAATCTTGTCTTAGTTTAATCCAATTATGAAATACTTCATATATTTCGAAATATATAATGGTTCATATATTTTTGTTTGTTTGTTTTAAAACATAAGACATTCTCACATTTTAATAGAAAATATTAATGTATTTCATATTTTAAAATTGTTTGTACAATGCAGTTTTTTCATGCATAATTGGCTAAGTTTTTTTTAAATTCAATTCTAAATAATATTTTGTGAAAATAAACAATGTTCTTAATCGTTGCGTTTTTATTCAAAAAATCATATATTTTTAATTAAATTTAGTATTAGCAGAACTTGATCTTTGAAGTTTGATAATCTTCACACTACCAGCAATTTAATCCTACATTAGCCCAAATATTTTGACCAGAACTAAAACTCGAGTACGTCAATACTTTATTTTTGAAAACATCAGTAAGAAAACAGCATATAATTAGTAAAAATAATAATTGTGTTATTTTAAAAAATGAGGCTTTATGTTTGATTGGTTGTCAAGGTTAGTAAGAGGATCAAATAAAGATTTGATACGGATTCATAGTTTATAAAAAAGTACTTTTATCAAATGATATAAAAAAAAGGTAAAAAAATCAAGAAATAAAGAGATAGACCGTAGATATAACATAGTGTAGCAGGGGAATGCATGTGCACAAAATCTACGGTAGATATATTATTTCATAAATTTTAAACTAATTATGGTGTATACATTCGCTCCACTAGGCTCTGTAAATTTTGGTCTTATGCCCTCCTAATTCACTTGCTAGTTATTTGCCGGATATAAAGAAGATATATTGTTTTACGGCTAGTCTTTTTTATCTGATACTTAGATCATCAATGTGTATATGGTCTTATTGTGACATACACGTATAACGGTAAAAATAGTTTTAGAGATAAGAGATAACAATGAAAGATGACTAATATTTGAAAGTAGTAAAATTAATCGAGATTTTTCATGAAATATATTGTTTCTCCGTTAATTTATTTTCTGTTTTTGGTATTGATAACTATCAAAAACGTATATAAATTGAACTCTATGTTTTTTTGGCATCTGCTCTAGAATATGTTTACAGTTAAATGTATTTGATCTATAAATTTTCAATATCATGCAAAACTAGTTGAAAACTATCTTACATAATATTTTAAAGTATCCAAAACTTCAAGTTATGAGAGTTTGTCATGTGTCATTTACTCTTTGACATTTGACATTTTTAATTTTTTTATTAATTTTTTAAGTTTTGACAATTAATTCTAACAATTTAATAACTAATTAATACTAATTCATTTCAACATCAAGATACAATATAAATTAGTCCTTTTTTTTATACTCACAAAAAACTATGATTCTAAACTTTGCAAATTTTAAACACTTTAAAAATAGGGTTAATTAGCTCAATAATAGGTTTTTGGTACAAAATTAAGGATCTAACATGTCATTAGAGAAAATTAGGTAAGTAGCATAGGGAAATAATTAGTGGACGATTTTGCACATATTAAATGTTTTAATTATTGTTGGTAAAACAAAAATCTCTAAAAATATTATATTCCTAAATCTGAAAAATTCCTCCTCGCTTTTTGCTTCTCGTTTGTGCTCCATCAATTGTTTCTTTATCTCTGAAAAATTAGATTTGATCTGTAAACAAAGTAAATTTCTTGTACGGAAAAAGATACAATAGTTACCTATTTGATAATATAGTTGAATATTTTTAAAACTACATATTATATTGATTTCATAATATAGTTAACTATTTTCAAAAATAGTTTAACAATTTAAAAGCTTAGTTAACTATTTTCATAGAATAGTCTACTCTAATGATTTTATAACATAGTTGACTATACAAATATATTATTGTGATAGTTGCTTATTTAACATAGTTGACTATTGATTTTATAGTTGGCTACTGGTTTCATAACATAGTTGACTACATATCGTGGTTACCTATTACCGTTTGCATAATGAAAAAGAATAGCATACATAGTTAACTATTATCATTACTTTTTACACTGATTCCAGAATGAATATAGTTAACTATAACGATTTTCTGCGGTGACTCAGTTATACCAAAAGAGAAACGACAATGGAGAGTTTAACGAATGTTGTAAATCATCATCTTAATCTTTGATTTGAGATTTTCGGTCCATGTTAATGATATAAGATAAAGTGATTCATTTTGTAGATCACCAAAAAAGACGAGATCTATTATGATGTTTGAGTAAAGAAGAAGAAAACAACGATGGAAGAAAAAAAATTAAAAGAAGAAGAAGAAATCACGATGGAAGAATAAAGAGAAGAGGAAGAAGAAGAAGAAGATGAAGAAGAAGAAACGTGAAAAGAGGAGGAAGAAAGAAAAGGAGGCGTAGAAAAAGAGAGGAGAAGAATAAGTTACGGTTTTTCTATTTTTGAAATTTAATTTATGTTTTTTAATTGGAAAATGTAAACAAATAAGGGTAATATAATCATTTTGTTTCATCTGAATGTTATAGAGCTAATTATTTTTTTGTGGTTGTTAGATTCCTAATTATGAGTCAAAAACATAATATTCATGCCAATTTCCTTAAAATTATATCTTACATAATATTATAATTTTTTTTAAAATTCAAGTCATGGCTGCTACGTGTCACCTGTTCTTTTCACATTTGGCTTTATAATTTCTTTATTAAAAAAATTATTTTTTAAAAAAACCACTTTAACAATTATTTCAAACAATTTAATAGGTAATTCAATGTTAATTAATTCCAACAAGTTACAATACATATTAGCCATTATTTTGTTTTTTCGACACCCACAAAAAATTATGATTCTAAATTAAATGTATTATTGAGAACTTTCATTTTTTGGAAAATAAATATTTTATTTATTAAAACATCTTCTTATATAATATAGTGACATTTTTCTAAGCTCAAGTCTTGAGAGACTGTCATGTGTCATCTCTTCTTTTGATATTTTTATTTTATTTTATTTTATTCATTGAAGAAAAAGAAATATTTAGTGTTTTTTATAACTATAAAAATTAATTCCAACAATGTAATAGTTTGTTCTAATGTAAATTAATTTCAACAAGTTACAATATTTAGCCGTTATTTTTTTTTTACTTTCGTTGATAATTCCAAATTAGACGATAAATGTTTAAAATTGTGTCTCCATATAGATAGTTTTAAAAAGTTGCCAAAAATTTTTTTAATAAAAACAAGTAACATGAACAAAAACAAAAGGTTGTGAGAAAATTATGAAATGATTTAAGAACTTTTAAAACTTTTGGAATGCTAAAGTCTAATTAGAAAAATGTATATTTGTTTTTTCTTTTTAAGTCCTCAAAGCTTTTAACCCCAATTTGCCAATACAATTAAAATAATTTGTGGTGGACAAAGTAACGCTTATAACCAATACTCTCTGGATAAAACTTACTCCACCACAAATTATGAATCAAGAAAACAGATTCCTTTCACCATTGAATCAATGCTAAAGACAAAAATCACAACAAATTAATAAAGAAAGTGATACAAAAATACAATCAAGCTGCAATTATTCTCTTAATACAATTCAAAGTTCTCATGAAACAATTACAAAGATGCATTCCAATTTTTTTTTTTAGATCATATGTCTCACTAAAAGCAAAGCATACTACACTTTATCTAATCAATTTTTTTTTTACAGATGTGTTTGATGCAAAAAAAAGACGACTAATCATTTTTTTAAGGAACCGTACTGAATATTGATAAAGACATACAAGTTAGGGATTTGTACCAAAAAAATGTTTTCCATATGCTATAACTTTTATTAATGAATGACTTTTTTTTATTATATAACATTATATATGTCCATTAATTTTCTACAAATGCTTAGTCTTTTAACGTAGATAATTATTCACGATAAACATCAAATATATGCAACATTAATTACACAAATAGTCAAGAAATTATAAATTATTGTCTAATTTTATAATAAATTTTTAAACTCACGCAACGCGTAGGCAGTCCCTAGTTGACAATATCATTAGGCTTGTCAATAACCTAACAAGAGTTAATGAACCAATTGTCGAATAAAAACACTTATTCCATGTGAACTGATAAACATGAAGATTTACATACGAGATTGGTCAAAAGTTATAGTACTCGATCGTCAAATCACATCTAAATATCAACAAGATATCTCAAAGTTTGTGAGGATCGGCAACAAAGATCATGATTGAGCAAATATTAAGATAAATCTATTTGCAAATCTAACCAATAGTCATGTTTAGTCGCAAGTGACATTGCAAATTATATTTAGCAAAAGGTTTTGTAATCGTTCCATTTAAGCAAAAGCTTTTGTTTGTAATGAATTCGAAAACACTACTATACACCATTTGAAAAATGTAATTATCAACGAATCGGATTATCCGAAACGTGCAACTAGTACGGAGAGAGGTAACACTTTGTCCGTGGGTAAAGGCCGAAGCCGGATTATCTCAAAAATTTGTTTTTACATAGTTACCAATACCATTCCAAACCGATTAGTATATTAAACAGATCAGGAAAAACTTAATATGAAATATTAATCAAAGTGGCGTCATTACTAAGAAAGAATAATAATTCGTCAGCATCTGACCTACCAAGTGGCACACACCTGTTAGTTCCTTGTCTTTTAAAAAATGTGACCCGTTAGTTTCTTAATGATTATTTATCGAGTTATTAAGGCTAGGAGAGATGTTCAGGGGATCACATGATTCACGACATAAGTATATTGTAATTAATAATTGTGATTTTGGAGTTTAGACTAATAATAAATTAGGATAACTGTAGGCTACTACTACAGCCGAAAACTCGTCCCCTCTCGTATAGTCGTATTTTATAAAGGAGCTGGTTATAAAAATAATGGTTAGATAACTAATGTTATTGATACGAACTCGTAGAGTATTAATAATTTACGAGAGCTATAACTTTCTGGCGTGAGATTTTGGGTATTTTGTAGGATATTTGAGGAATGTTGAATAAGAGTTTCGTCCTCTAACGGATAAGTAACGTTCGAATCTAGACCAATAATAAAAAAAAATATTCCCGTAAAGATGCTCATGATTTCTCCCATGGGATTCACGATGGAAAACGGGCCAATTTGGATCTGGACTATTTGGAATGTGCCGTTTTGAACATAATCTTTTGAATAAGGCCAATATCAACCCGAACACAAAATAAATTCAAATTCCGTTCCCAAACTCTTTTATTTTGTGTCAAAACGGAACTTCACTAACTTTCCGTTACTCAACAGTAACGGTTGTTGCACATTTTAAAGTTTGAGTTCGTATTTTGAGAGAAGAGAAGGAGAACAAGATCGATAAAATCAATTTAGGAATTTTTCAAGTGATTTGTCAGTGTTGACTAACTTCCGTTAGTCAATGTCCGTTTTGGCACAAAAAAAAGTTTGGATACAGAATTTGAATTTATTTTGTGTTCGAGATGTACTGGTGAAGGTCCAAATTTCTGTTAGTGTCCAAATTTCGAGTTTCCGTTAGTGTTGACTAACGAAAAGTTAGTCAAGGTCTCTTTTGGCACAAATAAAAGAGTCTGGGTACAGAATTTGAATTGATTTTGTGTTTCAGTTGATATTGGCCTTATTCAAAAATCCAGATTCAAAACAATTCTGAATAATCCAGGTCCAAATTGGCCATTTTCCCAATTCGCGATAAATCTCAGGATAGTTTTTGGGTAACGAGTAACAGATTTTTTTTCCCCAAAAACTCTCAAATGTCTTAGTCAGATAACAATAAAAAACAAATTTCGAAAAAAGTGTGATTAAGGTTCAAAAATCATCATCTCATTCCTCTATTTTAGGAAGGAATTGAAATGGAAGGAGAATGTTTATCATGAAAATGGAGTTCGAATTCTTTTCTTAAAGATTAGTTTTTCGAAAATAATCTACAAAGTTTTCGAATGGATGGTGCAAATTATCCCGATAGTAATAAACATACTACAACTCACAACCCGTGGCAGAGCTACCCTTTCTCTTTTTTTTTTTTTTATAGTAAGCTTACTTCATTCATTAAAAAATTAAAGTACAAAGAGAGGGAATTACACATCTTCTAAAATTACAACATAATTGAAAAATAATAAAACATAAAGCAGATAGATCAACACAAAAGATGAACAACAAATCCAAAGTAAGCCTCGAATGCGTCGAGTGGATCATCGCGGCAAAGCCGGAGAGTCTCAATTTGATCACTTTACAGTGTGACTTTAAAGTTCCCAGCATAAAGCGCGAGGATTCAACCATTCTCAAAGAGAGGAAAGAAACTACGACCATGCTCAAAGAAATGGAAGACGGTGGAATTAAACTCTCCTGCTCTGAGTAAATTATAGAATTTGAGAATTCAGAAAACTTTGGGTTTTTCATAAATGAGAAACCGAGAAGCTCAACAGCAGAATAGATTTTAGCAAATCTCTCATTTGAAATCATGGAGCCTAGGCAGAGAGGTTGGGGGAACAAATGATTCAACTTGGGCCATTTTGAACTAGGCCTTAGAAAACCCATCTCCAACTCATGTAAGCCCAACATTAAACACAAACCACCATGATGGATAGATGTGTGAGCTCGGGGTGAGAAACGGTGGCCGTACTTTACCGGCGATGCTATCCCCGGTGTACTGGCAATAACAGAACTCGCCGGAGGACTTTTATGGTGAAGCGGAGCTGCGAAAAAATGGATGATGGATGGTCGAGTACAAGCCAAAGAGAGGTGGCGATGGTTGTGCTCGTCAGATGGGAATGAAATCGCCGGCTCAGGCAAGAGGATCGACGAAACAGTAGGAAGGAGAAGACTCAAATGAGCCAGGCCTAATTACTCGATGAAAGGAGATAGTAGATCTGGTGTCGGGGCCGAGTCTTTGTAAGGAGGAGGTGGATCTGGAGGGACCGGAGGTTCCGGTGGGTTCGACAGCGCCGGAGACTTCTGTAACACCCGCATCTCGGATTATGAATCCAGACCCAAGTGTTAGTCAAATAACTAGTATCTTCATTACTCAAAAATTTCTCAATACATTGTTCGGTAAATTATCGGTAAATTACAACATATGAGTACTAGATTCACAATGCCTTGAGAAAGTCTTCCTCCATTGCCTGCTGCTCCCTCCTGCCTTGCCGTCCTATGGTCCACCTGACCGGATGTCCTATCCTGTGCACTGGTAAGGGAGTTAGTATTGAATACCCAGTAAGACAGTCTACTCCGTCCCACGACCTAATACTACCTAACTACCCTTAACCTCTACAACCTCCACAAAGCACCCCTGGTACTATGTGCCGAGCTACTTCCCCTTACAGCTCGTGGCAGCCTAAGGCAGTATCTGACTGCCATAGATCCTCTTAGTACTAGGAAGCCATCTGGACTCCCTAGTGTCAACGGCAACCAAGGCTGAACCCTAAGCCAATGGGCTAACAACACGGGCAACCAAGGCTGAACCCTCAGCATAGGTGCCAACAACACTGGCAGCAACTATGCTCCGTGCGCAGATTGCAGCACAGTACCTTAACTACAATGCCCGATGGCCCTTCTCTAGTCGGCCCGTCGACGGACTTTCTATAGGGTCTTCTAGCGAACAATTGGACGCTAGGTCTTCGTGCCATCTTCCAGGCCAAGCACAAACAAGGCGGAACGCATGCCCATACATACGCCCTATGCAATAATTAAATTGGTGGCATCATGAATCTACTATCCTATCAGATTACATGCTTTAGACTCTCTTAAGGTTCACGATCAAGTTATCCAATCCGGTTTTAACCTAGTCTTAATACCTCTACATTCTCAAGCAATAACCAAAGCATTTCAATCGATACCTTTAGCCCCGTATGGTCGGCCCCAGGTAAGCATGGCTATCCCATAACGTTACCCATGATAACATCTATGGCCATACGGTGACCGTCCCTACAGAAATACAAACATAAGATTATCCGTTAATTTTGGAAGACTCAGGATCCTGCCTTGGCCATTACTAGCCTAAGCGCTCACCTGGCCTTACCACTAACCCTGGAGTCGTATACGGCCGGTACGAGTTTACTAAGCCTCCTTAGCGTATCTCGAGTTGGCACGCACCATCTAGACTCTATATCAGGTTGACTAAGGCATGGCCGAACAACTATCGAGTTGCCCGAAGCATTACCTATCTAGCCTATGACATTCTCTAGTAGTCTACCGAGTCCAACAAACAAGCGAACCATCGGTATTATTACGGCCTGTTGGCGGTAACTCTACCGTAGCTCTATTTTGTGGTTTAATGCTCGATTACTATCAGACCTTTCAGTCCGCCAGCTAATTCTCACATTTGGCCCACCAGCTCCCTTGGCAGGGTATAGCCGGCCCATGCATGACTCTATCGAATTCCTAAGGAAACTCATTCGTCCTGATTTCCTAAACTACATGGGGTGCGAGTTGCAGCTAGACATGATCCTGCCATGACCTAGGCTCCGGTCCGCTAAACAACGAGTCACTCTTGGGCCAGCTTAGGCTGAGCCAAGTTTCCACGAGATACAAGGCTAAGTCTCACTGCCGGACTACCTGGCAGTGCACTTTCGCCAAGATCCATTGTGATAGCCGAGTTACTTAGCAAGCCGTGTTGGCCTTGCCATGCTCCTCTACTAGTCTCACCTACGAGTCCATAGCCTGATCGCCGTGACCTGTCCACATACTCTGCCACTATCGGTAAGCCAAGCACGCTTTTGCTTACCGGACGTGATTCCGAACCGAGGCTGTCCCGATCTCTATCGAGGCCTTACCGATCCGCGGTACAGTGGTTGGCACTGCCCGTCCAACTTTCCTCTTTGATCATCGATGCCTTCACTGATGATTACCAGGTTGTCATCGCGGACGAGCTAGGTATCGTACTGATGCATCGGGCCTACTCTAGACTTACCAAGCCAAGCAGCGAACTCATCGTGGACTGTCCTTGCGAACTGCTCAGTTATCTCCGATGGCCAGTGGTAGATCGGCCGTAGACCTCCCCGAGGGCCTATCGACGCATTCCCAGGGTTCGATCGTGGATACTACCTGATTGCCACTCTTGGCACGGACGGATCGTCGAGTGTCTGTACCGATGATCGTCTCCCCGATACGTCCATCGAGGGATGATCCGAGGCTCTCTCGTCCTGATCATCGATCAACCTCACTTTCTCTCGGTGCCTTATTGAGGCGTCACTGGGCCCTGTTGAGGCGTCCCTAATGCCTCGCACTGATGCCCTCTCGAGGCGTCACCAATGCCCTCTCGAGGCGTCGCTGACACACTCGGTACCCAGTCGTGTTGTCACCTATATCTGACCGATGCCAACCCTTGGCGCTACCGAGGCCTTGCGTTGGTACCCTGTCGTGTTGTCATCGAGGCACCCCGAGGCCATACCGATGCCAACCCTTGGAGCTACCAACTCTGACTTGCGTGTCCGGATCTCTATCCGTCCCAGGCCTTGCATTGCCTGTCCGGATCTCTACCCATCCCATGCCTTTCGACTACTACTCTACTGCCTAACCTATACTACTAAGACTACTACATGAAAGCTATAAAAAAAAAGAATAGAAAGGGAGTATTAGGTACGGATCACGCCTTACCTTATACCGCTGGTCCTTAGGGTGGGGTGACAAGATACCAAGATCGTTCAAACATTTTCACTTAAAACCATAATTGCGTATGATGGATCGCCTCTAAACTTGGTGTGTCCTGCAGATCTGGGTACCGATCGTAGAACCGGAGTGGTGCGGGGGACCAATTTCCTCCCCCTCTATCTCTTGGGCAGTTTGACATGCCTTCAGTCTTCTAGGTATAACTCTCTCTACACAATTCCAAATGATGCGATTCCACCTCCATTGCAAAGCTGACTCAAAGGGCTATCTTCACACCTAGTTTCTTCCGCGTACCTGCTTGTTTGCTCCTTTTCCCATTGCTAAACTTCTGACAAAGTCTGGTTGCTTTTTTACTCCAGATTTTGTAAAAATGTTCAAAACTGCATCGCCCCCCCTCACATATTTTTGGTTATTTTAAGGAAACATTAACAAGGGAGGGAGTTTATTCGCCTCAATTTTAACTTATGTGAATAACTCTTAAAACACAGAGGACAAGATACCACGATCGTTCAAACATTTTCACTTACAACCATCGTTGCGTATGATGGATCGCCTCTAGTCTTGGTGCGTCTTGCAGGTCTGGGTACCGATCGTAGAACCGGATTGGTGCGGGGGACCAATTTCCTCTTGCTTTATCTGTTGGACAGTTTAACATGTCTTCAGTCTTCTGGGTATTACTCTCTCTACACAATTCCAAATGATATGATTCCACCTCCTTTGGAAAGCTGACTCAAAGGGCTATCCGCACACCAAGTTTCGTCAGCGTACCTGCTCGTTTGCTCCTCCGTCCATTGCTAAACTTCTGACAAAATCTGTTTGCTTTTTTACTCCAGATTTTGTATAAATGTTCAAAACTGCATTCCCCCCCCCCCTCCCCCACATATTTTTGGTTTTTTTAAGGAAATATTAACAATGGAGGGAGTTTATTCGCCTCATTGTAACTTATGTGAATACCTCTTAAAACACGGAGGACAAGATACCACGATCGTTCAAATATTTTGACTTACAACCATCGTTGCGTATGATGGATCGCCTCTAGTCTTGTTGCGACATGCAGGTCTGGGTACCGATTGTAGACCGGATTGGTGCGGGGGACCAATTTCCTCCTGCTTCATCTCTTGGGCAGTTTGACATGTCTTCAGTCTTCTAGGTATAACTCTCTCTACACAATTCCAAATGATGCGACCCCACCTCCATTGGAAAGCTAACTCAAAGGGCTATCTTCACACCAAGTTTCATCAGCGTACCTGCTCTTTTGCTCCTCCGCCCAATGCCCCCCCCATCCCCCCTCCCCTCCCCACATATTTTTGGGTTTTTAAGGAAAAATTAACAAGGGAGGGAGTTTATTTGCCTCAATCTTTACTTATGTGAATAACTCTTAACACACGGAGGACAAGATACCACAAGCGTTCAAAAGTTTTCACTTATAACCATCGTTGCGTATGATGGATCGTCTCTAGTCTTGGTGCGTCCTGCAGGTATGGGTACCGATAATAGAACCGGATTGGTGCGGGGGACCAATTTCCTCCTGCTTTATCTCTTGGGCAGTTTGATATGTCTTCAGTCTTCTAAGTGTAACTCTCTCTACACAATTCCAAATGATGCGACTCCACCTCCATTGGAAAGCTGACTCAAAGGGCTATCTTCACACCAAGTTTCATCAGCGTACCTGCTCTTTTGCTCCTCCGCCCATTGCCAAACTGCTGACAAAGTCTGTTTGCTTTTTTACTCTAGATTTTGTAAAAATGTTCAAAACTGCATGCCCCCCCCCCCTCCCCCCCTCACATATTTTTGGTTTTTTTAAGGAAAAATTAACAAGGGAGGGAGTTTATTTGCCTCAATCTTAACTTATGTGAATAACTCTTAAAACACGGAGGACAAGATACCACGATCGTTCAAACGTTTTCACTTATAACCATCGTTGCGTATGATGGATCGCCTCTAGTCTTGGTGCGTCCTGCAGGTCTGGGTACCAATAATCGAATCGGATTGGTGCGGGGGACCAATTTCCTCCTGCTTCATCTCTTGGGCAGTTTGACACGTCTTTAGTCTTCTAGGTGTAACTCTCTCTACACAATTCCAAATGATGCGACTCCACCTCCATTGGAAAGCTGACTTAAAGGGGTATCTTCACACCAAGTTTCGTCAGCATACCTGCTCGTTTGCTTCTCCGCCCTTTGCTAAACTTCTGAAAAAGTTTGTTTGCTTTTTTACTCCAGATTTTGTAAAAATGGTCAAAACTGCATGCCCCCCCCCTCACATATTTTTGGTTTTTTAAGGAAAAAATAACAAGGGAGGGAGTTTATTCACCTCAATCTTAACTTATGTGAATAACTCTTAAAACACAGAGGACAAGATACCACGATCGGTCAAACATTTTCACTTACAACCATCGTTATCATTATGGCCTGTTGGCGGTAACTCTACCGTAGCTCTATTTTGTGGTTTAATGCTCGATTACTATCAGACCTTTCAGTCCGCCAGCTAATTCTCACATTTAGCCCACCAGCTCCCTTGGCAGGGTATAGCTGGCCCATGCATGACTCTATCAGATTCCCGAGCAAATTCATTCCTCCTGTCATCCTAAACTACACGGGGTGCGAGTTGGAGCTAGACATGATCCTGCCATGACCTAGGCTCCGGTCCGCCAAACAACGACTCACTCTTGACCAGCTTAGACTGAGCCAAGTTTCCTCGAGATACAAGGCTAAGTCTCACTGTCAGACTACCTGGCAGTGCACTTTCGCCAAGATCCATCGTGATAGCCGAGTTACTAAACAAGCCGTGTTAGCCTGCCATGCTCCTCTACTAGTTTCACCTACGAGTCCATAGCTTGATCGCCATGATCTGTCCAGATACTCTGCCACTATCGGTTAGCCAAGCACACTTTTGCTTACCGGACGTGATCGAACTGAGGCCGTCCCGATAGAGATCAATCGATGCCTTACCGATCCGCGGTACAGTGGTTGGCACTGCCTGTCAAGCTTTCCTCTCTGATCATCGATGCCTTCACCGATAATTACCTGTTTGTCATCGCGGACAAGGCATGTATCGTACTGATGCATCAGGGCCTACTCTAGGCTTACCAAGCCAGTCAGCGATCTCATCGCGCACTGCCCTTGCGGACTGCTCAGTTATCCCCTTTGGCCAGTGGTAGATCGGTCGTAGGCCTCCCCGAGGGCCTATCGACACATCCCAGGGTTCGATCGTGGATACTACCTGATTGCCACTCTTGGCACGGTCGGGTCGTCGAGTGTCCGTACCGATGACCGTCTCACCGATACGTCAATCGTGGGATGATCCGAGGCTCTCTCGTCCTGATCATCACTTTCTCTCGGTGCCTTGTCGAGGCGTCACTGGGCCCTGTTGAGGCGTCACCAATGCCTTGCACTGATGCCCTCTCGAGGCGTCACCAATGCCCTCTCGAGGCGTCCCCGACCTTTCTCTAGGTTACTCGGTACCCAGTCGTGTTGTCACCGGTATCTGACCGATGTCAACCCTTGGCGCTACCGAGGCCTAGCGTTGGTACCTAGTCGTGTTGTCATCGAGGCACCCCGAGGCCATACCGATGCCAACCCTTGGTGCTACCAACTCTGCCTTGCATGTCTTGATCTCTATCCGTCCCAGGCCTTGCCTTGCCTATCCGGATCTCTATCCATCCCAGGCCTTTCTACTACTACTCTACTGCATAACCCATACTACTAAGACTACTACATGAAATCTATAAAAGAAAAGAATAGAAAGAGAGTATTAGGTACGAATCGCGCCTTACCTTATACCGCTGCTCCTTAGGGTGGGGTGATGAGTTCCTTCTCAAGCTCCTCCTATTCTTTCTCTCCTAAGCATATTTATCTTTGGCTCTGGAGAGAAGATAATATTTTATGTGTGTAAATAATGAGGTCCCTTGCCCTATTTATACTAGACCAAAAACTCTAGGGAGAATATTGCATTTCCTTATTCTTTTCCACCTCTTTACTACATGGGCCAAGCCCGCTTTAACCTTCTTCCTCCCCACGTTTTATTTTTTCCTTTTTTGCCCCTCTTTACTAACTCCTTAAACCTGCGCCTTAGTTACCTATTCCTAAGTGATGCGATTTCTTTATTTTTTGTTCTAAGTCATCCTCCAAAAGCCCCATACTGGTTTTGAGATGTTACAAATTCTCCCCCCTTGAAATGGAGCCGTCCTCGGATCCAAGACGAGTACCGATAGTTATCGATTCCAATTGGGGGCCTAGCTAGGTATTTTCTTACGAGTCTTTTACTCATTCCAATGCTTATCCTAAACTTAGTCTACAATAAACATTGAAATCTTTATTGAGTAAAATAAAGAAAGCCAAAACATTGCAAGCTAGCTAAGAATAATTGAACAAGAAATTTTTAGAAAAGCAAAACCAAAACCAAGCAAAAACCTTAACCTAACTCCAGCTAACTCCTTAGTACTCCTCTGCCCTTTTGCCATTCTTAGCTCTGCCGGGGCTTGTTGCTGATGGCGGGTTGTCCCAGTAACGTTTCCACTCTGGCTCGACCTCGCTCCATATATCAGACTCGTCCTCCGACTCCACTAGCCACCCATCTGATACTCTTTCTGCTTCCTTACCTGGGCTTGGATTGATACTTAGGTTGGCGCGTGCCCTATAGGCGTTCAGGAAGTATGGCCATTCTGCCGGCATTGGGATGTGTCTGTCATCATAAGCTGCTGCCACCGGTAGGGCAGGTATGGGGTTCCCTTGGTCCCCGAACATCCCTTGCTCCTTTCATGGCTCCTTATCTCTGCCCATCTTCTCAAGCATGGCGGCATTGTCCGCCAACCGTGCCGCAGTATGGTAGGTGCTCCCGCTAAGAGCCATATGGAATTCTGTCCTTAGGCCATTCCAAAATTTGAGTAGAACTGCATTCGGATCTTGAGTGCACTTGGTGGCGGTCTTTAGCGGCATGAACTCCTTGAAGTATTCCTCAACTGTCTTGTCGCCTTGTGTGATTTTATCAAATCGTTGCTGCCAGTTTGCTAAGACACTTTCAAAGGGATGGAGGGTTACCGTAGCATGTTCCACTATCCATGGTGTTGGTGGTTCAGCCTTTGGGACCCGCGGCTCGGATCTACACCCTATCGGCCAGTCCTGATGGATCAGGAAGGCGGCCCGCCTCTTGACTCGCAATCGGGGGGTCGCTGATGGCTCCGCCCAAGCACCATCCGCCGCTTGGGGAGCCATCTTGAAGATCTGGGGGTGCAGATCTTGATCCATCGGCGCGTCGACTGGCGCTTCTTCTCTAGTCCAAGAGAGGTGACGCGTTGATGGTCGAGACTCCATGCTTGGTTACCGGCTGCCTCGGGCTGGTGGTTCTTCCTCCGGATCTTCCTTGGTTTGGATCCGAAGCTTATTGCCTTCAACTCGGACGATTCTCGCTGGCATTGTGCTCTATAGGGTTTTTGCTCTCCAAATGAGAAATGAGAAGTGAATGAGAAAATAAGGAGGATCCTAGGCGTTTATATAGCGTCAGATTCCCTCTCCACCAAGTAAGAGAATATCCATTCTCCCTTTGTGATAAATGCCGATTTCCTTGTCGGATAATCACGAAAGATTTCGTAATTATGGGGATGATTATCCGGTTTCCATTTCCGATAGTTACACCCCCTTTTTTCTTTAAATGGATGAATATCCACTTCCCGTTTCTAATAACTATGGAAAGATTCTCTCCATATCTCCTGAGAATATTCCCGCCTTGATGCTCACTCTCCACTCCCTCCTCCGTAAGCATCCGACGGCCCACGGCTCCCATCTCCTTAGCCGCGGGATTTATAGGGTTTTGTGGTGCCTTGTTTGGGCTCCTGAGATTTAGGGCTTTAAGGTAAGGCTTCCTTAAGGCCCATACCTCATTTAAAGCCTAAAACCTCAAAAAATTTTATATCTATACCTATTTAAAAACGAGAGGAACATTTCTGTCCCCATGGAGAAAATTTCCGTTTCCCCTGGTTGTTTACCGCAACCATGTACGCGTTGAACGTAGGGAACGTACATGGTTCCTATCGTGTCCATAAGAGACGTTGAGGTCAACAACATGACAACCAGACTTTCCTTTGGCTAGTCCCAAGAGATCTTTTTAACTGCCATAGATCCTCTTAGTACTAGGAAGCTATTTGGACTCCCTAGTGTCAACGACAACCAAGGTTGAACCCTCAGTGCATGGGCTAACAACACGGGCAACCAAGGCTGAATCTTCAGCACATGGTGCCAATAACACTGGCGGCAACTATGCTCGGTGCGTAGACCGCAGCACAGTACCTTAACTACTATGCCCAGAGGCCCTTCTCTAGTCGGCCCGTCAGTGGACTTTCTACCAGGTCTTCTAGCGAACAATTGGACGCTAGGTCACGCCAATGACAAACAAGGCGGAACGCATGCCCATACATACGCCTTATGCAATAATTAAATTGGTGGTATCGTGAACCTACTATCGTATCAGATTACATGCTTTAGACTCTCCTAAGGTTCACGATCAAGTTATCTAATCTGGTTTTAACCTAGTCTTAATACCTCTACGTTCTCAAGCAATAGTCAAAGCATTTCAATCAATACCTTTTGCCCCATATGGTCTGCCCAGGTAAGCATGGCTATCCCATAACGTTACCCGTGACAACATCTATGGCCATACGGTGACCGTCCTTACAGAAATACAAACATAAGACTATCTGTTAACAGTGGAAGACTCAGGATCCTGCCTTGGCCATTACTGGCCTAAGCGCTCACCTGGCCTTGCCTCTAACCCTGGAGTCGTATACGGCCGGTACGAGTTTACTAAGCCTCCTTAGCGCGTCTAACAATTATCGAGTTGCCCGAAGCATTACTTGTCTGACTTACGATATTCTCTAGTAGTCTGTCAAGTCCAACAAACAAGCGAACCATCGAGTATCATTACGGCATGTTGGCTGTAACTCTACCATTGCTCTATTTTGTGGTTTAATACTTGATTAGTATTGGACCTTTCAATCCGCCAAGGTAATTCTTACATTTGGCCCACCAGCTCCCTTGGCAGGGTATAGCCGGCCCATGCATGACTTTATCGGATTCCTGAGCAAACTCATTCCTCATGACTTCCTATGCGAGTTGGAGCTAGACATTATCCTGCCATGACCTAGGCTCCGGTCCGCCAAACAACGAGTCACTCTTGGGCCAGCTTAGGCTGAGCTCGTTTTTCGTGTCAAAGAGAAAGAGATTTGGGCGAACTCATGCTTGGCAGAGCTACCCTATTAGGAGAATTTTATATAAAAAAAAAGTGCTTATTTACTTGTTATTTGATTGATGATTTGGTTTGAAATGCTTGGCAGAGCTATCTTGTCCTGTTCCTTAGTAAGTCTTATTTGTCTCTCTTCTCTCATCTAGTGTTTGGGTTCGACCTCTTGCTTATATGTATTAAAGGATGCACATAGTATCTCTTTGTTACTCTTAGGATATAACATTGTCTTAGACAAAACTGCACCATAAGTAGAGATGTTAAAACGGGCTAGCCTGGCCCGTTAAGGCCCGGGTCTGTTTCTGTCTGAAACCGTTAAGGTCCGTTTAGTAAAGATCCATTTGTGGCCCGTTTACATTTCAGCCTGTTAGATGTAACATGGGCCGTTAAGGCTCGTTTACAAGTTATTTGATAAAAATAGATTTTGTTAACGTTTGATTTATTTAACGTTTTTAGCATTTTTTCGTAATGTTTTTTAAACATAATAATCAGTTATATGTTTTGTGTCCAAATATGTAATCAAACTTACGATTTCACATTCCAAACATTAAATAAATTTCAAAGGTTCATGGGCAAATCAAATTCAAAAACAAAGTATCAAACACAGAAAAGTGAAGTATAAGTCTATAAGATATAAGTTTAAAACGACCAATACTCAGATATAACTTTGTTGTCGAATATCTTCTTCAGCTTCTCATCACAGATTTAACCTTCTTTGTCTTGTGGATCCTGCGAGAACCAACATTACTCATTTCAGTCACCACAAAGTTCACACAAGTAAAAATTGTTCATTTTGATGAAAAGTTATCATTAAATGTCAAAGAACACTTGAAATCTAAAACCAAAGAACTAAGAGAGATTAAAACATTAGAAAATACTTAAAGAACACTTGAGAACCTAAAACCAAAGAACTAAGAGCTATTTCAGATTCTAAACAAAACAGTACACAACTCCACAAGATGATTCAACTCTGCAGAGCAAGACCACAAGAAAACCTTATCCAGTTTTATTTTAATCCATAAGAAAATTAAAAAAAAACCTGTTTCAAACCCTAGCATTTCAATCACTCTAAAACACCACAATCCAAAACCCTAATACCTAAAGAGAAATCACACAACAAATTGAAGAAACACCAAAAAGCCAAAACATTTCAGAGAGAGAAATGACTATACTTAAGGTCTCCAACAAGCCAACAATTATAACAAGAACCCTCCAAAGAACCTCTTCTCCTCAAGACTCAAGATAACATTCAGAAGCACCAATCTCATCAAATCATGTACTGGTCTTCAAGAGTCCTGAATCAAGACCAAACCCATAACAAGTTAATGCTTCAATTCCTCAGACTTAGGTGTAAAAGTCCTGTCGAAAACAATGAAGAAGAAACATCAAGTTCACATAACCTAAACAAAGATTCACTTTTTCCTCTCTCAAAACTCAAACAGAAACAACAAAGAATCATCAAAGTATCATCATTTTCATTCACTATCAAAGTATCATCAAAGTACCATCAAGTTATGTATTCATGATCACCATCAAAGTATCATCATCATCATCATCATCACTAAACAAAGATTCACTTTCCCCCCTCAAAACTCAAACACTAACAACAAAGAATCGCTCTAATCAATACAATAGCACATATCGAGTCCCAGAGATCAAAAATTTGGAATTTTGTGACATACCCATGATAAGCATAGCATCAGGAAGAGCACCAAGCATAGGAAGAAACAAACCACCGACAATACCAGGACCTAAGATCTCAAGTAAAAGCTCACTTCCAGCAAGGAGGAAGAGAAGTTCACGACTCGAGGTTCGGAGAAAGGAGGAGAGTTTTATCAACCCTAACAAATATCCAGATAAAACTACGTCGTTTCTCCGAAAAGAAAAAAGAACAGTTATATGGGCTATCCGTTTAGTTTCTTAAAAGTCCGTTTAATAAATGGATCTTAACAGGCTTATCAATTTACGTCCGTTTATCTTTAACTTGTAAACGGATCTAAACGAGCTGATTTTTATTAAACAGGCCCGATTAAACCCATTTATTTTGAGTCCATTTTAACATCTCTACAAAAAGTTGATTTATAGAACTAAAATTTAAAATGTATATATATTTTAATCAAAATAAGGTTTACAATGATAATAACATTATTCTTGGTTATATTTGATCTATTCAAAACTACTACCAATAACTAAATGTTTAGATTTTGCTTCCACAATACATTTTATCTTAGATAGGTGAGTTAATACTATTATATAATTATGTTAATATTGACCCGGGTAAAATTTATGTTTGGCTCCGCCACTGCTTACAACTTGGATTGCCAAACCGTAGGTCTTTTGATAATCTTTTTTTTCCCTAAGCATTGCAACTAAATTAAAATTAAGTTAGGTATAAGCCTTATGATGTACACACGCGTACGATAAAGATATTGTACTACAAAAGGCTTCAAACAGTTATCTATCTATATATAACTTGAATATGACTTTGATATATACTACTATATGTAATTAATTACATTTAAGTCTTTTTACGTTATATATTGTAGTTCGATTGCTTTCTTTTTCAGCTTTTCTTAGTAAGCCTCTTACAGAAGCTATTCTTTTTATCTCCTTGCTGTCCCAGCAAAATCATTTATAGACACAGGATTTATTATTATATACGACAATTCATTAATGATTTAAACAAGTATACTTTGAGAAAGATATGATTCCGGTTATATGAAAAAAGGGAAACAAAATACTACACAAATGCTCAAGCTATGGGTGTCTACCTATAATCCGTTTCTGATTCCGGTTACTTTTTTTGTGTTTGATTTTTGCGTTCAGTAACTTCAGTTTGCAGGTTGTATAATACATATATATTATATGAAGATACTGTAATAATCCGCCAACTATACATTTATGTAACTATATCAATGTAAGAATAATATTGTATTAATACGCTCCTATTTTTTGGCATGTAATAAACTTCGATCTATATATATATAAGTATATTTTAATATTTAAAAGCTGACTAATAAAATCGAATAGCATTGCAGTCTTTTGTGTTGGAACTCATCCAAACCCGAGGAAAAAAAGGAAAAAATATGATAAATCATGATTAAAATATTGCACAATGATTGTAATTTATAAAATGTTTTTTTTTCTCTTGTCAGAATTAAATTGTGAAATCAAAATAAGGGCATAAAATCTATGTAATGTAATGTACTGTGTGTGTGTGTGTGTGGGACGTATCTAATGAAATCTGGACACAATCTGATCCAGCGATGCAGTGGTTACTGATCTTAAAAACAAACATAAAAAAGATTTTCTTTTTTTAATTAAAAGATAAAAATAAAAAGCTTATAAAGAAGAGACCACCATTAGAGATCTCTCTGATTCCTCAGCTCAAAGCTAACCAACCAACCCCACACAGATACACGCTCGAGTATTTGTGGGGTTTTCTCTCTCTAGCAATACTTTCTCTCTCTAGTTCTTGATTTTTTTTTTTTAAACCAAGAAATGGGTAGTAGTTTCTTTGGGAGACCAAAGATGGGTGGATCTTCTTCTTCGTCACCAACATCATCATCTTCTTCTCCGGCAAGGAGAGGGAAGAACAAGAACGGTTCGGACAAGCCTAAGCAGCCGCAGAGAGGTCTTGGTGTGGCGCAGTTGGAGAAGATTAGATTACATGGGGAATTTAACTGCAACAGTTTCAATACTTACCCTTCTTATCATCCCTCAACTTTGAATCATCAGGTACAGATTTCACAAATGTATACATAGATAGTCGATCCATGTATATGTTTCTAACGTTTAGAACTTAAGAAAAAAACTCTGGTTTCAATCTTGACTCTGACATTAAGGATGACTTTACTTGGGATTTGCTTTACGTTTGATCATGATACTAATTGTAAAGGATTTGCCTTCATCTGTGTGTTGAGAAGATATTAGAGCTATGATCTTCACGTTTATAGCATAACATCCTGATCATCCATCCATATATAGGGCACAAAATTATATGTTTTTATACATAATGTCTAAATCGAATTACAAGGAATAATACAGATCTAGATACATATTCATCATGCGTTTGTTTCATTTTATTGATTGAAATGGGCTTTATGAATATTTATGTGACTAGTAGTTTTGGGTATGTGAATGTTGAATAATGTAGGAGGATGTGAGGATGCAAGGAGGATATCCATCTATACCATCTTCATCACCGTCCTTTTCATATGTATCATCATCACCGTCATCAACTCCTTATGGCTTTCATCCAAACATGTTGGTACGTATGCCACATTCATTTTTGTGTGTATATTATTGTGCATATATGTGTATATAATTATAATGTATCTAGTAGTACAATTTATTTGTTTTCACAAACTAAGGATACACAACATCACATGATAGTTCTTAAATGCATATCTTTCTAGATTTGGAGGAAATTTAAACCAGAATCTTAACTTAGTTAGAAATCATTTTCATTTCAAATATCTCATCATAAATACGCAAAATCTTCAAGTATATCCGTACGATCATGTTTTCTACATATGAAACAGTTTTTAAGGCAATTCAAACAAATTTCATACTCTTGTACTTCTAGTTACCAATTATAGTTGTGAAAAGAAAGCAAAAGGAATAAGATCCATCTAATTAAAACTCAGTGGTAATAATCATAATCATTTTTTTCTCAAATGGATTTTTTCATTTATTCTTTTGTGATCTCACAGATGAATGCAAGTAATGATCAATACGAGAGAACAACAATAAGATACGGAGATTCTCAGCCTCACATAGCACCAAGGTTCATGCATATATTATATTTAATTTATATGTTATGTTTTTATGTATATCTGATATATCTATTGATAGTAAATCTAATAATAATTTGTTACAATACAGTTGGAACCCGGGCTACGGTATCTTGGAGAGCCAACATTTTGTGGAACCAAACATAACCAGACACTTCTTACACGAGGTCATTACTTTATACATAAACCCATTTATATATTCATGTTTCAAGAGCTTTAATCATCTGTGTGAATTGTTTCAAAATTGGGACTTGATATATGGATCTCTCTGAAGGATTTTGTTACCCATCGTATAGGATCCAAGAAATAAATCGTTGGGATCGGGTATTCAGAACTTCGAAACGATTGACGCAACTGAGCCAGATTTGGAGTTAAGATTATCACTTTAATTAATGTATGAACTCATATTATTTTGAAAGAGGCCATGGATTTATTACACATTCAAAGCAAATTAGAAAAATAATAATATATATAGGTCTTTTGATTTTTGGGTACCGGCTTATTAAGAAATGTTTTTTCTTTCATTCTAAAGAGTATGTTTGTAAATCTACATAATTTCATATAAATCAGCATTCATGATATTGATAAGTCATTAAAGTCCATAATTTTTTAACTGTTAAAGCCATGCAAATGCAGTGTCATTTTGAATTTAAAAAGAAAGGTGTTGTCTAAATTACCATAAAAATGCAGTAGTATTTGAATTAGCTAATAAAGATTTTGTTAAAGTTACTAAATATCTTTACTAGATTTCGAAGGGGTCCTACAACTAAAAAAAATTCATGTTAACCTAATCCTACAAGTATCTAGGTTTATATAAAGACTGATAGATTTATATTCACTAACAAGTAAAAAAACTCTAGCAAAAATTAAAAGAAACTAATATTACATGCAATGGTTTCCGATATAAATACATGCTCACAATTACAATTACTTAAAAGGATGATGAGTTGATATATATTTTTGTAAGTAACACTGGCTTTCTTATGTATTATCCTTAAGAAAAAAAATAGACGAAAGTAAATTCGGATGGATATCAAAATGTTATCCATATGCTTTTATATGATTATATATGTTGTAAGAAGAGCCAACAATGGTACGACGTTATCAAACATGATGTTGACTGCTTGCTTTATTGATTAAGATTAAAATTTACTGTTAAGTAATTAATTGGGTGGCTTCTTCATTCTCCTAAATGAAAATTAAAAGCGATACAACAATTTGGACTGATGATGCATGATGGTGATTGGTGACATTGATATAATTATGATTTCTAAACAAGATTAACAAAAACGCGATTGGTATTATCTTTTACTCATTATCAAACTTTTTCTCGTACAATATTTGTCTATTTACCATTGATCGAGATTTATTGTGGATATAATAATATTCAAATCCTGCTCAACGCCCCACCGAAAGTTATTCTTGAGTCATCTTGACTGATCACTAGATTTGATTACTTTCGAAATCACGTTTTAGTCATGTCTTAAACTTTTGGACCTTTATGAATTTGATTAATCTAAATGAAGAATGGCTGTTTACAACGTTAGTTCACCACTGACGAAATAATAATGATTTCTAATGCAGAAGACACTAACATTTAAGTATTCAATATATGTCATGTAAATCAAGTAATAATTCTGAGAGTCCGACCGAAATTTATCGAGTGTACTTCTAATCAGTCGTAGTATTTGAGGTATCGAATCAATAGAGATAAAAAACCACATAATAGAAATGTAAATTAAGAATATACGCTAACTCGAAGATGGGGTTTATGGTTGTCATTTTGGTTTGAAAACGTTGCAATAATGATTTTGAAAACAATATGATTCAAACGTCGGGCTTCTTATGGTAACAATACCCCAAGGATCAGCTCTCGCAGTCCATGACACAAGTAACAAATATTAATGATCAAGTTCAATTGTTCGTTTGACTCAAGCGATCAACTCTCGCAGTCGCGAGTACCAAACTCACTAGTATATCGGTTCTGACAAATCAGCAGAGCGGCTAGCACACATGAATTATCTAAGATCTGTTTCAAGATGACCAATTGTAACGCCCATGTTCATTATCTAAACCGAGGCGCCACTGATGAACACTTAGGCATCCGATCAGAGGTTCCCGGAACACATCCAAAATCCCTAGACTAGAGTCCTACATGTTCATCCCCGTCGGATACGCCTCAAGGCTTGCCAACCTGAGACTTACCAGATGGTTTGTTCGTCCGGACAAAGACTAATATCATATGAAATCCGAGTCATTTTAAAAACTTATTTTATATATCTTTTACATAAGATTTTGAACGGTTTACAAAGTATAAACGTTACGAGTCTAACACTCCAAAACGACCATTTACATAATAAGTATTAATCTTTACAGAAAAGGCAAGAAAATCTACCACTGATTTTCCTAACGTTCCTTCGTGCTCCCCAAGGTCTATCCGCTAAAGGTTAACTGCAAAACAAGTTGAGTCGTGAGCACTAATTGCTCAATGGGTCTAGGGTTTCCCTAAAGAATTCCATTTCCCATCCAAACCCAAAATAACAATCAACACACAAGCATGCAACAACAATCAACGACATGTTATTAACGTTTTTAGTTTCATAAAGCCTAGGCGTAGACTATTCCCATTACGTGTAACCAAAGGCATCGTTCGGTCCATAACCACAAAGGCTAAAGACTTAGGATCCTTAATCATTCTTGTGGCCTTAAACATAAGGAAACCACATCGGGAATATGCATCGTCATGCATTACACGGTTCAAGCTGCAATCCCGTCTCCCCGTGTCTTCGTGTACTTAACCGAAATCTTTATCGGTCAAGGCACGGCCTCAAGAGAATATCTTTCCGCGTTCAATAATTTTTATAAGTTTTACTAACACTTAAGTTATGAGTAAACTTATACGATTTCATACTTAGCATTCATTAAGTGTTTTCAGCACTTAGGCAAATTCTTAACAAACGCAGCATGAACCTCAATCAAATAATATTCAAGAACACTTAGCAAAATTTTAGATTTCGTGTATAAACCTCTACGATTATAATTCAATATGATCAAGCAAGCAACAAGAAACCCACTCAATTGTTTTGCAGTAAAACAACAAACATAACCAAAGACTCACCTATTACTTGGTGAAAGTATGTGATTTGATTCACTCAATGAATCCTACTCTCGGCTGCCTTAGGTTCGGACTGATGAACTTTCCGAGTGAAGATCTGTTCCATTAGATCATACGAAAATTACTAAGGCAACACTTAGAGTTTTCTTAAGGAAACTAGATGGAAAGTTACTCGGACATTACCTAGATCGGATCAAGATGAACTTAGGACTTCGCTGATCTTCTGGAAATCTAACTGGAAATGATCCAACTCCTAAGCGGTTCGGAAACTGCTTGGAAACGGATCGCGATAAACTGACTGATCAGACGGTTCACGTACTGATCCCTCGGACACAGACTGATCTGATGGATCGTGGTGACAAGAAAATTTGGACTGAGTAACACTTAGACTGATCACGGTAAAGAAACTGATCCTAAGATTCCCAAGTGTTTCCTAGGTTTCCTCGAAATTTCTCTAGAACGGTTCACGGTGATTAGCAAACAGACTTATGAACGGACAGAGCAACGATTGATCGCGGTGAACTAGATGATCGAACAAAGTATCTCTTGGATAAACTGATTTGATCGAAGTGATCGGACAAGGTTTAGGATCAGACAAATTATCTGCGGTGGGCTGGACTTCTCGGAACAAAGGTTCGCGGTGGACTAGATTATTTCGGACTGATTTGTTTAGCATAAGGCTGCAAGTTTCTATGGATAAAACAAGATCTAAGGCCTTGTATATATAGGCTCGACCAAGCTGGTAAAGCAGCTGGGCACTTGGCTGATCGGATCCACCGAGAAGGCTTCCTGCCGCGACATGTGGCAAGGACAAAACTGAGTAGAGGCTGGTCATTGCTTCAGATGATGGAAAGAGGCAGCTCTTGCTTAAGCTAGCTTCGGCCAAGGGAAACCCATGAGGAATTTAGCCACGAAACAAATATTTGGACATCTGTGCGTTGAAAGGAGGATTCTGACCAACCCATGAGGAATTTAGCCACGAAACAAATATTTCCATATCTTTGAGCCATCAAAGACATGCGGCGAATTGGTTTGAGGTTAACGATTCATAATTAAAAGTTACTAATTTTCTAAACCGGACATTGCTCGTCTTGCCTTATTTCAAGGCAGTCATTTGTTTAGAGACCAAGGGAGCTTGTGCATCAGCTAGAGATTTTTAAGAAAGCATTCACATGTAGCAATGGCCATTGGATCATGTGGATCTAATTATATCCTTACTTACCCAATTTGGAGTTTAATGAACCATTTAATGTCCAATGATTTTTCCTTTTGAGCTGTGCAACTTTAAGACTTTCCAAGACATTCAGAAGCTATCAAGACCGTTGGTAGGTCTCTTGTAGTTGAGCTTATAAAGCTCATCTCTTTTCTCATTGTAAAAATCACATTTCAATCCAGAAATAATCATAGTATTTTGTTCTTTTCTTTTAAATGTGTTTTTCTTGAAGAGTTGATTCTTTCTTTGGCCTTAAGTGCGCGATTCACCTAAATCTTTAGAGGCTGCATCTTAGCTTGTTTGTGTGATTCAAACAATTTATTTTGTTCATAGATTGAAAGAGTCAGTCAATCCCATCGATTGAGAGAGTCAATAAAACCACCACCTTCCATCTCAACATCACACCCATTTCTGCAAGAAAACTTTTAAACTCTTGATTATATCGTGAACATAAGTTTGGTGGATTCCAATATCAATGTCCCATGAGTCCTCCTCGATGAGGTTTTCCTATCAGTAATTCTCTCGTTGATCCTTGGGCAATACAAAGCCTTTTTCTATGAACAAGGATTCCATTATGTTGATAAAACATTCCAGATGTGGCTTTTTGTTGGTCTCCTTGAATACTTCTAGGAAATATGGATCACTTTCGTACAACGCCTTGATGTGTTCAAATCCCATAATTTTAGCCTCCATTGTACTGATGAGAGCATGTCTTCTTGATAAAGCATCATTGGTGCGGATTGAGCAACAATTTCGAGATCGGTGCAAAGAATAGAGGAACTAGGTTTAAACGTAATATCACGAAGAAAAAATGTGTATAGAATTATTTATTGAAGGCGATGTCCTCATTTTAGAGGAATACATCAAGTATTTATACAAGTACAAAGTCGGTCGACATAACCCTAAAAGATAAATGGAAAATCTCCTAAAAGATAAAAGGAAGATATATTAATTCTAAGTAATTCATTTTATCCGAGATAAGTCTTCCAATTTGCTTGTATTTGCCTAGGTCGGCCGACGCTCCTTATCGGGCCGAGATGTCCACATAGGTCCTCGCTGGCCCATTTCTCTGAGATGCTTCCCGAAGCTCCATGGCGGATCGGATGTTGGTTGGGTATGGTAATGGGTATCAAACCCGGTACCACCAACTAGTCCCCCCTGAGTTCAGCGAGTATTACGTAAGCAAGCTCGACCAAAACGTACTGAGGAATATTTGCCCAACTCAGATCTTGATTCGACACGTTGCTTCGCCATTACACGCGACACGCTTTGGACCGCTCATTCTTGAAAGGACATTGAAGAGGCGGCTCGGTTAGCTCGTGTCTGCCGCCAAGGTTTAATGATTACCCTAGACTTTTGCGCCTTAGAGTATAAATGCCGGATCTTTCGATCTTTGGATTTTTCTTATTTATTCGTCATCCGAACAAGGTAAAATATTCTTTCTCCCTCCTCTCTCATCCCTTTTCATTACGCATCTGCATTTTTAGGGTTTATCCTTTGCTTTATACAACTCCGATCATGACAAAGATTTTCAAACCTTTATCTCCTTCTTTCTCTCCGGAAATAAACACCAGTCTCGATGTCAACCATAAGACTCCTCCGGACAATTTCGACCCTACTTCTCTTTCGACAGAGATCGAAGCGTCGTCATCAAGATTGGCGCCGGATTGTGCTAACATTTCAGAGCAAACCGGTGAGAATCTTGAGGCTTCGACTCCGTTTGTTAGTACGAGTGATCGTACGAGAGGTGGATCTGGCGAACAGTATCCAATGAACAGATTAACCAAGAACAGGTTGCTCAAGAACAGGTCGTTCAAGAGATCTTGGCTGTTCAGTTCGATATTTACAATATCTCTCCTTCATTATCAGATGAGAGGTCGTTGGATTCGATGAGGAGAGTTTGTTGCATGTCAAAGGAATTAGAATTCCTGGCCCCCAGACCCCATGAATGTCCATAGGATTGTCCTGCGGGTTACCTCTGTCTTCACGAAAAGGTGTTTGTTGATTGTTTCCTGTGGTTCCCGTTGCCTTATGCCTTCGTAAGGTATTGTGAGAATAGGAACATCTGCTTCTCACAGATGACGATGGCCGGTACATGCAATCTCGTGGTACTTATAGTGCTTGGTGCCGAGCTCGGCATTAACTTTTCTGTCGAAAAGTATGAACAGATTTTGGTGATGAAGGAGGGTCAATTCCCTGGCCGTTTTTACAACAACATGAAGGATGGATGTAAGTTTATCAAGCGGAAAAGTAAAATCGGCAAATGGTTTGACCGATACGTTTTCGTGAAGATAAATGATGCTTCGGTCCAGGATACCACCAGGACTTATCATAGTCGGTGGAATCCTTCTATGGGTAGATTTTCATAAATCTTGCATGCATGTACCGCTTTAGCATTCATGATGCCTTTTTCCAATACATTTGTGTTGTATTATGTTTTGTAGTTCCTCATCCCCTCTCGTGGATTTACCTTTCAGAGAAGACCTCAACAGATTAAGGGTATGAAATCATCGCTGGGACGATCTGTCCTACAGTCGTATAAATCGTGCTCGTGACAGACTTGGTAATGACTCTCTACGAATTACTTTAACGTTATAAAGTTTTATTTTTTTGACTTCAAAGTCTGACATCGCTTTGGACGTTTATTTTTTTCCAGATATTTGGAATTGCAAATATTCGGCCGCAGAGATGAAAGGTGCTACTTCTGGTATCCTTGCGTTCAATACTCCTACCATCCCAATCCGTCCTAGGAAATCCATGAGACTTTCTGAGGTGTCCAGGAGGTCGGATGTCGAGGTCACGGCCGATCCGTCTGCCATAGTTGTTATCCAAGACTCTGAGGATAATACTGAATGCATCTCCCTTCCAAATAAGGGAGAGAACCTAGCTGTCAGAGATGGTTCTCAGAAGATCTCTTCTGCGATTGATGCTGTCAATATGAAAAGGGCCGATGACGCGTCAGCTCGGGGGTCGGTCTCTGAGGAGTATAACGAGCCAAAAACTTGATGCACACTAAATGATCAATTCTAAAGCAATTCTCAAAGAGTGCTATAAGTTTCAATTCCTCAATTACTAATCCACAAGTGCATGGTAATATGTCATTGTGTAATCAAGGGTCATTCTTCCACAAGGATTATGACAAAGGCAATAAGAATGCAAAGAACTTAGTAAGCTAAATCTATCAATGGTTTTGGGGGTTTTCTAATGATTCCTAATGACAATTATGAAACTAGATGAAAATATGAAATGACAATAAGTAAATGACAAGATGAAATTATGAAATGCAAAGCATTAAACAAGAAACAAGATAAAAGCAACAAGACTAATGACAATACTAAAACTTATTAAGCAAATTTCGAATTCAAGACTAAAAAGCTATGGATCATGGGTTTAAGCAATTGATTCAAGTTCATTAACTATTGGAGAGTATTCCAAAGCTTTAATCAAGATCAATCCTAGAGCAAATATCTCTAATTTAAGACCAATCCACTTCCATGATACTAATCTATTCCTAAATTCCTTAATTACACAAAGTTCTATTTTGCAATTAAACAATTTAATAGCTTTACCTACAAGTCCATATACTCACAATTCTCCTTAAACATTAACTCACAATTACACAAAGTTTCATTTGAATTTCTTCTAGACTTTTTCACAAATACCTTCTAGGTGTGAAAAGACCATGTTCTAAAAGTTGAGTGATCAAGTCAATCCTAGCTTTAAATTCAACTGAAATGAAGGATCTTTCAAGATAACTTTAATGATTCATACAAAGTCTAAAACTTAAACAAAAACATTCAAAAGTCAAGAATTAAGCTCATAAACATAACTTAAGAATAAGGGAGACTAAGAGCTTAGAGTTTTGATGCAATTACAAGTATTTATAGGAAAAGAAGGATGTACCCGGGTCAACCCGAGTCAAACCGGGTCAAACAGGGTCAAACTGCGAAATCAACAAAGGAGCACGATTGTGGACAGACCAAGAGAACGGTTTGTAGGTCGGTCCACTGGCCAAAAATGGGGCAGTGGCTTTTGGAGCTCGGGACCTCCTATGGATCGACCAAGAGACCGACTTCTGGCCGATCCATAGGCCTTCTCGATCCTCCCTTCCTTGTTCTTTATTCTTCCATCTTGATTCTTCTCTTCACTTGTTCCATAATTGCTCCAAGGTTCCATTTGTACATAAAATGGACAAAATATGCATGCAAATGCAAGAAAACAAGAACTTGGACTCTAAACTCGATATAATCTAAAAGGAACAAGATATGCATCAGAACATGTAAAAACCTAAGCTAAATACCTAAAAATATAACTAAAATGCATGCTAAGAAAGGGCAATTTATGCACTTATCAACTCCCCTGGACTTGCCTTTTGCTCCCCCTCGAGCAAACAAAGAGAACAAACCGATGAAGAGGTTTGAAAACAAAGAAAATAAAACAAAGAGATTCAAACAAAGCACTCAACAACATCACCTAAGATAATACAAAGCTATCGCTAAGCGCTTTAAGCACAATTAATCTTCTCGCAATCTATCGCTACTTCAATCTTTTGCCTCTAGACTCAATGATCAAGCATTCACATACCTTGTTATCCACCAATTCTTTAACATTCATTAAGGATTAATGCATGGTCTTCCTTATCAACTATCAAACAATGTTCAAGGCTCGGTAAAAGAAGGTTTAAATGCGAAAGACAGGGCGGTTTTGAAAACAATTTTAGGTGACTCACACTCAAGGAAAAGTAATGCAAAACATCATGTAAAAGCAAGGAAGAAATGGAACAATTGATACATACAAATTAGTGCTTCCATTCTACCCAACCCATATGATTTAAAACTCCTAAATTCTACCCATGATTTTGCAAACTCTTCTTTCCTTTTGGTGATGTAAGCCTTTTGAATCTTCCTTTAAACTTTTTAGCTTACTCTAGGGGTTTTCCTTACTTGCTAGACTCTTTCTTTTACTCAAATCCTTTCCTCTATGGTTTCTTTTTAAACTTTTCTTCTAGCCTTTTTGGGTTCTAGCTTATAGAGGAGATTTCTATTCATAACCAAACACTAGAGTCCTTCTTTAAACTTTAATAATAACAACCTTTCCAGCTCAACTCCTTTTCTTTCTTTGGCTTTCTTTTCATTCTAGATCAAACACTCTTTCTTTTGCCCACCAAAACACTCACCAAACCCAACCCATAAGAACAACAAATCCTAAGCTAATACTAGTCTTAAAACGAGACTAGCTCTAAAATGAAAGCACTTCTTTGTCGTTCCCATCTTCCAAGATTTTACTTGCGTATGCATTTTCAAGAAAATGCCTCACTCAAGAAATCACATATAGGTTTCAAAGGAGGGTCAAGGTTATGCAAGGTAAGGGGAACCAACCTCATTCACATTAGATGTCGTGAATCGGGAAGGCCATTTGAACTAGCAAAGAGTGGTAAAAAGAGTTAAAGAAAGTGCAAATGTGTATATGGTTACTTTGAACAAACATATCAAGTCTGTAAGCAAGAAATTAAAGTCAATATTAGGTTCAAGTTGATAGAATCGGTTTCAAGTCTAATATACTTCAACCTAATCACGAGTTTCGAGCAAAGAGATCAAGATGCAAAGAAGAGATTTCTATAATTAACTTAGCAATATCTACCATTATCCTAAAGATCATATTGAATGCTAAGCCATAAACCTCAAAAACATTTTAAAATATGTTCAATGCAACCTAAATGATCAAACAAATGTATGAAATGCAACTATATGAACTTTCAAAAATCATTTGATATTTTCGAAAATTTTAGCAAATTTTTAGGATTTTTCAAAACAAGCAATGGGACTCAAAGGAAAATAAAATGCAATCACTAAACTTAAGCAATCTATATGATTTACTCAAGTGAATACAATGGTACTAAATGATTTTATGAAACGTTTGAAAAGCTTTGTAAAAACTCTGTAAAACTTAGAACGTAAAACTTAGCTAAAATGGAATGTATGCAATGCAAAGGCAAGAAAACAAAATAAACACACAAGTTTTATTAGCAATTTTAGCTAATCTTTCCCGGACTTGTATCACACCAGCTCGGTGTGACAATTAAGCCGAGTAAGATAGCTAAACACACGAAAACGGAAATAAGGCATAAAACGAAATGGTACAATGGTAGAAGAAACCAAACTAGCAAGCAAATTCAAAGCGAGGTATGGATTGGACAATGGTTTGGTAGGGTAATTGGTTTAACGTTGGTTTGGAATGGATGATGTGCTATGACAGGCTGCGCTTGAGCTAGCTCCTCCATTGCCTCCATGATCACGATGGTAATCATCGCGGAAGCTATGATGAACCATTGCGAACATTGAACGGTCGGTTTTATCCGGTGGTGTTGGTGTGCCTTCATCAGAGACATAATCCTTGCCTTGTATCTTCTTGAATATCCGGTTGAACTTTCTAACCCACTTCACACACCATAATTCCAATCGCCTTGTCTTCTTGAATTCACGGTCATAGTGTCTTTCACGCGCCTTGATCGGCTTGAAATCATATGTTGGGAGACGAACGTTTGGAAGTGTTGTTGGAGGGGTGGTTTGTTGGTTGGTCTAGCATCATTCCATCGAAATCGACATCTTCAACATCCTCTTCTCCTTCCTCATTCTCGTTCTCTTCCTCACCTTCATCGTCTTCATCATCGTCATCATCGTCCTCATCTTCTTCATCTTCTTCATCTTGGACACACTCATCATCCGGGAGGTCGAATATGATGTTCTCATGGATGTTGAGAGACATCTTGTCACTAGGGAGGCTCACATATCGTATGTTTCAGTTTCGCTTAACGAATATGTAGTGGTATGGTGGGTGTCCGTCTTTGCGAGTCTCGATTATGCCCGACTTGTGGAGGTAAGTGATGTCGAGGAAAGACTTTGGAAGCACTTGATCTCTTTTTTCAAGCTTAATGCCAAGCTTCTTGAAGATTAGAGTTAAGACTCCGCCCGTACCGATATGTGGGTTCCCTTTAGTACGGAACTTGATGCAATTGTGGATGAAGATTGAAGCATAGTTGATTTTATCTCCGAGTGGATCACGGTAGCGCACTCTTTCTTCCATGTCCTCCCTTTCTTGCCGGAATTTGAATGCTTGGAAGAGGAAACACATGTCGTCGTTTGTAACCACACTCGGCTCGCGTTTTCCATAGAATGTGTATCCAATCACCTTGTGAATGTAGCACACCACAGGGTTACAAATGAGTGTGTTCTTCGCGGCCCGAGTTTCATAACCTCCTTGTTTCCCAATGGCTCCCCAAAGATCTTCTATGTCATGGACTCTTGGGAACTTCACCGTGTCTCCTTTCTCGAAGTCGAAGATGTCACAAATGTCGAAGATCGAGAGACCATACTCCTTGTTCCCAAGCTTGAAATGAACAAGGGCCTCCGATGCCTTCTTGTGACTTGCTCGGTGGTATTCCACGTTCACCGTTGCAAGAAATTCACAAGTCGGGGTGATGTAAGTGTGCTCTTCTATGGTGCTAAAAATTTCCATTCTCATGTCCACCATAGCCTCATCGAATACCTCTAGCGTACCCATCTTGTCTAGCAACCTTCTATCCGCATACCTCGTGGCGGTAACTCCATGATTCTTCAAGGTCTCTAAGAGCTCACGCTCATCGTGTGTCCAAACAGTTCGGATTACCTTGGCCAGTCTCTTGTATTCCCTAGAGGAGACCCCTAGATCAATAATATCCAATTACAGTTTACGTGAGCAATAATTTCCATTAACAAGACACAATCAAAATAATTATGGAAATTGCTAAAGAAAATCCTTAGAAAATTCAAAAGCATGGAGTTTAAATTGTAAGAATTAGCTTAAATGAAATATAGGTTCCATAACTGTCATAGCTCAATTATGATCATTAATATCAATTTTAACAATGAAGAATTGAATTATAAGAGCTTAAATTCCAAGAAGCATAATCAAAGATTAGAGAAGAACATACAATTAGGAAAATTTAAAAGAGTAAGGGTTAAGAAGACCATACCATAACCTTAGTAGGGGATCGAAGCTTGCAAACTAAGAAGAAAAGAGCCTAAAATAGTATGAGATAGAGATGCTAAAACTATGAGAAGATAAGAAAGTGAGAGGTGCAAAGGTAAGTGAGAGCTTATGTCTCCTTTTATAGAGATGGGGAGTGGGGAGCATAGTAATGCATGTGATTCTATAGGGGAACAAGTTGGTGAGGTAGGTGGGTAGTTGAAAGGTGAAAAACCATGTGCAAAAGAGGTTTGGAGTGAAACCATGGGTGAGAAGAAGAAAAACCACGAAATCAGCAATGGGGCCATCGCACGGATCGGTCTAACGACCGATTTGCAGGTCGGTATGTGGGTGATTTTCATGGCAGTGACCTTTCACTCTCTAAGGCTCCTACGGATCGGTTTGTCGACCGGTTTGCAGGTCGGTCCAGGCCCGATCCTCTTACCTTCCCATCTTTTTCCTTCCTTTGAACTTGACTCAAGCCATTCCAACTTTCTTCATTGCTTTCTATAACAAAAAAAATCTCCAAAGACATGTTAAACATAAAATTAAAATGAGAGAAATATGTACAAAGGATACCATGGGAATGCCTCCCAAGTGCGCTTGTTTAACGTCTCTTAGCTTGACGGTTAGAGCATCCTAGGCTTCATTAGGTTCCGAGAGAAGAATCTTAACATCCTCCTCTATAGGGACATCCACGTGGTAGAGCTTGCATCGTTGACCATTAACCGTGAAACCTCCCATAGACTTGTTATCGAACACGATAGCGCCATAGGGTTTTACTTTGTTTATCATGAAAGGGCCCGACCATCTTGACTTGAGCTTTCCGGGAAACAATCTCAATCGTGAGTTGAATAGTAGAACTTGATCTCCCAGCTTGAAATCGCATCTCAATATCCTCTTGTCATGAAAAGCTTTTGTCCGCTCTTTGTAATTCTTCGAATTCTCATAAGGGTCAAGGCGTATCTCTTCCAATTCCTCAAGTTGTATCATTCGCTTCTCGGTAGCCGTCTTTATATCGAAATTAAGGAACTTGGTAGCCCATAAAGCTTTGTATTCTAACTCAACCGGTAAGTGACAAGATTTTCCATATAGTAGATTAAAAGGCGTTGTTCCAATGGGTGTCTTGTAAGCGGTTCTATAAGGCCATAATGCATTGTCTAGCTTGTTTGCCCAATCCTTTCGCGTTTTACTAACCGTTTTCTTGAGATTGGCCGTGATTTGATGATTAGAAACTTCAACTTGACCCGAAGTTTGTGGATGGTAAGGTGTTGCTACTATATGCTTAACTCCATACTTCTTTAGCAATCCTTCGAAAAAATTGTTGAGGAAATGTGTTCCAGCATCTCTTATTACAACTCGCGGAACTCCAAAACGTGGAAATATGATCGTCTTGAATAACTTAACCACAACACTTGCATCATTTGTTGGATTAGCTATGGCTTTGACCTATTTAGAAACATAATCGACTGCTACCAAAATATACTTGTTCCCATATGACGAAGGGAAAGGTCCCATAAAGTCGTTTCCCCATACATCGAATAGCTCAACTTCTAGAATCCCACTTTGTGGTATTTCATGCCTTCTACTCATGCTACCTACCTATTGACAAAGATCACATCTAGAGATGTATTCATTAGCATCCTTAAAAATCGTTGGCCACCAAAAACCCCCTTGTAGAATCTTCGAAACTGTCTTAAAGGTTGCAAAATGTCCTCCATAATCCGATCCATGACAATTGAATAAAATTCCCGGAGCTTCTTCTTCTGCTACGCATCTCCTAAACAACTTATCCTTCCCTTGTCGATATAGATATGGCTCGTCCCAATAGTAGTATTTAAGTTGCTTGAAGAACCGTTTTCTATTACCCGGTTAAAGACTTAGCGGTGAGATTCCTAGTGTCAAGTAGTTGACAATATCCGCATACCAAGGCTCTTTCTCGTTTTCCTTGATGGTGGTTGCCGCAATTAGCTCATGTAGACCTTCATTTCCCAAGTAAAACGCCTTAATAACGTTTATATGCTCCTCAGGAAGTTGGTCATCTAGAGGAATTCCATCTTCGATCCGCATTCTAGACAAGTGATCCGCAACTCCCTTTTCAATACCTTTCTTGTCTTTGATCTCAAGATCAAACTCTTGAAGTAGTAGAATCCATCTCAACAATCTTGGCTTAGCGTCTTTCTTGGCTAAGAGATAGCGTAGAGCCGCGTGATCCGTGTGCACTACGGCTTTTGATCCAACCAGGTATGATCAAAATTTCTCAAAAGCAAAGACGATAGATAAAAGTTCATTTTCCATTGTTGCATACTTGACTTGAGCATCATCAAGTGTTCTACTTGCATAGTGGATAACATGAAGCTTCTTGTCTTTCTTTTGACCCAAAACCGCTCCAACCGCGTAGTCACTAGCATCACACATAATCTCGAAAGGTAAACTCCAATCCGGTGCTTGGACTATTTGTGCACTCACTAGAGCGTGCTTTAGCTTCAAAAATGCTTCATGACATTCCTCATCAAACTCAAATAGGGTATCTTTACACAAAATTCTTGGCAATGGTCTTGCAACTTTTGAGAAATCCTTGATAAACCGTCTATAGAAACCCGCATGACCAAGAAAAGGTCTTATACCTTTAACCGGTTATGGTGGCTCTAGACTCATCATAACCTCTATCTTAGCTTTGTCCACCTCAATACCCTTCTCCGATATCCTATGACCGAGGACTATACCATCCTTAACCATGAAGTGACATTTTTCTCAATTTAGAACCAAGTTCTTCTGCTCACATCTCTTGAGTACCTTGCAAATATTAGACAAACAACCACCAAAAGAGTTCCCATAGACGGAGAACTCATCCATGAAGACCTCCATTATATCCTCTATTAGATATGAGAAGATCGACATCATACACCGTTGAAAAGTCGCCGGTGCATTACATAATCCAAATGACATTCTATAATATGCATATGCATATGTACCGTCTTCTCTTGATCTTGGGGATGTATGGAAATTTGAAAGAAACCCGAATATCCGTCAAGAAAGTAATAATGAGAATGATTAGCTAAGCGTTCGAGCATTTGATCAATGAATGGTAAAGGAAAGTGATCTTTTTAGTAGACGAATTCAATTTTCGATAGTCAATGCACATTCTATGTCCACTAGTTATCCTAGTTGGTATCAACTCATCTTTATCATTCCTAATAACCTTTCGAGGAATGTTTGGCCTTCTATGGTGGGTTTCTTCATAGCCTTGACCATATCAAAGTTGAGCTCCATTCCACCCAACTCCAACTTGGTCTTTCCTCGCTTCACATCTATTATAGCTCCTGCGGTTGCTAGAAATGGTCTACCAAGAATTATTGGATCATTGGACTCAACATCCATCTCGAGCACCACAAAGTCGGTGGGAACTATGTGTTTACCTAATTTCAAAGGCAAGTCCTCGAGAACTCCAACAGGTATCTCAAAGATCTATTCGCTAACACCAAAGTCATTCTCCTGTTCTTCAAATCCGTCAAACCAAGCTTCTTTGAAATGGAAAGTGGCATCAAGCTCACACTTGATCCTAGATCCACCAAACCTCTCTTGAAGAACAAATGACCCAACGAACAAGGCAATGTAAAGCTTCCCGATCTTGTAACTTGTTGGGGAGGTAGCTTTGTATAACCGCCGAACATTCTTCGCTCATTAGAAGCATGGACTCTCTCAATATTCTCTTTTTGGTCATAATGACTTTGAAGAGCTTGTTGTAGATGGGGCATTTTAATAGCAAATCCGTGAAAGGAATAGTTACTTCTACCTTGTCAAGAACATCCTTGAACTTTTAGAACTCTTTCTCTAGAATTTGCTTCTTGAAACGCCCGAGAAATGGCAATTTCGGTTCATAAGGAGGCAATTCAAAGGTGACCTTCTTCTTTCTATTATCCCTTGATTATTCTAGTATTGGTGTTTCTTCTTCTACCAAGATTGGCTTTTTGCCCAAATCTTCTCTTGATTCCTCTACAACATCCTTTTCAAGATTATCCTTCTTCTTCTCAACCACTTCTGGTTCTCTAGGTGGTATCTTGGTTCCACTCCTCAAAGTAGCTTGACAATACGCTCTTGGTGCTAACTCAATTTCCCTTTGTTTCTTAGCTAATTCAAATTGGGAAGCCAACAACTCAATCTTAGTTCTAAGCTCATTGTTGACCTCTTCAAATTTCTCTTGAATGACCTTTATATCTTCTTACATTCTCGAAACACTCTTGTCTTGACCATCTAGAATACAAGCAAACATAGACGCAATAATATCGTCTAGCGGTGGCGAAATTGGCGTGGACAAATGTTGATAGTGTGTGGGTTGTAATCCTCTTGGAACGAACTTGAATCTTTGACAATATCTATACTCTTGTGGTTGACTCGATTCCTCATGTCCAATAGCCATAACCTTCTCGTTCCCATCTTCTCGTTCCTCCAATGCACCAACATCCTTCTCATTCATGTGAATGAGCTTATCTAGCTTCTCCTCTAACCTTTTAACTTCTTCACTCTTCTTGGTTTCCCTAGGTGATTCATGAGCTCTACCATATCTTCCTTCACTTCGAGCTAGGTTCTCTATGAGTTCTTCACCTTGCTCGGTTAGTAAGTTGGCGAAATCGCCATTACTAGCAACATTCAACGCGGTGTAATGCTTCTCCATCAATCCCTTATGAAATATCCCAAGTAGTGCATCAATAGGTATACCATGATGAGGACAAGCTCTTGTATATCCTTTCATACGCTCCCATGCGTCATACAAACTCTCTTCTTTGCCTTGCTCAAATCTAGCTATATCGTTTCTTATCTTAGCGGTCTTTTGAGGCGAGAAAAACTTCAAGAGAAAGGTTCTCTTACACTCTTCCCACGTGGTTATCGAAGAAGACTTGATGCTTCTTTCCCATTCACTAGCTTTATCACCTAATGAGAAAAGAAATATAGTAAGCTTCACTACATCTTCCGATACTCCACTTCTACTAACGGTCGAGCTCAATCTATCAAAGAGGGCAAGATGCTCAATGGAATTCTCTTCCGGTAATCCCAAGAATTGGTGATTCAACATAGTGACCAAATTCGGCTTCATATCCCATTAAACTCCATCACTAGGCGGTGCTTTAATCCCCATCTTTCCGAGAATTGTAGACGTCTCATCAAAATCCTTAATCCTCCTCTCCATAGTTGTAGATTAGTACCTACAAATTCAAGAAGGACCACACAAACAAACACAAAATAGATTGAAAAATAAAAATGATTTAGCCTTTCAAAGATCTCAAATCCTAATGCCTAATGCTAATCCCCGGCAATGGCGCCAAACTTGATGCACACTAAATGATCAATGCTAAAGCAATTTTTCAAAGAGTGCTATGAGTTTCAATTCCTCAATTACTAATCCACAAGTGCATGGTAATATGTCATTGTGTAATCAAGGGTCATTCTTCCACAAAGATTATGACAAAGGCAATAAGAATGCAAAGAACTTAGTAACCTAAATCTATCAATGGTTTTTGGGGTTTTCTAATGTTTCCTAATGACAATTATGAAACTAGATGCAAATATGAAATGAAAATAAGTAAATGACAAGATGAAATTATGAAATGCAAAGCATTAAACAAGAAACAAGATTAAAGCAACATGACTAATGTCATTAGGTTTAGGTTTACTACATCACCAAATTGGAGCCGACTAAGGGGACCGATTAGGTTTACTACGTAACTTTCACGAGAGGAAATCTTTGAAGATGTCAGGAGACGAAACCCTAACTCCACCAACTGCGAACGCAGCCGGAGCGGAGAAAAATCTAGCCGACGGAAACGATTCTCAAGAGATGCAAAGAACCTCAGAAAAGCAGAATCCAACTCCGGAGGTCCCCAGCGCTGAGAAGGATCACCAACCGGAGGTGATATATCATGGTTTTTACCATCTTTTGGCCATGATTTAACCCGGTTGTATCGAGTCTTTTTGGTATATTTCTAGTGTTTTAGAGTCTTTGCGGGTTTATGTACGTGTCGAGTTTAATTGGTGATTATGGAGCATTTTGGAGCATCAAGGAAAGAAGAGATGAAGTCGCGAGGACGGATCGACGGAGAAAGCTGTTCCGCGAAGAAAGAGGATTTTTCCAATTTTGAAGATTTCCTTTTTACCCCAAACGTTCCAAAAGTTAACAAATTTAGCCCAGTCCGAAACCTAGCCTATAAATACTCAGTTTTCTTTTAGTTTTCATTAAGTTTACTTTTATCAAATACCTAGGGTTTTTCAGAGAGATTTTGAGAATTAGGAAGACAAGTTTTCAGACCATTCAGATTTCTTCGAACCCTTCTGTAATTCTTTCTTACTCTATTTTAATGTAGTATTATTCAGCTATTGTGATTTTCTTTGCATCCATGTCTGAGTAATCTACTTGTTAGGTTCAGGGTTTTTTCAATGGAATTAAGATGGATTGTTAGAATAGAATTCATGTTAGGATTATCTATTGGTTCTTCATCTAGATTGTTATAACCCTGATTTAGGATTGATCACTCTTGATTAGCTATCTTAGGTTGATTGATTAGAAGTGGAAGCATCAATTGATAACCTGACCATAGTCTTAGGTGAACAAAATCACCTATTCTCAAAGGAATTTGGTTTAGGGATTTTGTGAACAAACTGAAACCTGAACTTTAATGCTTGCATAAATTGATTGATTTTACAAAGGAATTTGGATTTCTATTGTTTATGCATTGATAATTAATTCAACGGAAGTTGTTTAATTTTACATTAGAATTTCAAGTCCGAGAACGGTTCTTCATTAAAATCCTGACAGTTTATTAATTCTACAATTTATCTTTGCCTGCGAACTTCCCGAAAACCTAGCTTTTGTTTAATTGAATTCTTAAAAACCAACTACCTTTCTTTGTTTTAAATTGTTTCTTGCTTTTGTTTTACTTTATTCGCTTAGCTCAATTAGAAATCATACATTCTATTGTTTGATTTGACTCCCAGTGATTCGACCCCTACTACAATTGATCTCTTAATTTGAGAGAGTAGCTCAGGGTAAATTTGAGCATATCAAATTTTGGCGCCGTTGTCGGAGAGTCAAAATCACCTATAGGCTTTTGATTCTAGAATTTAGTCTAAGTTTTTATTTTCGTTTTTACGCGTTTTTCTTTTAATTTTGTGTGTTTCAGGTGTATGCCTAATCGCAGAACCAGAAGCGACAAGAATCAGGAGCTAGTCAAGCTAATGACTATAAACAAGCGCTTGGTTTGAGGCAACTCACTGGTAAGTCTAATTATGTATGATTTTTCTTCAATTTTCGGATTTTAGCACCAAAAAGAAAAAAAATTAATTTTCTAACTTTTTATTTTTCTTTTCTTTCACCAATTTCAGGCTTGATTAACACTGGGGACAGTGTTGTTTAAGTCTGGGGGAGGTAGTTGCTAACATTGTTTTCTATTTTGGAGTCAAAAAGTCGTTTTATTGAGTCAAAACTTGTAGGGGATGATGACCTTTCCTCGGAACAAACACTCAGTTTTTGCGATTTTTAGTTGTTGCGACGAAGCCTTTGGATGGAGCGACTTCGAAACCAGATGATAGTACAGGTTCCCCTCTTATCGCGGTTTGCAAAACAAAGTAGATCAAACTCCAGACTAGCACACTTGATCTCCATCTCGCTATATTCTCTTTGATGATATCACGACAGTAATCAATCCGACATTCAGAACTTCTTATTCACTTTACCACTCTTTGTTGATCCTGAATGGCCAGTTCATTTTTAGTTGGTACCCAACCCCTAGCCTTAACCTTTATTTCAAGCCTCATGCGATCTCTTTCCTTAGTTTTATGTGCAGGCATGTGTATAAACTCCGGAGAGAAAGAGGTCCGACGCAGTTTTTCATTCACGAAATTGCATAGGATGAGGATTTGGTTGGAGAACTTTACAATGAGCAACGATGTTGGGCATTCCTTGGGATTTCACGCATAACTATGGTAATTTTTGAGACTAATATCTATGTAGATCATTCCCCACTTGTTAGTTAAAAAAAAACAAAAAAAAAATTTAAAAAGAAATTAAAAATTTGAAAATTTTATTAGGGAAAGGGAATGATCATTTTAAATAAGTCTCTAGTTTCTACAAAAATCCCAAGGAATGGAATGGATGGATGTGAGTAGTGGAACTTGTGATTTTTGTGCTACATGGTGATGTTTGGTTCGTGATTACGATTTGGAGGAGAGAGTGCAATGTGAATGAGAAACTGTGGACATCAACTTGACCGGTCTCTCTCTAGTGATTATGCATAATCTCTGCATCCACCAAATAAAATCTGGTAACCCTAAATCCTTTTAGCTCCACTTAAACACCAAAAGCCTTTTAACATCACACCTAGCCTTTTACTTGGTTGATATCATTAGAGAGAATTCCATGATCACTTTGATCAAGTGTGCGACAGTT